>CM060970.1:43991575-44609075 GCA_030765045.1 Tenodera sinensis
GGGATGGGATGGGATGGGATGGGATGGGATGGGATGGGATGGGATGGGATGGGATGGACGAACGGGTGTTTGTCACGCCGCACCAGGAGTTCAACGTTCTGTGCATCTCAACACGTACAGGATAACTTGCTAGCATATTCGCTTTCAGTATTTTAGCTGCCTGGGTAGCTCAATGTGCTTCAACCAGGAGCGTACCATTGCGAGATCTAGTGCATGACTTTACTGGACCAACAATGTTATCCAAACCCTTTTGAATAGTAAATGGGCTCAACGATATAAATGTCTTATCTTTCTCAGTTCTAGCTATTACTCAGTAGCGAGGACCACTCGACGCTGCAACTTCCTTTACACTGGGTTTTGTAATTTTTTATTTAGAAGTTTTTGAAGAACTCATGGCGATAACATTCTCCACCATTGCAAATGTCTCCAATGGCATGCTCACATCCTGTGGACCACCCCGGCTTAGGTGAGAGTCCTGGCCTGGACCTTGCTCACCCTAGAGTCTCACCTCCCAGTGAATAGAGGGACCCAGTCGCCTTCAGGAGTGCATCAGCTCATACAATGGCCCCTCTCCGGGACTGACGTTTATCAGCGGAGACTCGCTTCAGAGAGAGAGAGAGAGAGAGAGAGAGAGAGAGAGAGAGAGAGAGAGAGAGAGAGAGAAAGAGACACTAGCAGCCATCATCTTACGAGCACTGTAGGATTTTTGTAGACTTAGGTTCCATTCGAAAGACCCATTGCACCGATTGACCTTTCTTTTCAGAATAATAACAATAAATCCAATATTCATCACCGGTAACGATATTCCAATGATAGTGCCGGTTTGGAACTTTTCCACAGTTTTTCTGTGTCAATCAATGCGTTGTTTTTAATCGGAGTCAGTTTATGTGGCATCCTTCGACAACCAAACTTGTTTACGTCAAACTGTTAATGTAAAATCCTTTATGCCCATTGTCACCCAAATAAATTCATAAGAACTCCATCGATCATTAAGCATTGCTCGAACAATGGGAATATATTCATCAGTAAAAAGGACGTCCTTCACGAAATTCGTCACTAGTGAATCTCTTTTAAATTCGCTCTACTAATTATAAATTGTGGCTCAGGTGGTGCTTCTTCACCAAATGCATTTCTAAGTTGATCTTTACATTGTTTAAATGTTAATGACGATTTAAAAAAAAATCCTACTTTTGTAGTCAAATTCATTTTGGGGGGAACACATAAATATTAAATGAAACAAATTAAAGAGTAAATTAAATAAATCACTTGGCAATCAACTCGCAAAACATTAGAAACTAGCCGTCAAGTATAAGCAAATTTCATTTTTTCTTCTTCACACATTCCTGTTACTCCATTCCTCCTGCAGTTCTTTTTCTTCCATCCCGTCCTTACTTCCTGCATCCAGGTATTTGTGTCGGTCACCTTATCTTCTTCTAGGTGGAGATGGGTATTCTTTCCTCTGGCATTCTCCTGATGTATCATACCAGTTTAGTTATTTACATATCTTACTTATTACGCCACAGAAATCTTAACCTTCATTTCTTCCTTAAGTGTTCCTAACATTTTTCTAATTTTGAATGCTTTGCTAACCTTAAAAAGTCAACTTACAGACACAACAGCTACGGTGTTAAATCTTTATTGAGTTTTCAAAAGTCACTCCCATATATGACAGCATTTCTCATTATTGATTTATACACTTGCAATTTAGTTTCTTTGGTCATATTTCTGTCCCATAAAATACAATTCAATATAATTGCTGTTGCTATTTATGATAGTAAAAAACAAAAACTTACAACATTAAATGAGATCCGCCTTGTTTTCAATCACTTTCAGTTCAAAATGTTTATAAAATGTCGGATATCACCATTAGCCTTCAACAGAAATTAAATAATTTCTTCATTCTGCCGTTTCATTTTTACTTTATCCACAACTTAACAACACTAAGTAGAGGAAATATGGCACTACACAAAAGTTCGATACCGAAGTTTAATCGGAAATACACAATTTAAGATTCCATGAATAAAAGAAAGGTAATTTTAGAAAATGGTATGTGTATTTGTGTTGTGTGTGCGACTAAAAGGAGTTTAACGGCCCGACGAGAAGTCATTTGGGACTTTTTTTATTTTGTTCTTTTACTACTACAGCACCGCAGGCGGTGACACATGATACATGGAGCGCCGGAGGAATGAGATGGTGATAGGTAACCGCAGAGCCCGGAGGAAACCCACCCAGCGCCGCTTCGTCCTCCACAAATCCCACATGTGGCTGCCTGGGATCAAACTCGGGCCCCTTTGGATTTTGGACTCTGTGTGTGTGTGTGTGTGTGTGTGTGTGTGTGTGTGTGTGTGTGTGTGTGTGTGTGTGGGAGGGGGGGGGGTATGTGCGTGTGTGTGTGTGTGTGCGTGCGCGCGCTAAATACATAGCTCAAACATGCAAAAATACCAAACTTGGTATTCAATTCCTTCTTCAAAGAATGCAAGTTTCCAACAAAATTCCCTAGCCTGAACTACGCTTTATATGGAAAATGTATTCTATCTTATTTCCCCATTTTCCCATTTAGCAATTCTAATTCGAGAGATATTATGTTTAAAACATTTACAGGACAAACCATAAGATGTATACAATTCGTTAAAACTCACAGTTTATGCCAAATAGATTTTATTACCATTTATTAGCCATTTTTGAAACAGTTGTTCTCAATGTTCAATTACTTTGTACCTTTTTAGAAGACATTCGTTTGCTTGCATTTGACATACAGAGAGTGGAATTTCAAAACCAGGTTTTTAGAGACTTCAGCCTTTTGTATCCGTCTCGAACCTTTAAGAAATTGAATGAAACAATTTCTGCCAACGTTTATCTCAACTGATATGAAAGACCATGATGATAAGTCAATTTTCTAGGGTTAGTTTGTAGAAAATATATGAAATAAACGATAGGGGTAGAGAAATCACGTGAATATAAGTTATTCACCTGTGTATGCCCCATAAACTTCTATGGTCTGAGGATTATAGATACTAGATTGCATACTTTCAACTTGGATTTTGTCCATTACTCGTATTCGTATTCCCAAACTGCAGAGGTTAGTGAAGGATTCTAATTAAAGAATAATCACCCTATCAGGGACTCGAACCTGGAACCTCTGGGTTGAGAAGTCAGAATGCTTACCATCTGATCGTATATGCATCATCCATTTCATTTCGTTGCCTATAGTTAAGTGTGGCAACTCCACAGCAGAACCTGGTCTTCAATTTGGTTCAGCGAAACAAAATTACGATGTCCTTGCCGGTAGATTGGAGGAGAGCTGATTTCATGGTCACCAAAAAGTTCACACCTTCCTCCCATCCTTCCTTCCTTCTTTCTCTATTCCTTCCTTTTTAATGTAGGATATGTCAAGAACAAGGTGTATGTTGGAGCAGATTCACGACCTTCGTTATCTACGTGAATCGAGTTATCTCGCAACCAGAGTTAATGCAATTCCCGACACACTAGAGCGCAGGTTTGGTTGAGATTTAGCAAGTAGAGGAGCTCAAAAATTTGAGTATTCTATTAACAAGTATGTGTTGCACTCATATGACTTTCTCTACTCTTGTACAAACTTTCCTACAAACACTTATTCCTTTATCTACTTCATGTTAATCAGATAAACATTTGCTAATATTCTTGGGAATTAGGTACGATAATTTTAAGCGATAGTCAAATCTTTTAAAGCTGGTCTTTTAAAATTCAGGTCTCGTTGCATGGCCGGGAGATAAAAAAGAATGTATTCTTATTTGTGAAAGTATTGGAAAATTGAAACAAATAACAAGGAATATCTCGGAAATGGTTCACCCCATAAAAAATTGTATTTAATATAAATTGTGTGTTTTAACGAGACCTACATTTTTGTGTGGTTAAGATTTTGTGTATCTCTAAAACTTTACCAGTTAGGTACAATCTACTCAGAATGAAGAGGACTTCTGAGGAAATCCTTAGATTATGGTAGCTTTAAGCGATATTATGAGTAAAATAAAGCTGGTCGCTATGTGGTGGCTTTGAAATTCAGGTCTCGTTGCATGGCCAGCAGATAAAAAGAATGTATTATTTATTTGAGAAAGTATTGGAAAATTGAAACAAATAATAAGGAATATCTCGGAAATGGTTCACTCCATTAAAAATTGTATTTAACATAAGTTGTGTGTTTTAAGAAGACCTACATTAAAGTTAAGCAAAATCCACTCAGAATGAAGAGGACTTCCGAGGAAATTCTCAGCAAATTGAAGATACACATTTGGCATGAAAATATCTTACACATGTGGTATTTTAATCAATATCGATAGAGCCATTTTTGAGAAAATTAAAAGTTTTGATAAATTTTACAAATAAAGGTTATTTTTTTAATTTCCTTGAAAATCTTCGTGTCATAACCTATAAAGATGTTCAACCTAAATACCAATTTTCGGTATTTAATTACCATTCGTTTTTATTCACAGGATAAAACACACGGACGTTTTCCCCCTAATTCTTTTTTCATTCAGGGAGTCTCAAAACGGGTATTTCCAGTGAAATATCGGTATCGAATTTTAGGTGAAACGCAGTAATTTATTTACCTGCTATAAGCGTGCTAGAGAAAGTTAAAATTGAATAAGCAAGGAATTAAACGGCAAGCAAGAGTTAAACCTTCACACCTGTTTTTGTTTATTACACATCGCTGTGTAAACTGTATATCACGTCATAAAATGCCACAGTTTGTAACGTACTAATTCTCTCGCAACATGTTGGCAGCCTTGATGAAATTAGTTTTGCCTTTATAATATTATTAAATATTTGCATTATAAAAATGAAAAAAAAAAAAAAAAAAACATCATACCTAAAAGGTCTCGTTTATCCTGCCTTCATTAACGTGGTTTTCCAGTTTATCTGTTAATTTCACCAGGAAAACATGTTCATTGTTTGATAAATGCATATGAATGTATGTGGTGATAATGCTGGCACCACAAACAGCGCGCCGTTTATCTAATTTACTTGTCTATGTTACCTATATCTGATACATAAAACTCGTATATTCTAAAGAAAATAATGGCCAACAATTTGGTGAAAATACCGCACTGTGCGGGGTAGAGGTCGCCATCGATCGAATCATTCAAGTTAACAATAGTTGTAGTAATTAGGGATTGGAGAGTGCTCAAGGGCCCTCGCACATTGACCTAAAGATCTTTTGTCCACCCCTATCTTCTACTAGGAGTGTAGGGAATGGACACGGGGCTTAAAAGCCCCACCCCTATGGGCGGGATCGAACCCGGGAACATACCTAGCCGGGAACCAGAGCTACCACACTCTAGCCCAGTGGTATTCAATCTTCTTTCTCCGTGTACCCCAAAAGATAATTTTCCATTTCAGCCTGCAGCTCTAGTTATCCTTAATTCAAATTATACATAACCATATCTAAAATGGATTATAATATTTATAACTTATTTAATACCACACACAGAAGGATTACATTAAATTAAATTTTACGTACCCCCTAAGAAGTCTTCGCGGGAGTACGCGTACCCCAGGTTGAATATCACTGCTCCAGTCTATTGAGCACAACAAGGAAAGCTATTGTGCTACTCTAATGGTTAAGGTGCGCTTTGCCTATGATCATAAGACGCCTCTCACGTAATACACACCGCATTCATTGTTTGTTCTCTGAAGTCGCCGATGTTTCACATCGTACCAATTAGCGCATTACTTCAGTCAATGAAATCAAATAAATCATAATTGGTAACTCCATGTTGAGTGAAACGCAGCGTTATAGCATCTCCCCCGTTTTCGCCCCAATTCTGTTACTTTTCTCCTGACACTGGTCTACTAAGAAGTATATGTCCAAGCGTGGTGTGCGAACGCTTACTTGGAGAAAACGTGACAACGCTGCTTTTCACCACACTGAATACTTCCCATTGTCTCAATGGCTAAGTACCAAACTGGCTATTTAAGTTCGGTAGTTATTTAATGTAACTATTTGGATTAAAAGATGTTAAGATGTTTTCAATAACATGTATATCTTGAATTTTCTTGAATAGTCACTGAAGTCCTCTTTATTCTGAGTGACTTGCATAACGTAAACCTTAAGAGATAAGCTTCATTTATTACACAAAAATGTATATCACGTTAAAGCACATAATTTGCGTAAAACACGTTTTATTTTTTGGAGTTAACCACTTCTGAGATATTCCTTGTTATAGGTTTGAACTTTGCAATACTAATGCTTTTTCCAAATGAGCAATCGCTATTTCTCTTTCTCTCCTGGTCGTGCAAAGAGAATGTAATTTCAAAGCCATCACACAGTGATCAGGTCTTAAAAGATTTGACTATAGCTTAAACCTACTATATTCCCCTATTCCCGTTGAACTTACAAGAAAATACATCATAGAAGTATTTCTACAAACGTTTATCTCGATGTAGTAGTTGTAGTGTTTAACGCCCGCTTTTACTACTACGGCACCGCAGGCGGTGACACTGATGACACATGGAATGAAGATGGAGCACCGGTGGAATGAGATGGCGGGGGAAACCGGAGCACCCGGAGAAAACCCGCCCTGACGCCGCTTCGTCCACAACAAATACCACATGCGGGTCCCTGGGAGTTTATCTCGATGAACATGAAGTAGATAGAATAAGCTTTCTTAAGAGTAGCTTGCCGAAGAATGGGTAGGGAAAGTCGTGCTACAATGAACTACGAGAAATCCGTATTCTGATGATCGCTGCAAAATGTTTTCTTCTAAAAACTATGAAATTCATTGCGTTTGCAGCTGGACGATTACAACTTGATAATGTGGCAATTCATCTTCTGCAGTTTAACTTAACGCAACTATTTTCTAATTTTGTTAACATAAGACGTTAATTTAACACGTGGTTAAAGTTAACATCGGTGGGTGAAACAAGGTTTCTGTTAATTTCAAAGTAAAAGCATTTTAACGTCGTGTTAACTGGTTAACACTTGTTGACGAAACCAGGCCAAAATGTTACGAAACATATTTCTACGAACTGAAAGTTTACAGGATATGTACCACCATTATTTCTCAGCTCTGTATATAATTTCTGCAACATTTGTGATATTTACTGGTTACAAAGGCCAAATGAACTAAACACAGATGTAAATAAGCAATATTCAAAGTAGAACAAGAGGAAGAGAATTTTAACAGAAGAGAAAGTGCTATATGACCCTATCTTATCGCTTTAAAAGTGTAACGCCTGTGTAAACTTGCCTAAGAAAACCGCGTTTAAAAATCGGTTTTAAAAATCGAGCACACTCATTCATATTTCTTTTCGCTCACGTGAAATAAAATGACACTTGTGCGTTTTAAATAGTTCTAGTTATACATTATAAAACGGATTATTCGCATCACTCGATCAAGATTTCATACGAGCTTTTATATACGAGCCTACTTTTATTCCGTTTGCATTTTAGTCTTAATGCAGAGGTATCTCACTCTCTCTCAACAACCCCTCCTTCACATTACCCCTCTTAACACTCTCCCTCCATCGTTCGTTCGTCTGCGTAGCATGTATGCTCCTTGCTTACATAATATTACTTTCGCCACAAAATATAGTAAGGGAAGTATTGTAATCGACCCAAAAATTCGATGTCGAAATTTCACCGGAAATATATGTTTTGAGACCCCTGAGTCCCAAAAAACATTTTTAGAAAAAGATGTGTGTGTGTGTGTGTGTGTGTGTGTGTGTGTGTGTGTGTGTGTGTGTGTGTGTGTGTCTACAAGCAAAATTCAAAAATGAAAAGTCGATTAAAAACCAAAGTTGGTATTTAAGGTTAATATCATTCAAGGATGCGTCATAAAGATTTTAAAGAAAATTCCCCTACCCTAAACTACCCCTTACATAGAACGTTTTTCGAAAATGTTAATTTTCTCATTTTGATTAAAATGACATGCTTCAGATATCCCTATGGCAAATGAAATGTATATTTTGAATTTTCTGGCTATGATCCATATAGTCCTGTTTACTCTTGATGACTTTTGCAAAATTGGTAAACCGTAAGAGATAGACAAAATCTTACTCCACAAACATATAGATCGCGTGAAAACATGCAATTAATGTTAAATTATATTTTTAGTGAAGTGAACAATTTCGGAGACATTCCTTGTTCATTTTTTTATCTCTTGGTCATGCAAAGGGTCCGGAATTTCAAAGTCATATGGCGATCATTCTTAAAACATTTGACTATCGCTTAAAGCCTACTGTATTCCCCTTGTGCCTACGAGAAAATTATTAATAATTTCTACAATTATCTCTATTAACAGAAAGTAGATAGAGGAATAAGCACTGTCGGAATAGTTTGTGCAAGAGTAGAGAAGGTCATGTGAGTGCAGCATATTAGATTGTTTTTACTTTTTCTAACGCTTACCTGTAGTACAGGAAATAGTTCATTGAAAATCCTTTATCCACATTTCACCGAAAATTCGCATTTAGAGACCCTCTAAATAAAAAAAAGTATTTTAATAAATAGCATAACTAAACTTAAATTCTGTTAACATTTTTGGGGTAGTAATAAGTTTATATCCATTTTTTACGTTTACCAATTATGAAAGTACCTATTAAGAAGTGAATTCCGAATGGCTATTCACAGAAAGTTCAACGTTTAATTAATCATTTAAATACATGTGGCGTTTTAATCGAAATCGTGAGACCCATTTTCAAGGAAATCCAAAGCAACAAAGTATTTTCTATGCAAAGAGTACAGGGAGGGAGGATTTTCTTGAAAATCTGGTGCCTCATTGTTGAAAGATGCTGAACTTATATACCATGTTTGGTAACTATCCCCTTAGTTTTTGAGAAATACTTTCTTTCATACACACATACATGTTTTTTCTTTCCAAAATTGATCTTTTTCGGAGTCAAAGAGGTCAAAACATTTATTTCCAGTGAAAACGTGAATCGAATTTTTGGGTGGAGTACTTTCTATACATATCAAGTGGCAGAGAAAGTAAAAATGTATTCTTATCCAGTGAAAGGGTGTCTACAACTGTTGGGTTCTTCACCAAACCGCCTTACTAAACAGAGTATAAAAATTATCACTACGATGTTAATCTTCATTTCAGCAAGAAGTGGGATGTTCAAACAAAGAATACACTCAGTTAGCTAGCGATCGCCACAAGTTGGTTTTGTATGGTTTTAATCCAGGAAAACTTGTTAAGAATCCTTAAAATATGCCATAGATTCTAAGCTGTGAGTAAGTGGAACAGTCAACAAGCGTGTGAAGAAACCAAACACCGGAATTAGGCCGGAAAACATTGCTTAATGTGTAGCCGAAACCACCATAAGGTAAGACGACAAACAGCAGTGGTGATGGATGTTCCTCCGTAAGCAGTGTCACTATTAAAGAGATACTTCAAAACAACTAGCTTGGCGGCGACCTATTTACATGTGCCTGGTTTTACTTTCTCTACTACGTATAGTCAAGTAGAGGAAGTATTGATTTCCACCCAAAAATTCGATGTCCAGATTTCACCGGGAATATGTGTTTTGAGCCCCCTGAATCCAAAATAATAAAAACATTTTTATAAAAAGGTTCGTGTGTGTGTGTCTGTCTGTGTGTGTGCGTGTGTGTGTGTGTGTGCGCGCGCGCGCGCGCGTGTGTGTGTGTCGACAGAATAACTCAAAAACAAAAAGTCGGTTAAAAACCAAAGTTGGTATTTAAGCTTAATGTCTTTCAAGGATGCGACACGAAGATTTTGAAGAAAATTGCTCAACCCTAAACTACCCTTTACATGAAACATCTTTCGAAAATTTTAATTTTCTTGAAAATGGCTCTTAATGATTTTTATTAAAATGACATGTTTGAGATATTTTATGAGAAATGAAATGTATATCTTGAATTTTCTGGGTATAGTCCATGTAGTCCTGTTTACTCTGGATGACTTTCGCATAACTCGTAAACCGTAAGAGATAGACTAAATCTTACTATACGAAAAATGTAGACCTTGCTAAAACACACAATTTATGTCTAAATATACATACATATTTTTTAGAGTAAACCGTTTCGGAGATATCCCTAGTTATTTGTGTAAGTTTTGGAGAACATTTTACTTCCGTCAAATGGAACATCGTTATTCATTTTTTATATGTTAACCGTGCAAAGAGAAAGGAATTTGAAAGCTTTAAAAGATTTGACCATCGCTCAAAGCCTATCTATTTCCATATTCCTAGAAAACGAGCAATAAGACAATTTCTGCAAATGTTTATCTCGGCTAACACGAAGAAGATATAGGAATAAGAGTTTGTAAGAATGATTAGTACAAGAGTAGAGAAAGTCATGTGAGTGCAACACATAAGATTTTTCTGTGGTCAAACACGGTAGTGTAGTGAAAATTTGTGGTGAAAGCAATAACATTGAGAAGAGTAGATGTGGCCAACAAAATAACTTGACTATACTTTACACTCTAAGTTACTACACGCCATACATGTCTTTTATTAAAATGTAGCACACAGTTTAGATTTTTTCCCCAACTTCCCTAACACTGGAGCTTCCCTGCCTTTTTCGGGGATTTCTTCTTGCTTTGCATCAGTAAATAAGAGTAGAGCTGGTTCACAACCACCGACAACGGTAACGATAACCAGAACGAGAAAGTTGAAATACAGTCGAACCTGATTTATGTATAAATCAAGGGGATGATGGAAGATTGCTTGTTGCTCGGAATTATTTACAAATGAGATTTTGATTATGCATCATATTTTGTTTAAAGAAAAAGCAACACAGTGGGACTAAATGTATAACATTTTACAAACAACAAAGATATGTATGAAGAAAACATATTGAACTTGGTCCTGCTTTACAGAAATGAGTTAATTGGCTTGCTTTACTTTTCTTGCATTGTGTGAATACACCTCATTTTGTTAATGATGACTAGGCTTCGGCGTCAGTTGCATGTTGTCGGCGTTTAAGTTATGCTTGCAGGGAGGTTTTCTACCGCCCCTGCCTAACCCGGTAGGTTGGGTAGGGGCGGTATAGCCACGTCGCTTTACAAACAGGTTACTGTAGCGGTGTGTCACCTTCCCCTTCCTTACTTCCTCTACTGTCAACAAACATGAAGAAGAAACGGGTACAGTAAAGTAGCTCTCAACCTAACTTCGTTTGCAACCGCGGCCAAAGCCTATCGATAGCTATACCTTACACGTAGCGTGGCTGAAACAATTTCGATTTTTGTTTTCTGATTTAGTGTATAACATTTCCTTTTTTCTGTCCTCCATGGTCGATTAAAGCCTATCACCAAGGCGGCCCGATTTCGATCACAGGGACCCGCATGTAGTATTCGTAGTGGACGAAGCGATGTGTGGGCGGGTTTTCTCCGGTTTCCCTTCCCATTCATTCCACCAACTGCTCCATCATCATTTTTCCATTCATCGATTTCGCCTGCATTTCGTATCATCCTCTTCCTCACACTCATACCTGGTGCTTGGTTGAACAACCGCTTCCAGGTCTTCACTCTGTCCGGTCC
Source organism: Tenodera sinensis (assembly GCA_030765045.1). Taxonomy (NCBI): domain Eukaryota; kingdom Metazoa; phylum Arthropoda; class Insecta; order Mantodea; family Mantidae; genus Tenodera; species Tenodera sinensis. The sequence continues at coordinate 44,003,050 of CM060970.1, forward strand.
ATAGGTTCTTGTGCTCCCCGACAGACGTTTGGCCCTAGGCGCTGGCTTGTAAGTCCTACATAAGGGGAGGGTAATCAGCTAAAGACGAAGAAGAAAAAGAAGCTAGCGAATGTTGGGAAGAATAATTACACTTCTTCCATTTCCGGTCCGTCCTTTTCACTTCATTTCGCTTCACCTTTTCTGGTTGCCTATTTCAGGGTTCTATGTTGAGGGGGACTTTGCTCTCTATAAATTCTCGTCTCCGGATCGGGGTAGATCTCCTATTCCCGGGGCCCCCTCCCCTTGGGAAGTCTAAACACGCAGGAGGGGTTGTACGAGCTGCCACCGTGGAGTTTCAATCCAAAGCTCTTAGGGACTCTGCCCTCTGCTGAGGTCAAGCCATTCTTAGTATCCTCTCACACCACACCACACCTCCCTCCCGGGGGAGGACGCCCAATATGGGGTATAGGCACAAAAGATCTTCCCATATGCCGAGGTGCCAAGTTCCCCCTCCAAACCTTGTTATAGAGTCAATGGGAAAGTAGATTATAGATAGGCCTTACTTTTAAAGCTGGTCCCGTTCCAGATGATATAGAAGTTTGCTTCAAAAACAAAAGGGGTATGGAAAAGGAAGATAAATATTTTCCATGCCACATTCACACGATACAAAAGATTGATGCTTTACACTCGTAGGCCTTTTCTACGTGTAAGAAACTGCTATTAAAAAAGCTGTGTTCCTCTATCTACATCAACATTTGCAGAAATTGTTTTATTGCACATTTTCTTGTAGGTAAAAGGGGTTATGGGAATACAGCACGCTTAAATGATAGACGAATCTTTTAAGAGAGTCGCTATTTGGTGTCAAACTTCTGTTCTCTTCGCATAATCACGATAAAAAGAATGACAATTTTCTTTTCGAGAAATGTATTTGGAAGTTTAAACCAATAAGAATAATAATTCGGATATTAATAATGACAAAGGTAAAATACAATAGTTAATTTAACGAGATATACAGCTTTTTTGTACTAAGATTTTTATCTATTTCTTACTATTCACCAATTTACAAAAGTCATTCGCAATGATACAATTATAGGCAATACACAGAAAAATCATTTGACAAAATATTTATCATTCAATATCTTAATCTGATGTTGCACTCACATGACTTTCTCTACTCCTGTATTATTCTTACAAACCCTAATTCTATCTTCTTCGTGTTAGTTGAGGTAAACGTTTGCAGAAATTATCTTATGAATACAGCTTTTGAGCAATAGTCAAATGTTTTAAAGCTGGTCGCTATATGAAGGCTTTGAAATTCTGTTCTTCTTGCATGACCAAGAGATGAAAAATGAATAACGACCTCCCATTTCAGAACGGTCTATAAACATTGCAAAATTCAAATAATAAGCAATATCTCCGAAATTCACTTCACAAAAAGATCACTTGACATAATTTGGTATTTTAATGAGATCTACACTTTTGTGCAGTAAGATTTGGTCTATTTCTTACGGTTTACCAGTTGTACAAAGGACGTCAAGAGTAAAAAGGACTACATGGGCCATACCCAGAAAATGTAAAACATACATTTCATTTGTCATAAAAATATCTTAAACATATGGTATTTTAATCAAAATCGTAAGAGGCATGATTAAGGAAATGGAAATTTTCCGTGTAAAGGGTAGTTTAACGTGGATGAATTTTCTTCAAAAATCTTCGTGCCGCATCCTTGAAAGACAATAAATTTAAATACCAACTTTGGGTTTTAACCGACATTTCGTTTTTGAGTTATGCTGTCCAGACACCCCCCCCCCCCCCGCACACACAAATGTCCGAGCGATTCGTGGTAGACGAAGCGGCGTCTGAGGGGGTTTTCTCCGGGTTCTCCGGTTTCCCCCGCCACTCATTCCACCAATTGCTTCATCATCACCTGTCCATTCATCCATTTAATCCGCATTTCATATCATCCCCTTCCTCACTATCATACCTGGTGCTTGGCTGACCACCTGCTTCCAGGTCTTCATTCTGTCTAGTCCATCAGTGCCTGTGCCCCCCGACAGGCATCTGACCCTGGGCACTGGCTGGTAAGTCCTAGGAGGTATAAGTCCTATATAAGGGGAGGGTAATCAGGTAAAGGAAGGAAGGAGAAACCCCCACGTAAAGAGTAATTTGGAGATAAGGACATTTTCTGAAATTGTCAGTGTCGCATCCTTGGAAGGCGCTACCTTAAATACCATGCTTTGTGTTAAACCGACACAGACATACACGGATACACACACATACGAACCTTGTCCCGGGGTGGGGCGGGGATAACCATAAAACGCGTACTTCCTGTGAAACCTCAGTATCAAATTTTGGGTTAAATACAATACTTCCGCTACCTACTCATGAGTGGTAAGAAAGTACAAATGCACGATATACAGAAGTTCATCGCGTAATGAAAACCATGTTTTGCATCCAGATTATATTATTTGATCAGAACAACGTGATTTTAACAAGTGTAATGCACTTACTTTGCGATATATGTGTAGTAAGGCCATCAATGGAGAATGAAAAATATGTTTCTACTTCAGAGATTTTCCAATACACATGCATTGCATATTATGTTTTGACGATAGTGAATTATAAAATATGTACGTGTAAATAAAATTAATTACTGTTAGCTGTTCAAGAGTAGCAACAAGGTCGCACCGCTATCTTGAATATAAACTGTTTGTATGATGCCCAACCTTATGCGAAAGAAGGGAATGCGAATTTTCCTCCACCTACTTTTCGCCGAGCTATGACGCATTCATGCCACTCGAAAACAAACCTCTAATATTTTGCTACCGAATGAATGAAAAAAAATGCTTCGTGCACAAAACGAAGCAAAAGAGGTACAGCGACAAGCTGATGTCATTAAATCCTAAGTAAACTTTAACAAATAAAGAAAAGTACAAATGGTAACATTTAAATGGTAACATTCAACTATCAAATGCGATTATGCTGCATGTCTGCGATAATAAATATACAATAGTTGGATGAATAAATACATTTTATTAACATATCGGCAAAGAAAGCAAAACGCACGGTGTAAGAATTTCAACTTACCACAGAAGATAGAATTAACGGGGAGGGATTAAAAAATAAATTAACGCCGGGAATGTATATAACACTATAAGAAATAAGTTGGGCATTACAAGTTGTCGCTAGTTTTGTTATTTACAAGATTATAAACTCTTAAGACATTCCATAATGTTTCTACATTGTCGCACACTCTGTTTTAGTATTTAGAAGCTAAATTCTAAAACTACCCTGGCTTAACCAGAATATTTGGAAACAAAGACAGTTTGTTCCCAATGTTACAAGTAATTGATATTATTAGGAACAGTAGGAACATTTACAAATATGTAAACTATCCAGTTTGAAACGATTTTAAATGAATACAGGATAAGTTAGAATAATAATAAACATATTAAAAATCATCTATCCTCCAGTGAGGTTGACCACATGGATCCAGAATACAAAAACGGAAGTACAACAAAAATAATGTTTAAAAAGCAACAAATAATATTAACAATTAATCTAAAAATTAATAACAATTAATAAAATATAACAATAATAAACGATATAATAAAGACACTGTTTAACATTTGAAACGTACAGTATAAATTATTATTTAACATTGTCACAGAATCCTTTAAAATTGTAACGCAAATATGCTCAAGCTCTTTGATGGACACACCAAATGGTTTTAGATAGTCGCTGGTAAATTTATAACAGCATCCACGAGCCTCAAAGAGAAGACCTTTCAGCTCCCATGCAGAGAATTTGAAATACATAATATGAGAAACATTATCTCGAAGTTTTAGATTTAAGAATTATCAGCACACAATTAATAAGAGAATAACAACTATAAACATTAAAATAATGCAAATAGTGATACGTGATTGGTTGATAACACCGAGGGAAACGGCAACAATGTGTTCTCGGCGGGAAAGAAGCGTCGGTAGTCATTTCCACAGACTTGCAAAAGTGATTTTGAACGACGCAGACTTGTTGAACAGAACCTTGCAGAAAAATCAATTTGACGAAGAAAAGAAGTTTGTTAGTTTATTTATGTTGTGGTAGAGAAGAAATACTGCAGACAGTGAGTAGACAACATAACACCTGTGCAGAATAATGGCTAGGCGAAGTAGATAGAAACACCTCCGTGCGTAGAATTGAGACAAATACAAATTGACAAAGTACTTAAGTTTTACACATACTCGCTAAACAAGAATACAATTCCCACATAAGTAAAATATATTACTGTGCAGAACATTTGATAATAAATAATATGTAAAAGAAAATAGAAGCACAAAACGCAAATGCTGCGTCTCAAACAAACATTATCACATATACAAACAAAATGGCGGGGCAAAATTAATACGTGATATTATCTAAACAAATTCATGTACTGTTCGTAGAAAAGAAGTCAAATTGTGTATAATAAAGGTGAACACTTAAGAAATTATATTATGTATTTATCACAAATATATGAAATCATTCTCCAAGCAAGCGAAAATAATATAAATTCATTATTAAAAGTTAAATAAAACAAATACCAGAAGGAAAGATTTGTAAATAATTGTGGAATAATTGAAACAAGTTTTATTCAAAATAAAGGACATTGTTTGATATGCTGGCTCGATTTCAGCCTCATCTGTGTGACATCACTGAGAACAACCTAGTTTTCTCAAAACTGCTCATATACACCTAACTTTGGATATAATTCGTTTTATGAATAGGTTATCTTAAAACTGTTTATGTATATAGAGTTAAGCTGAGCTAAGTTACGATAAGCAAACCTAACCTAACATAGGTAGGCTCCGCAGAAGAACATTTTACTTCGCTAGATGAGTACATCGTGATTACTTTAACTCCCTTCAGAAGGTATTGTGCCTTCATTTGGTTATTGCAGAGAGTGTTGGAAGCATTTTGAGAATGTACCACTCAAGAACGTGGAAAATATGTATTTGTTTATTAGGAAAGTTAAACCCATAAGTTTTATAATTGCGGTATAGCCCTTTACCTCACCATGAACACAAGATCTACTTAAAAATAGCAAACATCAAAAAAACTATTTCATAAATGGCTTACAATCTAAATCATTTGTTATGACAGATTTGAGTGAACACTCATTTTAAAGACTGGCAACACATGCCAAATAAAGATATATTACCACATCGTTAGGTAACTGATGACCCTGGATTTTCTGTAGATTCACAAAACCTAGCGTAAGTAACCAAAGAAACTTTGTAAGGTCAAGAAAACGCCCAATCGTACTAAATGACCATTGCGTCGTATGATCCGTTTCACAAATATATTATAGCAGATAGCTTCATTTATAACTATATTTATCCTTAAAATTATAAATGTAACTTGGGGGCGGGGAGGGGTGAGAAAGGGGGTACAGTTATCCCCTAATATTTCCAACTTAAAATTTTGAGTTGAAGTAAAAGCATAAAAGTGTATTGTATATTTAAAAGAATAGTTATGTTCAGTTAAAGTAACTCTACTTGTACATTAGAAATGTTTAACAACAGTAATCTCATTAGAAATGTTTATCTAGAAAAAAATGAAACAGCTTTTATTTATGTATTGGTTCTCATCGTCTCGTTCTATATTGAGCAAAGACCTCTTAATGTTGCTTCTTATTCCTGCAGTTAAACCTGAGCTATATGCCTCAATGAAATGCGGTTTAGTAATAGCAAAGTTGTCAGATATTCATCATTTTGTTAATTTTGTTTATACCTACAGCAAAACCTGTTAGAAACATAATGGCTGCCCTCTTTACTTTCATGCCTACTAAGGACAGGAAGTATTGTATTCCACCCTAAACCTATAGATTTCATTGGAAATGAACGTTTTGAGGTCCCATAAAAAATTAAGTGAAAGGTTCCCACGCACTCAATAACGAAATGTCGGACAAATGGCAAACTTCCAAAGCTGCGACACGAATATTTCCGAGAAAACCTCAACCCCGAACTACCCGTTACATGGAACACTTTTCCATTGTTTGTATTTTTTCAATAAATGCTCTTTGATTTTTATTACATAGTGTATATCTCAGTTATTTACACGTAAAATCAAACGTATATCTTGCATTTTCTGGCAATACCCTGTGAAGCCCTCTTCATCCAGAATAATTTTGTATAATTTTAATTGGTGAACCTTAAGGGATAGATGAAAACCTACTAAAAGAGTAGAACTCTCTAAATCACACAATGTTATTTCAAATGGCTTATTTCTGTCGGTCTGAATGGCTCAGTTGGTTAGACGCTGGCCTACTGATCCCAAGGTCGCGGGTTCAAATCCGGCCCAGACCGATGTTTTTTAAATGTGCTTAAAAACGACAGCTCCATGTCAGTAGATTTACTGGCATGTAAAGGAACTCCTGCGGGACGAAATTGCGGCACACTGGCGACATTGATATGATCCTGGCAATTGATAGCGTCGTTAAACAACATATTTTAAGTGACTTATTTTGCGGCATCAGCCATTTCCTACATATTCGTTATTATAGCTTTGAACTTGATATTTTTGTCATTTTAAATAGCTATCGATATTCAGTGCTTCTTGCGAAGTTATGCAGCTTATAGCAGTCCACTTTTACATATCTGACTGTCGGTTTGGTTTCTTTTGCCTACAACGAAATCTGTAATGATTTATCTTGATGAAGCGGGTAAAAATAAAAAATAATAATAAAGCTTTCGAAGTGTAATATGTGAAAGACGTGTAAAAATAATGAAAAATGGGTAGAGAAAGCCATATGTTACCTACAGTAGATAAGAGAAAGTATTGTATTCTACACAAAAATGCATGTTAAATAATGTTTTGTGGCATTAACCGTTCCGGAGGTTATCTTTATTATTGGTTTTATCAATTACTACACTTTTTCGACTGCTAAGTCGCTATTGCGTGTGCTTTTTTTCGTGGTCATATAACGAGGACGAAATCTCAAAGTCATCACATAGCGACCTTCTAAAGATATGAGTATCGCTTAAGTCTACTGTATCCCATTATATATACAACGAAACATTTAATAAAACCACTTCCATAAGTGTTTATCTTGACTAACATGAGCCAGATACAAGAATAAACGATTGAGGAACAGTTAATAGAAGACTGTGTGCAGATAGTCGTGTGATTGTAACAAAACTTGTGAAGAGTGCGAAAGCGTTCTAGGAAGTCGATTTTACTATGCATTGCTACGCACCACGTTGCAGATCTTCGTTTGTTTTGGACTATCGATCGCAGCAGCAGCAGCTGCACTAATGAGTGTTAGGGCCGTCAAAGGAAGAATACTACTTCTCTCATGAGGAACATGAAAGCTTGGTATCAACAATAAGAGCAAATTAATAATGGTATAGGGCGACCGCACCTAAAAAGGGAAGAGTCCAAATTCATGACCTCCATGTTGTCTGCCTACGCCCGTGCGTGTGGAGCGTCCCAAGGTCCCATGTTTCCATGGCAACCCGTGGCCATAACGCTATGTTTACTCAACCTTGGATGATAATGCCCCGGTGCGTCTTCCCTCCTGGCTGGGATGACCTACTTTGAGGAAAGATGAGCCTGGTTTTTGACGAGATAAAAGGTTCAAAAGCTGGCGAAGTAGGTCGGAGCATGTCTCCAGGAGGTTTCTCAAGGTCCCTACCCCGCAGTGAAGGAAAACTTTCATTTCATTATGCACAGAACCCTCGTTCCTTTGTCGAGACTGTTTAAGGCTTCAGAAGGACGTCACGAACGCTATTATCCTCGGCCTGAGGTTGCTTCAGCAGGCCATGTGCTTTTTTCAGGTGCATCCCAAGTAACATGGATTTAGCTTCACATTCCTTTTATACGGCTGGAAAAACACCCAAAAATATCTTTTATTGGTTTTTCTTAAGGAAGGACCTTGAGTTTACCACGCAATTTAAACATCATACTATAAATAAATGGGCGTAAGTATGTTGAGCAGAACACATACATCTGTCCACATAAAAAACTAATGTGTTACAGTTACATGATTTTCTCTACTCTTATACAAACTATTCTTACAAACTTATTCCTCTATCTACTTCAAGCTAATCGAGGTAAACATACACAGAAATTATCTTATTGCTAATTTCTTGTAGGTACAAGGGTAATATGGGAATAAGTAGTCTTCAAGCGATAGTCAAATCTTTTAAAACTGGTTGCTATGTAATGACTTCAAAATTCCGTTATCTTTGCATGGCCAAGATATGCATTTAAAAGGAAAACTAATAACTTATTCCTAATTGAGAAAGTGTAAGTATTTGAAAAGTCAAACCAAAAGCAAGGTATATCTCGGAATGGTTTCCTCAAAAAAGACCATTTGTGTGATTTAACAAGATCTACATTTTCTGTGCCGTAAGATTTTTTGTCTACTCTTACAATTTATCAGTTATGCTAAAATCACGCAGAATGAAAACGACCTCTGAGAGCATTCCCAAAAATTTTAAGATAATTTTCTTTCTAATGAAAATATCTTAAACATAAGGTATTTTAATAATAATCGTTAGGGCCATCTTTGACAAAATCGAATTTTCAATGGTGCACGTAAAGGGTAGTTTGCGGTGTGGGATTTTCTTGAAAACCTTCGTGTCGCATCCTTGGATAACTTGAATACCAAGTTGGTTTTTAAATTACTTTCCGTTTCTGAATGATGTTGTTCAGATATACGCGCACGCACACACAACCCAATCTAATGCTTTTGGGTGGGGGTATTCAGGGGGCTTCAAAACATATAGTTTCGGTAAAATCTAGACATTGAATTTTTGGGTACAATATATTTTCCCTATTTACTATACATGGTAAACAAAACTAAATATAAATAAATTCTAAGGCTACATTCACATGACTTTCTCTTCCTACTATTGTTCACTTATAAATAGCTTCTATCAACTATGCTGACGAAAGCTTATGTTTCTATCTAGTTAATCGATATAAGCTTCGCAGAAATAGTCTCGTACACATTTCGTCGAAGGTACAAGAGGGATAGCACTAAATCGATAGATGTTTTAAAAAAATGATCGTCATACGCTGAACTAGAAACTCCACTCTCTTGCCATTACATACCACAAACAACTGAAAAGCGACAGCACTAAAATAATGAGAGTATTGACAATTTAGATCAACAACGGATATCTCGGAAATGGCTGAAGGGACTACACAATCATTTATTTGGAGTAGCACAGGGTGTAGCATTCAGTCCTATTGTTCTATCCAAAAAATTGATACAGAAATTTCATGGGAAATACTGTTTTGAGGTCTATGGAATAAAAAGCTTTATTTTAGGTGCGCGCGTGTGTGTGTGTGTGTGTGTGTGTGTTTGTGAGACTGACTGAGTGAGTGAGTGAACAGCAAACTCAAAAATGAAAAGTCAGTTAAATACCAAACTTAGTACTTAGTTTCAGCATCTTCCAAGGATGCAACACAAAGATTCAACTTCCTCATATGAAGATATTTTCATGACAAATGGAATGTATATCTTGGATATTCTAGGAATAGCCTCTGAACTCTTTATTCTGGATGACTTTTGCATACATGATCAACTGTAAGAGCTGACAAAATCTTGCTACATAAAAAATGTCGATCTTAGAATTTAAGTGATCTTTTTTTTTCTTATGAAGATAACAGTTTTTGAGACATTCCTTGTAATTGGTTGGAATCTTCTAATACTAACACTTTTCTCAAACAGGAACTTGTTATTCTTCTTCTCTTATGTCCTGACCATGCAAAGAGTGCAACCGGCTCTTGAAGATTTGACTTCCCTTAAGCCTAATGTATTCTCCTAATCCCATTGTATCTGCCTATAAGGAAATATGTAATAAAACCATTTCAGTAAATGTTTATACAATTAACATGAGTAGATACAATAAGTGTTTTTAAGAATAGTTGTACAACACTGAATAGAGAAAGTCATGTAAGTATACACATCAAGACGTTTTTTTAAATTTTAATTGAAGGTTTCTGTTAGAACAAAATTGGAGTATTGCTGGTAAAAATAGTATGTAAAATTGACAATATCATAATGAAATTCCTTGTTCCTGGTTATCTCTACATACGAAATTTCAACTAAATCACATGATACTTTCGAATGTTGCATTTAGGTTGGGTGCCTTTAACTTGTGGTACAATGTTTTTCAAACTTTGTTTCTAAAATAGCCATTAAACTGAAACATGTGCTTAACATTCAAAATCGGAGGTCTAATACCTAAAAGGATCATTTTAGACTATGTTATATTATTTGGTAATTATTTTATTTACGGATCTGACCCAAAATGGCTAAATGGGCTTACTATTAAGAGACAGAGAATCAGACAAGAAGTCTTATCAGAAAAAATACATTAAAATAGATTGATAAATCAGAATACAAAAGCTATGTAATAAATGCCCCTTCTTGAAACAAGTTATAAATTGAATATAATTGAAACATGAAAATAACTGCAGTAAATAGGAGTAGATCCAAGAACCTCGAATGCCATAAAAATGATTCTGAATGCTTTTTATGGATATTACATGAAATAAATAGAATACACATTTTTAAGAACAGTTTGACATGAGTGAGTAGAGAGTCATGTGAGTAAACACATCTGATTTTTTATTGCGGTAAATGGTTAATTTTGTTTTTATACTTTGGTTATTTGTGTTATGTAAGGAATGACAATCAGCAAACATTTTCTATTTTGATCTCTATAACAGAATGTGTAGTACGAGTACTGGCCACCCAATTATATTTCAATAGAACCATTGAAAACATCTCTCTTTTAATAAAGGTTCTGTAAAGACAAAGAAGTGGAAATTCAGAACTCATTAAAATATGATCCTGACATCTTCCCCTTTCTGAAATAATAGAGGAGAAAACAATCACTGCTAAAAAGAAGAGATTAATAGAACAAAGGAAATCTGAGAGTTGAACATAAGTCGGAGGCACCAAAAGAAAACAAATACGTGGAGGGTGGTTATGAAAAGTCAACTACAAAGAGAACTGGATTTTAGTAGAAATAATTAATTAAACAGAATGCATTGTGTCACCAGAACTGATTTGCAGGAGGAAGAACACTCAAGCAGAGACTATTTAAATTAATAGTAGAGATATGGATAAGGAAACTATACCTGAACAGTGGAAAGAAGGAATTATCTATCCAATTTTGAAAAAGGGAGATAAAATGAATTGTAACAACTATAGACCAATCACTTTTATGAATATAGCATATAAAATATTTGCTATAATATTAAATAAAACATTGACAGCAATATTTTGTTACTTATTTATGCCAACAAACTAAATGCTGGGCTGGCCCTGTGGCGCAGTTGTTAGAGCACCTGTCTGCTGTGCTAGGGATCCCAGGTTCGATTCCCGACAGGGGGGTAGGAATTTTTCTCCAGCCAAGATTATTCCTCATCCTTCCCTGAGTCTGGAAGCATGAATGGTGTGAACGTGTGTGTGAATTCAAAGACCGAAAAGCCCACTGTTAAACACCATAGGTAAGGCTGCCGATATGACCTCTGCAGTTAAAGGCGGGATATAAATGGAACAATTAAAAAAAAAACTTAATGCTGGTGTTCTTAAACACACAAGCCGTGTGTGAGTCGATAAGTGGAAGATTCATGGTTCAAACCCGGCTATAGCATTGAATTTTTCAGTCCTGATTCCACCTCTTAAATGTTGATAGCAATAGTTAACAAAAATTAGATGAATATCAAATGGGTTTCCAACCAAATAGATCAACTATTGGCAATATATTTATAGTGAGGCAAAGTTTTAAAAATGCCACAAATACAAAATTGATCTGCATAATATTTTTGTGGATTATAGTAGAGCATTTGATTTGATTTCCAGAAACAAATTAATAGAAACCCTAAAATTCTATGAAGTACCAACAAAACTAATAAAGTTAATAGCATGAGCTTTAACTGCTATCACTGCAAGAATTAAAGTTAACTACAAACTTAGTGGATCCTTCTGTATGCAATCTGGAGTAAGGCAAGGAGACCCACTTTGAACGACTAACTTAGTTATTTATTCAAGATGTTCTCGGGCTTCTAGCCTGATGATGGGAGAGATGTACACTCCCAAAATGTTGATGGCTATGCACCACTACACCTGGCTAGAAGCCCAAGAACATCTTGAATATGTTCGTCGCCAGGAAAGCTTCAAATCATATTTTAACTTAGTTATTGATTTGTTACTAAAACAAATAGACATCAGAGAAAATATATCTAGTAGTGTAAAGCAATGTATTGCATATGCAGATGATATAATGATGACTGCAAGAGAACCCAAGAGGAAACATTTACAAAATTGAAAACACAATCTGAAATATTTGCTCTCATAATAAATGAAAATAAAACCAAGTATCTTAAATGTGGCTACCAAAATCCTAATATAAAAACCACGAAAATCAATGACATGCAGATTGAACAAGTTCATAAATATGTATATTTAATAACAACACTAAATGGCAATATCTCCATAGAAGATGAAATCAAAGAACAAATTGCCAATGGTAATGGAGCCTATATTGCAAACCAAAGCCTAATTAAAAGTAAACTAATAACAAAAGAAACCAAATTAAGATTATATTGAACTAAGGCTAGCTGTCACCTGCGGTTGTGAAGCTTGGGTAATAAAAGAATCAATATAACAAAAACTGTTAATCTTTGGAAGGAGAATCCTAAGGATGATCTTTGAACTCACTAAAGATGGCAACTGGAGAATGAAAACCAATAAACAATTAAATAAATACATAAGGGAAATATTGTAAATTTCATTAGGGCAATGAGAATACGGTGATCTGGCCATGTTAAGAGAATGGGAGATCAAAGGCTACAAAAACCAATAAAAAATTAAATGAATTAATACATAACCCAAAATATTGTAAATTTCATTAGGGCAATGAGAACAAGCTGGCTTGGACATGTTAAGAGAATGGAAGATCAAAGGCTGGTGAAAGGAATATATAAATGGAAACCCTTGGGAACTAGAGCAGCTGGTAGACTGAAAATCCATTGGGAAGATAAGAATAATTTGAGAAAATTAAGAATATGAAATTGGACAATGACCATATAGAGTAGAAATGCTTGGAAAAGAATTGTTGAGAAGGCCAAGACATTCAACTTTGAAGTCATATGCCTTGAGGAGGAGGAGGAGCGGAAGAAGAACTTGGTACAGTATTATTAAGAGAGATTGGGCACGTGTTGGATGTTTGAATCAGGGGAATATTTTGTTTCTTTTCCTTGTAATTTTGGTTTCTTTTTTATTTGTGATTTCTTTAAAACAGGAGCTAAACTTTAGTGAACTGAGCTGAAAGTTTAAATTCCATACTTATGTATACTGAACGTTATTGAATAAGTATGGGTGCAATTTATCACTAATAACGAAAATATCTCGGAAAAGACAATGACTTGCACACAATATCATAAGGCAATTCCTACAAGCCTTGTAGTTCTAACTCTTCTACTTTATATAAAAAATAATAAACAATGCACCATGTTACTCATAGAACATGTCTTGAGATAAGGAATACCATTTTAAGATTATGATTAACCATAACAGCTATAAAGTACATTAAAAAATTTTAAAGTGGCCGATACTGCATGACTTTTCACACCTAATCCAACTACTAATCATATGGCTTCATGCAAGCTCATACAGTAATGGACATAAGTATTTATACAGTTACTATAACAAATGAAAGTATTTTATTACTTTCTCTACTGGTAAGTAGAGGAAGTATTGTTTTCCACCCAAAAATTCCATGTCGAGATTTCACCGGAAATATATGTTTTGAGACCCCCTGAATAAAAAAAAAGCATTTTTAGAAAAAAAGTCTGTGTGTGTGTGTCTGTCAGTCGGTTAAAAACCAAAGATGGTATTTAAGTTTAATTTCTTTCAAGGATGCAACACAAAGATTTTGAAGAAAATAGCCCCATCCTAAACTACCCTTTACATGGAAAATTTGTCGAACATTTTGATTTTCTTGAAAATGGCTCTAATAATTTTGATTAAAATGCCATATGTTTAAGATATTTGTACGACAAATGAAATGTATATTTTGAATTTTCTGGCTATAGCCTATGTAGCCCTGTTTACTCTGGATGACTTTAAACTCGTAAACCGTAAGAGGTAGACAAAATCTTACTATACAAAAAAAATGTAGATCTTGCTAAAACACACAATTTATGTCTCAATAAATCTTTTTGTTGGGTGAACCATTTCAGAGGTATTTCTTGTTATTTCTGTCAGTTTAGGAAAACTTGAAACTTTCGTGAAATGGAACATCGTTGTTCGTTTTTTTATGTTAAGCGTGCAAAGAGAGCAGGATCTCAAAGCTTTAAAAGATTTGACTATCGCTCAAAGCCTACTGTAGTCTAATATTCCCCTTGCACCTACAAGGAAATAAGCAATCAAATAATTTGTACAAATGTTTGTCTCAACTAACACGAAGAAGATATAGGAATAAGTTTGTTGGAATGGCTAGTACAAGAGTAGAGAAAGTCATGTGAGTGCAACGCATCATATTTTTTAAATATTTGCCATACGCAAAACTTAGAACAAGATTTACAATATGAACTTCACACACCAAACTAGCACACATATATAAATTTACATTGTTCTACATAAATAAATATATTTGTTTTCACAGGTTGCATTTTAAGGAGTAAATAAGTATCCATAAAGAAACATATCATTATTTTGCTTATGTGCCTACATACAAACAAAATAACAGGCATTTCTTCCTAGTATTTTGTATGCCAATCTCTTCTATAAATTACTTCTTTCAGTCATGTGGGCATTAGTTTTTTCTGCACCAATATTATATCACAGTATCAGAAGTGGGTAGCTGTTTTAGTTGCAATTTGTTGGCTATGTAGTGTTTTCCAGCTCTCTCCATAGGTGCTCATTGGGGTTGAGATTAGGAGATTGTGCAAGTGGTTTTAGAGTGTATGAAGTATTATGTAGCAACCACAAACAACAACCTGTGTAGTACATTCAAGGTCTATCACCTAAATGCACCTCTTGGCACTTTTCTTCAAATTGCCTTTCAATATATAAAGGTAGCATATCTGTATATAGTTTCCTCAATGAACACTATGTAGTACCCTCACATAGGTGCAGCCCAGACCATAATACCACCACCTCCATGTTTAACTGTAACTTGCAAATTTTGATTATGCAATTCTGTATTCGGCCTTCTCCACACTCGCATTTGAGCATCATTATGATATATATTACATTTACTTTTGTCCAAAAACAAAACTCTCTCCCAGAATGTGTTGCCCTTTCCTGCTGATATATGGTTTCTTGCTGGGTCATACAGAGCAGAAATAATCAATGGGGAACCAAAGTCCAAAGAAATTATTCAGACAAATAGTGTGCTGCAGGAAGATCCAGCCAGCCGCAGACAGAACAGAAGCTATCACAGACATGGGGCAAATATAATCATGTACGCAGATGACATCGTGATTGGAGTCTCAAAAAAAAGACCACCAACTTCAAAAGGCAATAGACAGTCTGCATTTATGGGCTAAAGAAAACTCATTCAAAATCAACAGGAAGAAGACCCTCCAGATGATATTCAGAACGACTGGTCGATTAGCCCCAAACGAAGAGTTCACCCTAGGAAACAACAAACTCAAAATAGTCAATGAAATAAGATGCCTAGGCGTAACATTGCAAACAACATCATAAGAGAAAGGATGGCAGCAGCCACCAAAAGCATATACGTCATAAAAAAAGCTGAGCTGATTATCCACCAAAACAGCTATAACTCTCTTCCAAGTTAAAATATGTGCAATTGCCATATATGGCTTAGAACTAGTATGGGAAAAACTAACCACGTCAGACCTCATATGCCTTGAAAAAGTAAAAGCATGCTTCCTCAAAACAATGCTGGGAGTTGCCACTACAGCTCCAAACCGACTTATCTACAAGTTAGCAAGAGAAGCTTTCTTCATCGAAGAACTACATGCCAAACTATGACTGTCATCTACCCCAGCAGAGCAGTACCATCTAGAGAACAAGAAAAAAGAGAGAGGAAATATGATTATATTTCTATACAATGGATGTCATGATGGACAGAAAATGGGAACATGAGAACCAGGACTTAAGACGCCTATTCACAAGACTAGCCATCTATAGTCCTTCAATGATTTAACTCTTTTCTTGCACATGTTGATGTGATGTCTATTGCATTGATTTCTGCACAGTCTGCATACATAATTTTCATTTGGGATGTGGTAGTTGTCATTACTACACATTTTAAACATTAAGACTAACATTTTCCCAACAAGATTTAAAAGTTTTAAAACGTTTATATTAAAAAAAAGATGCACATGTGATCACAGATATTAGCAATATGGAGAATCAGAGTGAGCATCGGCCTCATTAGAACTTGTCGAAACTCATCTGACACTCCTACGTTAATCACATCTTTTCGTTTTTTCACTGACAATGTTAATCTTGTATGTACTAAAGATTGGTATGTGAATTTTAAACCACAGTATTCAATCTGCAAACAATTTTCTAATTTTAAAGAACATTTAAGAGAAGAAAAAATTAAGTGATTACTAAATAGTTACAGAAACACAGATATGTTTAAAAATTAAGGCCAGTCTTAAATGATCATGTAATTATTATACAGCTGATATAAAAAGAATCCTTCAAAATCTGGAACCAATTACCACTAGCAAAGAAACCTAAATATGCTGCAGCTCTTCTCTTTCTTCTAACCCTTCTTGTTCAGCAAGAAAATCTTACATTTTAGATAAATCTTTGACGGCAAAATTAGCCCAGCAAGTAGGACTAAGTGAATCTATTTATTTATAACAATTAAATTGATAAAAGAAATGTTTGGATTACACTTGGTACATTTGATTTTAATCCATACTGCAGAAAACACTACTCTTTTTGAGGTTCATGCCTTAAGTCAAATCTATCAATATAACCAACATCACATCAACTTTCTTCTTTGCTGGATAAAAAATACAGAACTGTAAGCTAATCTGTTACTAGAAATATTAGAACCTTTATGCTGAAATTTAATCAAAATGTTGGTAAAAATAAATCCAGCATAAAAAGATAGCATACAAAGAATTAGATGCCAGTTTGAACAGAAGTCTCTGACACTAAACTCGAAATTACCATTTAAACTGCAAGAAAGCAATACTTATATACCAACTGTGTTAGATGGGTCTGACTGTCTGCTCTATGGTTGCATTTAGAGCAAGAGAGGAGAGTGAGTTGTAAAAGTACTTGTAATGTAGTGATCTGCAAAGGGCACTTGTGATTGCCAGCCTCTGCAAATTAGGGGAGCAAGGTTAACATAGTAACGTCATCAAACTATCCCCTCCCTCAGCACATGCCAATCAAACCACTGAACACAGCAATTAGGTGCAGACAGTGCATTACTACAGCAAAGAGTATAATGGCAGTCTCTAAACTAATAAAGAAACCAAGAAAGCGTGCATATGTCTACAAGGAAGAATGAAAAGAACAATTTTTTGTTACGCCTCAAGTGGAAAATGTCAGATGCTTCTTTGTTCCAAAGTTTTACTAGGGACCTTCAAGAGCAATGTAATATGTTATAAAAATCCCTTGGGCATCTCCTCTATGCAGAGGTTACCCTCATCATCCAGCCGCAGTCAAGGCCACAGAAGAGTGCAGTCGACTCCCCTGACTGTAAGGCAACTACTTGACCTTTTAGGGACACTACCTTTCTATCAGGATAGCTCCTCAATTGGCCCCCGAAGGACCTAACAAGGCTGAGTGCACCCCATACCAGACCTCCCAGCAGGGAAAAATTCCATGCCAGTACTGGGGATCGAACCGGGGTCCTCCACGCCAGAGTCAGGTGCGCTACCAACTGCACCATGGAGATGGTCCAAAATGTTATTATATGTGTCATAAGAGATCACTCAGAGTTTACAGATTAGTAGTTTATGAACATAATGCAAATAATTATTTCAATAATAATAATAATAATAATAATAATAATAATAATAATAATAATAATAATAATAATAATAATAATAATAATAATAATAATAATAATAATAATAATAAAATGGGACCGATGTCTGATTGGAGTAGAAATGTTTAAAAATTTACCAATTTCAGAATATGCATGCCTCAGTTCGTTTGCTATCAATATTGAAGCTATCATATATAGTTATGTGAACATCTTTTTTCCAAACTAAAAACAGTGAAATCACATTTCTGACAAACAATTTTCTTTGCAATTATTAAACCTTTTCGGTTTATGCGGTCTCAGGCCTAAAGAAAGAGAAGGAGAATTGTTGAAAAGAGATGCAGATACTCACCCCTTTGTGTCTGTTGTTATGGGAAAGGTGGGAGAAAATTCGGCTGCTTCCACCCAATCAATGCTAGACTGAAGAGACAAATATGAATGGACTTCCAACGTTTCTGCCCACAAAACATAACTGGAGTGGTGGGACTGACCTTTCAGTTTTATGGTCCAAGAGACAAGCTAAACCACTATAAAATAGCTGTGATATTTCTGTAGATCTTGCCAATTTAGTAAAATAAATTTGCACACCATATCCTACTCATTTCACTGTATTTACAGTACTGCCATGCACACCAAAACAGGCAAGGGGGATCTGAAGTATGAGAGGGGGGTTTGAGCTGTTTATGTGCTCATGTAGTCAATTTGTTTATTACGAAAAGTGGTATGTAAATCAATCATGCTGCCGCATTTAATACTTCTATGTAACTGATATGATATATATTAAGCATTTATCTGACAACATTGTGTATTGTACATCTATTAACGTGCATAAACATGATGGAGAATTGTGGATAAAGTTTACATAGCCCATTCCTCCAGCACGCCTTCTTCTGGTGGCTGGACTGTACAATTATGTTCCATTACAAGCAGGGATTCCATTTATAACATCACTGTGTTGATAGTGGAGGATTTCAATGTCAATATCCTGCTGTTGAAATGCTGCCAGGTCCTCTAAAGCTCTAGGCCCTTTAGGGGAACAAGATTTGAGTAACATTTCAACCATTATGTTCATTTATCAAGCAGTACGAACTGCCTAGATTAATTGTGTTTGCATTGTCAGCTTCAAATTCTGCACATTTCTTTTTTATTCCTAACCCTACTAAAGTATCTCAAACATAATGGGTGACTCAGTTGGTTAACGCTGGCCTACTGTTCCCAAGGTTGCTGGTTCAAATCTGGTCTTGGTTTTTAAGTGTGCTTAAGAACGACAGCTCCATGTCAGTAGATTTACTGGCATGTAAAAGAACTCCTGCGAGACGAAATTCCGGCACACCGGCAACACTGATGTGATCCCGGCAATTGAAAGCGTCATTAAACAGCAAAATATTTATTATCGCACATAATGATATTTCCATGGATTTCTAAGATGCATGGTGATGAAGAAAGTGAAATGCAAGTAGAGTGCTAACACAATATGCTGACTGTGAAAAGAAACCTTTAATATAATTATGAAACATCGGCAGAATTTTGTGAAGTTTTATTTCTTAGAAGAACAAATCGTTTGCTTTCCACTTATTGTTTGATAACCAAAATGCAAATGAAAGAGTAAGGCATCTCTTGCCTCTACAGAAGACCAACCTTTTGCCTTGGAGTATAAATGCTGCATTGTCAATCTCTCGTTCAATGTGACTAATGACTGTAGCTGGTGTAACCATGTTGCCATAACAAGTTGCAAGTGTGACTAGCAATCAATTATTCGTCTCTATTTTCCCAGTTTCTGGTTCATTTTCCAATAATCACTGCTTGCTCCTGAAAATATAGGGCATTAGATTTTTTCAAAAATTTTCCCTGGATGCTGAACAAGTGGTTAAAATGTAGAGTATGTCCAGGAATTTCCAAAGGTCTGGTAACACTATCTGAAACTAACCATATATCCAGTAAAACTAAATATTAATCCAATTAAAATAGAACATACCTCACTGTATTTAGTGACAGGATTTACATTGCAAAGATGGATGAGTGGAGGTAGGTGGGGGTGGAGAATTCTCCCCAAATTTGAGAAATACGAATTAATGGAATTTCCATTGCAAGTTTTCTTTCATAAAACCAGAATATGACTATGAAGTTTGGAATGTTCTTTCCCAAGATTTACTCTTTATGAAATTTATTACAAATATATTTTCTCTGCTACCACATGGCAGTTTTATTACTGTTGCAAACACATGTAAACATATGTCGGACACAGTTTGAAATTGTTCTCTTTCTCTTGGTGAGAAGAGATTGCAAATATTGTAGCAGATAGTTTGTATATTTAATATGTCTTTAGGTTCAATAATGTTCAAAGAATTGGAAAATCTTTTTATTTGGTAGACTAGTTAGTGTTAAATAGTGCATCTTATACATCATGGAGAGCTGACAATGATAAAATTGTTTTTGAACAGTTAAAACCTAAAACTGATTGGTAAAACCAAGAATGTTAAAACACTACAAAGTTAAAGCAGTAGAATTCTAAAAAGTGGAAGAATATTACCCTAAAAATTTAAAAATCTACTGAGACAATTTAAACTTGCAGAGCAAATCCAATATTGTTGACAAACTGCAGTGCTTTATCTACAGCAATAATGCCCATAATGGAATGCAGTGTAAAAGCTAGACTAGAACTGTTGCTCTTGAGCACACCACACATGTTTCAAGATATGTATCTGCATCCTCAGCTATGATCAACTGCAGAAAGCGTTGGTTGCTCATCTTGAAAAACAACCACCATTAAAAATCCCCGGAATACACAAAATTAAATGTGAACACTAAAACAGAATCTACATAGAAAATTCAAAAAGAAACATAAGGAAGATCTCAGAAATTAATTTTGAAATTCTCAGATTCTGGGCCAGATTTGAACCTGCAACCTGCGTCTAACCCACTGAGCCACCCAGAACGATTACTGTTGGCAACACTGTTTACTATTGACATATGTAACTCCTTTTGGAAAATTTGGAACTATCAATCTTATTTCCATATTTTAAGTATTGCTTCAGAACTTTCTGTGTTAGAATTGGTTAGCGTTGCTGTTCTGTAGAAACATCTACTGAAGTAGGTAACCTTCCAAAAGAGCAGTAAACAACTTTACTGTAATATTTAATTTGCAACATAATGTTAGCACACAGTTCATTAATGAGGATATCACTCAATGCACACACACTTCTAAAATATTCAGTTTCATATAGTAAACAGTACATTTTTAAAGCAATTGTCCTTACATAACCTAAATCAACAAATCCTTTTACTGTTGATATCCGTCAAGAATCAATGCATTAAAATATTTTCAAATGTGAAATAATCCAATTGAATAAACTTACCGAAACATAGACGTAGTTTCATGAAGCTGCCAGCGGAGTAATTGTTGGGGAATACAGCAGGCCTGGTGATGGCTGCTGCTCAAGATTCAACCAGCCGGACAGAAATGTGGGTCCCTAGGTAAATTAATAAGGGCATTGTAAATCTCATTCTAAATATACATTTGTTACATTCTCCATATCAACTATACGGCCATATGGCTGAATACACTAGACCTTCAAAGTAACATCAGGGACAGCTTTAGATTATTCAGAAGTTCACTTTAAACTGTCATGTATCACTTTAAAAAGTAATTTTAATATGATAACATTTTATTTCAGCAACTATTTTCAAGCGTAGTGAGTAACACATTAAAATTTCCACTTATGGCCATCAAAAAGTCAAGGACATTCAACTTCAGGCCATCTCTATAAGACAAAAGATAACCTTTTTGTCAAGCGATCTATAAGACACTTACTTTTCTTTTACGCAGCAATCATAGTAATTTGAAATATTTTGAAACCTAAAAAAGGTAATTTGGAGGCCTCATGTTCATTAAGTATTTCATATTGATGTTTAAATTTAGTTTTTACACCAAACACATTCACTTCACAACATACAAGCAGCAACAGCAACAGCAATGCCAATATTTTTGGTTGATTTTGTAGGGTAACCAACTTAAAGAAATCTTATAAATATTTCATTACAAAAATATTATTATTGAGGAACAAAAATGAGTGTTTCAATTAATGTTAAATAACAAGCTGACAATTTTAGTAATATTCCGCGATAAAAGTATCGCTGTCATTGTATTTATACTTACTTGACCTTGCAGGTTTATATTGGTAGTTGTCATGCCTGTAAGCTCAATAACAGCCGTGTTTACATTTACTGTCATGAAATATGTGGTGTGAGTTTGTTTACAAAGCCCGAATCCTCTTAAACTGCATATAGCTCGATTCCAGCATTTTCAGAAGTCTGTTAATAAGTAGGTTTTAATTTATTACACACGGGTTTACATATATTGAGTACAGTTTTAGATGCAAAAGGTTGGTGAACGAGATAATCGAATAAATCAGCTGTTTAGGTTTGGAGAACGGGCTGACCGGATATAAATATTTGTAGCGTCAAATCTTGCTCTGTCGCCACTTATTTTATAGGATTAACTTTAAAGTGCTCTTTCAGAAGTTGAATTCCGGAGAGTTCATTGATACAGATATATCTTTCTAGTGACAGAATGGACGAACACTTCATAACCTCAATGTACAGAGCAATAATTTAGAAAACTTCAGTAAGCAGTAAAACATGTTTGCTACATGTTATGTTGGTCCGGTATCTATACAATAAGATGGTTTATTGTCTCACACGCTTACAAATTTTTGAGCAAAAGCTCATTAAACTGGTCTCTTTTCAAGTAGGTGTATTAACATTTACATAAACAAAATTAGAACAAACTACAATATATACGTTTATACTACTACTACTACTACTACTACTAAGTGTATTCATGAATCCGATAGCTTTAATGATAACTCAGATGTTTCAGAAAAAGTTTTGTATACGTTTTGTAGTATTAATACAGGTTTATAATTTATTTCCTGATGAATAAATATGAACACTGTTTATAACTCATTTTTTCCCTCTTAACAGAACAAGATTCGTACCCAAGATTCATTGAGGAATGTAACTGTAGGAGCAGACACTGAGAAGAAACCACTTTCCAAAAGTTACCACCTTTAAGTATGGCACAGAGAGTGACAAATACAGTTTATCACTTTCGTGATGCATTTCGCGTGGTCAACAAGGAGGCTCTTCATTGGTTCCCAGGACACATGGGTAAGGGGCTCAAACAGATGCAACAGAAATTGAAATTGGTGGACTGTGTAGTAGAAGTGCATGATGCTCGAATTCCTTTGTCTGGGCGTAATCCAAACTTCAAGCATACTGTTCTTGGAATAAAGCCACATATCTTGGTGATGAACAAGAAGGACTTGTCAGATATGAGTATGCAGAATGAGGTTGAAGAGAGACTGAAAAAGGAAGGTAATAGCCGTATTTTTTTCACAAATGCAAAAGATCCAAAATGTAATGGAATGCGCAAGCTTATTCCCACAGTTGTAGATCTTATTGCATCTTCAGATAGATACAACAGAAGTGACGAGCAGGATTATTGTATAATGATCATTGGTGTTCCAAATGTAGGCAAGTCATCTGTTATTAATGCATTGCGACACAAACATCTTGGAAGGGCTAAGGCAGCAGCTGTTGGAAGTGTAGCTGGTATAACAAGAAGTGTGCAGAATCGCATCAAAGTCTCAGATAAACCATTGATTTACTTGATGGACACTCCCGGTATCCTTGCACCAAACGTGCAGGATATCGAGACAGGCTTGAGATTGGCACTGTGTGCAACACTTCAAGATCATCTGGTGGGAGAGGAGATTATAGCTGATTATCTACTTTATTGGCTTAATAAGCATAATAATTTTAAATATGTACCATTAATGGGCTTAGAGGAGCCCACAGATAATATTGGCACAGTTTTAACAAAATGTGCTGCAAAACTAGGAAAATCTCAACGAATACGTGACGTTAGTAGTGGAAGCTATATGCATAGACTTGATCTCTCATTGGCAGCACGGTACTTCATAACTGCATTTCGCTCAGGTGAATTAGGAAAGATAATGCTGGATATTGATAAGATTGCAAAATATTATTAATGGACATATACAGTAGGTAGGAAATTAACTTATGTAACCAATGAAGGTTAAAACAATAAAGGAAATGTGTAACAATGCAGTATATACTGTTTTCCTTAACATCCTTTTCACTTGTAATAACAAAAGGAAAATAGTAATTTGAGTGTCCACATAGTAAGATGAGGTGCAATAATTGGGCACAGTATCTGAGAGCTACCAGCATTTCTAGATGTAGTGGCAGAAAATAATATATTTTCTGTATTATTTTACTGTTTTATAATAAAGTAGTGAGCTACACATTAGAGCAGGTCAGATTATAGCTATAATTATTAAAGGATAACCTACTTCAGCTCCCAGTAGTGCTATGCAACCGTTAACATTCCATGCTTCCTCTTTCCCCATTAATGTTCGGAACATAAACTGCATTGTGCCAGGGGCCTCAAACCTCACCAGTTTATATGCTTATGCAATAGGTTAATTTATATTAATATAAAGAAAGAAAATTTGTGTGTCTGTTTATAGTAAAATCTCGGAAACAGCTGGACCAACTTTGATAATTCTTTCACCATTGAAAAGCACTTTTTGCCTACAGACACAAATCTTCAGGATTTTTATCACATACGGTAATCCATTCTGTGGCTTCTCTTCACTGTGCAAGAGGATGGAGAGTTGCCAGGAAAATTTTGCCATCAGAGACTTGCTAAAATGCTTACCTTATTGTAGATGCTTCAAACATTGACCTGCTCTTAAACAGGCCGCATACCTTGTAAAAATGTTGTAGCTCACTCATCTAAGCTCTGCAGAAGACTTTCAGCCTGTTCACTTCAAGCTAATCCCCCATATGCTGGAATTCATTGTAGGACTATTCTAATTTGTTGTTAAATTTTGTAGCAGCTTTAACTAATGAATTATTTAATTTATTGTACTATCACTTGAGTAATGATTTGTCATTGCTTGTAAGGCAGATTTTGAACACAGAATGTATTGTCCTTTTGTATTTATTAATACAGCTAAAAAGTTATTTTGAACTGGTTATTAATGGCTGTTATACATAGATATTTACACTTTTGTCACTATAGTCACCGTCACAAATGAAGGCAGTTTGCTGAAGAAAAATATTCAACGATGTCACAGTCATGTGATTTCTAGTCAATCAGGCCTAGTCTGTATCAGAGTGCATGTGAGAGTACTTGCCTACAGTTCAACAATGAAATTAAATAATTCCAAGTAATAAGTCCACTCCATTGCACGACAGAACCTTCGTTAAGAGGCAGAAGCAAAATAAACATGTTATTTACGTTCAAGAAATGGTGTATAATGTGTACAATACTTCCTGCAAAAGATGGGAAACAGTTGCAATACAGCACTTCCCCTATTATCCCTACCTGCGCGTTATGTCATTTATCGCCATCGTTCCTGACAGCTGCTCTAAGGGAATGGAAGATATGGGAAAGCAAAAGAAATCTTATTCTGCACATAATGGTACAATATTTAAATGCATTGCTTATTTCTTTGACATTTTATTCAGATACTGCAGATCTTTGCAGAATTTAGCTTTAAAACATCTGATTAAATTTTATTCTAACTCTGCAAATGTAGGAAGTTCCTAGATGCCAAATTTTTCTTGATGGTGTGTCATTTCTAAAATATTTAAATTGCAGGATTGGGGTAGAATATTTTATATTTTCCAGCTTTGCCACTATTTTGTTGAATATTAATCTCAGAGATATTCTGTGAAATCTGTAGTGCCTTTGGGATGTTAAACAACTATGAAATTAAAGACAAAATACAGATTTCAACTAGTGCTTTGATTTATCTAAAATTACATAGCTATTTCAGTAAGTCCTTCACATTTAAAATATACTTACAGACTATACAACATTTCCAAAATTTGAAAGCTTATCAGAGGGATTTAAAGAAATCAGAAATGCAATATCTACATATAGTATTTCAAACCCATTTCCGTGAATATCAGGGACATTACAAAATATCAATGTGATAAAGGGTAGGATTCATCATAAAAATCTTATATATCATATAGAATAATTTCATCAAGAATATAGACGAGATTAAATGAAATTAATCTGTTTTAGGGTTGAAAAAGGTAAATGTGCCATGTTGGAGAAGCCTGCATTAACTTGTACTGTTATCACTGGTAGGATTGACTAGGAATTCTCAGCACACTTATGCAGATTTGTCTTGCATGCTTCTTAAAGTTGTTTCTTCATGGTTCCCAAGAAAACAGCTCTGATGTGCTATAAGAATCAACACTTGAAGTAATGGTACACAGTGAAGTAAAATTACAACTTGAACACTTCACTGAGGCGGCTAATCATTTGTATGCACAATAAACAGATTTACTCTCAAATGAAATGCATTCGACACACAGAATGATTTTTGCCACAGAGAAACAAAGTAGCAAAATTTCAGTTTTGTTAATAGACTCTTTACTTTGTTGATATTGTAGATGTATACTGCCTAGTTTGCTTCATATCAGTTTTTGTTTCACTAAACTAACTTAATAAATACAAAAATTACAAATGTGTATTTACAAAGCATTTTTAGCTCATTTAACCATTTAAATGTCTTGTGCTGTTTATTGGGCATCTATTCTCAGCCCATACAGGGTTTAAATGGCCATTGCTGAAGCAGTTAATACATATCCTTTGAACCTTCTTTACAGAATGAAACAATTATCCCCAAGTAAATAGTTTTAAAACTCAAGTTTTCAGATTCAGAGAATTCAAAAACAGTTTATAAAAAATGTCATCTTTTTGGGGTAACGTCAATACAGCATTTAATTTATGATCCAGAGATACCTGATTATGTTGAATTATTAATAGTTCAAACTAACTTCAGTGCTGACAACATGTTAGAAGTAACTATAATCGCTCCACCCTTAGATCCATACTTGATGTAAACAAGCCATGAACAACTAACCTACAATACACCGAAACCAAAGCACACCATAAAATATAGTGTCTTAAATATCAGTACTTCCACATTCAAACTCTGACCAGTGCGGACAGTGGATTGTGTTACCCTGATGATGCCAAGCGCAGTACTTGGCGAA
Source organism: Tenodera sinensis (assembly GCA_030765045.1). Lineage (NCBI taxonomy): Eukaryota > Metazoa > Arthropoda > Insecta > Mantodea > Mantidae > Tenodera > Tenodera sinensis. Next base: position 44,030,130 of record CM060970.1, read on the forward strand.
ACGTTGATATCTACCATGCCTTCTAGACCACAGCCTACAAGCCTGGAAGAACTAAACATTTCTAATAGTTGCCTCTTATCTTCAGTATTACACCAGTCTTCCATGAGACCCGTAAACCAACGACAGGCGTGGTCCTCCAGACATTCTGGGGGTTGTGAGAGAGCGATGTGACCGCCAAAACATAAAAAATGGTGCTCTCTAAAAAGCGGTTACTATTACTGCTATTGCTCTCTTCAATATCATCAGTGAAAAATATTGGAGAGCAAGAGGATTAATGACTTCATTGTTAGAAATCCAGCATTAGCTAACAACAACAACACCAGTTTGACAGGTTCTTAGTTCCTTCATGAAAAATTGTAGCACAAACGTTGGACAGGATGAAAGAAAACAATTTTCTTGCAAAATGTACAGACCCAAAACTTGTATTTCACAACACTGCTTCAGAAGAAATGGGCTAAAAGGATTGTATGTAGGGTTAAAGAAAGAAGTAAGGATTGGTGGGAACGTATAGTTCACTTTCGTTTTAAGGTGGAAGATTGTCTAGAGCAGCGATATTCAACCTGGAGTACCAAATTCTTAGGGGTATGTGAACACTTCTTAGGGTGTACGCAAAATTTAATTTAATTCTTCTTTGTGCAGTATTAAATAAGTTATAAACAGTATAATTATTTAGATATGATTATGCATAATTTGAATGAAGTATAACTTTAGGGCTGAAAGGAAAACTGTCTTTAGGGGTACGCAGAGAAAAAAGGTTGAATACCACTGGTCTAGAGCATTTCTGAATGAGACATACCACCTTTAAATTCATATTTCAGTGGTCTGGATCTATTTTTATAGAACAGTAGAAGGTTTTCAGGAGTTTCAATGACTCTAGAAAAAAGAAGTGCACTTTCAATGTATCACAATGAGTAAGAGGATTAGATCTGAGATCCAGTTCAATTTGAGTCCACATTTCCATTCAGTAATCAATGTGGAATGTGTACTCAAATAGATTTATTTCAATTTCCCATGGAAATGGAAACGTTATGAATTGAATACAGAATGAACATGTACTGCATTCAGGAGGTGGTTCTAATGGATTCACCTGTGATTTAAATAACAAGTGATCATGCAATCAGACAACAATAATCATAATGTACGGTTATATAAGTGCAACTATAAAGCAAGTTTCTCTGGAGCTATGAACAGGTACATATTAGAATATTAAAAATAGAAGCACTAATAACAGTGAAGTATTCTTCATTTTGAGGTCATTTTGAGTACTTTTTTACTCACCTTCACTGAAATTGCTTTAAAAATCACAATGAAAACCACAATATTGACCTTGATATAAAACTTGCATCTGTATTAATATCTTTTGAAGAGAACATGTGCAGATGTGGCTTAGACTTGCAAATTTTTAGAATGCACTTTAGGTGCTCTTACATTTTTATGTATAAAACGAAGTTTAAATTACATTATCTTTGTGATTGAGAGGTCAGCATTTTGTCATCTCAATGCATGGTTCTGTATTTAATCCTAGAGCAGAAGAATTTTTGTCTAACTAGATTCATCCCTAACCACCCCAGAGTTTGTAACTATTCATGTGGAACTGAAGATGGGTGTTTCATGGTAAAAAAATAAAACCTACTTCAAGTTACAATAACAGCAGTATTTCTAAACTCAAAGCTTCTGAATAATCATAGAAATTAAAAGGGGGCTTTAATGAAACAAACAAATTAAAGCTAACTATAATCTACAGCCAACGTCTGCAAAAATGTATGACAGATGGCTGAGATTGCAATAGAGCACACATTTACCAGCACATTCTTTTCAATAATAATTTATACACCCTTTTCTCAGTTCACGAGGGAAGTAGGAAAATAGAATATCCTGTTAAAATAATTTAATTGCTGATACTAAGCTACAGTTTCTTCCAAACATAAAAGTATAACAATGATATATTCATTAATAAGTGTACTTTCAAACACATGCTCATTCTTCTTTATTTTCTATCTCTTCAACAAAATGTTGTAGTACTGAAGAATCTATAGGAATGTAGTATATCTCTGCATCAGAACTGCGACGCTGACGTACCAACTGATGGTCAATATATTCCTGCAGATGTGCGCGAAGTGCAAGATCAGAACTTACAAGAAGTGCTTCTCTTGCTGACCAATATAAGTCTCTAATATGCATACCTGTAAAAAGAATTAAGCATTGTATTTAATTTCCCTTCTGGTATAATGAATCTGACAATTCTATGACTGAGTTTTAACCAAGAAAGCTTGGCAATTGGCACGTTGACCATAATAGCTTAGTGGTTAGAGCAGCTGGGCAGTAACCCGTAGATCCATGGTTCAAAAAACAGTCATGGCATTCAATTTTTCAGTCACTCTACCCTTTCCATAACATCAGAAGCTTTGCTAGTGCCAGTTTACAATTAGCTCTTGCTAATTGGGGTACCTTTGCTCTAGCAGTGATACCATGCACTTTTGTTCCATTAAGGCTTTACAATTTTTACTAGACTGTGATTTTTACTACAAGCACTATTAACTTTAGTTTCTATAATAGTTCAGTACTATTATATGTTCCTTTTACTGATCATTTTTCACCTGATTGTAATATTCACATTTAAGTAAACTTTTATTCCTATAACTTTTAAGTTTCTAACCTTCTTTTGGAATTTACCTTTGTATGTGGAATCATTTTTGTTGGCCAATTGATGCTGTACCATGATGAGGAAGACACTGCGTGCATTAGTGGTGAGAGAATTAAACACATGGGAAAGTGATGACAAAGCAAGCTGACCAGAACGCTGAGCCAGCAGCGAACTTTCAAACTGCGTCTCTCCCATATATGGCTTGAAGGTAGTGACATCCCACCAAAGAAAGTTGTATCGACTCAGTTTTGCATGGTCCCAAACTAGAAAAAAAAAAGGAGTCAAGATAGCAACTGATAAATAGGTTGTATAGTAACAGCTTGACAAACTTAATGAACATTTAAAAATTTCATGGAAATGATAAATCAAAACATCGCTAAAGTTGAGCATCAACAGAAATTATGCAGTCAAATTTTATTAAAAATTCTCTGTGTAGCAATCATTTTACTTTTCTACCTATTTTCATTTACTGTATTTCTCAAATACAGGATGGTTTTTTTTTTCCAAATAGCACATAAAGAATAATAAGTTTCACTTCTTATGGGTTTGAGTTAATGGAGATGAGGTGCATGCAGAAAATGCTAATGGTTACCATCAAGGTTATAAGCACATCAGTGGTTTTCTGGATGCTTATTTTGCATCAATAAGTTTAGCAATTTACCAACAAGGAAGTACATTTTAGACTATATTGGAAAGATTATAAAGATTTCCACTACAATAAAAGGCAAGAGAGTCAAAATAGAAATTACAGGATATGTTTTTTTTGTTTTTCAATAATGGGTTTGGCAGTTAATTGTTAGGCAGAGATAGACATTGTTATAGACTCCTTTCATATCCTCCCTACTCTGCCCATCTCATATTTTTCTACACACATTTGTAACACAGTATATTATCTATTATTAATGTATAATTATCCTAGTTATTGGTCTCTTAATGTATCTGAGCAAGAATCACATGCATCAATATTGCTTTCTTCTACTAACAATGACTTAGAAATTATTTCAAGAGAAAACTGAATGGAAATAATTGTAACTGCATTGCACTAACTAAATTATTGAATTGAGTCAAGAATTCTAGTGCATGTATGTAGACACCACTGGTTCTATGCACAAGTCACAAAGTCTGAGCCTGGTACTCTTTTTGGTCACAAAGATCCACATAATGTGTAAAATAATGGGAAATTAGTGATATATGGTTGGGAGAGTATCATAATAAATTGATGTATTCACCAATTCCAAATATTTTATTGCATAGGCCCTTCTGAACCACCCATTGAAGCAGATGATGATAAATAATATATTGATCCAGTTTATCAATTTGTACATTTTGGGCACAGTTCTTAAGAGATACAAAATAGTAGATTTTTACATTAAGTATGTTGTAAATGGGTCTCTGCCCCTGTGCACTTTACTAGTAAACTTTAAAAGTTGGCGAGTATGAATTAAGGGGATTTATTTAAAGAAGAGAGGTAGATGACAAGGTACGTCTTCAATCACTCACACTCTGGACACATGCTATGCAATACTGAAGTGGTTTTACTTTAAGATCAAAAGAGTTGTAAACAAAACCATATGACAAGGCAGTACCTCATCGGCTGGTGGTGAACTATAAAACTAAACTTCAAAACCTCAGTAACTTATTAGGTGATTAAGCTTACACCGTTTCAAAGTGGAAGTAAACAAACCTTAATGTAAAATCTTTGTTAAACAATTTGTGGACATTTAAAAACACAAACTTGACTCAGGGGTCTCCGCCTAGGGGATATGTGAATAGCGACCACAAGGTACCCAAGCTGAGCAGAACATTACTTCTACTTACTGGTGTTTTGCTCCTCACTGTAACTTTTCTATCTGAAATTACCTTGGTCATCTCTTGTTCTCTTCCGATCCCGATGCTATTAGGGTTTCCGAGGGCTAGGGAGTCTTTATTTTTCCAACCTCTCCATTTCTCTATAAAATCTTAACCCCTAACATGCTGACCTGTCATGGCATGTAATACGTCCTGTGATTGGTGATCAGAGGATGTGGTCAGTGAATTTATTTTGATAATTCTCCCGGTCATGTCGGTGAGACCTGAAAACCAATGACAGGTGTGGTCCTCCAGACATTCTTGCGGTTGTGAGAGAGCGATGTGACCGCCAAAACATAAAAATATGGTGCTCTCTAAAAAGCGGTTACTATTACTGCTATTGCTCTCTGCAATATCATCAGTGAAAAATATTGGAGAGCAAGAGAATTAATGACTTCATTGTCAGAAATCCAGCATTAGCTAACAACATTATGTAAGTAGTACATAATTTACAATTCCTTAAGTTGTATATACATTTACTCAACAGATATTCTTTTAATTTACTTTTAAATTTTGGTTTTGAGATATCAGTCTAAGTTTTAATCTCATTAGGTAGTTTATTATATAGAAGCATGTGTGCAAGAACAATTAATTATTGCTGACTAACCTAATAATGGTGAAGTATGAAGCTTGGTATTTCAAATACCTATTAAGAACTTGTACACAGCCATTTGAGTATAACATCTCAAAAACGAATATGAGAATGCCTTGTGGTTTAGGAGGAAAATATATAGATCAATTGAATTCAATGCTGTGCTACTAAGATGGCTCGACTAGTTCAAGAGTGGCATGGTAAGCCAAAGATCCGTGTTCAAATTCTGGCTATGGATTGGATTTTTCGGTCTTAATTCTTAACATTACTTATAATAACCCATTATTTGTATGTCACTTTAAAATATGCAGTAAAGAGCAGTACACATACTTTACTAATTTTTAAATGTAAGATTCAAAAAGAAAACAGAATGCACTGTCAAATGTGGAAAAGTGCCAAATTACAGGGTACTTACTTAAAGGAGCATTTACGTGATCCACTGAAGCCAGCAAATGCACTCTGTTAATCCTCACCAGTTTGGAGATAACATCTTGGCTTTTGTCTGACCTTAGCATAGGACCATCTAAGTTATGGATCAAGATAAACAAGTGACAGTCTGGGTTATTCTCTAGATCCTCTTCAATTTCTCCTAGACATTCCATTACATTCGATGGTCGACTCTCCATTTCTAGCACATCTACCACACAGTCCAAAATCTGTCAAAATGTAGAGCACAGAAAATAAACGTGTGTGAATGAACTTCCAACTCATTTGCCTCAAATATGGAAGATGATAAACATAACTAAAGTTCAAACATACTCCATGCAAAAACATTTTATTTTGTTGATCTTAATGCAAGACAAATTTTTAAATACATCGTCATTACCTCTATAAAATGTTAAAACACCTATTGACACTTAAAAATATTTTTGCTCCATTCACTAAACAATAAAACAGAACTAGTTTCAGAGAGATATGCTCAACTGATTTCCCAGTCAGCAACCACATCTCCCTTCCCTCGCCTAAAATTAGCAAAAGATAACTGGGAATTAACAATGTGGGAAAATATTTACACAATTAAAAGTACAAATTGAGAAATTAACTTTGAAATATCAGCGACAGACAATGCCTTGCAACTGACCAATGGGAAGAGCAACAGATCCCCCAAAAGGAAGTAAGTTTAGAGTAGGTAAGATAGAGGGAAAGAGGTAGACATCAGCATAACTAAAAAAAGAAAAAGTTAGATAAATGCCAAAACTGGTTTATTTTGATATTCTGACAAATGACAAGATCCAGCCCAGTTACTTTTCTATCACTTTATTTTCCTTCTAAACTTTTGCACAAAAACACAGTTCTCTTCTTCCGACATTAGCACAGTCTACAGTCTTTCGTGATACAATTCAAATGTTTTCTTCTCGTAGCCTTGACTCAGACCTTTGACTGTCTCTCTTCAATTTCTGTCTCTCATACAGTGACTCTGACAATAAATCACTCTTCACTTCGATGTGACATGTTTCACAGCTGTCTCACACTAACTGACACACTATCCAACTCAAAAACTGCCTCACTCCACACACTTTGCAATCTTTTTATATTGGTGATGGCATCTTTCTTGAATGCTTACAAATAAGTTGGCTGCCGGACAGTCCTCAAGTGGTCTGGAAAACCATTTGTGTTGCCCCTTGATTGTTGTTAGTCACATGTGAGTGGTGTGGGGGGAAACTTGACCTTGAGAGCCTTGTTATGTGCCACAACCTGGCATCACAATATGAACGCTGTTTGCAGATAGGTGATTTCATAGTAAGATCAGTATACCTGCTATCCAGAAAGCAATTACAAAATTCATAAAGATGATTTATCACCCTATACTTCTTTCTCTGTTCACTCTCCTTATATGAAGGACCCACAAATGCTGCCTGGTGTTAGATGCCTGTCGGACAAGCTCTGGATCAGGGAGAGTAGCCAGGATGGGTGATCGGCCCAAAGAGGAAGGAATGAGATAGGAAATGAAGGCAAAATGGATGGAAGGAAGGTTGGAGCAGTTGGTGGAATGCATGGTGATGGAAACTGGAGGACCCACCCAAATACCACACAAATCCCATAGTCTCCTCTATCAAACGCTGGCAGCGTTGGTGAGAGGCAAGAGGTCTAACCACTTGGTATGATGCCACCCCAACCTAATACTGAAAGGAAAATTTCAAAATAAGATTGGTTCACAACCACCTGATAACAGAAAGGAGAACAGGAAGCAAGGCAGCACTTAACATTTTGGTTCATAACAATCTGGTAATGAGAACAGGATTGTAAATTAATTAATTATTGATCAGCATATCAATGATAAAATGGAGGTCCATGTTGTGCAGTGGGAATTCTTTTGCCTCTAACTGACCAATGATATTTTTTCTAGCTTGTCACTAGAGAGTGCCCTAGTAGGTGTTTCATGGCATGGCCACCTTGAATTTCTAAAGCAAAATATCTAATGTGAATAATATGAACTTGCCATGCCTAGTAATGAGAAGGAGAAAGTTAAAACTTGGCCAAGCCCTTTTTCCTGTTGCTGGTGCCCTGAGAAAGCTTCCCGTCAGTTGTAAACACTCCCATTTGCATACATGTACATATTTCAATTTTCTTGTTCTGGTTATTGTTACCGGTGGTTCCTTACAGAATCTACTGAGTTCAAAAATGAAAGATGTCATAAATCAAACAAATTGATCAGGCATCTATGTAATTAACTCATAGGTTTTATATGAGAAAGATTAAGGCTCTAGAAATAAGGACAAAGGAGCATTTCAGAAGCATAAAGTAGAAATAGGAAGAAAAATCAGCAATTGCAGCATATTTCTAGCAAAAAATAAAGATTGTTCTTGGATGTACCTACAGCTTTTGACTGTGTTCAACACAACATACTCGTGCAAAAACTGAATTATATGGTGCACATAGGGAAGCAACAAACTTAGAGCCTCCTATCTCTCAAATAGAATACAACACACAGAAATACATTACAAAAATGCTAGTGAAGTTAAGAGAGTTAAATCTGAGCAGCGAATTGTGCATTGTGGAGCACCTGAGACTGACTAGGATCATTCCATTAGCCAATATAAATGATATCAGCAATTAAATAAATGGCAAGATTATTATCTATAATGATGACAGTACTGCCATATATTGGAACAAATTGGACTCTGAATTGAGCAAATATCGTCGGTGCTACTGCTAATCAGGTCTTTGAATATTTACTCTACATAAATCTCTCCACAAATATAAGTAAAACTGCAGTAATAAATCCACTTAATATGTACAAAGTGATATAGACAATGATACTTTTCAAATGTTTTAGAAGTAAATGAGTCGACCTATAGACACTTCTAGTTTAACTTACACTTATTTTTGTCCGGATGCATTTCAAAGACCGGCGTCTTCATTCTTAATGGTTTCTCGACTGACGATTGAAGAGGAAATATTTGTTGTAGTAGTGACTGTGCTGCTGTAAGTGAAACTATAGGTGTCTATAGGTTGACTCATTTACTTCTCATTAAATGCTGTAATTAAATTTAAATTGCAACACCCGGGGCTATACCCAACCATTTCAATTAGTATTAGATAAACATAAAATCATAAGAGACAAATAATCACTCATTTCTTGGGATATGCTTAGATCAGTGGTCTCCAGCTCCATGTGCTCAGGCACATTTAACTCATGCCTAAAGAGGCCTAAGTACCATTTAACCCCTATTTGCCTGCTCTACTTATATAGACAAAGCAATATGTGTCCTGTGTAACGATCCAGCAGAAATGAACGAAGACCACTTGAAGACCTGTGAAGCATTAAGATCAGAAGAAACTACAGTTCAAAGGTATTGGAAAGCACGAATGCTAATGGCTTCATTGTCAGATGCAAGGCACTAGAAAACAACAACATATAGACAAAGCAAATTGCCAGTAAATTTTCTGGAATACATAAGTTTCTTGAAGCTTTTAATAAGGTGACTTTGTATCCAATTACCAACAAGTTCAGCTCTGAGGAAAGCAAAAATTACAGAAGGAGGGAGTGAGTATCAATGAATCTATCTTGTCCAGGGCAGAAGGTTCTATGACACATAGCAGCGCAGCTGCTTGAAATGATAAAAGCGTCATTAGAGCAAGTACCCTTTGAGAGGAAAAAGGGAAAGCAATGGTTAGGAAAGTAATGAATACAGGTCAGGTGTACAAAAACATACATGTACTGGGTAGATATTCAGAAGTAAATATTTTTTTCTTTAAATTTGCATTCATATTAGAAATCTGACTAAAAATTTGCTTATGAAGGGGCCAGAAAAATACATCATAGGCATCACGTTGGACAAGAGTGGCTTAGATAAATACATGGATTGGAAACAGCGTATAGATGTCTGAAAAAAGTAGCTAAATTTATGTCCTTGATTAACCATCTGTTAAAATATGTTGCTAATGGTGTATTAAACACTGGTCTATTATGGGATAATCTATACACACATTGTGGTGTATGGGGATCCAACCTGAAGAGGCTATTCATATTACGAAAAAGATGTGTAAGAATTATGTATAAGCTTAAAAGGAAGGAAAGATATAAGGAAATAATTAAAAGTATGAAATTGAACAACATAAATCTGAGAGGGGCTTATTGCATATTTGTTAACTTTAGCAATTTGGAACTAACTATAGTATTCTGAACACGTACCTCTTTTACTGTCAGACTAGGGAAAAATCCATGAACTTCCACAATTAGATGATCTGGATCTTGAAGCATTTCTGAACTGAACTGTTGAATAAGACTGCGCTTTGAACCCAAGCCATGCAGCAACACACTAAAACCTTCCCTGAAATAAAAAGGAAAGAAAAACATTGATATGTGATGTTCTCAAGGCTTTCTCAGCCAACGTCAATGTTATTAATCTTAATTTGGGCTGATGCCATATAATTTTTCTAAAAAGCTGACATTTTCAGCACAAAGTTGGAGTCTTCTTCAGGATAGCACTCGGAGAGGGTTGTTTCCCCTGAAGTCCATAGACAGTATATTACCCAGAACATCCAGGTGTTCTTTATGAAGTTCTCAAGACTGAGATTCTGCAGTTGATAGTAGCTTTATTTTTCTTGGGTGTCATCTCCATTTTCTTGTCTCATCAAATAAACTGTGGTCTAATTCTGTTGCATGTTGTAGTAGTTTTCAACAGTAAATTCTTTCCTTTTTACTTCTTTTTTGTAGGTACTTATAAATTTTGCTTTCATGCCTTAACATAGGAGCACCATTTGTTGTGATTTTAAATTAAAATGTTTGAGAGTTACAGTTTATTTATACCCATGGCATATTTGTGTGTTCAGGTATGTGAAGCGTATAGTTGGACTACTGGTGTAAGGTTCTCAGTTTACTCAATAATCAGCTAATTTTTCTGAATGAAGCATATCCAGGCCTCTTAAATGTGAGGCATACTCGTACATGCTACCCTCATACCACAGAGGTTTTATTCTTTATTCGTCACATAACACTTATATTATTGAGCTAATGCTTGTAAATTAGTGACACATCAAGATTAGCATTACAAACTATGAGATTACATACACAGGGTGCTTCAAAAGGTTACTGAAAAACTTAGGACCAGAAAGAGTAACTTTCGACTAGGAATCCATATTCCCAAACACGATCTCAAGTCAGTACCAATGATATTCTGTTAAGCTGTAATACACTTTATTGTGCACAGAGTTCAGTGTAATAGGTTACAAAAGATGTTCAAACACACCATACCACACTACTACATTGAATGCAGGCATTGCACCATTGAATAAAGCCTTGGTGCACTCGTTCGAATACCCCAGGCATGTGCAAAAGTTTGCCAGATGCCACAACTATTCTGGCGTACTAGTGTTTCTGGATCCTCCACTGGTGTCTGATAGACCAAAGCTTTGATATACCCTGAAAAGAAATAATCAAGTAGCATTAAGTCTGGGGAACGGGGTGGCCATGCAAGTGATCCTCCTCTTCTGATCAGGATACTAGCAATCTAGGAAGTGCCACATGATGCCATCAAAATGTTGTTGTTGTTAGCTAATGCTGGATTTCTGACAATGAACTCATTAATCCTCTTGCTCTCCAATATTTTTCACTGATGGATGGGGCACTAGAAGTGGCCGGGCATATTTGAAGGTGGTCTCGATCCATTTCCTCTTGCAGATCACATAGAGGACAGAGTGGTGAAGAATATATCCCAATTCTGCCATCAAAATGTGGTGGTGCTCCTTTTGTACAATGAAAAAAATGGTGTCATTGCCAGAACAAGGAGTGGTACCAATTGGGGCATATACACCCTTATATCTCACTGTGGGATGGTCAGGATTGTAGAAGAACCATCATTATATGTAATTTTCCCTATGTGGAATAAATCATTGTTGAAAAAAAATTTGGTACATTACATTCTGGGCAACCCTCGTAGTTCAACTTTGGCTGACAGTTTGCTTAGCCTGCTCTGTCACTTCACTGTCAGCATGGGTGGCTCAGTTGGTTAAGTGCTGGCCTACTGGTTCCAAGGTTGCAGGTTCAAACCCAGCCAAGATTGATGAATTTTAGGTAGGCTTAAAAGCAACAGGCCTGTGTCAGTAGATTTATTGGTATGTAAGGAACTCCTGTGGAACTAAATTCTGGCACACCGGCAGTGGTGATATGATCCTGGCAATTGACAGCATTGTTAAGAACCAAAATATTTATTTCTATCACTTCACTATTGAGGTAGTTCCATTGTTCACTGTCACTTCGTCACAGTTGTCACTAACTCACTCGAAGAACAGCATCTTTGGTCACACAGAAATGCATGTACCAATTATCTCACACATATGCCAGATTCACTGGCTTCCTTTGCCAACCTTCCTCATGCTACACTCCTGAGACTTGGTGTAGGAACTGCCCAGAAAGTTCAAGATGTCAAAACATCCAGTAGGTTCTAGTTCTTTTGGGATAGCACTTATTGTCTTTATGCTGGGTGAGCAAGCACCTTATCTTGTTCATGGTTCTGAGTGCCCAGCACTGACCTCCCGATAACCTAGTGCTATAGCCACATCACAATAAGAAATACAAAGTAGCTATAACACATCATGGAAGTATACACCGTAAAATTCAAAAACCAAAACCAAATACAAACATCTAGACATCACAAAAAAATCACAAAAACTAAGATCCTTAAAAAAAATTTACTTACCATCTTTAGGCATTTCCCAGATTCCAACAAATTTTTAAACAATGGAATATTAATTTAGCACCAATTAATAGATACAATCTAAATAACATGTTAAAGCCCAATACAAAAGATAAAATTCCAAAGAGATATTTACCAAATCAAATGTGACCAACGCCAATTAATTAATACCAAAAGAAAGTGACAAAGGGATGTTAAAATACTGGCAGTAAAATTATTTACTGATTTTACTTAGGAAGAGGAGTTTATGAATCAGCTTTTAACATCAAGAAAGTCACCATTAAAGTGTGCTCATAGTTATAACATGAAAAGGACTAATGGTTATTGAGAATGGAGAGTGAAGCACTAATGAGTGTGTTAAATTATTTTTAAATACTTCTAGGTTTAAAGTAGTAACTTACATTAATAAAAACATCCACTTGTCAAACAGCTGGGTATGGTCATCATAAAGGGTTGCTGAAGCCTGTCGATGACTGAGGCTCATATCATCCACCATCTTGAGCAGTTGATCTTCTCCCAGGCGTGGACCTCGCAATCGACTTAGGGTATGATCAGATGTTACTGTTTTTGAGGATGCTCGAGATGCAAAAAATTCTTCTATTGCTGGTACCTGGGAAACAATGAACATGCACAGATTCCTTTTCAAACAAGCAAGGAAAAAACTTTAAAACAAAGTTTATTGGCTGAAATTAGTTGCAATGTTATATTTATAGTATCATTATCCTGGTTTAACTCCAAAAACTGCAACTACAGGAATAGTTACAATGACAGAAGTAAACAATCTGATGTGTCGCACTCACATGACTTTCTCTACTCCTGCACTGTTCTTATAAACTCATTCCTCTATTTTCTTCATTTTAGTCAAGATAAACGTTTGTAGAAATTATCTTACTGCTGATTCTGTAGAGGTGCAAGGGGAATATGTGAATACAGTAGGCTTTGAAGCTTTGAAACTTCGTTTTCTTTGCATGGCCAAGGGATATAAAAGTGAACAAAGATCTTCCATTTGGGAAAAGTATAAGTATTGTAGAACTCACACAAATAACAAGGAATATCTCCGAAATGATTCACTCCACAAAAAAATCCATTTGGACATGTGTTTTAATGAGTGTGCGTGTGTGTGAAACAACTGGAAAATCCTTATGTCAATGAGTGTGTGTTAAAGTGGTTTAAGCAAGCATGGGACAAAAACATTCCTAAGTTGTCCCATTGTTTATCAGAAAGCACAAAAATTTTCTACAAGTTTAGCTACAAATGAGTTCATGGCTAGCACCGGCTGGGATATATGAACCTGTATTGTTGTTGTTGTTAGCTAATGCTGGATTTCTGACAATGAAGTCATTAATCCTCTTGCTCTACAACATTTTTCACTCATAGAGCAATAGCAGTATAGTAACCGCTTTTAAGAGAGCACCATGAACCTGTATTGTTAAAATGTCAATTTTACACATAACTTTTGTAATTCGAATATTTGGATATTTCAAGTTTTTTTTCTTGTCCCTTCAGCTTCAAATTATTCTTGTTCCACTGTAGAATATATTTCATAACATTTCTTCATCCATTCTTGAATTAGTACCAGCATATTTAGTTTAACGAATATAAGGGCATATTTCTTTAAATACTGTAATTGAGAATGATAACCAGAATGAGAAAGACAAAGTTAAAATACATACATTATAATAGGAGCACTCACAATTAACAGGAAGCTTTCTTAGGTCTAGGGAATGGAAGGAAGACTTGATTTAACTTTCCACTCTTAAGCATGGCATATTAGATTCTTCAGAGTAGGAATAATTCAAGGCAGCTGTGACATGAAGCAGCTGCTAGAGCTCTCTCCATTTGCAAGCCAAAAATTGAAAGCAGAAGAAATTTAACACATGAGCATCCTAACCTCAGATCTTTACATTGGCAGATCCACTAAAAATTGGTCCTTTTAGCAAAAGTATCATATGCAGTTTGTTTATATGCAACTCAAAATTAGCTATTGCTTAAAATACAATACCAAAAACTACAAAAACCAATAGAAATTAACAAGGAACAATAAAAACTTCAATGTATAACATTAATAAAGGAATGAAAGCTTGGTATGACTATACAAAATGGAAATAGTAATGGATCTGCATTTAGAAATCATTCACTTTCTCAAATTTTGACATTGACTAACTCACATTATGTTGACTGAATAGCAAGCAGGTGAAAAAAAATCATTGCTCAGTTAGAAACAAACAAAATCCCAATGTGTAAAATTGACTTTCTGATTTGTTACCAATATGGTCATCGATAGGCATTCCCATTTATTGTGAACCAAAATCTTGTATTCTGTTTTGCTTCCTGTTCCCATTTCTGTTCTCGGATTATTGAGTACCTAACTTAATAGCACATAGTTAATATAAAATAAAGATGTACAATGGCAGTTTTTGAGCTTCCAAAAGGAGACAGCTGGGGTGTTGATGGGATAACAAATGTCGAGCTATACCGTGTGCATTTAACTGTTGTTTGGAGGATTTTGGTAGGTTGTGTCCAAATAATGATGATGACGATGATAGTAATAAACCTTGGGAGTCAGTTTTTCAACACTGTGTCACCTACATTTTAATTTTTGAAAGACTAGTTTCAGGAGCCCAATGTATAAATGGCAGCCATTGCTTCTATTTTCAACCTCGAAAGTCCAACTGCCATTGCTGGTGAAAACAGAAACAATGGCTCCCAAAACTAGTCCTTTAAAAATTAAAATGTGACTTAAAAAGACCAACCTCAAAATTTATTACTGTGCATTGTTCATGTGCAGACCCATTCTTGGACCAGAAAGACTATACTATAACTCTTGTTCAAATCTGAGCATAAATATGCTATAATCTATTTACTGTAAACAAAGTAAATGTAAGCAGCAGCACATGGCAGAAATGTACCTCATTAGCTGGTGCATTTTAATACTCCCGTACTCTTCCACAATGTAGTTCCACAGCTTATTTAGCTTCTTGCTTTACCCATGTTTAATAGACCACCCAACTTGTTAGAATATAACATTGTAATGTAATATACTGCAATAATACACTTTATACCTTATCACCAATCACAGAACATTTGAGTTCTCTTGTTTTGAATACCACGTGGTCAATCGTAGCACTTGTCTGTTACCTCAGCGCCATCTCAGCATGCAAAATGGAAGCAAGATCGGGTACTAATGGTTTTCTTAAACATGTGCGAGGAAAGCCTTCAAGGAGCAGTGAAAAAGTTATATTGAATGTATTCAAGAAGTTTTCAGAGAAATATCATATCGTGGCTATAAAGGATCTGGTAAAGCTAACATGAGAACTTACTGGAGTGTTGATATTACACCGCTCGCAAAAGTTAAAGGCATGTGAATGCTGGCCAATGCTCAAGTGGAGCGCTGTTGCCAAGCGTAGTGCATGTACCGGCAGAGATTCTGACATAGAGCGTGTGTGATGCGTGTACCACATTCGGCAGCGCTGGTAGGAGGGGCGAGCTTAGGATTCGCTGGAGTTTGCAGTACGACTCGCCTCCATATGCCTTTAACTTTTGTGAAGATTATAGCAGCTTATAATGCGCAAAACGAACAAGTTTTTTCAGGGACAGTAACAACAGGAAAGAAACGGAAGCATGATTAGCCAGTGTTAGGGCAAAATGATTTTGTAAAGACAACTATGCGGTGTAAAGTGCATGATATTTTTTTAAACAAATGAATCCCCTACCATAAATGAAGTGTTGCTTGCAGTGAATAGTGACCATAATATGCCTTACTTTAAGAGGTCTAGTTTGTACTCTTATTAATGAGATAGGCTTTGAAATCATTAGCTGCAATAAAAAATGTGTAGTAGTTGATTGGATGGATGTGGGAAGGTGATCTTTGTGGGGCATGTGGCAATACGGAGGGAGGAGCATCCTCTGTGCTACTTAGATGTGTTAATGAGGTCAGAGCGCATCCCATACAATATATGGGAAAAACCTTAACTGTTACCTTGGCTGAGCTCTTCTAAGAATTCTTTCTTACTATGTGATTACTGCAAAAACAATGGGTCTCAGATTTTCAATAATCCAATGGTGAAGTAACAACAAAGAGAACAGTTAAATTCAGATTATCTGAAGGACATGACATTGTGCAGTGACAATATCATGTTAATATTGTTTACATGCACACATTGTCACATCGGCTGTGAGCCCGGATGCGGCTGGGAAGAAATGCCAGCCGGGGCCTGATTTCCGTCTGGCAACAGGAACTGGATGGAGGCATTTACCTGCCCTAAAGACCAGGCCGCTAGCAGGACAATAGAGCCTCCAGAAACAATAGCTATTGTGTAGTGGTGCAGTGTCTGGACTGTTCTCTCACAGCCACTCCCGATCATTCTACTTCCAGAACTTTTCCACTGTTTAAAGAATTATATAAGAGACCTGCTCGTGCCTGGGAGCAGTAGTAGAAGAAGTTGTTCCAGTTGTGCTTGTGGTGAAGTGTTGGACAGCGCCTGTGAATCATGCCGAGTAGCAGTTCAGTGCAAGTTGTAAACTGACAGTTCCTTATTGTGATTTGATAGTTTTGTTGCTCTGAGTTTGTACAAAAGTAATCTAAGTGTAACATTAGCACTATGCTGACTAGAAGGCAATAAAGTGTGATTAGCAGCAACTGGTGTTTTCTCATTTGTTACATTATGTTAACCAATATCATACTAGAGATGCAGCTCATTGTGGAGCATGGAGGAATACTTTGCTTTATTCAAATAGCAGTAACAAATGCTTCTGAAACCTGCCTGTTTATAAAAAAGATAAAGTGCTATATTGTGTATCTAATGCAACTAAATGTCCACGTCTTTCAAGTAGAAATAATTGAAAAATATCTTAATAACTTACATATTCTACATCCTTCCGTCTTGTTCTCCTTGGTGTAGTAAGGACAATCTGCTTGGACTTTCTGATTGGTTCTTTGCATGGCATTTCTTCCTCTTGGTCATCATCTTCATTTTCTTCTGATTCCTGCTCACTACCACTTGGTTTATAGTCACTCTCACTTCCTGAAAAATCGCTGGCCTCTGATTCGCTTGAACTGCCATTTTCTTTTACGGCATCTGCAATCTCTGCCATGAATAAAACAAATTTAAAACTTTAAGTATAACCAAACTCTTAATATTTTTTTTTAAAACTACAATAGAATTACCGTAATTACTGCATTCCTAACTAAATTAACTTCATGCCAAGGTTTTTTAAATGTTCATAAGAGTATCACCTGTAACTCTAGTTCTACTAAATACCTTATATCAGGTTTAATTTGTGCACAAAATACATTTCCGTGACATTTAAATAAAAATTCAATTGAAAAATGGCAAGAAAAAGACATTTTCTGAAACATACTTTTTGTTGAAGAAATATACTTTTGTTTCTTCTATGCATGTTTTTGTTGCACTTAAAGGTGATATTTTTTTTTATGATCACTTCCCGGGATAGCAGTCAAATAACTTCTAGATAGTAGATCAAGCTTTCATACTTGCTCCACGTGTCTTTAAAGAAGACCATGTAGTAGACATGGCCAACAACTTGGTTGACAACCTAAACGTTATGTGGCTGCAGTTCCGAGAAATAGTCATAAACAGAACCAAGAAAACTTCAATATTGTTTAAAGATACTGTTTGCAGTAATTGATATTCTGTATGCACATCTATGAATTAGTTATTAGGGACCAAACTGTCATATAAGGAATGAACAGTTGCAGAGTATGGCAGTAGGAGGGGTCAGTCTGTCGCATAATGTGCTCTAACTGTACCCATGCACTGACGTCATGCTCTATGTGGCAGATACCTTGCGATCACCTCATTTCGCTAAAGCCGTATAAAGGTTCAAAATCTACTTATTATACACTTAATGATTAATTCTAGACGTGAAGTGTAAACAACAGATAATAAAGATGACCTAATATTTTCCAAGTTCTGCTTATGGTTAAAAGAAATACAGATGTCATACATACAGCAACTTTGCCTATGCAATCACACAAGGCAAATTAGAAAAGGAATTGATCATACAAATATTTTAACTTCATTAGCTTTTTTACCTCCGGACATGTTTCTGGAACATTTCTCGCATCATCACCTGGTTACAGCTGGTAAGGTGGTAGTAAATGGCTGTCTATTTGCTTCTATTTAACGTTTTAAAGATGTCCCTTGGTTCTGATGCTCATGTTCTTTTTTGGTTGACATGACATAAAGGTTGTCACAGATTTTGCATCCTATTTTGTATATACAGTGGTTTTGTTCAATTTACAGACTGTCACTTTACTGTATGAGCCGAGGCTTTCATGATGGTGTCTTGATGATTAGACATACTTTCCGGGCTTGTAGGCTGTAGTCTAGTTGGTTTCCAGATCTCCTGTTTTGCTAAGAGCTGTGCTTGCATCTTCAAAGTTGATTCAGTGGCTGGTCAGAGCTTGAATAAGCTTTCATCAACTTTTTCGTGCAGAAATTCAAACAAACAGCACTGGAGAGTGCCCTGCTCAAACCCAAGGTCTGACTATGCTACATTGATGACACATTTGTGATATGAAACCATGGGGAGGACACTCCACATTAATTGGCACACCTTAACAGCCAGACCCCCAATATTAAATTTACCGTGGAAAAAGAAGAAAATAACAGGCTAGCCTTAGATGTAATGGTCATCTAAACAGTAGACCTCTGCCTAGAATTTACCTTATACAGAAATGCCACTCACACTAACAGTTATTTGCTGCATAAAACTTTCAATCACCTTCCCACACAGAAATAAAGGATAGTAAAAACCCTCACCGAAAGAGCTAAATGAATCTGCAGCAGGAACTACTTGAAAGAGGAACTGAGACACCTAAATACTGCCTTCTATGCCAACAGCTACTCAGACAAGGAGACACAGCAAGCACTCCACCCTAGGCATACCACAGTAAAAACAGAAAAATGCCCTACCATCAAGGCCTACCTTCCGTACATTAAAGGGGTAACTGAACACACAGACAAGCTACTACGACCCTATAATTTTGACACTGTTTACAAACCAACAATACAATAAATCACTTGTTATGGACGGTCAAAGATTAACAAGATTAACAAGACCATCTTTCATCTGTAGGTGTTTATAAAATTCCCTGCAGCTGCAGTCAGGTTTACATTGGTATCACTATGTGCAGCATGGCAAAAAGAATAAAGAACATGAAACACACAGTAGACTAGGACAAGTACATAAATCCACAAAGGCACAACATTCTCTATTGGACATGATGTAAGTTACATGAGCACCCAAATTTTGTCTTCTTATGTCAGATAACTACTTGGCCCTATTAGAAGAGAGGCAATAGAAATTCATAAACATAAAAATAACTTTGACCGCAAAGAAGCCCTTCAGCTCAACAAAGCTTGGATACCAGTACTGCAAAAGAAACAAGAACAGATGTATTCCACAGGACAGCCCACCAATCAGGACAATGCCAGACCTGCCCAACAGTCATAAAAAGAGCGTGTTCTATGCAGAAAACTCATTCAAGCTCTGACCAGACATTGGATTACCTTGAATGCCAAGCACAGTCCTTGGCAAAATGTCAGGATCCTGGAAACCCACCAGACCACCACCTACATGCCTGGAAAATATGTCTAATCCTTATCACTTTACTGGTTTTCATTGTTGCGTAATCTCATTCAGTGTTCCCTGAGACTCGCTGTTACTACACTAATGTGAGCTAGTACCACTGTTCACTATCACTTCACTTTATTTCATATACACTTTCTTCTGTGACATAGCATGTAACAGAATATGCTGGATGTAGCCTCTTCTTCTGGATGAATCATCCACTGGAGAGCTGAACACAAGATGTCTCAAATCCCTTGCAGTTAGGGTTGCCATAATCCAAGAACCAATACCAAGGACACAGTCCAAGCATTAACACTGTCACCAAAGGAGTGTCATTAATGAAGAGCATTAATGTTGGTTTGCATTAACTTTTTAATTAAAGTTTTATTTATTTTAATTTTATTTTAAAATTTCATGTAATGATGTCACCAGTAACTGTGGATCAGGTTCAGGTTCAGATTACCCTTCACGTGAATGTTAACCTCATACAAACCACAGAAAATACAAACACAAGGGGAACTGGAAACAGCAAAATCACAGAGAATTGATTATGTATTGCTTCCACTGTCACTATTTGCGTGAGATCAGCAATATATCGATGGTTTTCTCAGCCACAGTGTTGTCATCTCGTAACTTCTATCATAAGGAATGGTGAAATACTTGAACGACGTTTGGCAGTAAAAGTCAAGTTAAAAATAAAAACTATTTTTTTTTTTGCACAAACTCCTTTTGCTGGCTTTTACTTTTTGTCCAGGAAATTCCTCTTCTAACATAAAATCGTGGATTGTCCGCAAAATCTGTGACTATGGCATCGCTACTTGCAGTAGGAGCACTTGCTTCACATCACTACAGTTGTCACAAACTCGCTCAAAGTACAGCTCTCTTCATCACAGCAAAAATGCACTTGCTGACTAACTCATTACTGTACTCACTGATTTTCTCATATATATATATATATATATATATATATATATGGTAGGACATTCCCACAGAGCTCCAGAATGTTCCAGAAGACAAAACTTCTGGAAGACTAGCTATCTGACAATAGCATTTATCATGTTAATGCTGGCAAACACACCATTTATATGTTCTGAAAGCCTGGTGCTGACCTCCAATAACCTTGTGCCAAAGCTGCCGTGCCATAACACTGGAAGTTTTACAACTGATGAGGACAACAGCTCCTGAAACATGTTCTGAGGTAAAAACCTAATTAAGTTGAAATATTGTATGATCAAATCCTTTTTCAATTCAATAGTTACTGAGTTTTTATACTTACTTTCCTTTAACCTTCTGCGAAAACTGTATGGAGTTTTAGGTGGCAAAGCAGCTGACTGAAGTTTCCTTGTTGATTTTGGAGTCTTTGGAGTTTTGGGAGTCTTAGGAGTTCTCGGGCTGAAACACTTCTTACTGCCTGTGGACTGTGGAGTTCTTTGCACCAGTAAGGCAGTTTTTCTTTTTGGTGTTTGAAATCCAAACATGCAATGACCAGGCAAATCACCTTCTTCATTGAGTACTGCAAATACAAACAACACTGTTGCTAATTTCTATCATAACAGTTTACACATGCAACTGTTAACAGTGAATACAAATATAAGAATATTCCAAGAAATATTACTGTTAGGAGTGCATAGTATTGAAATATGAGGAATAACTTCTCTTCTGAATAGAGAGAGAAAAAGAATATATTTTTGAAGGAAAATCTGGTATATTTCATTCACATGAGTTTCTCAACTCTATTACAAACGAAGAAGACGAAGAGGAAGAAGAGGAGGAAGAAGAAGAGGAAGAAGAAGGAGGAGGAAGAAGAGGAGGAAGAAGAAGCAGGAGGAGGCTGGATTACATTCACTTGACTTTCCCTACCCACAATCATTTATTTTGAAAAAACTTCCAGAAACTATTCTTACGACTGCACATTTTCCTGCTTCAATATAATGAAGATAAATCTTTACAGAAATAGCTCTTGACACACCTTGAAGGTATAAGGAGGACAGAGGAAACAAAATCAACAAATGCTTAAAAGTTGGACACTATACACTGATCTAGAAATTCCATAATCTTTGCATGACATCACAAGAAACAAATGAACAGTAACAGCACCTTATAAAATGATAAATTACTGAAATGTTCAAACTTTGCATATAAATCTCCAAAATGACTAGTGTGACAAAAAAAGCTATTTGTATACTTGAATTAACATTACTTGCAAATTCTGACAGCTCCCTTGACATGCATTCCATTCCTGGCACAGGGATCTGTTGCCATGACAATTTATTAAATGTTCTCTCTTTAAGAGAGAGAGGGAAGTGGTGATAGAAATAGTAACATATACTACAATGTACTATGTTTCCACAGATTTGAATTCTCATTCCAAATTGAATACCGAGTGGAAATGCACGTTCAAATCGAACAGAGTCATTGGATCCAATCCTCTTAGAAAGGAGATCTGATCAAAATTCTATTACATGGAAATACCCACCAGATTCAAATTGTTTTGAATTCACCAAAGATGCTAACCTCTACTGTACCCACTGTTAACACGCTTCATTTTGTTTTCTTATCAAAAGTGGTGTAATAAAACAACAAAGACACTTCTATTGTTTTATAATCTTGCAATATATCCTTCTCAAAAACTTTCACTAACCTTGAAACTTACTTAAAATATGCAGAAAGTATATTTTTTTAAAGGTTAGCCAACAAACCAAGTGACCAACATAAAAGCTTGAATTATTTATGCTTGAGCCTTGCGTATCCAAATCAGTGTAATTCCAGAATGATTAAGATTGTATTGAAAATGATGATATTGAAAATAGGATTGGACACAAATTGATTTAAATTCCCTGTGGAAATTAGAAACTAACATTAGGCCTTAATAAGCAATTTCAAGTTGACATGAGTTTGCAAATGTTAAAGTTATCAAACCTCTCTCCTTGAAATTTACCTTCTTTTCATTCTTTCTAAAATCAGTTTACATAACCCAGGTTTAAACAGGTTGAATTTGACTCATGTGGTATTCAAAATTATTAGGGAAAATTCCAGTTCAAGGGCAGCACTGTGGCCAATTAGACTGTTCGCCTAACACCTAGACAGCCCGGGTTCAATCCCAGGGACCTGCATGTGGTATTCGTGGTGGATGAAGCAGTGCTTGGGCGGGGTTTCTCCGGGTTCTCAGATTTCCCCCACCACTCATTCTACCAATTCCTCCATCATCACCTTTCCATTCCTCCATTTTGCCTGCATTTCATATCATCCTCTTCCTTAGTATCAACCCTGGTGCATGGCTGACCACCTGCTTCCAGGTCTTCACTCTATCCGGTCTATAGCTTCCTCTGCTCCCCGACAGGTGTCTGACCCTAGGCATTGACTTGTAAGTCCTACATAAGGGAAGAGTAATCAGGCAAAGAAGAAGATTCCACTTCACAAGAGAAAGAAAGAGGTTGGAATCTTACTGTCCTTATGTAAATTCCAGAAGCATCAAGTATGACATAGCTCACATGAAAGCATATTAAAATAGTAATAAAATCACTTGAGATGAGTCTTTTTTAGGTTTATCTTTAAAAATAGCAAATAATTATATTTTCATTTTTTAAGGTCTTAAAAGTTTAAGAGAATTCATCCCCAAGATTCCCCCAGGAAATGGATCCTGCTTATGGTTAATTCCATTTAATCTACAAATGATGTATTTGCTATTAAAATTATTTTTTGTGAGGGTCATTTTAATTAGTTTCAGTAGAAACAGCTTCATACTAACTAAAACTAGATTTGACAGATTTTGCTCTCATATACCACTAAAGTAAATAAATACTTGACACAAAAATAACAAGTCACTTTAGTTGCTATAATCTTACGTTTTACATTCTAAGAATGTAAACAATTAAATCCAAATTGAACATTCCTAACACCAGAGAAAATCTACTTATAAGAGAAAATCCATTGGAATTATTGCAACCTACCTTCAGTTTGGAATTAATAGAGGAAATAATTAAATCAGACACACCAAAAGAAATACAAAAACTTCTAGCTCTGGAAACAATCAATACTGGGTATCTCACAGAAGAATGGCTGCACATACGAGGGCCGTTCAGAAAGTAACCTCCGATCGGTCACAGTGCGGGTAGTGGGGGGAGTAGCGACGCCATCTGTGCATTCACGCACTCAGCAGGTCAGTCGGCATCAAGCCGTGGTCGAGTGAACGTCGTACCTGCACTAGTTTAGTGTTTGTGGCCGTTTGAAATGTGTGCTGCAATAGAAAACCCCGCCAAATGTGAAGTGCGTGCTGTTATAAGGTTTTTTACAGCCAAAGGATATTCTGCAGCAGCTATTCATCGTGAGCTTTGTACCGTGTACGGACCAAGAGTTATGAGTGAAGGAGTGGTCCGTGAATGGGTACGTTTATTTAAAAGTGGACGAGAAAACGTTCATGATGAAGAGAGGAGTGGTAGACCATCATTGGTGACGGATGAACTCGTTCAGACAGTTGATGCAAAAGTTCGTGAAAACAGACGTTTCACAATGTCGGAGTTGTCTACTGATTTTCCACAGATTTCTAAGACTCTCTTGTACAAGATAGTGACAGCAAGATTGGGTTACCGTAAGTTCTGTGCATGATGGGTGCCCAAAATTCTTACCGACCACCACAAAACTCAAAGAATGGCCTCTGCATTAGACTTTCTGTCACGTTATGAGGACGAAGGTGAACCATTGTTAAACAGAATCGTGACTGGGGACGAAACCTGGATTAAGTACATGAACCCTGAGACAAAAGAACAATCAAAGATGTGGGCACATTCAAATTCGGCTACCAAACCAATAAAAGCTCGGCAAGATTTTTCTGCCCGAAAATTGATGGCAACGGTGTTTCGGGATGCAAAAGGGGTGTTGTTGGTTGAATTCATGGAACGTGGGACGACCATTAATCAAGACGTGTACTGTGAAACACTAAAAAAATTACGACGGGCTATACAGAACAAACACCGTGGTATGCTGACTTCCGGTATCGTTTTTTTGCACGATAACGCCCGTCCTCACTCTGCTCGCAGAACAACAGCCCTTCTTGAGTCCTTCAAGTGGGACGTTGTCAACCATCCACCTTACAGCCCAGATCTGGCGCCAAGCGATTATCACCTCTTCATGCATATGAAGAAATGGCTCGGGTCCCTGCGGTTTGATGACGACGAAGAGCTCAAAGATGCGGTCACAGGCTGGCTCCAGGCACAAGCGGGTGATTTTTATGCAGAAGGAATTTCAAAGCTTATGAACAGATACGATAAGTGCCTCAATCGTTATGGAGACTATGTAGAAAAATAGTGCAAAGATGTAGTTGTAAGATGTATATATTAAAATATTTTTATTTAACTTGGTGAATTTTTTGCAATCAACCGGAGGTTACTTTCTGAACAGCCCTCGTATATACTGATGGATCCTCCAAGGAAAACCTTACTGGAGCTGGAGTTACATGTTCACATTTTTCCTTTTATCATTCTGTTGGCAGAGACACAACAAATTATGATGGAGAAATAGAGGCTATACACATTGCTCTCCGACAATTATTAAATCTTCCCTTAAATAAATTTAACAAGGCAGTAATTCTTTCAGATTCTAAAGCTGCAATTCAGGGAATATGTTCAAATACTACAAAGAAGTCAACAAAAATTAGAGAATGCTACAAAATGTTAACACAACTCCAAAAAGTTAATAAGGCTGTTCATCTCCAATGGATTCCAGCACACTGTGGAGTCATGGGGAACGAAGCTGCAGACTCACTTGCAAAGAAAGGCACAACAATAAAACAAAAGTCTAAATTCAATTTCCCATATTCTTCTATAAAACGCTTGATCATTAAAAAATTTTCTCATTCATACCTACAAGAAATAGAAACAAATGCCAAAGATAAAAAATGGATTACACTACTTTCCAACCCAGATATAATCCCCCAGAGACCAAGGAAAACAGCGGTAGCAGCCTTCCGACTATTGACAAATCACAACTGCTCAGAATAGGTATCTCAGCCTCACCAATATGTGTCCTGTGTAACGATCCAGCAGAAATGAACGAAGACCACTTGAAGACCCGTGAAGCATTAAGATCAGAAGAAACTACAGTTCAAAAGTATTGGAAAGCACGAATGCTAATGGCTTCATTGCCAGATGCAAGGCACTAGAAAACAACAACAACATTCTAAGAAAATCTGAAAATGGCATTGCAAAATTTTTTACTTATTCAACAATGCCACAGTAAACTAAAGTGTAATAGTGTCTATCATATCTTTCTACCTGCAGATTTTTCAATATTATGAATTTCTTCTTTTGTTGCATCCTCTTCTGAATCCTCCACATTTTGGTCAGCGGTTGCGTCATGCCTTCTTCTGCGTAGTTTACGTTGACCTAAAACACAAACAAATAGCTGCTGTTTCAATACGAAAAACAAAATTGGTCATTTAAAGTTGGTTAAAAAAGATTAATACTATTTGTATTTGGAGCTGTGACGAAAAACTTGAGTTAACCCAAGCCTTATTTGCATCTAATAAGGTTACAAAGCTCAAAATACACCATAACATGTTCAAGAGCACATTTATTTCTGGTTTAAAGATGGTCAATTTAATTTATTGAATTCATACAAAATTCACCACTTCAGTCCGAATTTATTGCAATTCTTTCTTGTGTATTCTTATTAATAAAGATTTACAATTAGCATATAACACCTTATATTCTCTCTCCAAAAAGTACCTGATACATCGTCTGTTCGATCTTTTAGTGTGGTTATGAAAGATCCTACATTATCATCTCCGATAAATGACACTTTCATAGTTTTGTTTTCCATGACAGATTCCACTTCGCGCCTTTTTTGCACTGCAATTGTTCAAACAGAATGACCAAAACTTGGTCAGGAGCCGAGCTTATCCCATTCTGCGTCTTCAATGCACATTGGAGATTTTAAACTTCGAAGAAATTGTGATTATGATCACTAATAGGAATATAACATGTTATATACACAGAGACTGTACCTTGAAGATATACACGCTAAAGTTCACAGAATACCTCTATAGCGTCTGTCTGCCAATTTCTTATATATTTATTTTTTGTGGATTGTCGACCTTGCAAATGAAATGAATTGTCGCCAACGTTTAAGGTATAGAACATCAAACCCACGGTTAATGGTATTCACAATGCCCCATTCTGTTCAGGATTTCTTTAAATTATAAAAGGCAAAGAATTTATGTGACCTTAAAATGAGTAAATACTTTGCTTATTAGTTTAAGCATTTTCTGAAATAAAATGAGCCTAATTTGTTATACAGCTTTTAATCGCCACCCTAAGTATGTACATTTATTTCTTGGAATAAATCTCTCAAGTTATGTACAATAATATAATAAAATAGATTATAAAGTTTATACCTAAATAGAAATCAGATTTATAAACTCAAATTCTTGTGCAATGTTTGGGAGTTAACATTGTAATTTGCAAATAGAAGTAATAATAAGATCCCATAAAATTAAATATTTATTTCCCCATAGTTACTTAAAAAGGAAAACCCATTAACTTTGCAATGTCTTCCATACCTCCCATATTTATTTTGTATATGCAATAGGTGACAAAACATTTTTGACTATTTTTTCATTTAGTTCGCTGTAGTTTCTAAGTTGTTGCACTTGTTCAATGTTAGTGTGTTATGTTATTTGTTTACAAAGTATATATTTTTAAAAAGCAGAAAAAATTAATGGTTGACAGGAATTGCATTAGTTTATGTGTGGAATATGTCGTTAAAGTTTACCAATATATGTAGACTCTGCATGTCCCAATCTGAGTCACTCCTGCCGCTGTATAAAGATAACGACAATTTACCGAGTCGGATAATGAACTTATTGCCTCTAATAAAGGTTAGCGTCATGCTTTCTCTGAAAATAATAATACTTATTATTCATACCATTTAATACTGCAAGATGTATGGTTTAAGGAATTGTGAATTTACGGTATTGAATAACTGGAAAAAGTTCCGTATGACTAATGGAGGTATTATGAGCTGTAATGAGTATATCGCATAACTACAAAGTGTACACTTTATTAACAACAAATATAACGAAATATACTGAGGGCCCTAAACCTCACAGTGTAGCCGAGGGACGCTTTTTTGGGGCAGAAGAGTATATCTGTTGCGCGCGAGAAGCAACGGAAAAGCATAGCCGAAACATCAGTGCAGCTAAAACCCAGCGTTCGACAACTACCTCCTTATTAACTCAGGATTAATGCGCACTTACCCTGAAAACACTAACATAAGTCTTTCTCAAGCTTTATTAACTGTCCACCTTACTGAACTGTTGTACTCTTAGCCATACGGAATTGGAATAATGTTGAGTACACCCAGTAAGTTAATATGTGTTTACTTAAGTATGACTGATGGATACTACACTTGCTACCATAGCGATTTCAAGATAGGTGCATAATAATCCTGAGTTATAAGATATAATTGTGATTATTGGGTTTTGGCTACGCTTTATCATCTCTTTGCAGTTCTCCTCCACTCTTTTCATTCTAAAATAAAAACCGTTGGCTTTGTCTTGTGACATAGGGCCCTCAATATCTCAGCTATGCTTTGC
Organism: Tenodera sinensis; assembly: GCA_030765045.1. Taxonomy (NCBI): domain Eukaryota; kingdom Metazoa; phylum Arthropoda; class Insecta; order Mantodea; family Mantidae; genus Tenodera; species Tenodera sinensis. Next base: position 44,058,539 of record CM060970.1, read on the forward strand.
AGCTTAGGGTCCTCGCTATCTTTTGGCACACTTGTTGATATATATAGTTGTGGACATAAGTATTAGTGCACCTACCAATAAGAAAGGAAGATCTTTTATTTTGATTATTTCTGTATTTAAAAGTGCAAATATTTGTCACATTTGAACTTCAGACTTCATGATAACCTACATCGTGTCTTATAGCTGTAGGCTACATGCAAGTCATGATGTTTCAAGTGACTGGTGAGCTGCAGAAGGTCAAAATGGGTCACAAATGAAAGGAAACATCTTTAGACCTAAGGGAGAAGATTGTTTCATTACATAAACAGAAAATATTGTTTTCTGAAATATTTCTCACCGTAGGAAGAAGCTACGGTGTCAGTGTCATTAAACATTTTGAGGAAACTCATATGCTAATAAATGAAGAGAGTGGGCTGTCCACAAAGTAAATTCTAGGGAACAAAGGCAGGTGATAAATATGGTGAAGAAAACTGCAAATTGCCTCTTCTGAAATTGCTGTACATGTAGAAGAACAGTATGGGAAGCATTAATGCCCAAGACAATAAGACGACTCATCAGCCACACTGTATTCCATTCCAAGGTACCCAAAAAGAAGCCATATATCAGCAAAAAAAAATTAAAAGAGCAGGTTAGTGTTTGCAAAGGAATATGTAGCAAAGGACAATGCATTCTGGGAAAGAGTTTTTTGCAGATGAAAGGAAATATATATTTCATAATTATGGCTGAATGTGAGTGTGGAGAAAACGGAACACAACAATCAATATTTCTTGACTGTGTGCACAAAAGCTGTTAAGTCTAAAAACCTCATAATGAGAAAAACTAAATTAAAGATTAAAATCAATTTCACAAATCCCTAACGTGCCAAAAGTCTACACATTTTGCAAAAAAATATTGGTTGGTTAATACTGTAAATAAAGAAATCAGGTTTCTTTAATTCCTGTAAATATTCATCCCTTATATAAGGATTATCTGAAGGGTTGGGGGGTGGATGTGTGACTTACATGAGTTTCCACAGTACATTTACACTTCCACACAAATGTAATAATAATGGTATCGGTGGAAGATTTAATGTTTGCCCCTAGAATATACAATGAAATTGTATTTTTGAATATGTAATCAATTCTTGTAGTTCCCATGGGGATAAAATACCACCATATTTATATAGAATTCACATTTAGCAGAACTTGAGAAAATGACAAAAAAAATATTACAAGGATAATGAAACAAGACATATCACTATGGTAATAATAATAATAATAATAATCATCCATAGGTTATATAGTCTACACAACCAGGACCAGACTAGACTAGACTACCAGATGGCAGGCTGAGAACAGCCCAAGGTGTGTCATTCGTGTACCTGCCCTTTTAGGGCTTAATCCCTGTATGACGGGATGAGGATGTTATAGGATGGCTGGTGAAGAATGGGGATTGTGGATTGTTAGGAGGTAGCATAAATTTATGCTCCTCATCGGGTGTTAATTTCAGCGTGCAACTACCGTTGGGCACTCAACTTTTCAATCAGGTAGCTCCTTATTGGCCTCTCAGGTATCTAATGAGGCTGAGTGCACCCCGTTCCAGGTCCCCGATAGAAGAAAATCCCCAGGTTGGTGCTGGGAATTGAATCTTGGTCACTAAGGAGACGACCCCGATATCACTATAGTATTTGAAAATAATACCTTATAATCACATAGTAAATATATTTTTTAGCCTTTTATAAAAGGTTCTTAAAGTTAATGAACTTGGCAAAATATAACAACACTAAGTAAAGAAACAAGGTATTTTATTATTTTGACTTTAATGTCATATAGGTACTTTCTTTAAATTTCTATGAAATTGTTTTCACCATCCAAAATATAATGAATAATAAGAGCACATTCTTCACTAAACATTGTCATTGGTGTCAGTATTTGGAAATGTATTAAAGGCACTTTCAGATATTTTCAGTGCTCTAGAATTCCCAGAATGTAACCGAGTTAAATGAAAGTAGGTCCAGCAAGTCCTATTTTTTGTTAGGTTTACTGCATTTGGACCAAAATCCATCTTAAAGGTTTTATACCTGCAGATTTATTTCCTCTTCAGAGAAAACTGGCAAACCTGAAATCATAATGTTTCCTTAACTTGTATTTGAGAAATAATTACAGAAGGATACCTTTTGAAAACAGAGCCACTGCATGTCCCTCCAAATGATCTTTTGTCCAGTTATATCAACCTTACCTAGCACGAGTTCTTTCCTGATAAACCAACGAGTTACATCCAGTAGTGAGGATGATGAATAGGAACACGATACTTCCATTTCCTTTTTTCTATTATCGCATAATCTCCATCCTCTCCAGGTGTGTATGACCTAATATTAGGAATTACTGGTCAATAGATTGGGGGATTGTGTGTTCTTGAAGTGCAGCCATACAGTTTATGGCAATGGGACTGTTTTTGTTGTTTTCTTGGCAGGAATTGGAATACATAAGCTATTTTTTACATCTAGATGAAGTTGTTTAAATGAATTGTAAAGGCAAGATACTATTCATTAGTCCCTCTTAAGACTTGTCTTTTATGCTACATGAAGAGCTACAGCGCTGCCACCGGGCCATGCTCTAAGCAGTGAAATAAAGTATCTATTATTTTACAACTTACCTTAACTCTAGAAGGCTTGATATGACAGACTCAAATTATGCAATCCAACATGTTATTCACTGCTCTGCGAAAGCTGGATATCAAACTGCTCATTTAATAATATATATGCATGACAAACAGTATGCTTGCTTGTCATCACAGCAGTGAACGTTAAGTTTCAGCTCCATAGCTGTCTTTTATAGAAGGTAATGGAGCTACTGACTGCTGGAGTTGGCAAGCATTGTTGTAAGTCGAATGTTTTGGTTTTCCTTGTAAGATCATTTCTTGAGTCACTTGTCAAGTCAACCTTTTCTTGGGTGCATTTCTTACTCTCAAATTCTAGTATTTTTCGCCATCAGAGATCTCTATCTTCAGCTTAAGCCTCACATGTCTGGTATGCGTCCACTTTTGGTTTCTGTAGTTCGAGATCAAAAATAGTTTCATAGATCCTCCTACCAACACTTATCCAGGAATAGTATTTAAATATTCTTTGTATAAGTAGTTAAAGTGACACGAAATGGTAAATGGTTTCTCTGTGTTTTTACTGAAATGATATACAGAGTTGCAATACTTTATTAATCCTGGGATATAAAGTACTTACAATAGTAAGTCACCATTGGGGTAATTGTTTCTGATGTGAGACTGCCTTTGTGGTTTACCAGGAGAAATACGAACTGGCTTGAGAATTTAATGCCATTCTGGCAGTTTGTCACAATAGCTCAGTGGTTAGAGCGTCTGCCCTGCAAGCGGAAGGTCTGTGGTTCAAATCCCAGTTGTGGCATTGAATTTTTAAGTTCCAATTCTACCTCTTAAACTTTGCCCACACACGGCTTGTGTGTTTAAAAACACCAACAGTAAGTTTGTTGGCATAAATAAATAATAATTACCATGTGAAGGTTATTTAATCCTGGGATATAAAGTACTTACAATAGTAAGTCACCATTGGGGTAATTGTTTCTGATGTGAGACTGCCTTTGTGGTTTACCAGGAGAAATACGAACTGGCTTGAGAATTTAATGCCATTCTGGCAGTTTGTCACAATAGCTCAGTGGTTAGAGCGTCTGCCCGGCAAGCGGAAGGTCTGTGGTTCAAATCCCAGTTGTGGCATTGAATTTTTAAGTTCCAATTCTACCTCTTAATACTTTATTTTTTTCATGTGTATTGTTGACAAGTCAGAGTTAGTTGTTTTGCATTACTTAATCTTCATGTTAGTGCAATGAAAATAAATAGATAGGTGTTGTGCCAAATTGAGTAAGTGATTTAAATTTGTAGTGCACAAGTTAAGTCAGCTCTATTACTGACTTAACCAACTTTGCACTGCTATTGCAATATCGGACACTTTTTTTTAAACATCCTGTATATGTAAGTGATGTTAAGTGTTTCAGCTCAACTCAATTTTATAACAACATTTTCACTTAAACTTAAGTACCATAGCAGTAACTATCACATGTTTATGAAGCAGTAATTTTCACTTAATTTGCAAGATCGGTAATCTTCTTGAGATGCGATGTTGTGCCAGCATCACATGAACATCACATCATTTGATGTGGCAGCAGTGTGCTGTTCTGCATAGCATAATGCCAATTCAAGAGCATTTGGAGCATCAGAATGTGATATCCCAAGGAAAGTCTTCTTCACTATCTCCATCTTCAGAGTTATCGGGTTGATTCTGGACCATAGAGACAAAGGCATCATCGCTGATGTCTTGATCATTATCGTCGACTGATTCAAGAAGACATATTTCCCCACCATTTTCGATCATAGCAATCGGCTATGTCCTCAAGTCAGAAGAATACATTGTCATGTTGAATCCATTTTCATTAATTCGTTACGTTGTGCATGGTAATCGCAATGTTGTCACTTCTTCAGCTGCTTTGCTACTTTACCTTGTAGCTGCTAATTTTATAGCTGAATTCATATAATTTCTTTTTTCATTTTTTGGATAATCCAGACATTTCCAAATCCGAACAGTCACACCCCCAATTAATTCAGATTAGCAGGATTCTTCTGTATTAGAATTTTGTATCTCTTGTAAAGGACTGCTGCTTGATAAATGCTAATGCTTTTATTGTTATATAAAAGGGTCCTGAATTACACTGGAATGGTGTGGTGCTGGAAGGTTGAGTATCATGCCATTTTAACAGCTTGTATAGCTGGTGAAACAAAAGATTGGAAATTAAGGTTAAACCTTATACTATCTGAATTACTTTTATTTCTTTACAGATTGAAGCAGATGATGGACTGCCCTCTCAGATATGTCAGTTTTGCATCCATAATGTTAACTCATTCCACAGTTTCAAAATACAGTGCGAAGCAACAGAAGTCACCCTTCGCAGCTATATCGGCACCCAGAATCTGGACTGTCAATCTAAATGGGTATACATCACACATATGTTATAGGTATCAAAGCATGAAATTGCAAATGTTTATGCAAAAATGACAAGTTTGAAACTGATTAAAATGGTGTAGGTAATAATGGACATGTGTAATGTTGTTGCTGAGCGTAATTAAGCCCAGTGCTGCAGTTGGTCAAAAAAGAAAGCAAAAAATCCAGAAGTGCATTTGTAACTTTGAAGAACAATAAGTTTTAAACTTTTCCCATTTTATATGAGCACCCACCAAGTAGACTGTGTAGAAAATGACATTTATGAACATAAATGCTTTCAGCTGGAGTCTGTCAATCACTACGTTTCCATGAGGAATTCTATTCTGAATTGAATACTACATGAACGGAATCCTTGGATCTGGCTCTCTTAGAAGTGAGATTGGAACAAAATTTTGTTGATGGAAATACCTACCGAGTTCAAATCAATTTGAATCCATCAAAGATGCTTCTACTGTAACTGCAAATTTCTACTGTACTCATAACATGCTGCACACTTGTCTTTTTGTTTTTTTAGTGAGAGTGGTGTAATAAAACAACACACTTTTATTGTTTCTATAATCTCAAAATATATTCTTCTAAAAAACATTCATTAACTCAAAACCTACTTAAAATATGCAGAAAACATATTTTTTACAGGTTTGCCAACATAAACCAAGTGATCAACCTAAAAGCTTGAATTATTTATGCTTGAGCCTTGCATATCCAAATTGATCTCATTCCTGATTTAATTCAGCATGGAAATGTGGTTCATATGGAGAATGGGATTGGACTCAAATCGATTTCAATTCCCCATGGAAACATAGTGAATGAAAAGATTGAAAACTTCTATGCGATGATACATTATTGAGTAATAAAAGGTCTTATGTTTTATCTATCTCTTTGAATATATCTGTATCTCATCAGATACGATTCAGATGCACATGCTCAAGTTCTGTTCTTTTAATATTTTTTACTGGGCTGGTAAAAATAAATACATATGTGCTTCCTGATGCAAACAGAATAAATAGGTAAATAATGTTTCGTTTGTGCCTTCCGACTATTAACAAATCACGATTGCTTAGCAAGTCATCTCTACAGAATAGGTATCCCAACCTCACCAATATGTGTCCTGTATAACGATCCAGCAGAAATGAATGAAGACCACTTGAAGACCTGTGAAGCATTAAGATCAGAAGAAACTACAGTTCAAAAGTATTGGAAAGCACGAATGCTAATGGCTTCATTGCCAGATGCAAGGCACTAGAAAACAACATGTTTCGTTTGTGACCAATCCATACTAATGTAGCATGGATGCACTTAAGGCACCTAATATACCAAGAGAGCAAAAAAGTTCTGAACCAGCTGCACAGTGTTTCACATCCTCAGCGTTTGTTGCCATCTGTCGTTATCATAGAAACGTGTGGATGAAGCTATACAACAATCATGAACAATATTAGGTTTCTCACAGCTCCAATAATGATCTCCTTTCATAAAGTTGGTAAGTGTAGTTTTAAAAATGTTGTATGTGGTGCAGTTTTTTATCGAAGCTTGTTTCACGTTTTGAGCGATGAGGCTCTTACTTCTCTCAGGGCGTGGTAACAGATGGAATGAAAAATCACACGATGTTTCTTCACCACAATGTATTATTTTATTAACACTTTTTCTATATTTTACATTAAAATAAATCCTCCTAGCACCCTTTTAAATGATTTAAACTTTTCCACTTTTTTTAAAAAGTGGAACAAATGCTTGATGAAAGTCTGGTAAACGTTCTACGATGTTCACACGTTACCTCAACACATCCTTTCACCTTGAATATACACACACTAGTGGGAAGAGTCTGACGTCACCTCACATGATACTACCTTTCTCGTATACATCCACGTATGCGTCCATCAAATAGTTCCTTCTTGTTAAGGAAGCGATCCCTAACCATCCTCCCTTCGCTTTTATTATGGAACACATATAATTCTAATATTTATACATATATATTAAAATTAAATATGGAAATATTTATGACGTCTTTAAACAAACTTAGTTGTTCGTAACAATGAACATTATTAACACGTTTTCGTCATTTAACCATTCAAAAAACAAATTACACTTTTAACAAATATTCACATAAACGATTTTCTTTTGGGGTCTTCCAATATTCTGTCTCATATGTTTTCATCCATACCTTTCTATGATAGCAGCAGATGACCTGTGTTGTGCACCGAGCCTGATATTACAATATTATAGTGAGTTATTGGCCTCATTCAACAAGAAGTTGAAGGAGACACAGCCCCATTTGGCAATTAAGAAAGCATTGTTTACCACAGCAATGCACCAACACATTCATCCAGTATTGTTGCTACCAAACTATATGAATTTTGTTGTGAATTGCTGCAACATCTCCCATATTTGCCCGATCTGGTTCCCTGCGATTTCTTTTTGTTGTCTCACATGAAAAAATGGCTTGTAGGAGCAAATGAAGTCATTGTCATCACAGAGGCATATTTTACGGAGCTTAACAATTTCTATTTTTTAGAGGCGATAAAAAATTGGCTGGAACATTGGGAGAAGCATATATCCCTAAAAGAGAACTATGTTGAAAAAGGAATAATTTGTTTGAAAAAGTTGGTGTCTTCATTCCTAGCACAGATACTAATTGAACCGCACTTGTGTAACAATAAATTTAGGAATAACTATCAGTGACAATGACGAAATTGCACAGGCACCAACTTTACCTGGACTAAAGCAAGCACCAACTGATGCCATGTGCTCTGCTTATAAGAGAGGTGGCCACAGCTCAAAATGCAGTGAACATATGTGGGGAGGAACCCTATGATTCGTGCTAGTAAGAAACTTTCATCCTTTGTGGTACAGCCAACCATACCTGATTTTCATTTCTGTTGCTTTTTTCATGAGCAAAGCTGTAACCAACAACAGGAAACTATGTTTATTAAAAATGTTACAAAAATCAAATTAGAGTGCTGATTTATTAATTGAAATGAATTAGTATTTTATCAATTACTGTAGAAAATAGCAGCATTATTCTTGCTAAAGGTGGCCATACTGATATATACTTATCTCTTCCTTACCCTCATGAAATGTCAGAGCCGGAGATACAGTAATAGTACAATAATGTAGGTCACATTGTACTGTACTACAAATTGGCAGTGCAACACTGATATATGATTTGTGTAATGAGGGAACAGTGGTGTATAGCATATAATGGTTTCTTATTGCAGGACACTGCAAATAGCAATGACGTATGCGAGGAAAATAATATTTCAGAAGACCTCAATGTTCCGTGTAATTCTGGGTTCATCGAGTGTAAGACTGAACTAAAAGTGTAAGTAACAGTAGAAGTAATTTGGAAAAGCATTATCTTGCATATGATTATCAACAAATAAGAGGTGTAGTGTGAGCTGATTTTGGCTTCATAAAGTGATGCTGTGCTTATAACTGGGAATATTTTTGAACATAACTGAGGTCTTAGCTGCAGCTTTTTGCCCTTGGAAACAATTGCTTATCAGCATTGTAAACACAAAGTTTTATTAATTTAAACTTTGAATCTCACTCACTGACATGTCTATTCATTTATACAAATTCTAGAGAGGATAGATGATAAATCTAATAATGAAGTAGTTCTTTTCAGTAGGGAATCAAACTGGGACCTCCAATTTAGAGATTAATCTCCTGGTAACTAAGAGACCTTAGGGGCAGTTGAATTTTGGTTTTTTATTTAATCAAACTTGATGGCATTTTGAGAATACAGTATCATTTGCTATTAATCATTTAATGTAAACATTCACTATTCTTAGCATGGTGCTATATTGACATGACTTTCTCTACCCTATATCATTTATTAGTGGGTATACAAACTATTCTTATGAAAGTTTATTTTTCTATTTACTTCATTTTAATTGAGATAAATATTTGTAGAAATGTTTGCATTACATATTTCATTATAGATACTGTGACAAATGATACTTTCAATTACTTTTACTGTCACTTTATTTCCCTCAAAATTGAATCACAAAACACAGTTCTCTATTTTATGCTAACACAATTTATGATTCATTATGATCTTGCAACTCACAGCTATTCTGTCTTATCATAACCTTGCGGCAAGCTTCACTGCTCACATTCTCTACTCTCTCTGTCTCGCAAACAGCTGGTTCCAATGATCACTGAACACTTACTCAACAATCCACTGTGAAAGACTGCTCTAAACACTGGCTCACTCACTTGCTTATATAGCTGAGATGAAGTGCCGACAAATTCTCTGTGAGATATGCCTTTTCTCGACAAATCTGGTAAGAAGCACATGAGTAGCTTCTCGAACCATCTAGAAATGCTTTGTTCTGCCACATTCATTGTTACCTTGTTAATTTGCTGACATAGAAAGGTGAGGTAGCTAACCCGAACTTCCCTTTTTCTTTACATTAAAAAATGACAATACTGCCTATTTGTTGGTGATTCTCTTAGGTAATCTAAGACTGTAAAGGATAGATACAAAATGTGATTTGGATACGTTTATGATTTTTCAGAAATGATGATGCTGGGGACAGCATAAAGGTTGAATCTGATGATGCTATGAGTTTAATAGATTGCCCAGTTGATAATCAGGAGTGGGAAAGTGATCATAAAACTGACAAAGCATCTAGTGTTGAAGGTAGGTATTATCTGTGCTTGGTAAATGCAAGAAAGCATCTAAATAATTGTTTACATAGAAAATATGGATATGAAATAAGTTTTCTGCCTCTAAATTTTATGTAAAAGGATGGTTTAGTAAGTAACTTGGTTCACATTTAAATAGAGAGCCACAACAGCACTGCACATGGGGCTTTCCATGCGAATTCAAGCAGCAAAGAAACCTTGCATTTCTTGAGAGGTAGTACTGGAACTTAAAAATTCAGTGCCACAGCTGGGATTTGAACCACAGACCCTCTGCTTACTAGGTGGGTGCTCTAACCTTAAGCTACTGTGACAACCTGTCAGAATATTGAATTCTCAAACCAATTCGTATTTCTCCTGGTAAACCACAAAGGCAGTCTCAAATTAGACACAATTACCCCAATGGTGACTTACTATTGCAAGTACTGTATGTCCTGGGATTAAATAACCTTCAGATGGTAATTATTTATTTATGCCAACAAACTTACTGTTGGTGTTTTTAAACACACAAGCCGTGTATGGGCAATGTTTGAGAGGTAGAACTGGAACTTAAAAATTCAGCTGTGGCATAAACTTTAGTAGGTCGTCTGCTTGTCATATTTCAAAATTCATGTCTAGGTGAACATTTTTCTCTATGTATAATTTTTCAAAATTATCAGTTCAGATGTAGTTTTTACATGTTGTAATAATTTGGTATTCTGTTTTATGGTACGGTGAGTTGACCAGAGTGTATCCAGAAAGTGGCAAAATTGTTTTTTGTGCTTCATTTGCACAGCTTCTGCAGTCAATAACTTCTTAGCTAGCAATTACTAGGTTTCCATGCAGAACTGAACTCGATTTGAATCCATTTCCATGTTTCCATGTTGTATTCAATCTGGAAAGGAGATCAAACAGTATTCATGCAACAAGATTTAGATCCGATCCCACTAAATAAGTGACTCAGATCCAGTGGTTGAGCTTTGTTTTAATCTGCATTTCCATGCAGTGCTCAATCCAAAAAAAGAACTCAAATTGTCTTGAATCCACCATGGAAACATAGTAAATATATTTGTTTGCCATTTGGGAGTTCCTTATTATTGCTGTTACCATGCAAACAAATTTTATATGTCACATAAAAAAGTTGATGACGTCATCAGGATGTCATGTGACATACTGCATCAACATTATGCAACTGTTAGCAGTTGGAGATTCAGCGATCATTTCTCAATAAAGGAAAATGTCAGTTATTAATTACAGCTAGAAGTGCTATATGCATTTTTGGAATTAATTTTCAAGCTTTAGTGAGCTGTAGCATATCTTAGGTTCCAGACACCAGAGTGCTGTAACCAAAGGAAATGAAACAGAAAAGGCAGACCTTGAAGTATTAGAATGTGAGCTGTGTGGGAGACGTTTCAAGCTTAAAAAGCAGCTACGAGAGCACCTGAGGCGGCATACTGGAGCAAGACCACATGTGTGCAATGAATGTGGACGTCGATTTGCTGATGGCAGTGGTCTGCAGAAGCATATGTTATCGCATTCTGGTCTTCGCATGCATGTATGTGATATCTGTGGGAAACGATTTACTTTGGCAGCACATCTCAAGTAAGCAAGATGTACCTTATACAAATAAATGTCAGTTACAGTAAAAACCTAACATAATGAACCCCTATTTAATATTTTCCTGCATTTAACATCAGGTCCAAATTATTTCAACTGATTAAGGCTGTATTATACATTTTCCATTTCCATTCTAGCTTTAACTGCCAAATGTTCAATAAGTTGATCCGTTTATAACTAATTTTGCTTCCTTTGACATATTGGTTGCTCTATCTCTAGAAAGAATCACATGACTTAAAATGCTTATGGTGAATCTTAGTTTTGGTTTTTATTTCTTTTTACATTTGAAATGCTCTATTTATTATATTGTGAAAAACTAAAGCTTTTAAAAGTGAAACAATACAATTCCACAAATTATAACAAAATTTCTTAGAGAGTATAAGCTTCAATTATCTTAGTATTTGCTGAAAGTTCTTGAAATTAAAGCAACTAGTTTCACAGTATATGTATTGTATCATTGGTGCAACTCTTGTTATACTGGTTGCCGTTGGAACAAACACTAAATCACTTAATATTTCTATGTGTTATTAACCACTGAAAACAAAACAAATTTGTTAATAGAATCAATCTGCAGCATTTCAAAATTCATTATGCAATCCTTATTTTTCAAAATGAATATCTTTTCCTAAACCATTAAATCTATAGGTCCATTTAATTCATGATTAAATGACCAAAAATGATCTGCTACAGCTGATTTATCAATCTATTTATATTTAATATTTCTAAAATATTTATTTATTCTGGTTTCCAAATGATGTTTGGTTTTACCAATATATATATATATATATATATATATATATATACCAAAAAATGGCTAAATTGATAAATGCTTGATTTTTTTATAATTTGGGATTATATCCTTTTTAGAAAATTTCAACTTTTTCTATTACATTTATTTGAAGAATCAAGGTTATATCATGTTCTTTAAACACTTTTGTAAATTTTTTATTAGCCCAAGGATGGTAAGAAAACTTTAAAATTGGGTGTGTTATTCAGGAAATGTTGTTATTTTCTTCTTAGGGATGCTTGTAGTTTATTTGAAAGAATGTGCAGTAGTACTCTGCGATAATGCTTCCTCTTGGGGGAACGTTGTGCTTTATGATTACAACATCCCAGTTGTAGGCAATGTTCAGCATGGCGTTCACATTGGTTGCAGTCTGCTGAACTGTTACTTTTCAAGGTGACCTGTGATAGTGTCTCTCGTTTGAGTGGCATTTTGCCTGTGGTTCATAACCTCTGGTCCAGATTTGGTCAATACCAATGATCCATGCTCCAAGTATATACGAGCTGCATCATATCGCAGCCACTTTTTTACTTTTGGTCAAATCACATGGAACCCATTCTGAGGCTATTTTCCGTATTCTCAGCCGCTTCTTCAGGAATTTAAGCACAGTCGAAGATGCCAATTCACAGATCGTGGCATTCCAATCTACCAACATCAACACGTTCATGTTCTGCACATCTTCCCTTACTGCAGGATGACTAGAACGAGACATGTTTCTCACATTTTGCGTCCTCCTTTGAAAACCTTGACCCTCTTAGCTATTGTGCAGTAAGGTAGCTGTGTTCAATTTTCAACCAGTTCCTCTGATCTTGCTTCAAAATCATTGCGACTGTACTCCATGAGTGCTTGTTCAAAACTGCATTATTGATATTGTTGCTGCCCACGTGCATGGAGTGGTGGGAATGAGTTCATTTGCTCTGAGGGAGGGTGGCCATCTAACCTACCTCTGGTATAAATTATATTACCCAGCTCCATTTCAAGGCATTGTTAAAGCATTGTTGCCACTATTAAAAAAAGTCAACCCATCTATGCGTTTCTCATGAACAATAGCAAAAATGTCTACATATCTGTACCAGGTTTTAAAAATTCTCTATTCATTCTTGCATTCACACTTGCAGGTTCAATGGAAGTAAGGAAATGAAACTGTTGAAAGAAGAATTCCCCTGCTCTAGTCAGAAATTGAACCTTGGACTGTCTTTGTTATTGCTTTTCATTGAAATTACTAAAATAATAATTTGATTTGCAGGACACACTTACTTGTGCACTCAGGAGTGAAAGCCCACATGTGTGAGGTGTGTGGGAAGAGTTACAGCCAAGTTGGTGGACTGATGAAGCACACAATGATTCATACAGGGGAGAAACCCTATAGCTGTGAACTTTGCAGCAAGAGCTTTTCGCAGAAGAACAGTTTACAAATTCATATTGCAACTCATACAGGACAGAGACCTTATGTGTGCAACATCTGTGGTAAAAACTATGCACAACGATCACATCTCAGAACACATGCTCTAACGCATTCTGGTTTGAAACGTTATACATGCAAACTCTGTGGAGTTGGTTACACCAAAAGGAAGAACCTAGAAAAGCATATTTCAAGGCATAGTAGCCAGGAAGTTATCAGTTTAGAGTTCAAAAATCAAATGCCACCTGAGAAAAATTACAACATTTTGTCACTTTAGTAAGAGTGTAAATATTATGTTTGCTGTCCAAATTAGCTTTAAGTTTTATGAAAATAAATCCCAAATACTGTGGCTTACAAGGGAGGTTCATTATCTGTGATCAAATGACTTCTGATGTAAACATGCACAGTGTGTTCGTAGATTGGCCAGACTGCCCTGCAGCGGCACTGGTCTGGGTGAGAATCTGTGTGCCGTCTGCCAGAGTTACGCATAAACGACTGGTAAGTCACGGGTGTGGAACACTAACTACTGTACTAACTTACATTAGGCTTACCTACAGCAGATATTGAAATTGATGACATTCAACATGAATACAGTCCCTTTATCTCTGAAGACATTTCGTTTATTCACAAAAGTTCATGTTGACTGATTCCTTATAATTCTCTCGTAATACTGTCCTTCAATTCTTTTGATGTGTGCAGATCAATGTGTACACTGTATTCTTTAACAAATAAAACTTGCATGGTCAGGGGAACGAGGTGTCCATAGTCCTTGACTAATTATTCTGTCACAATACACAATTCACAGTTCATACAACAGTGTGTGCTCTAGCTGAATCCTGCTGAAATCAGCTACACAATCTTTCATTTCTCCTTAGTTATGGAAAAAGAATAGTTAAAATAAAATGTATACAAATGTGTGAATCAACTGTTGTGTCATAAAACATGGGGTTGATAATTCTAAGCATACTCACTGAGCACTAAACCTCAACTTTTGCAGTATGATGAGGAACTTCATAAATAATATGGAGATTTTCGGTAAACCAGAATTGTTTTTAGGGGTATAGGGAATGTCTTTGTGTTTAAAGTCATTAATTTAAAATCTGTTGTGATGCAGGTAAGCCTAATGTAAGTGGGTATGGTAGTTAGTGTTCTTTACCCATGACGTGCCAGTTGTTTGTGTAATTCTGGCGGTGGGTGCACTGGACTGGGTGAGGACAAGTGCTGCCAAGAGGCAGTCCGGCCGATCTATGAACACATTGTATAATTACTGTTACTTAAAACCTAGTAATTACAAAATGTTAAATAATTTTTTGGAAGATGGCTTGCCCAACCCACAACCTCATGAGAGAGAATGAGAGAGAGAGAGTTATGTAATAGCTGGATTCAAAAACAAAAATTTGGATAAATGCCAAATTTAATACTTATATCAGACAATGTTTGAGAGGTAGAATTGGAACTGTAAAATTCAATGCCACAGCTGGGATTTGAACCACAGACCCTCCACTTACCAGGCAGGTGCTCTAACCATTAAGCTACTGTGACAACCTGCCAGAACGCCATTGAATTCTCCAACCAATTCGTATTTCTGTGGTTCAAATCTCACCTGTGGCATTGAATTTTTCAGTTCCAATTCTACCTCTCAAACATTGCCCACACACGGCTTGTGTCTTTAAAAACACCAACAGTAATTATTATTTATTTATGCCAACAAACTTACTGTTGGTGTTTTTAAACACACAAGCCGTGTGTGGGCAAAGTTTGAGAGGTAGAACTGGAACTTCAAAATTCAATGCCACAGATCTTCCACTTACCGGGCGGCTGCTCTAACCACTGAGCTATTGTGACAAACTGCCAGAATGGCATTAAATTCTCAAACCAGTTCGTATTTCTCCTGGTAAACCACAAAGGCAGTCTCACATCAGAGACAAATTACCCCAATGGTGACTTACTATTGTAAGTACTTTATATCCCAGGATTAAATAACCTTCAGATGGTAATTATTATTTATTTATGCCAACAAACTTACTGTTGGTGTTTTTAAACACAAACCGTGTGTGGGCAAAGTTTGAGAGGTAGAACTGGAACTTAAAAATTCAATGCCACAACTGGGATTTGAACCACAGACCTTTCGCATACCGGGCAGCTGCTCTAACCACTGAGCTATTGTGACAAACTGCCAGAATGGCATTAAATTCTCAAACCAGTTCGTATTTCTCCTGGTTCGTATTTCATATTTACCAGGAGAAATACGAACTGGTTTGAGAATTTAATGCCATTCTGGCAGTTTGTCACAATAGCTCAGTGGTTAGAGCAGCCGCCCGGTAAGCGGAAGGTCTGTGGTTTAAATCCCAGTTGTGGCATTGAATTTTTAAGTTCCAGTTCTACCTCTCACACCAACAGTAAGTTTGTTGGCATAAATAAATAATAATTATATCAGACATCTTTTAAGGATTCAAGGCATTGGTTTAAGGATATTCTTACAAAGAACTTATATGTTAAACAGTTTTAATTTGGTTTTATTTTCTCAAAAATGGATATGATGCTTTTAATTTAAATATCACTGTTTCAGTATACTGACATGATGGACGAAATATAAATCTTGAGTTTTCTGTGGATACCTGTGAAGTATTTTTCTTTCTGATAGGATTTTATTTTACATGATAAAGGAAATGTTTGTAACTGTGGCTAAGTATTATTTTTATGTTACATACACGTGCTTTCCATGTGTTATTATGAGGTTCAGTATCATACATACGTAGCAGTTTTTACTAGTGATAAGATCTTCATTTCTGGGTGTATGTATCAGGTACATATGATTAAAATGATGGCGAGGGCAGAGGTTCTTTCTGTAATTACCTTCCAAAACCTCATAAAAATATATGTTTTAGAGTTGTTTCTGGGAATGTCTACAATAAGGAAATAATGAAGCTATTAACAGTGAAGCAACAAGAATCTAAAGTAAAAATAAATTAGAAACTAAAAGCTCACTTATCTTAACTCGAAACTTGTTAGCACCAAACAACTTGGAATACTACTAAGATAAATGAAGCTTTTAGTTTCTAATTTGTTTTTACTTTAGATGTCTATAATAAGTTTATCAATACTGCAGAATTGCTTCTGCAACAAGAAAGATAGTTATAATTTAATTCTGATTATAATTCTAAAGTAAGAACAAATTAGAAACTAAAAACTTCGCTTATCTTAGTAATGTTGCAAGTTATTTTCTCAAACACTAACTCGAATTTGTTTGTATAGCTTTGAGAAAGAGTTGGAGTCAACTCGAAACTCAAGTCAGTGTTTGAAAAAATAACTTGCAACATTACTAAGATAAGTGAAGTTTTTAGTTTCTAATTTGTTCTTACTTTAGAATCTTGTTGCTTCACTATTAATAGCTTTAATTTCCTTAATTATCTGATTATAATATTAATTGGCTGTAAATAAAATTCCTAAATACCAAATACAGGCAATGAATCTCCATTATTAGAAAGCCAGCAGCAAGCATATGCATTACTCTTCCTTTTTTCTGCCAGTCTTTTAAGATTTAGATAGCACTGAATGTCTTAATCTCTTGAGAAATAGTAAGAAAGTTTAGCACATTTATTCTGCTCAAAGGGTTATTTATGCAGCTTACAGAAGTGATTTTTATCCATATGTTTTCTTGTTTGTGTAGTGAATGCCAAATAACTAATGTGCCATTATTGGGGAAGATCAAGAACATGTAATTTGCAACATTTTGAACATTTATTTTATGTCAAAATATTTTTTGATTCATAATTTCTGAGGTTAATATTTAAACATTTACATCTCTAGCAAATGAATACAGAACTATTTCCAGCAGCAGCTCCACTCCCATTATCTACCATTGTTGACTTAGCAAGTGGTTGAAAATGGGAGCAAAACAAATCTCAAAACATGTTCCATATAAACTTAAGTGATGTGCTAAAATCTCTTACTTGCAAATTATAAAATGTACAGCACATGTTTACAATCTTCCATAAAAGAATAAGTGGGTACTTTTTGATGTTCATATTTGCTGTTTGCAGCTATGTATTTTGAAGTAATTTTTTATGTTATGTGGTTAATAGCACACATGCTGTGGTACAAAAACTCTACTATGGCATCCAACAAAAATGCACAGAGAAAGAGACTATTTAAACATTGTTATTTTCAAATCTTTAAAACAAATAAAAATAAAATGTGTTCTTTTTCTACATACTGTGTAAGCATATTTTTTCCTCCTATTCAGGGTGTTCCATGTACATTATGCATCTCAAATAACCTTTATGATTGCTCTGCTTTTGAAAATAATACACAAACCATTCACAAGGGAATGAACAAAAGCCTCCTCAAGGTTGGCATAGCGTCCATGCATAAAGAGGAAGCAGAGGACCCCATGGGATAATCATGAGAAGATATATTTTTTGGAGGGAAGAAGGAAGCAACAGGGCAGTCTTCCTTAGCTAGCATCAGAAGTAAAGGAAACCAGGTAAGGTAGTGAACTGGAATGCAGAAGGCTTAAAAGGACCTAAAAGACTTTGAAGAACAACAGGGGGAGTATAAGTATCCAAATTTTGTTAGAGGATGCAAGTCCATTGGAGAAGCTGCCTAAGGTGCATGCACCGGTGTGTCACATGGTGCAAGTTGCAAAATGCAACTACGAAAAGTTGACCTTAGGCAAACTTTCACTCCCTCTTTCCTTACGCTTCTCTCTCTCTCTCTCTCTCTCTCTCTCTCTCTCTCTCGCTTTGGGAAGACAAAAAGTATGTATCTGTAAAGAGAGTTACCAGATCTGGGTTGCTATATGATCTGACACCTAATAATAGTAATAATAACAATAATACCAATACGTTGAACTGCAAGCTGAGACGTCTAGAGGCAAAAATGGCAATTCATAGATTTTCTCACAAAATACACTGGGTGGGAAAAAGGAAAACACTTAATTTTTAAACAGATTTTAAAATAAAAATGTGATTAATGAAATGACAAACATTAAAATAGATTTTTATAACATTGTTTTGCTATCGCAATGATGCACAAAGAGTATTGTAAGCATAAATTCTACTGTATTGTTTTAAATGCAGAAAAATTTACATAAATATGGCCAAACATCACAGCATATTGTGCTTTTTAAAAATGTAGAAATGGACACTTTTAATGACTCTGTGGTTCTTTAGCTTTTTCTGTAAGTTAACCACATTCTAAGTAAACAAGGGTTGCCACCTCTAGCCATAACTACAATATGATTCATGCTCTATATGAGATTTGCAATATCCTCTTATGGTACCTATCAGTTCCCATTATTCATGAAACGCAGCCCAAATATCTACCAGTAAACAGGTGATTCAACCCTTAGCACATTCCTCAAGTTTGTTCCAGATATCTTCTAGTGGGTTCAAATCTGGGCTGAGTGCTAGCCATACCATCCATTCAATCTCAACCACATCTAGGAACACAGAAACACACCTTGCAATGCATGGGTCAGCACTATCATGCATAAGATGCACAAGTTTAATGTTATGGCCTATAACAGATGTAAAAGGCACTGCATGATCGGCAAGCATATTCTCGATGTAGCGATGAGTGGTCAGTAACTCATTCTCCATGAACATCAGTTCCATTCTGGTTTCATTGCTGATTGCTGCCCAAACCAACACTAAGCCTTTATTAGAAGATGTTCAGGAAGTGAAAGTGAAGGGTGCTCAACCTCCTGGCCTTCATCAAACTCTCTCCTTCTAATGCTCTCAAACAGAGCTTGCTGTAATCTGTGAAGAGCACCATGCTCCTTAGTACAGTTTTGGTGAATGCAAGCAAACTGCATTTGAGATATGGTATTTCCTGGTCACCAACAATCCTTTTGCAAGTATCCTGGGCTGTAAATTCACTTCATACAGCCTTTGTCTCTTCTCTGATGTTAGCTGCCTTACTTGCTGCAAAATATTCCTGGCTTCTACTGATGTTGCATGCCAATTACGAAGAACTTGCAGTAAAAAGGTGATTCTCGTGATTATAAGTAGTCCTACAGCCAGAAATATGGTTCCTAGTATAGATACCATCTCCTCTGAACAGCCCTGTGTACTTTGCAATAATAAGTATCTACCAATGATGTCAACATCATTAGTACTTTGTTCATCCTGTACTAATGATGTAGACCTTGCCGCATCTTTAGCTGTAAGACTAATTTCAAAATTTTCAAACCGACTTGAGATTGGTAGGCAAGTCTGGGTGCTTTAAATTATCTTGCGGCACAACAATGCCCAGCTAAAATGTTTATCACTATATCACTTTGCAATGATAGATTAAAAAGCCGCCTTAGTTAACATTAGGTATGTTACATAGAACCACCACCTCACCCTGAAGAAAGAAAAGAATGAAGGGTTTCCAAGAAGGGAATTGAGCTTTTCAAACCATTAAGCATGTTGTGCTTTTGTAATGTCGGAAAGTTGGCCTTACACAAGCCTAAGCCCAAGCGAACTTCGTGATGAACTAATGACAAATGTGAAGGCTATCATTTGTAATGGAGCTATCGCGGGTCCGGCTAGCGTGCGCACCCTTCAGCATCCGGCCAACTAGTTAGTTGGAGAAACAAGGGCAGGTAGAACTGTTCTTTCCCAACGTGAATTCCAGAGGCTGTATAGAGATAGGAGACATTTTGGATGTCTTTCTCCAGTTTCCCGCAATTTCTCTCGAGGAATCCTGTGACTACATATTGGCAAGCTTGCTTGTTACAGGGAATGAGTTTTAGTTTTTGATTCAACATAATGCTGATTGCTTACTACATTTTACGAGCGAGAGGTAGTACGACTAGAGCGAGAGAAAATGAGTCCTGTCTTCAACACTCCGGCACAGAGTAGAGAAGCAAAGGAAAGTCACGTGACTGTGTAAACTAAATTAAGTCACATTGTTGTTACTTTCTGTACGCAGTCACTATTTAGCAACCACGGGCTACATTTTATGCATTTGCACACCTAGAATTCTATATAGATGAATATTAGTTGACAAGTGCACATCCATAATAACTTTAAGAGCAGATAATAATGTTGCTAACTCTATAGAGGACATAGCTTATTGGGATACCTAAAAAAAACAACTGATATTTTCTTCCCATTACGGCGCAATCTGGTTATATTTGGTGATATCCCATATGTTAGGTTGCATTAGTACCGCCAGCTGTTCGTAAAATATAGTCATTGTAAAGCTACGGCCATAGTTGGTGTTATTGCATCTGTTATGTTGCCACAGAAACCCTGGTCTGGTATTTTAACCCATTGCAGAGAAGCCAACCGATAGATTTTAAAACAAGATTCTGTTTAGACGCCATTGTATTGTGCGTGTTTGCATGATTATCTTGAATTGTTTCAGAGCAGTATATGCAGTATAGTTACTGTTATTTTTGTGTTTGCAACACTGTAGTGCATTAAATGTATATTACGATATTTAGCGTTCGGAAGTGATTTTACCCAAAAGCGTTATTACAGAACAAGATTTACCGAAGGTGAACAGGTCATCATGTGTTGTGTGTAACAATGTTCAAGCATTATCATCGTTTGAAAGAATGCTACTTTAATCCCTTAATATGAGGTTAGAAATAATGCTTTCATTATTCACGTTGGCAGTACTGCGTTTGGGCGTAATTTCGTCTGCAGTTTTGCCATACTGAATTCTTGGGAAGTGCCGATAAGCTGTTTCCCCTATACAACAAGTCGCTCGAGCTCACGCATTCGTTCTTGAACAATGACCTTGATCCAGAAAACAGCTATACTTGATGCAATATGCAGCGTGAACCGTTTGCCCGTGAGTAAGTTGACTGTAAAGCATTGTTGTACGGATATTATACCTTCTGCGGGCTAACTTGGCTCGAGGATCATAAAAGTGTCAAGTTGCTTCCACTAGCAAGTTAGGGGTGGGGTAGAAAACATTTTGCGATCACAAACGCCGGAATTCAGCCTTTCAGTTTGTCTTATGTTCAGTGTCGGACTACTTTAGTGTGAGCGCAGATGATGAAGCTATTGCTAGTTGTTCAGAATCCACCACTGATTGGATGTAGGGGATCGAGCCTCTACACCTTCCCCATAACACCAACGCCAGAGGGGTGAGTACTTGCTTCTCTTTTCAACATATCTATTTCTCTTTCTTTAGGCTCGAGACAAGATAAACTGCACAGGGTATAGCGTGCACAATATATTGAGTAATTGGAATAATCCCTCCTTTAATTTCAAAGTTAAAAGGAAAACCACTTCATAGTCAAACTCGTGGGCTGGTTGCTAACGATTGCGAATATATGAAGAAAGGGACCAAGTGTATTGAGCTTTAAAAATAAATAAGTAAAATAAAAATAAATTAAATATTGCAGGAAAGACAACGTCTGACAGTTCTATCCGCATATTTTTGCAAAAAGATTAAAAAACATGAAGAGGAAAGAGTATAATTTGGGGTTTATAGAGAACAGCAACGTCTCGACAGAAGTAACAGAAAGAGGCGAATGGGAAGAATTATAGTTGAAGACAATGAGATAGAACAACGACCAGGATAATGAAATATGGTGATTCCACAGAGACGGAGTTATGTCAGGCACAAAAATAATTAAAATGTGATAAAAACTGTTTTATTCATTGCAAACAGAAATGGGTATTGGAACTATGGTATGAAACAAACGTTCCAGTGATACTTGAGCGGAGGACTTCATTCTGTGGTGACTTCATCACAAGAAGGTGTCACTCCTACTGAAGGCAAAGAAGTGACTCGCAGTCTTGCATCTAAGATTTCATTTAACCCTGCTGTTATCTTTGGATCAATATAACTCGACAAGAAATTTATTTTTATGGTACTATTAAATAACTGATACTTGTAATTCTGTATATTTGTCCTCTTCATATGCATGACTGATAAAACCTTGAATTTAAAAAAAAAATACATATTTTGTAACTTCATACTTGAAAATATTGCACTTGGGTTCTTGGTCATAATGACCCGATTGCTTTTAAAACTAATTATTACATTTTTTTCTATTACATTTCACGTTCCACATGTGCGAATCCATTGCACTCCAATGCACACAAAAATATACATAGCAGCGGTTTGCTTTTGCAACAATGTAATATATTATTGAGGAAATAATAGTAGGAGAATACAAATCAGTTACGTCATACTGATGTTGAAAGAGGACGTAGTTTTGGTTATCCTAGTGAACGGTGATATATTATGACAAAACGTTGCTCCACTGAAGGTGAATTGGAAGCATTAGGCAACGTATCTGATAGTTCGGATACTATTTCAGAAGAAGAAAACCATACTGGTGAACATGAGCGTCGGCAGATTTTTTTCAGAGGAGGGCCGCTTGTTGGAAGTTTACAATTAAATAATAATTCATTATTCTATTGCCAAAAACCGTGAAAGATGAGTTATAGTATTTGTTGCGAGTAAGAGTATTAAATTATACTAAATAAAAACTGTTTTTATATCAACAATAAAGCAATAGTCTGATAGCAATTAATTGCACATGATACCGAAATTTAGATTTCCGATCGAATGGGCTTTTGAAAAAGACACGTTTTAATTTAATTGCCGGATGTGAGATTTGCGATAAGTGTTAAGTAATAACATACATAGATAATAGAGTAGCAAGTGTTGCAAGGTGAGCAAGATATGAGTAAATGATAGTCGTTAAATTTGTAGTATAAACGCATTATTGGTTTGAAATTAACGAGTCATGACGTCATACCACATAGTTTAAATACACGTTCGAAAGTCAGTTCTACAAACCTTAAAAGTCGCGCGAGATATCTAATAAAATATAAAGTAAACATCGTTTAATCCTAAAAAAGTAATTATATATTTGAAATTCATAAAAGAACATGTTATAATAGAAAGGGACATTTCTAAATTGCGGGAAAAGGAAATAGCATTTTGGATACGAGGCTTTCTTGGATGACGTCATGACATTCAAATGGAGCGAACGGTTTCTTAGCGTGGGTAAGAGAGAAAGCGTCGGGGCATTACTCAACCAGAGACCAGTACGGGAGGTCGTGCTGCGTGGATGTGAGGGCGATTCCTCTACATACACATATAGAATCGGCATATCTCCCGAAAATATTTGAAATAAATGATATGCAAAGTTGTTCTTGGGTTGTCCATTACACTTACGCAAACCCAAGATAAAGAGATTTCTTGCAGAACTAGCCGGAGCGAGCTACATCGAAGGGCAACGTCACGTCACCAACGACTTCAGCTTCAAATGGCGATCTAATAACTAGGACACAAAGATTATTCAGCTTCAAATTGGCTTCCCAACGTGTGGCGTCGAAAGAATGGACCAACCCCCCAAGACGACCAGATCAGCATCGAACCAGCAGACAAGAAGGTGCCCAGCGTGTCAACATATGTGAAACGTGTAGTGAACAAGTTTAAGTGCAGTTAAAGTGAAATAGTGAAAATATTGAAAATTTTGGTGAGTAGAAAAACACATGTAAATAGCTTAGAAATGGAAGACAGTGATACAGACCTTTTAGGTTTTGAAAGTCCGGAAATTGAGAAAAGTGTAAGTAGGATGGAAGAATTTAATCAGAATGTAATTGCTAGCAGAATATGCCAAGAATTAGAAGATCAGAACGTTAGAGAAACACCTAGAGGTAGTTCAGAAATGTTTAGTACTAATTCAGAAAGGCCAGCAATTATGTCAGAAATAGAGAATATGTTTCAAAAGATAATGAAAAAGATGAGTACAGAGTTAAGTCGAAAGATAGATGAAAATAGTAAAGAATTAAGAACAGAGTTAAGTCAAAAGATGAGTAAGATAGACGAAACTAGTATAGAGTTAGGACAGAAATTAGAAAAGGGACAACAGGAATTGGGAATGCAATTGGAGAATCAGAGGAGAGTTTTCGAAACCTTTAGGGAAGAAGTTAGGGAGGAAATTAATAAAGTCAGTAGTGAAGTAAAAGAAAATAGAGAACAGGTTAAGGGAGAATTAGAGACAATAAGGCAAGAAGTAAAGAATTCTGAAAAGAAATTAGGTCAACAAGTGAGTGAAAAATTAGATAAAGAAAGGGAAAAAGTAACATATAGATTAGACAAACAAAGGGAAGAAATTAGAGAAGAGTTACAGGGGTGTAAAGTTAGAATAGAGAGATCTGATGTAGAAAGTGAAAGGCAGGCTAGAAATTTGGAGGATGTTACAGACCAAATAAAAGGAGTAGTAACAGAAATTACTCAGGTAAAAGAGGCCTTAGAAAATTTGAAATTAAGTGAAAAGGCATGTAATCACAACAATCTTAGTAAAGAAGTTGCAAGAAACGAGGCAATACCAGGTGTATCAGCTGACATTTCGATGCAAAATAGGGGTAACAGTAATTCCCATTCTGATCTCGGAAATAGCTCAGGGATAGGTGACAATTCAAATTTACATTGGCCTAACCATGTCTTAAATGAAATGACACCTCCAGTTTTTGAAAATGAAGATTCAGATGATCCTAAAGCCTTTTTAGAAGGGTTACAAGAGTACTTCACGGTGAAACGTATACCAGAGGAGTACAAGATGGTGATAGTAAGAAAATGCCTAAAGGGTAATGCTGCTAATTGGCTAGGCCTTTCTATGGGTAACAATAATGATTACAGGACCTTTAGAAACATCTTTTTAACCAGATATTGGGGAGCTAGTAGGCAGGCTAATATTAGAGTTGAATTAAGCAATGGAAAATTTAATCCTAGATCGGAGGAATCGATGGTCAACTATTTTATGAGAATAGCGAGAAAATCGAAGATGTTGGACCCTCCCTTAGATGAAAAAGATCTAATAAATATAGTTACTCCACATTTTCCGGAAACACTTCAACACTACCTAATCATAGCCCGACCCGATAGCATTGCAGCTATGATCGAATTATTATCAGCCTTAGAAGTCAATAAGCCAAAACACGCATTTGGAAGTAAATATGAAGAAAAAGAAACTGTCAATTCTTTCGGGCAAGGGGCACAGTATTATCAGAATAGAAGTGAGGTTAGGGAAAGATATAAAGGACCAGTACCAAGGATGGAATCATTCCGGTGGGAAAATCAAGGTAGATATAACCAGGAAGGGCATCACCAAAATAGAAATGGTAATCAAAGGGGAAGAAATATAAGGGTGAATTATATGAATACAAATAGATTTGATCGAGGTAGACGGGGACGTTATTTTGGACATAGTAGAAATTCAAATGATGGGTATTGGACAAACGGAGATAATGAGTTTAGACCGAGGTCACCAAGACAGGAAGAAAGGTATTCTAATGGACGAAATTCCCCCGAAAATGCGGAAATGGTTGAGGCCATTAACACGGTCAAAAACATGGTAGGAAGTAACCCCGATTTAATGCAGGAAAACAGAAGTAACAATTTGGGAAATAGTACAGGAGCAATACCTAAAAATCAGGGAAACGCCAGACCCGGTCAAACGCGCCTTCAGTGAGAACTGGGTATCCTAGTAATGATTGTGATAAGTACTCGGAAATAAATAGTCCTGGAAGGCAAATGATGATACAAAAGAAAAGAGAATGGAAAAATAGAAACGACGAAAACGAAAAAGTAGGAGATCCACCTAAAATCAAAATTGGAGTAAATGGAAAACAATACAATGCAATTATAGATACGGGATCAAATAGCACAGTATGCTCACAAAATTTTTATGATAATTTACAAAGTAGTGGCTTTAAAGTAATGTCTTTACCAGTTAATGGGATATATTGCTCGCTAGCTGTGGGAAAACGAAAAGAGAGAGTAAAATTTCAAGCAATGATAAATATTGAAATAAATGGGAGAATACTTGGAATTTTATTTCTGATTGTAGGAAGACTTGTGACAGATATTATAATAGGTTGTGATTGTCTTTATGCCTGGGAAGCTGTGGTGAATTTTAAAAACATGATTCTAGAAATGAAAGTTGAAGATGAGACCATTATAGTGCCTTTTGTGGAAGATAGTAGTTCAGAAACTATTGTAAGAGAAAAAGAGGAAGAAGAAATCCAAGGGGATACATTCTTTGTAGAATATGTTAAAGTAGGAGCTATGGAATTAACTGAAGTAAATGTCAAAGAGTACAGTGTCGATAATAAAGAAAATGTAGAATGGGATAAAAATGATTTCATAGACAATTTGAGGGTTTCTGATGCAACTAGGTACTATGATAGGGAGAGTAGTGAAGACTTAGAAGAATTGTTGAGGGAAAAAGTAACTCAGGCTGATCAACTAAATGAACAACAGAGGGATAAACTGTTTGAAATATTAATCCGAAATAAAGAAGTATTCTCTGAGAAACCTGGTAAATGTAATATTTATACTCATTCGTTTGAGATGATACCCATCAAACCTTTTACACATAAAGCGAGAGCTATCCCTAGTACAATAAGAGAAGAGGTAGATGCAGTTATAAAATCAATGTTAGAAGATGAGGTTATTGAAATTTCGAATTCAGAATTTGTGAATCCCCTATGTATTGTAAATAAGGCCAATGGAAAGATTAGGGTGACATTAGACGCGAGAAAACTAAATCAACATTGTAAACCTGATAGATTTAGACCAGAAAGTGTAGAGGTAATATTGAACAAATTGCAGAAGGGCAAAATTTTTTCTACTTTAGATCTTACAGCATCTTTTTGGCAGATCCCACTTAGAGAAGATTTAAGAAAATATACAGCGTTTTTACATTCAGGAATATTATATCAGTTTCGAGTTTGCGCCTTTGGTATGAATACCAGTGGTAGTGCACTATTAAGAGCTTTGTATGAAATTTTTGGAGAAACCATAAAGAAATTTGTAGCTCAGTATGTGGATGATTTTGTGATTTTTTCAGAAAATATAGAGGATCATTTAAATCATATCAATTATGTGCTTAGTCAGTTAAAGAAAGCAAACATGACAATAAAGCCAAGTAAAACTGCATTCTTTGTGAAACAGACAGAATTTTTAGGTTATGTTATTTCAAATGAGGGAATCAGGCCTAATCCCGACAGAATTAAAAGCATAAATAAAATACCAGCTCCTAAAAATATAAAACAATTGAGAAGATTTCTTGGTATTCTAAATTATCAGTCAAGATTTATCCTGGAATATGCAACCGTAGTAGCCCCATTAAGACAACTTTTGAGAAAAGATGTAAAATGGCAATGGTCATCAGTAGAACAAGAATCTTTCGAAAAGGTAAAAACGTTGTTTGCAGCGTCAATTTTATTGGAAAAACCTAGGGAAGATCTCCCCTACATAATTTATACAGATGCTTCAGGACTTGGTTATGGTAGTGTCATATTACAAAAAGATGAGGAAGGAAAAGATCACCTCATTGCTGTAGCTTCAAGGGGGCTTTCAAGGACTGAATCACAGGCTTGCACTACAGAAAAAGAGATAGCAGCTATTTACTTTGCACTTGTAAAATTTAAGCAATATGTGTATAACAACCCAGTAATAGTTTACACAGATCATGTTAGTTTGGCATTTATGAACTCTTGCAAACTCACAAGCACACGTATTTCTAGATATATACATGAGATCACATCCCATAACATAGAAATCAGACACATAGCAGGAAGTCAAAATATTTTTAGTGATTTGTTATCAAGGATGAAAACCAATTATACAATACCAGATACAATTAGTGACAACAAACATGATGTAACCATACTATATTTGAAAACCTTAGAAGGGACTCAATTAGCTAAAGAATTTCGAAATTTGGAACAATTACAGACAGAGGACGATGAACTTAAGAAATTGAGAGAAAAGGCACAACCAATCACAGAAAATCTAAAAGATAATATAGGTATTTATGAGGGAAAAATCTATAAATTTCATGGAAGAATTGAACCTAAATGGAAAGTAATGGTACCAAAAGCTTTACAAGAGAAACTTATACTTGCTTATCACAAAACACTAGCTCATACAGGTAGTGAAAAGCTAATCATGGTAATTAGTGACCATTTTTATATAAAACATTTGGCAAAGAAAGTGAGAAAAATATGTTCAAGCTGTGATTTATGTCAAAGGGCCAAACCATTTAATATCAAATTTGATATAGAACCTCAGACAATCATAAGAGAAGGGAAAAATGTACTAGTTACTGCTGATGCACATGGGGAGCTACCAGTAGGACAATTTGGATGTAGATATATGTTTGTTCTTCATGATGTTTTTAGTAAATTTATTAAAATTTATCCTGTTAGGAATATCAGCAGCAAAACATGTGTAGGAAAGATAATAAAAGATTATGTGCCTAAATATGGCAAGATTCAGGCAATCTTAACAGATAATGCTACAGTTCATCGGAGCAAAATCTTTAAAGAAACCCTAGAAAATCATGAGATAAAGTTATATCATTGTTCCTCATACTTTCCATCAGGGAATCCAACAGAACGTGTCCTCCGAGATATAGGAATTTATTTACGTGTACTTACACATCATAATCACAAGGATTGGGTGAAATATTGTCCATTGATAGAAAAGATTATCAATCATACCATTAATGTAACTACTGGGTTTGCACCAATAAAATTAATGTTAGGAATTGAACCAGAACCAATATTGATCGGGGTACCAAAAACACTGAAAATTAATGACATTCAGTTAAGTGAAGAAGAAAGAGCGAAAATTGCTTTTGAACGAATCAAGAAAAAGGCAGAGAAGCGAAAATTAAAGAAAAAGAGTAGAAAACATAAATGGGAACCTAAGATAGGCGATTGGGTACTAGTTAAAGACCATAAGTTATCAAGTGCCTTGAGAGGTAGGAACAAAAGGATGGAATTGTTATATAAAGGTCCTGCAGAAATTATATCAAAATTTGGTTATCATACCTATGAATTAAAAGATGTTAAAAATGAAAAATGTCTGGGAAGATGGCATAAACAACTCCTTCGACCATACAAGAAACCGTGTGGTGCCTTGGGACCTTGATTTAATGTAAAAGAAAAATTGGAAGTGTCATTTGTCTATTGGCGCCCAATCAGCTTTGAGATAAAATTTAAATGTTAGCTTACTTGAAAACCATATATTGGTCAGGTACTTACATATTCATGAAAAATGCAGAATGTGAATTGCTATCTACTACAAAGAGCTTAAAAATATATTGTATAGAGCTCACAATAACAGCTTCAGAAAGATTGTTAAATTGTTCATCTCCGCATAGAGAGAAAACAGAATATTTACTCTGTAAACATTTGTTAAAATATTTATATGTATAGATAGTTATCACAGCAAGACAAAGAAAGAACTTGTCTGAAGAGTGTAATGGATTTATATAAATATATGTACATTTTAGTGCTTAAAGGATATAGTACAGATATGTGTTACAATAACAAAAGTGAAAAATCACAGTGCAAGTGATAGTGAGAGCGAAGTGAGCAAACATGAACTAAAAGAAGGAAGTATAAAGAAAGACTCTTGAAATTTAACCTTTATATAAAAGCTTCACAGAAGAAACCATAATATATTGTAATTAGTATTTAAGGATTAATGTTTAGTCAAGTGTACAATTGTTTGTCATGTTAAAAAGATTAATGAGAAAATGTGTTAATAACCAATTTCAAAAAAAAAAAAAAACAGTGTAATTGAAAATTGTATATAATGGGAGTGTTGCCGATTATTCAAAATACAGGAGTAATTTTTAATTTTTCTTTCGGGCAAGACATTTACATTATTTTATTATGAAATAATAAAATAATATAAATGGGGGCATTTGATACCGAAATTTAGATTTCCGATCGAATGGGCTTTTGAAAAAGACACGTTTTAATTTAATTGCCGGATGTGAGATTTGCGATAAGTGTTAAGTAATAACATACATAGATAATAGAGTAGCAAGTGTTGCAAGGTGAGCAAGATATGAGTAAATGATAGTCGTTAAATTTGTAGTATAAACGCATTATTGGTTTGAAATTAACGAGTCATGACGTCATACCACATAGTTTAAATACACGTTCGAAAGTCAGTTCTACAAACCTTAAAAGTCGCGCGAGATATCTAATAAAATATAAAGTAAACATCGTTTAATCCTAAAAAAGTAATTATATATTTGAAATTCATAAAAGAACATGTTATAATAGAAAGGGACATTTCTAAATTGCGGGAAAAGGAAATAGCATTTTGGATACGAGGCTTTCTTGGATGACGTCATGACATTCAAATGGAGCGAACGGTTTCTTAGCGTGGGTAAGAGAGAAAGCGTCGGGGCATTACTCAACCAGAGACCAGTACGGGAGGTCGTGCTGCGTGGATGTGAGGGCGATTCCTCTACATACACATATAGAATCGGCATATCTCCCGAAAATATTTGAAATAAATGATATGCAAAGTTGTTCTTGGGTTGTCCATTACACTTACGCAAACCCGAGATAAAGAGATTTCTTGCAGAACTAGCCGGAGCGAGCTACATCGAAGGGCAACGTCACGTCACCAACGACTTCAGCTTCAAATGGCGATCTAATAACTAGGACACAAAGATTATTCAGCTTCACACATTACATTTACTAATTTTCAAGGGGGATCGCGACCCTCCCCCCCCCCCTTCGCAACGCCCATGCTAGTGAAGAGACAATTTATCAAATGTGGAAGTGGTTCAATCGAAGTATAAAAACATGCATTGGAGTTCAGTACCCTTTCCACAACGTGGTAGGGCATCCAGTGCAGACATAATCAAACACCTGGCCCAACCAGATATGCTACGTCCAGAGTGAATCATAACATGTCATTTTCAAGTAGTTATGAACAAAACACTTTGAAACGTTGTGTTGAAAATGAGTGATATTGAGGACCAAAGAGTGTACGGTGATTAATGGGAAGATTTAAATGAAATTGCATTAGAAGCATACATTGGTGCACTACTTCTACCTGGTGTTTATAAATCATATAGTGAATCAACAAGAGGCTTGTGAGATCCAGAATCTGGTAGAGCCATTTTTTCTGCTACAATATCCCTAAAAATGTTCTTTTGCATACCTAGAATATTATGTTTTGATGACAAGCCCGATTGACGGGCACGAAGAGCAAATGACAAACTAGCACCTATAAGGGACTTATGGGAACAGTGGGTGGAAATACTTGCAAATTGTACTATCCTGGATCAAACGTAACTATTGATAAGCAACTGGTGAGTTTCAGAGGTTGCTGTCCCTTCAAATCATATATTCCAAGTAAACCCGCCAAATATGGAATAAAGATATGGACACTGTGCGACAGTACTTCTTCACATATTCTAAAAGCATATATTTACATAGGGAAACTACTAGGCATAGCATGTGAGAAAAATCAAGATATGTGTGTTGTTATGGGTCTGACTTATGAGCTAAGAGGGCAGAATATTACATGTGACAACTTTTTTACCTCCTATGTTTTGGGTCAAGCACTTCTCAAAAGGAAAATTACGCTTTTGGGGACAATGAGAAAAAAAAAAACAAGTTTCCTAATTTATGAAGCAAAAAAGAGGTCTGCAGTTATTACGCGAGCTATAGAATTGAGGACCTGTGTTGTGGGCACTAATGTCTTATTATTACTACCAATCATATTCAGAGGTGAAACTTCCAGCAAATGGAATGGGCCAGGAGGAATCACAAAGCACAGTTCATCATTATATTATATTCAGCACAATTAAGAAAATCATAAAAGAAATGTATCTTTAAACCCGGCTACAAAGAAAAGTTGAGGGTTTGGAATTGAAAAGTATTAATCAAGCCAATACAAAAACGAATTTAAGAAACACAACGCAGGAGAAAACGTTTCAATTCCCCAGAAGGAGTTCTTGACCAAGAATCATTCTGCATTGTTTGCGCTTAAGCATATTCTAGATAAAGGGGAGGAGGAATATGGATTCAGTGCAGCATATGTTATAAATGGGCTCATGAACCATGTACACCCAGTGGTTGAATAGGATTGTACCTATGTGATAGACGTGAAAATGCAGAAATGTTATGCCAAAGCTATAACCACCTAGTTTCTTTTGTTGTCGATTAGTCCAAAACCAGGTTGACATTAATACCTACTTTGTGCTGCGTTGCAAAACTCCGTAATATGAACGATTCATCATCATTGTCGTCGTCATCCCATCACAGATTAGGAATTTCTCCTCTTCCGGCCTTTTGTTTAAAAAATAAATTTAAATAAATCAAATTTATAAATTTATTTAAATAAGTTATTGATATAGTTATTAAAGTGATGTCCATTTTGTGCGTGGGTGAGTAGGAAGGTAAGTACCTACCAAAATCGAGATCTACACAAGTTCCTTTGGTGCAGCAAGTTTGGTTCACATTATTAATGTTGTTGTTGTTGTTTTCTAGTGCCTTGCATCTGGCGATGAAGCCATTAGCATTCTTGCTTTCCAATACTTTTGAACTGTAGTTTCTTCTGATTTTAATGCTTCACAGGTCTTCAAGTGGTCTTCGTTCATTTCTGCTGGATCGTTACACAGGACACATATTGGTGAGGCTGAGATACCTACATTATTAATGTAAAAAGAGTTTAATATAACAATTATGGAAAGGATATTGTGTTTGTTATCATCTGTTTATTTCCAATTCCTTTTGTGCATGATGCCATTGATGATTAAGAAGTTGTGCATCTTTATACATCTGTAATAGCTATACAACATTTTTAAAGTAAAGTTGCTTAGGATTCTAAAGATGAGTCTGTAAAGCTTCCTTTACAGTTATTCTAAATTTAAACCAAAGGCTCTCAAACATAAAGTGACTGCCCTTGCTCCCACTATATAAACATTATTTCATTGAAAAGTAATCCAACCACTTGGTTTCTCAAATAAGTGAAATAGATAATCAGTGACATGACAAAATGACATAAAATCACGACATTTGCTTC
Organism: Tenodera sinensis; assembly: GCA_030765045.1. Classification (NCBI taxonomy): domain Eukaryota; kingdom Metazoa; phylum Arthropoda; class Insecta; order Mantodea; family Mantidae; genus Tenodera; species Tenodera sinensis. The sequence goes on from CM060970.1 coordinate 44,091,785, forward strand.
TGGATAAACGTACACCTATTGAAAGATAGATAGGGCGGAATCAAATCCCTTCATATAACTAAAATATTTCGCGATAATTATTGTAATCCTTTTCCTTACATTCTAATGTGAAGGTACAGAAAGGACTTTTTGTCGGTTGTACATCGTCAAATCAAAGTTAGGAAATGCCTTTAAATGCTCAAGTGTGGCAGCTGAACTATATTGCAGAAAAGTTTGGATTTTAGGAAACCCACATTTATGCGTACTCCCAGAAAAGTTCTTCTTCTTCTTCTTTTTATTTTAGACACTCTTGAATACAAGTACTTATTCATTTAGCGTCCTCCTCCAATGTTTATACTAAATGACTAATTTGTCAATTTAGCATCCTTTAATATTTTAAATGAGCTGCTTTTTGGAGTACTATACTTTTACAGTTTAATTTTACATTTCCTAATATGTTTAATAATTTTGTGGAATACTAATTTTGGATTATAATTCAATAAATTTGTTATTTTAATAGGTCCTAGTATGCCCAAATTATAAATGGAACTCAGAAACTCGTGGATTTCATTCTTATATAAGTTGCAACCTAATAATGTATGCTCTAAGTTTCCATATTCACCACAACTGCAGTAGAGAGAGTCTTAATTCTTCATCTTAAACAAAAATGCAGGTGTTAATGCAATATTAAGCCTCATTTTAATTATGTTGCACAGGTCTTGTCTAGGATAGTATATATGTTTGAACCAAGGATTATATTTTTTGTTACTCATCCAATGATCTTCAGGATGTTCCTTTAACCATTGTGAAGTTGTTTTATTTTTAATATGATGAAAGATATCTTTAGGTGGTAATTGTACATTTATTTTTTCTTCTATTGTTCTTGCTTGTTTGGCCAATATGTCTGCTTTCATATTACCTTCTATGTTTTTGTGACTGGGAACCCATACAAACTTAATTTGACAATTTTCTTGATAGGCATAATACACTTTTAATTTTATTTCCATCTCAATTAAATTCTGATTACATGCAAGTCCAAAATTATTTAATTTATTCAAAACACTTAGAGAGTCAGATAAAATTATGCTAATTTTTATCTTATTTGTAGTGATATAATTTATCGCACTTCTAATAGCAATAAGTTCAGCAGAATATATTGAAAATTCATCACTCATTTTAACTGTAATATGATCTTTGGATTTGCTTAAATAAACTGCTGCACTAACATCACCTTCTCTATTTCTGGATCCATCGGTGAAAAAATATTCCCATGTGTTAACCGGATAAGTATCTGTAAATTCTCTGTATAATTGTACCGGATTGTGTACATTTTTTATGAAAGTATTTGTATCAACATCTAACTGAAAATGAAGTATATACCAGTGAACACAGTATATAGGATGTCTAGGAGTAACGTTTTTCTTTACCATTTTTCTGTATAGAATCCATATGTACATGATGCTGAAGTTTTCCTTGAAGTAATTTAAAATGTTACTATTATTGAATGAATACAATTGATCCAGAGATCCACAAGCTTATCTTCCAAGCAGTAGCCCAACTTAACCACAAATTTACAAGTTAGATGTAATTGTTTTAATCTAAATGGAATGATCCCAAATTCTTTAAATGTAAGGGTTCTTGAGGGTGTTCCAGAAATGCCCAGGCATTGTTTAATTATTTTATACAATGATGAACTCAAAAACTCTTTGCTTTTACATGATATTCTGCCGAATAGTATAGCTCCATACTCCAATGTAGAGTTTATCAAATTGTTATATAATATTTGTAGAGTATAAGGATGAGCTCCCCATTTCTTTCCAAAGATATATTTGAAAATATAGGATATATTGTTTAATTTTCTTACTATGTGATTTATATGAAGATTCTGGCATAATTTACTAAAACCATTCCCAGAAACGTTATATTGGAGCTAGAAGCAATTTCTTGATTACCCACTCTAAGTGTTTTATTGAATTTTTTCCTTCCTTTTCTAAAAATTATCCATTGAGTTTTTTCAGAATTTATGAGAATTCCTTTATTCTCCAAATTTCCGATAATATTGTTGATGTTCTCACCAAAATTCACAATAGTATTGTCCATCATTTCTATCTTACAACAAGTATATAATAACAAATCATCTGCAAATGCAAGTCCCTGTATTTCTGCGTTAAAGAATTTTTCTAACATTAGTGTATATAAGATAGGACTCAATGATGATCCTTGGGGTAAACCCAAGCTCGTTGTTCTTATTTCTGAACAGTGAAATCTAGGATGTAATGCGATTTCTCTGTCAATCATCAAATTTATAATACATCTTATCATTTTAATAGGAAGTTTAATTTCTTTTAATGTTTCCATTAATAAATTTAATTGAACGGAGTCATAGGCTCTGCTATTGTCAAGTTTGAGTGCTAATAAACAATTTTTCTTCAGGAAGCTTGAGTGAATTTCTGTAATTAAAATGGCTAAACTGTTTGTTGTGCTAAAATGCTTTCTAAAACCATACTGAAACTTAGGCCATAAACCATAACTTTCCAAATAAAAAGTAATTCTGTTAGCCAATATCTTTTCGAAAATCTTCCTTAGTACACTGGATAGTGCTATAGGACGATAGCTACTAGGTAAACTTGTATCCTTAGATGGTTTCTTAATAGGGACAATATAGAATTGTTTCCAGTATCCAGAATGTTACCACTGTTAAATACATAATTGAATCCCCTGCTCAATGTTCTTAAAGTATCCTCTGATAGATTGTGCATCATCTGGTAACTTACTTCATCTGGACCCAGAGAGTTGTTCTTATGCCTTAGAAGAACATGTAGTATCTCATTAAGTTTGATTTCTTTAACTAAATCTGCATTTCCCACAATACTAGTTGTATCTTCCTTTAATTCATGTAAATCTTGTTGAAAATTAAAGTATACAAAGTCCAGGGCATTGGTTTTTAGGAAACTATACTGTAAATCAAAATAATCTACAATTTTTGTATAGCTGGATAATTTATTTTTTGAGAAGGATCTGATATCTTTCCATATTTGATTAATGTTTTTAGATTGTAGAGATAGAGAATTACAAAATGTATTCCATTTATTTCTTTTTGCCGAATTTAATATTTTCTTTGTAATTGCTGTTTCTTTTTTCATAATTAGATAGTTTTCTAGATTCCTATTTTTCCAAAAATTTTTAATGGCATCTTTCTTCTTTTGCACTGCTAATTGACAATCACTGTTCCACCAAATGGGTTTTATGTAAATCTTAGATTTGTTTTTATAATAGGCTGGATGAAAATAGTTCAAATAAGTTTGTAACTGTGTATAAAATGTATTAATAATATTGTCTTCCTCCAAACTATCACTACTCAAGGCTGAATCAAAGAATTTACAAAAGTTTATCCAGTCAATGTTTTTATTTCTTGTTTTGATATTTTTAATATTTATATTGGAGTTAGTATCTCCCATATTCATAATAATAGGGAAATGGTCACTTCCTAAGTTATCTTATATACTTCCCAATAAATTTTGGATACTAAATTTTTTGATGCAAATGATAAATCCGGAGACGTATCCGCTTGATTATAAGCTCCCATTCTGGTGGGAGTACGATCATTTAAGATAAATAAATTTTCTGCTGCCAGTTTTTTGACAAAAGGAATAGTCATGATATTAAAATTGCCATCCTTCATTGAACAAGTATAGTTAAAATCCCCACTAATAATAATTTCTTCTTCAGTGCTGCGGTAAAAGATTCTTTTCCAGAAAGTATCACTTATAATAGAATTTGGCACTTTATATATATTGTATATTCTGATTGAACCAAACTGAATCACAATTCCTTGTACTGTGTTGTCTAAATTTCCAATAATTTCAAAATTAGATAACATCATATTATCTTTGTATCCAACTAAAACTCCTACACCAGTTCTCATTCTGTCCGATTTAATAATTTTGTGATTAGGGACTCAAATTTATTTCCTGGTTTAAACCATGTTTCGGTAATTATAAAAATGTCTATATTTTCTTTATGTATAAAATAGTTTAGTTCATTCTTTTTACTGTTTAAACTTCTTGCATTCCATGACATAATTTTACATTTTTTTTATTTCCACTAACCTGAACTTGTTGCTTTGCGTCATTGTTGTAGTAAGTTAATATCGAAATGTCCTGAGATATTTTCTCCTGAGAAGGAATGATTACTTCACTCAATTCCATACTACAGTTATTTTCTAAAGCAAGAGTTATTGATTCCTGATTTGTTGATTCTCTCTCCATTTTTTCATCAGAATTAGTTTCTTTATGGATAGATGGTATGTTCAAAATTAAATTTTGTGCTTGATTTCTGCCATTTGGGTTGATCAACACGTTGTTCAGGTTTGGGATTTTATTGGTACTCCCTACTTTGTTTACAGGACTAGGTTTCCTTTTTTTGACCGCTTTTGTAGTCAAAGACCCACTAGGTACTTCCTTAGATTTAATGGAAGAAACTGTATTTTCTTTATGTAAGTAACTCTTTTGAGGCAATGACACATAGCAAATTGAGTTTCGGATTTTCTATTACCGCACTTTTCTGGCTTACTTTGTCGGCGTAGGTTGTATTACCTTTCAGTATGGTAATAGCATCGTACCTTGAAACTCTCATTTCTCTCACTTTTTTTAGAACTTCAGTTTCAAATAAATATTTAGGGCATTCCTTTGAATTTGCTTTATGTTTCATGGAACAATTGATACATCTTTCTGTTTTTGCTTTACAATCCTTTTCAGCGTGTTGGTAGCTACATTTGTTACAACTAACTTCCTTTTTACAGGTTTTGAATGAATGGCCATAGAGCAAACAAGACTGTTTCAGTGGGGAGCAGCTGAATATCGCCCCGATTCTTTCCAGGTACTTATTCCACAAACCTGTGCACCTTAAGAATTTCATAATTTCTATCATTTGTTGTTTGTTCTAGGATTTCTGATTCAGATAACTCAACATCGATTCCTCTTACAATTCCCTTGATGATACAGTTGTAGTAAGGAATGAATGATTTCACATTATATTTACTATCAAAATCTGACTTTAAGAAGTTATTGGCTTCTTGGAAATGATTGAAATGTACTTCCATCCTATTTCTACCAATAGGTTTGATTTCTTTTGCTTTAAATCCATTTTCAAATATCATTTTACCATATTTTATAGGATGAATCCTGTTTATATTGCCTTGGTTACCATTAATAATAACTAGGGCCAGGCATTTAATGACCTACAATTTGGTAAAAAATGCAAAATAAAAAATGCATTTATGACCTAAAAATTACAAAAAAGACCCAAAAAGATGACCCCAAAAATGTTAAAGTTACCAAAAAATAAAGAATTGCCAATAAAAATGCTATTAATCATAATCATCATCATCATCATCATAATCATCATTATTACTACATTAAGCACTCACTTTGTTACTAAGTTACACAAAATATAACATAAAATCAAAATATAAAAGAAAATTATAAATATACATGTTAGAATATCTTTTATTGAAGAAATTCCATTTCAGTGCACTTTTATAGCAATTTTAAGTTGCAGTTAACAATGACAAATTGGCGGAGATTCTCAAACAGAAATGACTGTCTATTGTCTGCTAGTACTGACTTATAAATGGAAAAGCTCCTCTCCACTTTAACGGAAATGATTGGAGCATACTGAAAGCAAGCAATATCTCCTGGATTTAACTCACAGTCAGCAAGAGAAAGCTGTTCACCAGACAAAGCACTGTCAATTGAACACAATGTTTTGTACCCCCTGTTCTTGTCTATACACTTCTTTATTTTCATTGCCACTGCATCACCCACTTTACCATATGCACGGCTCAAATCATTCACTACTTTATCCACTATTTGTAGCTGTTCCATTAATATCACTAGGGATTTTTCCAGAGAACTTATTGCATCAGGAAGGAATCCAAAATTGGTGTTTATGTAAGAAAGTTTACCTGCAATTTCATTATCAACCAGCAGTTCTTGCACCTTTTTTATTGACACAGACTCAGCATTATCAAAAGAATCAATTACTTTCTTCACTACGTCCAAATTCTTGCAATAATAACTACAAGCCTCAAGTCATGTTCCCCATCTAGTCAAAACAGGTGAAAAGGGCAGTTGAATTTCTGGAGCTTCTGCTTTGAATGCTACAACTCGAGAGGGGACTTTCAAGAATACTTTCTTGATGTATCCAATTAATTTATCCACTTCAGGAAAATTTGCACGTACTTCTTCCGCAATCTGGTGCAATGCGTGCGCTAAATATGTCACATGCACCATTTTTGAGTAGAGTGCACTTAAAGAAGCAGCAGCTTTTATCATGTTGGGTGCTGCATCTGTTATAAACAGCAATACATTGGAATTGTGAATCCCATAAGGCCAAAGTATTCTCAATGCATAGTCAAATACTACAGATGGTTGAATAGTTCAATTTGTCCAACTGCTCACAATGTAATAGAAATTGTTCTCCGGGGCTGTGTGCTTCTAGAACTCCAACAGGAACATTCACTACATAACGGCCTACAGAGTCTGTTGTCTTGTCAATGGATACAAATATATTCTTTTGTCCGATCCTTTTTCTTTTTTGTTGCAAAGTTTTGTTGTAACACCAATCCACGTAGGTTCTTCTCAATGTTCTGGGATCTGGAATTCATTTTCCTGTCTCCTCTTCTAAGAAAGCACGCAGCTTAGGATGATTCAGCTTGTGAAGTGGAATATCGGCAGATAAAAATGCTTCACATAATTTCTCACACAATGGTGAAAATGTTGAATGAGTTTCGCCCAGAAGCATCCGCTATAAGCTTACAATGTATTTATTTTCAAGTCGCTGCAGGCCACATTTATGCTTCTCCCATGACATATGTTGTTCTACTGTAAACGTTTTTTCAGCAGTCACTCTCACATCACAGATCTTGCAGAATAATATATGACCGTCCGTGGAAAAAAAATATTTTCTCTATATTTTGAAACAAATGCCTTCAATTTAACACTAATACTTCCCTTCACTTTAGGCATTTTGCTCTTATGGTGCTCGTACAGGTGCTAGGAACAACTGATCACTTCACTTAACAGCACAACAATGCCGTTTTACCTGGATATGGGAATTTCCTTGGGAGTGTGGGAAAGTCCATTAACCACATTCCTTGAAAATATGGGTAGGGGGTAGCTTAAGCTCTAAAAATTGAATTCCTAGAAGTGGGCCAGTTCATAATTCATATTCCTTGAAAAATAGAACTAGGAGGTAGCATAAGCTCTAAGAAATTGAATTCCTAGAAGTGGGCCAGTTCATAATGCCCATTCCTTGAAAAATAGGGGTAGGAGTTAGCATAGCATTTACTTAAATCCAAGAAATTTTATTGACAAGGAAAAATACTGAATTTTAATTTAAAAAAAATGAATTAAATACAAATAATCTCCCAACCTTCCGGAAAAGTGTTAAAAATGCTCAAAATGACCTAAAAATTGCCAAAAAATGAATTATCCATAAAAAAAAGTAAGAAAATGCACAAAAATGCCCTAACAAATTGTTTTTATTTAACTCGTTAGTCAATGCTATACCTTTCTGTATATGCAAGCAATGTTTCAACCTTCATAAGGAAAAGATGCAAAATCATTAATATCCTTGCCCTAATAACAACAAAATATTGAGCCGAATCTCTGTAATTATACAATATTTTCTCACTTTTATTACTTATTATTCCTTTCTCATTCTTTTCTTCCATAATTCTTTCTACTGTACTCATGTCCTTAATTACATTTATTTAGTTAATTACACGTATATATAAATGTTTTTGTACTCTTGTTTGAACAAAATGATCCTAAATAACCCAAGATACGAATTATGCACTAACTACAACTAGCAGCTCAAAGGATACTGTACAAATTAAAATCAAATGAGGAGGACGCTCAATTTCACCATACGCACACTTCAAAACAACCGCCGACGCCCAGAAAAGTTGTGCGTGAAACTACAAAACAAGGTGAATTATTTTTCTTCTCGTTGTGTGAGTAAAGTTTACCGTTTGGTATCACAAACCATACTATTATTACAAGTTGATTTGTCACCCAGTGTTGAATTTGAAAATTAACCTTAAAATTATTAAATAGTTACAAATACTTTTTAATTATGATAATTTTGACATAGCAACTTTAAATTTAAACTTTGGCAATCTTTGGTGAACGGTTGGCGACCCTGCGAGAGAGACAGAGAACAAGTGAAGAGAAACAAAAGAACAGACACTCGCGCCACCTGAATGTAAACAAATAGAATATTGGTGATTGATATAAAATTAAATATTACTGTTATTATGAGAAAAACATTTTGGAGGACAGCAACAAGATTGGAAAGCGTTGATTGGCTTCATTTATATGCTTTTTTTTTCTAACTTTAAGTGTTAAGACCTCTCATATACAGGGAATAAAGGGATTAGCGATTTTTCTGTTTATCAGGTGATGAGCCGAGCAATTTCTTGAAGTAATACTTTGCAGCAAGTGTTTTGGAATCTTCACATGAACCGCGAGAGTTACATGAACTTAAAAGGAAACATTGATCTCTTAAAATAGTGTTTTATAGGTTATTCCCCAACCAAGAAGATTCGAAGATTCGTATTTTAAAACAATTACTGTTAAGCACAAATCGCACTTTAATTATTTCTGACAATACATAAATAATGGCTGCAATTGATTGCATTATGTTAGCCAGCAAATTTAGAGGCTGCTTACTTGGGGCTCTTCTGGGAGATTGTCTCGGTGCTCCTTATGAAGGAGAACACCAAGTTTCAAAAGTTGTTCTCCAGAAATACTTCGATAAGTTGGAAGGACCATACTTTAAAGGTTCGTGTGTATAGCATAAGATATGTAACTATGCAAAAAATATTATTACTGACTTATGCAAATTTTAATTTTGGTTCTTAGCACCTCTAAAGCAGTATACAGACGACACTGCGATGACCAAATGTATTGCGGAATCGCTGATATGTCAACAGAGTTTGGATCCTGAGGATTTAGCTAAAAGGTTAGCATTTCAGCAACAGTGATTTCTCTCTGCTGGATAATGTTCTAAAATCAACATAACTTTAATAAGTGATTTTAATGAGGCAAGGCACAAAAGATATCCAATAACTAGATATTGTAATTTGACATGTAATTAAAGAATATTTATTTTTCGACCCTTAGATCAAGACTGAATTAAAAGAAGCATGCTATTACATTTCCATTTATAAGTACAAAATTGTTTACAAAATAGGTATTTATTTGGATCAGTCACTGAGTGTGTGTTAACTAAAGTAATTCATTAAATTTAAAAAGAAAGGAAAATGTCTAGCTCGTAATATGCACATGACTTTCTTATATATTAAGGAATTTGAATGAAAAGTGAATGTCCTCCAAGTTGCATTATGTTGTAGAAATTATTTAAAGGATATCAAAATGTGGCCCAGGTGTTGAACTTCAACTCGGGAAAATGTTACAATTTAATATAGACTATCTTTGAAACTGCTAATTGTATGAAAAATTGTTCTAATACAGAGTATTTAAGTCGGTTATACATATTTGTATAGTAACTTTTTATGTAGTCTTATAATATCCCAGAACAAATGAAGAGGGTTTTATAGACTATTCCATGTTAGTATCTGACCGAGATATTGGAGATATCATCAAAGGTGACACACACAAGGGAGTCTTCATCAAATGTAATGCCATCAGTGTTGTAACTCACTGAACGAGTTTCTTAATGTTTGATTTATTAATTTTTAATCAAGGCTTCACGGGTGATCAGCCGTGTCAGATTTATGAACATCGAGCTTTTGGCCATTGTAGACTCTATAGCCTTCTTTAGGATGAAGAAATCTGACACAGCTGATTACCCCTGAAGCCTTGATTAATAATACTCACTGTGAAAGCTTCAAATCTTTCAATATTAATTTTTGTTACTAAGCACATTCATATTCACTCCCACATTCATAGTTTCAGATTCTACAGAGGATAGGGAATGATTCTATTTAAAAACCACCTTTGTTTTTAATTCTCTTTTCCTCTTTCCCTGTTAACATTTTTAAGACTATAATTTTATCATCCAATTTGTTAACATTTTTTGCAGAATTCACACATTCCTTTTTCTCTTCATCTTCTCTCTCTTAAGAACATTGACCCTGCTTTCATTCCTGCAATTCCTTCTTTTTCATATCTGTTACAATGATTAATGTGCTCTTCTCTGTCCTAGTTTCCTTTTATTGTTCCATAGAGAATTATTGTTTTCCTATTTTCTAAGCTTTCCCATATCTTTTGTCTTTCTGTCTTCTACTCTGCTCCTTGTCAATTTCTTAACATCATTGTTGTTTCTTTCTTAGTTTCCATGATGTCTCCCATTTCTTTCTCGCCAGTTTTCTCTATTGGTACCCACCTGTTATTTCTGCTCAGCAAACTTTTGTGCTGCTTCACACATATCTTTAAAATTTCACTCTCTACTTTTATCAGTGACCATTGCCGAAGCCAGGCATTTGATAAAAACTTTTATCAAACAACAGAACCAAAATGTTATGACTCTTTTCATTATTATTCCTTTCCTTGTTGTTCTCCCTATTGATTTAGTACAGTAAGTTTGTGCGATTTACCCATCCCAGTGCTCTTAAAAATTATGAAGTTATATTATGAATCCGACTTCCTCCAAGTAGGATAAGGTGTAACATGAATCTTGGTATACAGATTGAAAAAAAAGCACTGCTCTCTTCTTGCTTCCCCTCCTCTTTATTTAACCTCTCCCTATTTGGTGAACATTTATGATTATTTCTAAACTGCTACTAAGAGCTCCCTGTATCCTGCCTTAGGTTCGTCAAGGAATATTTTCAGGACCCAAGAAGAGGTTATGGCCAACAAGTTGTGGATGTTTTTCATAAACTACGGGCCCAAAAGTTTGCTGATCCATTTGCCCCTGCAAAGGAGCAGTTCAATGGAACTGGTTCTTATGGAAATGGTGGAGCAATGAGAGTGGCACCAATTCCTCTGTTCTTCTATTCAGATTACAATAACATGGTGGATATGGCAAGACTGGCAGCTAAACTCACACATACGAACAAACAAGGCTACAATGGCTCAATACTTCAAGTAAGATAATAATGCTTTCAGTACTATACTCATCTTCAGGTAAAGAATAAAGTGGCACCTTTGATTTTTTCTACTTCCTTCCACATAGTAGGTTGTGGTGAAACTAAAAAAGGGCCCTTTTTTCTACCATAAATAATTTTAAGACTGCTTTAATAGTACTGCAAATGTACACCCGTGTACAAAAAAATGAGTCCTGTTTGGAGTGCCAAATTCGTCTAGGTCCTACACGGCACAGTGCTTTGCTTACACCATCCATGATACAGTTGTGTAGCAGCAGCAACAAGTTGTCACAAGTTTCAAATCTTAGCATTACTAACGCATGTGATCCATCAAGGCACTGTGCCATGTACAATTTGTCAACCAGATATGACTTTTTCGTTGTCCATGAGGGTACACAAAAAAGGCAGCAATGTTAATTTAAAGTTTTCTCACACTTCTAGCCAGATTAACAGTTGGTTTGTAACTGACATTTTGAAGGTATTCCTCTTCATCTTCAGGATAAATTGATGGAAATAGAGTATAGGTATCCATATTTATAGTAGTAAAGGAGTGATGGAAAGCTGACATCTCACCATGAACATGGAGATCCAAACTTCCATTTCCATTAGTTTATCCTGAAGACGAAATAAGATGAACATTTTGTAACATGGATTTCAAAGCAGTTATTTACCTTGCCAGAAGTCTGAGAAAATTGATATTTATTATGCTGTTAGTTAGCAAGAAAGAAACTGAAGTGCAAAGGGACTTTGTCCTGGAATGTTTTGTTGTTAAACAGAGCCAGCCCTCTTCTTTTTCAGTATTTTCCAATGTAACATGCTCTGCAATATAATAATTATAATACAGTTAATTTTTTATGAAGCATATAAGTTTATTTTTATTAGAAACAGTTTAAAAACAGTTAATTTATTAAATAATAATTCCATGTTTAACTTGTGTTACGCATTATGTTTGTGTTTTGCAGATGTTTCTTAGATCATGTTATGTTTATGAGATAAATGAAAATTTTCTGTTGGCAGGCAATTGCTATACATCAGTCTCTATATTTAGATCCAGCTGAGAAATTGAATGTGATGAAGTTTTCCTCTGATCTAATAGAAAAAATGTCTAAACTAGAGGAAGATGAAGAAGGGTAGGTATTTACAAGGCTATAAATTGCCTTATTTTTGTGTGAATAAATGAATTTCCCTTTGACTACATCCAAGCACTCAAATTTCACCATCAATAGATATTTACTTGAGCATGTTTCGAGGACATATTGTCCTTATCCTCAGCAGTGATTCAGCGACAAGCTTTCACATTTAGCTGGCATGTTGAGTATAAGGTCAATTTAATGGAAATTAATAATCTGTGGTTCAAATCTATGGCATTGAATTTTTAGTCTCATTTTACCCTTTCCAATGTTGAGTACATTTGGTGATGAGGCTGCTGTCATTGGGTATGCCAGAGTTTGAGTTAGGACTTGTTTTGTTGGATGTACCAAATCCAGTTTATTAACATGATAGTCTCTTTAGAAAGCAATAGAGTTAACGACATGGAAGAAAATCTACATCCAGCAAATATGGAAGTGCATAAGAGGATCGCAGCTCATTAGGATTGTATGTCTGACATATGTTCCAGTAAACATTTACTTACTGTAGCAACACAGACGCTGATAGTGAAGTGAAGAAATATTAAAATTGAGATGAGTTAGTTGTTGTGGCATTAACACTTTACTTTTGGCTTTAAGTTTAGATTTAATGAGCAGCTTTGCTGAGTGGAACAAGATTGTAGTGTTGTGATGGTTTAGTTTTGCCGCTCACTCTCTTTGCCAGGAAATCAGATATTTTTGTTCCTGCTCACTCCAACATGGGAAGGAATCCATTGAAATACAATTGCTTTGCCTGCAGATTTCAGCTTTATGGTTCTAATTTCTCGTACTTTTGCAGTAAGGTAACTTTGTGGTGGAGATATAGTGTGAAGAGTAGAAATGGAGTTGCATAGTATAACTACTTTTGTGAGCGATCCTGATCTCATGTAGAGTTGAGAAAGTGCTATATACATTGCCTCTAGTTCCCCATCAAAATTAGTTTTAAATTTTCCAGCTTAGGCATTGAATTTAAAAGGTTTATAATATATTCCAGCTCCTGTACTTTCATTTTCCCTTATTGAGCCATCAGCCATTCACTGGGTATGAAGTGTGTATTGTTTCCAAGGCAAGCTGCTTAGGGATTCCTGGGTCAGTTATTTCTTTCTGCACCTTCTCCTTTCCAAATTGCACTGTATATCCGAGATATGGTGAATCTACTAAAAGTAGCAGCAATAGCAGTACCTTTCTTTTCCTCTAAGCATGATGTTAAACCAAATGACCAAATATTTAAGTCTACAGACAATGCTGAAGAACTAACAATTTGGGAGAAAATGCATGTTCACAAAAATAGAGGTAGTATAATGAATTTTGAAATCCTACTTCTAGTAACTTAATAGATTTGTCTTACCTCAGCCACCAGATGTCTACATGGTCACAACATGTAGAGATTCTCCAACACCATTCACTGGTCAGGTCAGAGCTGAAGAAGAATATTTACTGTTCAAAATATATCCATTTAAACCAAGTAGTGAAATTATTATTATTTATGCTACAAACTTACTGTGTTGGTGTTTTTAAACACACAAGCTGTGTGTGGGCAAAGTTTGAGAGGTAGAACCGGAACTTAAAAATTCAATGCCACAACTGGGATTTGAACCACAGACCTTCCGCTTACCGGGAAGTTAAGCCTTTGTGGTTTACCAGGAGAAATACGAACTGGTTTGAGAATTTAATGCCATTCTGGCAGTTTGTCACAATAGCTCAGTGGTAGAGCAGCCGCCTGGTAAGCGGAAGGTCTGTGGTTCAAATCCCAGTTGTGGCATTGAATTTTTAAGTTCCAGTTCTACCTCTTAAGTAGTGAAATGTTAGTTTTACCACACTGACTCTTCTCAATTTTGATATTTATTTACTTTTGTTTTGGAAGTAAATGAGTCGACCAATACACACATAGTTTCACTTACACTATTAAATTGCTGAAACACACAAAAACAGCAGCAGAACTGATAATTTTGGAGAAATTACATATTATGAAGAATGTTCACATAGCCATGAATTTTGATATACCACAAGCAGACAACATAATGAAGTTTATATCCAGCAACCCAGATAGCAGCACAGTCACTACCACAACAGATGTTTCCTCTTCAATCGCCAGTCGAGAAATCGTTGACAATGAAGATGCTGGTTTTCAAAATGTGTCTTAATTGGTGTAAGTGACCAATTAAGACACATTTTGAAAACCATATATATTAACTGGAATTTATTTACTTGTTGAAGTGTGTTTAAATTTGCTTATTTCTACCTATAATTGCATTATTCCAATGTGTTAACTGGTTGACTAATTCATTGTAACCTATGTTAATGCCAAAAGTGATTTTTAGAATTTTCTTTTTTATTACTAATGTTAATTTAATAAATTCTTGTAGACTTTATCTCACTAATAGTTGATGATATAGGACTTTATATTATTGCATAAAGAGTTTTATTGTAACAATTTTGCTGTAAAGGACAATGTTCTTTTTTTATGTCTATGTTACATTTTGTAAAAGTTACTTGCAAAACAACATATATAGGTATGTTCTGGATATGTCTTTGCAGGTAACTCGAACATGTGTATCAACAAGGACAAAATGTATTGAATCCAGTTTCTTGAGTCACTTTATTTACACTCACTTATAAAATGTTGGAAAAAACTGGAATGTTTTCGAGATCATTCAATCTCATCCTCAGCCATTGGATGACTGAAATCAACTTCTTCCTCTACCACATCTCTGTTGCTAAGGTCCTGTTGCCATCTGATGTTAAGGGCACAAAGTTCTAACACTTCGTTCAATGCCGGGATTTCAGTTTTTGATGATGTATATTTTTTTCCTAAGTGTTCAGTTCTATTAGTGAAGTAAATAATTTTAACAATTTTATTTTATGGCCAATGTTGTGGTTATCTATACAAAAATGGTGAACACTGCAGTAGTTCCTGTTTGTTTCAGTTTTATGTTTTTTTGGTGTTCTCTAAGCCTGATTTCTAAATTTAAAATCTGATTCAATACATGAAGAATACTTCACGTGAAGAATATTGGTTCGATTTTTAATATTTACAATGGAACAAAAGTCAATGTTACTTGCTTCCTGTGCGAGCACAGCAGCATTACAAAGTCAGGAATCTGATGCCTTCAGCTCTCTATTATTTAACTTTTAGTTTTAATATATCACAAAGTGGTCATGCAATCAGACAATAGTAGTGATCATAATGTAGTTTGTATCCTAGCAATGTAGGAGGGTGGATTAAGAAGTAATGCACAATAATTTTTTTTAAGAAGGTTTAATAGGTAAGTTGCCTTTGGGGCATGGGCATCGCCCTCTGAAAAAAGGTGTGTTGACACCCATGCTTTGGGGTACTTATCTGAGATGTGAGATTTCCTAGTGGTCTACTGGGAAAATACAAATCGGTTGAGGAATTTAATGTCATACTGGCAAGTTGGCATGGCAGCTCAGTGGTTAGAGCAGCTGCGCATGAAGTGGAAGGTCGGTGGTTCAAATCCCGGCTGTAGCATTGAATTTTTCAGTTCTGATTTAACCTCTCATGCATATGCGTATTCAGAGCAAAAGTATGAGACTCCTCACTGTGCAGCCCTTACCTGCAGATAATAATCACCTTTATTGAATTGTTTTAAAGTATACATGAAATGTTAAGTGTCCTAAGGATTCTGATTTGCAAAATCTTGATAAAGAACATGTCTCCCTTGATTTACAATAATGGTTTTGCAGGTTGGGTATCGATGATCCACATCCTTACCAAACACAGCTGAGGAAGATGCAGGCTCTGTTGGAAAAAGAGGACGGTGCACATAATGAAGAAGTGCAGGAGACTTTAGGAACCAGTGTAGCTGCCTTGTATTCAGTACCAACTGCAATATTTTGTTTTTTGCGTGCCACTGAGCCCATCCCAGAAATAGAGGTAAAGGACATTGAGGTAATAAAAAGTGTAGTGTACAAAATAATCACAATATCTCTGGTAAGCCAAGTTCAATATATATCTTTAAGCAGCAGTTATTTATAAAATAAAATTTTGCAGTTTAAGAACACTTAAGTGCTATAAGTAAAATACCAGGGTCACTTCGTAAGGTTTAGCAGTAGCACAAATATTTTTTAGTTGAGTTGAAATTTTAACAAATTTTCAAAGTATTCTCTATACTGATGCATCCATTTAAACCACTGAAAATGCATCTTACCAAGTTTCTTTATTGAGATTATTCACAACTTCCCTGTAAGCCCCAATAGTATCTATGTGATGAGAAATGGCAGCCATGGAGCTTTTCTTTTGTTTTGGGGGAAAGAATAAAGGTCACATGGAGCCAAACCTGGAGAATAAGGGGTTGAGAGCTGTGACAGTTTGATCACCCAAGAAATTGAATTACAGGCTAGTGGTCTTCAATGTTACTTGCTTGGCTTTTCATGCTGCAATGTCTGACAGTAGACATGTGTACCACTCTGCAGTAAACCTACTATGTATGGTAGGTAGGGGAAGTATTGTATTCGACCCAAAAATTTGATGTCAAGATTTAACTAGAAATATGTTTTGAGACCCCTGAATCCAAAAAAGGCATTTTTCGAAAAAGGTCTGTGTGCGTGCATGTGTGAACAGCATAACTTAAAAACGAAAAGTTGGTATTTAAGTTTAATATCTTTCAAGAATGTGACAGATTTTCAAGAAAATTCCTCCACCCTTTACATTTGAAAATTGTAATTTTCTCAAAAATGGCTCTAATGATTTTGATGAAAATACCTTATGTTTAAGATATTTTTATGGCAAGCAAAATGTATATTTTGAATTTTCTGGCTATAGCCTGTTTACTGTTGATGACTATTGCATAACTGATAAACTGTAAGAGATAGACCAAAGCTTACTATATAGAAAATGTAGATCTCTTTAAAGTACACGTCTAAATGATTTTTTTTTTTTTTTTTTTTTGTGGAGTGAACTATTTCAGAGATATTTCTTGTTATTTGTGAGTTTTGCAATACTTATACTTTTCTTATTCACATTTTTATTTCTTGGCTGTGCAAAGAGAATGGAATTTCAAAGCCTTCAAACGGTGACCAGCTTTAAATGATTTGACTATCGCTCAAAGCCTACTATATTCTCATATTCCCCTTGCACCTACAAGCAAATATCCATCCCAATAATTAGTTCTTTTTTTTGGAACTACTCAGCATAGTATTAAATGTTCTTTGACCATATTAGAATCTGGTCATTTACAAAGTGTGCAGCTAAGCAGTTGTGGCCAGTAGTTAAGCTGAATATTGCCACTGATTTTTTTCCTGGATAATCAGGGATGTATTTCTTGACTTCAAGTATGATATTCCATTTTTATCTGCACTTGCAGTTTTATACTCTTGTTGTTGGAATTATTTTATTATAAATTTTTTATTTGGGAAATCTCCAGCTAATCCTACATGGCTGGAATCCATTGTAGAATTATTTGCTTTCCTAGATTTTGTAGCTTTATTTCATATTGATAATTTATTACTTCAAAAATTAATTTCTTGTTTCAGACTGATAACCCATTTCGTCGCACAATTCAGTATGCAATCTCTCTTGGTGGAGACACAGATACAATAGCTAGTATGGCAGGAGCAATAGCTGGAGCCTTTTATGGTTATGGAGTTATTAATGAAAGTCTACAGAAGCACTGTGAAGCAAAAGATTATATAATAGAATATGCAGATAAAATACACAAAATAGCAACAGGCACTCAGCAATAAATCAAAAGAATTTGTAGCAAATCTATTTTTGAATACTGCGATTTCTTTTTGTGTACATTAAAATTCAATGTTAAGATTTTGATTCTGTTTTGTATTCTTTTACGTATAATTTTATATGGACTGTTACAAACATCGTAAAGAATATGTGATGTAATATGCTCTTAGTCCTGCTGTAATAAACGATGTTACCTGAACAAAGCACATTTTTCCTAGTTTGCCTTTTTAATCCTGTGCTCTCTTGCATTTTATGGGAAAACTAGCCAACTGTTTGACCTTCCACAGGAAGGTTGTTAAACTCAAATAATTTGATTTACCTCTCCTCATTTTTTTAAATCTTGTACAATGATTATAAGATTTTTATAGTGAATCCTGCCCTTTACCCCTTATAATTGTGATCTGGTATTCTTAATTTTAGAGGGGATTAGCTCTTTAAAATATAATTATAATATAATGGTTGATGAGGATTTTATGAATTTAGAGTTTGTTATTGGTTAAAGGATGTTAAAATTTAATTCTTATTTTCGGAGATGTCCAACTATTCCTAATAATGTCAGTGTGGGTGGCTCAGTTGGTTAGACATTAGCTTACTGATCCCAAGGTAGCAGGTTCAAATCCGGCCCAGACCGATTGTTTTTAAGTGTACTTAAAAACAACAGCTCCATGTCAGTAGATTTACTGGCATGTAAAAGAACTCCTGCAAGACTAAATTCTGGCACACCGGTGACGCTGATGTGATCCTGGCAATTGACAGCATCGTTAAACAATAAAATAAAAATATTCCTAATAATGGATGCAAAATCTCTGGATGTTCATACAAAACATTGGTGGAATATCTGACTTCCCCTTCTATAATCTTCTAAATTCTGGAAATTCTGCATAACCTATAAGTATTCTTTGGCTGTAGAACAGTTACTGATTGGAATCATTGAGTAACTTATTAGATAATTATAGTAGATGAAATTTTAAACCTCTGTACTTTCTCTTAAGAACCTAAAAGGGACAATAAACCTCTTTGGAGAACATGGTCTGTGACCATTGAGAAAAACACTCAGTTGTTAATTAAAAAATATTGGTTCATTAATTTCTAACATTAGCAATCTTATACAATTTTATGGTATGCTCTGCTAATAAAGTTGGTTACAAAGGAAATAAACCAAAACTTTCTTACACAATATTTTGGTATTGATATTTCATGCATGTTGTAGCATCACAAACAGATGTGATTTGCTTTTGTTTTGTATGTATTTTTAAATCACGACCATCTTTATATTATACAGTATTGAAAACATTAACAATATTAATCTAAATCTGTGTACGATTGAGAGGTAGAATTGGAACTGAAAAACCCAATGCCGCAGATGGGGTTAGAACCACAGGCCCTCCACTTACCAGTTGGGTGCTCTAACCATTAAGCTACTGTGACAACCTGCCAGAATGACAGTGAATCAATTGGAGAGTTGATTCCTATTTTTCTCTGGTAAACCAGAAAGGCAGTCTCACATCAGAGACAATTAAACCAATGGCTACTTACTATAGTAAGTACTTTATGTCCCAGGATTAAATAACCTTTAGATTGTAATTATTATTTATTTATGCCAACAGTATGTTAGAAATATTATCTCATGAGAAAACTCAAATAATTAAATGCTGAAGACAATATATTAAAATGGATATCTGAGTTAATCATAAGGGGATTTTGTTGTACTATCTGGCAAAGTGATCAGGTTGTTGAGTGCTGCAATTGTTTGTTATCTTGTTAACTAGAATAGTGAAATTCTAGTAACTTGGCGTACAGTCTGTAATTCAATGCAAACAAATGATCTCTCAGGTCTGCCGATATATGAGACACTGTCCTGAAGATATCATTGCATCTGAATAGTGTATATACATTGTCTCGCTATGTGTGTGTGATAAGCTTGCATAAACAGCTGGGCAGTTTCACATTCTTTCCAATACACCTCAAAATTCAGCAAGTTCTAAATCTAAACAAATCCTCTTGGAAAAAATTAGAGAATGCTACAAAATGTTAACATAACTCCAAAAAGTTAATAAGACTGTTCATCTCCAATGGATTCCAGCACACTGAAGTCATGGGGAACGAAGCTGCAGACTCACTTGCAAAGAAAGGCACAACAATAAAACAAAAGTCTAAATTCAATTTCTCATATTCCTCAATAAAACGCTTGATCATTAAAAAATTTTCTCATTCATACCTACAAGAAATAGAAACAAATGCCAAAGATAAAAAATGGATTACACTACTTTCCAACCCAGATATAATCCCCCAGAGACCAAGGAAAACAGCGGTTGCAGCCTTCCGACTATTGACAAATCACGACTGCTTAGCAAGTCATCTCTACAGAATAGGTATCTCAGCCTCACCAATATGTGTCCTGTGTAACGATCCAGCAGAAATGAATGAAGACCACTTGAAGACCTGTGAAGCATTAAGATCAGAAGAAACTACAGTTCAAAAGTATTGGAAAGCACGAATGCTAATGGCTTCATTGCCAGATGCAAGGCACTAGAAAACAACAACAACAACAAATCCTCTTGGAATTACCACTAGTCATTAAGCACAACACTCTTCAGTATACAATAAACTCACAAGTACATTCGTCAAACTTGTTTTCCCCACATTCTACACCATTAATTAAAAAGTTACAATTTAATTCCCACTTAAGAAACGTAGCGATGTCTCCAATTTTACGTTTTTCTTCATCTTACATGGTGAAAATTTGCCCTGCAGTGCTTAACACCTCGATTATATGCAAGATATGGCAATTTAACAGTACAGTTGATAACAGCACCTTCAACAGCTGACTGCAAACTCTACTTCCGTCTGAATTTTCATTTCCATAAGCATGTGCTGGTTGCCACCACAGCTGTAGTTAATCGTATTCAGTCAGTCATCTTGATGTATATTCACTACTACATTAAGCTTGGAGCAATTAAAGATTGTTTTCACGATGTGTTATTTTCCAGCTGGTACTTGATTATGGTGTTTCATTATACCCTTTGTGGTTTCTTTATGTTAGCAATTCAGTTCATCAGATTCTGTGATCCAGCTTTTAATAATGTCTCTGAATTCAGCTAAAAAGCAGTGGAACATATTTTTCATCTGAGAAAATAGACATTCTTGCCCAAGTTGATGCTCATGTGTATTTGTGCATTGATGTAACATTGCGTGTTAATTTGTCTGTATGAACGTTAAATACCATAGTGATAAAACATAGTTTTACAAACTATGCCACTTTCTTTAAGGATAGGAAATTGTTTAAAATATTGCCTTTAGAAGAACTAGAACCTTCTCTTTCAATGTGGTTCAAAAAAGCTTGTAAAGCATTGCTTCCATTGACGGCACACATTTAAAGGAGAAACCCCTCTACATTGCTGCTACACTTTAATTGATAATTTCGAGGCATCAAACGGTTGGATCGATTACTTTCACTGTGGAGTTCTGGAGAAAGTGGTAATGTGGACTTCAACACTGTTGCCAAATGGAAGAGTGAACTCCAGAAGTTGGTGGAAGGCTATTTACCTGAAGGACATCTACAATGCAGTTGAAACTGGTCTTTTTTTTTTTAATGTTACCAAATGAAATTCTGATCTACAAAGGTGAGCCATGTCGTGGTGTTACAAAATCCAAGCAATGGGTGACTGCAATGCTAACATGTAATGCAGATGATTCTCATAAATTACCTCCGCTGTTTATTGAGAAATATAATAAGCCATAATGCTATAAAGGAGTTAATATGTTGCCAGCCAAATACAAAACCAACTCAAACTCCTGGGTCAGGACAGCAATATTTGAGAATTATGTGCTTCAACTGGATCCCCAAAGTATGTTAAGAGCAGATGAATCCTCTTTATAAACCAGTGTGCAGCACATCCTAAAGATACATTAAAAAATGTTTGAGTGGTGTTCTTTCCTCCAAACTGCACCAGCAAGCTACAGCCACCTGGGAGTGTTCAGAGCGTTCAAGTGCTAGTACTGGAAGCATTTTTATATAGAACAGAAAAAAAGTACATTATTTATCACTCACTTGCAAACTAAGCTTTCTGCATTTGGGTTGCTGAGAGAGGGTGCTCAAAGAGACAGTAATAAATGACCCACTGTGGGGTAATAGAGTACTGTTTCACTTGTTATTGGTGTGGCTGTTCTGTGAAAATTGAAGACAAGTTCAGTTTTCTGGCATTAATCAACACGTAAGTGTCAACAAAGCAAGTTAAAAGAAGTTTGTAAAAGGGAGGTGGAGAAATGAAAAAATGTGTTGACATTAAAATAAATTCAAAAGATTTGAGAAGGGGGTAGACTGCTGCAAAACTAAGTACTGATTATGGGATTGAAGCACATTATATCATACATTAAAAAGAATATACAGAAAATACAAGATACTTTCAGAAACTAATTCTAATTCTGAACATCTACATGAAAAAGCATGAAGAATTTGATGAATTGGATATTGCTCTTTTGCAATGATTTAGTAAAAAATGAGCAAAAGGTGTATTGTTTCACATGTGATGTGTAATGAAAAGGCTACTTTTTGTCGTGAAGTTCTAGGGTTACAGGGAGAGTATAATGCCTCAATTGGTTGGGTAACCAGATTCAAACATCACAAGATTCCTGAACTTGCTGTATAGGAAAGTGTCTTAGTTCAAATATTCCTTTTGGGAAGAGTTGCAGAAATTTACAGAAGAGAATTTCACACCAGACCAAATTTGTAATGCAGATGAAAATGGTGGAAATGTCCACCATGTGGTGAAGTGAAAAACTATTTTGTTGTTTAATGACGCTGTCAATTGCCAGGATCATATTAGCACACTTAAAAACCATTGGTTTGGGCTGGATTTGAACCCACGACCTTGGGAGTAGTAGGCCAGTGTCTAAACAACTGAGCCACCCAGACTAACGCCACAGAAGGGTGTTCTACTTCTTGATAACACCCCTTCACATTCAAATGAAAACATTCTTTGTATTTTATGATGGGCCCACTGTAATTAACCTTTTATCTCCTAATGTGACTACCATTATACAGCCTGTGGACTAAGGCATAGTTGCAGAAGATATAGAAGAAAGTGATTTTCAAAGTTTCAATGTTGAAAAAATAACTTCACAAATGATTAATCTGGTAACAGATTTAAATGGCTTTGAAGATGTTGATGAAGGTGTTTATGAGGGACTGAAGATGGTTGCATGTAAACTCGGTCTCCAGTAGATGAGCGATGCCAAAATTGTGACTGCTGCTGCACAGCAAAACAAAGAAATGGACATTGAATGTGCACATAGGGATGAAGACCTTGTTAGTCATTTTACCACATTGCAATATGTTGATTTTCCTCCAGATTTTATGGGGATTTCAGTACAATAATATTATTGTTGCAAGAAAAGTTCAAAGTGCAGTATGTAAAAGTGTCAGCTCCTCTTAGAAGCAGACCAACATCATAAAACTAAACCCGTAGCGCAACAGCACATAAAGGGCCAAGGCTTGTCACCCAGCCGCTCCGTCCCCCACCTCTGCCCACTCAGGCGTCATTGGTGGGGTGCAGTACTGAAGGGTGGGACGTGGTCAGCGCCCTGAGCCCTCCCGGCCAGTTATGCAGCTTTCGCGAACTGGGGCTGCTACTTCTCCATCACGTAGCTCTTCAATTGGTCCCCCTGGGACTTATGAGGCTGAGTGCACTCCGTGCCAGAAAAATCCCCATGCTGGTACCGGGGATCGAACCCGGGTCCTCCGTGCAGAGGCAAGCATACTGCCAACTGCGCTACGGAGGCGGTCAGACCAACATCATGGACCATGTATTTCACAAAAATAAGGTCTATCTATGTTAATGTGTTTAACTTAGTAGTACGGAAGTTGGATAAACTTTAGAACAAAAAATCTGATGTGTTGCACTCACATGACTTTCTCTACTCTTGTACTAACCATTCTTACAAACTCTTATTCCTATATCTTCTTCGTGTTAGTTAAGATAAACATTCGTACAAATTATCTTATTGCTTATTTCCTTGTAGGTGCAAGGGGAATGTTAGAATACAGTAGGCTTTGTGCGATAGTCAAATGTTTGAGATTCTGTTGTCTTTACACACTTAACATATAAAAAAACCTGATGTGTTGCACTCACCTGACTATCTACTGTTGTACTAACAAATTCTTATTCCTGTATATTCTTCGTGTTAAGACAATATAAACATTTGTACAAATTATCTTATTGCTAATTTCCTTGTAGGTGCAAGAGGGAATACAGTACGCTTTGTGCGATAGTCAAATGTTTTAAAGCTTTGAGATTCTGTTGTCTTTGCACGCTTAACATATAAAAAAATGAACAGCGATGACCCATTTCACGAAAGTTCCAAGTTTCCCGAAACTCACACACATAACAAGGCATATCTCCGAAATTGTTCACCCTACAAGAAAATTTATTGAGACATAAATTGTGTATTTTAGCAAGATCTACATTTTTTGTATATTATGATTTGGTCTATCTCTAACGGTTTACCAGTTATGCAAAAGTCGTCCAGAGTAAATACGACTACAGGGGCTATAGCCTGAAAATTCAAGATATACATTTCATTTGTCATAAAAATATCTCAAACAAATGGCATTTTAATCAAAATCGTTAGAGCCATTTTCAAGAAAATCAAAATTTTCGAAAAATCTTCCATGTAAAGGGTAGTTTAGGGTGGGGCTATTTTCTTCAAAATCATCGTGTCAGATCTTTGAAAGACATTAAACTTAAATACCAACTTTGGTTTTTAACCGACTTTTCGTTTTTGAGTTATGCTGTCCACAGACTGACAGACTGACACACAGACACACACACACGGACCTTTTTCTAAAAATGCTTTTTTTTGGATTCAGGGGGCCTCAAAACATATTTCCGGTGAAATCTCGACATATAACTTTTGAGTGGAATACAATACTTCCCCTACTTACCAGTAGAGAAAGTAAAAATGAACAGCGATGATCCATTTCACGAAAGTTCTAAGTTTTCCGAAACCCACACACATAACAAGGAATATCTCCGAAATGGTTCACCCTACAAGAAAATGTATTAAGACATAAATTGTGTATTTTAGCAAGATCTACATTTTTTGTATAGTATGATTTGTCTATCTCTAACGGTTTACCAGTTATGCAAAAGTCGTCCAGAGTAAATACGACTACAGGGGCTGTAGCCAGAAAATTCAAGATATACATTTCATTTGTCATAAAAATATCTCAAACATATGGCATTTTAATAAAAATCCATTTTCAAGAAAATAAAAATTTTCGAAAAATCTTCCATGTAAGGGGTAGTTTAGGGTGGGGCTATTTTCTTAAAAATCTTCGTGCCACATCCTTGAAAGACATTAAACTTAAATACAAAGTTTGATTTTTAACCGACTTTTCGTTTTTGAGTTATGCTGTCCACAGACTGACACACAGACACACACACGGACCTTTTCTAAAAATGTTTTTTTTTTTTTTTTTTTTTTTTTTTTTTTTGGATTCAGGGGGCCTCAAAACATATATTTCCGGCGAAATCTCGACATAGAATTTTTGGGTGGAATACAATACTTCCCCTACTTACCAGTAGAGAAAGTAAAAATGCATGCTTGAAAATAAGCCTTTTTACTTTCTCTACTGGTAAGTAGGGGAAGTATTGTATTCCACCCAAAAATTCGATGTCGAGATTTCACCGGAAATATATGATTTGAGGCCCCCTGAATCCAAAAAAGCATTTTTAGAAAAAGGTCCGTGTGTGTGTGTCTGTGTGTCAGTCTGTCAGTCTGTGGACAGCATAACTCAAAAACGAAAAGTCGGTTAAAAACCAAAGTTGGTATTTAAGTTTAATGTCTTTCAAGGATGTGACACGAAGATTTTGAAGAAAATAGCCCCACCCTAAACTACCCTTTACATGGACAATTTTCAGAAAAGTTTTATTTTCTTGAAAATGGCCCTAACGATTTTTATTAAAATGTTATATGTTTGAGATATTTTGATGACAAATGAAATGTATATCCTGAATTTTCTGGCTATAGCCCCTGTAGTCATATTTACCCTGGACGACTTTTGCATAACTAGTAAACCATTAGAGATAGACCAAATCATACTATACAAAAAATGTAGATCTTGCTAAAATACACAATTTATGTCTCAATAAATTTTCTTGTAGGGTGAACCATTTCGGAGATATTCCTTGTTATGTGTGTGAGTTTCGGAAAACAGAACTTTCGTGAAATGGGTCATCGTTATTCATTTTTTATATGTTAGTGTGCAAAGAGAACGGAATCTCAAATCTTTAAAAGACTTGACTATCGCACAAAGCCTACTGTATTCCAATATTCCCCTTGCACCTACAAGAAAATAAGCAATAAGATAATTTGTATATACAAATGTTTATTTTAACTAACACGAAGAAGATATAGGAATAAGAGTTTGTAAGAATGGTTAGTACAAAAGTAGAGAAAGTGATGTGAGTGCAACACATCAGATTTTTAAAGGTAATTTCTTATTTATGTATATTGTGCCTTGAAAACATTTAAATCGCAGATTTCCCAATTATTTGCATTTTACAATTTTTCTTGCACCTTCTCCCCCACTACTCTGAGTAATCAAGAGTTTACTATATATGTTAATGACTTACCACAGCAACTTGGAAAGAATGATGTTAAACAGAAATATTTGTGGATGATTTGGTTATCTGGACCTCACAAAGATCAAACAAATTTGAAGAATTACAATCTTTATTAAAAGCATTTAAAGATTGGTATGAAGATATGTCAGTAAATACGAAAAAATGAATTTTTTTATTTTTATTCTAAGGAAAAGGCACCACATTTAAGTTATGGAAATGCTGAGCAGCATTATCTTCATTCACCTCTGATCCTAGTCTTGACCGATTGCTAACGAAACAGAGACATCTTCCTCCAAGTGTGCTTATATCGTGGTCAACAATAAACATGCCGGTGTGTTCTGAATAATTTTGCCAACACTTATAACCCCTTCTCCTCTTCGGAACCTTACGTATTGAAGAATTAGTACGGGAGTCTATTTCAGACTGTCTAAGACGTACCCAAGTTTAGATAGCACCCATGAATGTCATAGTATGGCTTTAGCATTTCAGTCGCCCCTCGCTGATGTGCCTCTTCAGCATTATCCCTATCACTGCAAATTTCCTCACCACCAAACTCGGCCCATTGGACCATCGATTCTGAATCGCAATCAGCATACACTCAGTCTCAGGGCAACCTTCTTTAGACATTTGTCTTTTTTTAAACGGGGTTGGTTCCTCACTTTTCTAATTCCCCATTATAAGTGAGGAAGACCTTTGACTTCCCGATTGTTTCGCAATGGCATCTGCTCCAAAGGCCACCGCTTTCGGGAGCATAGGTTCGTCTGTAGTTTGCACGCCAATGAATAATTGACGAGCCCAAACGGTGGTATCGGTAGTTATTGAATTTTATGCTTGATTTTTTTCTAAAGAAAAAGAAATCTTCAGCTGAGTGTTTTCTGCGACTTAAGCCAACCTCCATGGCTACTTGTGAGCTCGCTGAACGCAATCCAACCTAATCTAATGTAATCCTAGGCTTCGTATTATTACGAAATTAATTATTTTTAAGTTCTAAAGCACTATGAGATTATTTGCAGCTAACACAACACAAGGCTTCCGTTAAACAGTCTAATTGGACATCAAGATGATTATGTCCACCTTTCGAAACACCAGCGAACATTCCGACAGTAGTTTTCTGTTACTGAACAGTCACACACCATGGTACGTCCAGTGCATTTATCTACCACAAACCGCCAATAATGTGAATACACATAATATGAAGACAAATGCTCATTTCACAGTTCTAGTTGGTAAATACAGTATCGTCATGCTTCGTGATTCTAGATGGAAGCGATGTACGTACATTAGTAATCTGTTTTTGGTGCGTTTCTTGAAAATACTCGGGAATTTCTTCGGGATAACATCTAAATCCATCTCGCTTGTCACCTCAATCACAGATGTTATAATGCGGAACGTAAATTATGCTGCTGGTCAAAATTCCAATCCCCATATGTTGACTATTCAACTCGATTAACTCCACTATAGTGGACATGTGTTACCTGCTCCTCCTGTATGTAGGAACGGCCAACACCCAAACTTTAAGACAACCAGTCGGTTGATATTTCTATTTTTCGCTTTAAAGATTTAAAAAGGGCCAACATCGTATAATATCGCAAATATGATTTAGAACTAGCTGTCACTTCAGATGCATGCACACTACAGCTGTCCCATTTGACACTTCCCGAGACATCACTGTCTTCTTGTTGGGCAACTCTTCCCTCACCACGATTATTACAGAAATTGAGTGGTAAATCCATTAAGAACAATTCACTACTCCGAATTTCATGTCCTCGATCGTTTCCCTCAAAATACCTCTGAAGATGTATTCCAAAACATCCCAAAATAAACAATTCTACCTTACAATCACGTGTGATTCGACTACCAAGCGGAGCGTTAATGATCATCCTCTGTTTACTGCCTGCAGATACTGAGATACCTGTGACTTATGCCCTGAAAGGGAAATCAAAAGGAAAGTAAAGTCCACTTACCTCCCTGCAATCCAATAACTAAACACAAATAAGAAGGTTCTGATGTATAACTACACTGTATACAATAACAACACCAAACATTCCCGGCATCGAACGCAGTGCTCGCTGGCAGCAAGCGTTCCACACTGAACTGCGAGTAAGTCACCAGCCAACGCCATCTAGAAACACCTAGGTGGCGTTGCATCAGCCCCTTCTTTGCAAGCTACGCACCACTACGCCTGCCTGTTCACATATAATTTCCCGCATTGGCCATTAATTTCAGTATCAACCTTTAAAAATAGGATAAAAATTATTAAACCAAAGGTTTTTACAGTATTGAACAATACTTAAACTTGTAGATCCTTTCTATGATGTGTTTGATTATACTAATTGTACTTTTAACTTCTTATCTACTTATGTTGTATATACTATGTAATCACTAAATTCTTTTCCATTTATGTACCTTCTGATATGGACCCTTATAGGTTACCTTTTTATGTCATGTTTTGCATTCACTCGTGACATGGTTCAATTGTGTATTCCACTGTACTGAGCTGAATGGGGAGGGGAAAAAAAAAAAAAAAACAAAAAAAAAACTACTACTCCAATACAACTGTGAGTTGCTCCTTCACTTGGTTATGCGAGTTGCTTCAAATTGGAGTTACAGAATTTCATCATACCTGCATGGGCCCTAATGACCTAATGGTCGACGGGCCCTTAAACACCATCCATCCGTCCATCCATCACACCTGCACGCATGGGCATCGCGAAGGGAGGATAAGAGAGAGGGAGGGGGGGCGCTCCACTCTTGTAAATTAACGAATTTAATGTTCAGTCAATTACTATTACACTATTATTTTAATTCTGATGCAAACAAACAATTTCTTGGGTTTTCTTTACAATTTCACTAAACTCGAGGAAGCTCAAGTGATTTATATTTGCTGGACGAAGTTTAAAAATGTCATTAATCATGGTATTGTTTTCTGAAAATAAAATTTCAAGTGGTAATAACTGGGATTACAACATGCCCCCCCCCCCCCCCCTGAAACAGTCTGCTGACGCCCATGCCTGCACGGGAACGGACAAAGAATACTCTATAAAGAGTATCAGTATTGTGTCACAACGCGTACGGCGTGTCAGTTAAGTCATGGTGCAGTTTTGACCGACCGCAGAAACGCAAGGAAACAAGAACGTGAATCCGACACCAAATGAAGGAAAGCTCAAGTTTGCATGCTTGTTTAGTGCAGTTTGATGTGGCTTCAATTTGTTCACCTTAGGGCTGTTATTTCATACTTAATGTAGGCATGTGGGTGTTGATAACTTCACATCCTGACATAATGATGGACAAGGAAACAAGAACGTGAATCCGACACCAAATGAAAGGAAAACTCAAGTTTGCATGCTTGTTTAGTGCAGTTTGATGTGGCTTCAATTTGTTCACCTTAGGGCTGTTATGTTCATACTTAATGTAGGCATGTGGGTGTTGATAACTTCACATCCTGACATAATGATGGACATGTTCCCACACATAGAATGTGGTCTCATCGCTGTAGGAATTGTTTATTATTTCGATCTCAGAAAGCACCTGTATTGCAAAATCAAATCGTTTGAGTCTATCAGTTGAGCGGAAGGCATTTAACAGCTGCAGTTTGTAACGTGTAAAGTGAAGACGTTTCTTTAACATTTCATTTTTAGGCCTAGTATTCGAGTACACGTATACACCGATTCCTTGGACTTCTTTGGTTGCTAGCCCATCAGCCAAAGGTCTTCCAGAACCAAACTGCCAGTTTCCTCCATTGTTATTTCTATGCGCCGACTCTTCGTTAAACATGCGACAATATTCAAGACGGAGTTCAAATTTAGCAAGTCACAGAACACACTGAAGTTTTCTTTGCACCGTCCACATCTTGTCTAAAATGGCGTGATCTGCCACGCTGCAGCCACACGATTTGCTTAATTTTATTGTTGTGTTGTGTTCCTCGCGCACTGCAACGAAAATCATGTTACAGACACTCTTTCAGATAATCTTCAATGTAGCACATGTTTAATCTTTTGATTTCACTTTGTTTCATTTACACATTATAAGGGTTAATACCGGCACCACGACTTCAGGAACACACTTCAGTTGTTTATTCTTCCGCCATGTGCTGCTGACATTCACTGTTATGTTGATACACAAAAGAGAGTGCTCTCAATTATTACCTATGCATAGTTTATGCTCATTACTGCTCTTTAACCCAATCGTATCGCATCTAAATACCCCTATAGTTGCATTTAAAAAATCATGCGAATGAATTAAGAAACGTTCAAACACAATCAACCTTATGTAAATTCCTAAAAAAAAGTCTAAATTTGACCCCTCTCATTGTATCTGCCCCTGCATATGTCTAAGAATTTTGCTGTTGCTGCTTCTACTGTCGAGATGGAAATGATGGAGTGAGGATGGAACCTGGTGAAGAGTGATTGATTTTTTCGGGCATAAAAATCCTTAGCATGGTTTCCTTCAGAAGAGAAGTAAAGCCAGTGGTCTTGTGTCATAGATTTACGACACGTAAAAGATCCTCATGCCTGTTGCAGGGGCCTCTAACAAAAATTAAGTCGTTTTTCATGCCCAACATACAATGGAATATTCAATATTCAATATTCAATGGACAGAAGAGAACCTCCCCCATTCAATCCTTAAAACTCATAGTAGTTTCCTAGAAAAGGTAACACAGATTAAATCCAAATTGAACATTCCTAACACCAGAGAAAATCTACTTATAAGAGAAAATCCATTGGAATTATTGCAACCTACCTTCAATTTGGAATTAATAGAGGAAATAAGTAAATCAGACACACCAAAAGAAATACAAAAACTTCTAGCTCTGGAAACAATCAATACTAGGTATCTCACAGAAGAATGGCTGCACATATATACTGATGGATCCTCGAAGGAAAACCTTACTGGAGCTGGAGTTACGTGTTCACATTTTTCCTTTTATCATTCTGTTGGCAGAGACACAACAAATTATGATGGAGAAATAGAGGCTATATACATTGCTCTCCGACAATTATTAAATCTTCCCTTAAATAAATTTAACAAGGCAGTAATTCTTTCAGATTCTAAAGCTGCAATTCAGGGAATATGTTCAAATACTACAAAGAAGTCAACAAAAATTAGAGAATGCTACAAAATGTTAACACAATTCCAAAAAGTTAATAAGACTGTTCATCTCCAATGGATTCCAGCACACTGTGGAGTCATGGGGAACGAAGCTGCAGACTCACTTGCAAAGAAAGGCACAACAATAAAACAAAAGTCTAAATTCAATTTCTCATATTCCTCAATAAAACGCTTGATCATAAAAATTTTTTGTCATTCATATCTACAAGAAATAGAAACAAATGCCAAAGATAAAAAATGGATTACACTACTTTCCAACCCAGATATAATTCCCCAGAGACCAAGGAAAACAGCTGTTGCAGCCTTCCGACTATTGACAAATCACGACTGCTTGGCAAGTCATCTCTACAGAATAGGTATCTCATCCTCACCAATATGTGTCCTGTGTAACGATCCAGCAGAAATGAATGAAGAACACTTGAAGACCTGTGAAGCATTAAGATCAGAAGAAACTACAGTTCAAAAGTATTGGAAAGCACGAATGCTAATGGCTTCATTGCCAGATGCAAGGCACTAGAAAACAACAACAACAACAACAACAACAACAACATACAATGGAATGCTGTGAAACATAGCAGTTAAAGAAGTGTTCCTAAATAAAAACTGAATTCTGCAATTTCAGTTATATTGCTTTTGGATGGACTATAAAATTATCAGCATTCTACTGTAATTGATTTCAGACCTACTTTGCTTTCAACACTTACTTGTTGGTAAGTACCTTTAAATATTAAAACATTTTTACCAACATCAGGATATATCCTGTAAGAAGTTATTTAAAAAATTTTGCGTTTTCAGCAGTAAGCTTTTGTCTATCTACATGTTGTGTCACAGTTATAATAAATTTGGTCAGAATGAAGGGGCATTTACAGGCTCGTTATTCAAAATATACATTGTTAATTTGTGAAATGTATGATATTTCAACCAAAAGCATTTCAGCAATTTTTCAGAAAGTAAAAAGCAATAAAAATTTTAAATATAAAATTAATTTAAACATTTTCTTTAAAACCGTTAATCTAGGAAGATACTGAGCTTAAATATAAAATAACTATCTATAGTAACTGGCGAGTTTCTCTGGCTTGACTTACAAAAAACTTCTTTTTGTTTTCTTGACCTGTTACCCTCCCCTTATGTCGGACTTGCAAGCCATTGCCTAGGCTCAGATACCTGTCGAGGAGACAGAGTGAAGACCTGGAAGCGGGTGCTCAGCCAAGCACCATGTATGATAGTGAGGAAGATGATGACATGAAATGCAGGCGAAATCGATGATTGAAAACGTGATAATGGAGCAATTGGAATGAGTGGCGGGGAAAACCGGAGAACCCGGAGAAAACCATCCCTGTCGCCGCTTCGCCCACCACGAATACCACTTGCGGGTCCCTGGGATCGAACCCAGGTTGCCTAGGTGGCACCCGAGCGCTCTAACCACTCGGCCACGGCGCCGCCGATTTATACATAACTAATTGGACAAAAAGTTCCTGAAAAGAAAAACAATTTGCAGGAGAATGTTCATTATTTAATGTGGGTCTACATAGATATGTCTTGTACAAAAAATGCTCATGAATGTCTAAAAACCATTCAATATGTATTTACTTATATGAATACAATAGGTATATGAAAAATGAGATGGAATGCTTTGTAAAATACCTATTGCAAATGTTTTTAATTTGTACATAAGTGAGGTTATGAAGTTCGATGAAGACTTTAAATACGTGTTAATAAGATATTGTCACCGAGTCCAGCAGGTTCTTGGCAAGTACCAGTAGCTCTTTCACACACTAGTCCTTGAGCACAATCACATAATATGTGATAAACATTTGTGAGATCAACCATGGAGCCATCTGGATATCCAACAGTGGTGTTAATGATGATAGGACCATTTCCTCGGCAAGGCTCACCAATTCCTCTCTTGCTCATACATTCTGGAATGCTGTAGCGCCCTCCACCTGAAACAACTTACCCTTATTAACAAAAATAACAAAATAAGTAAATAGATGCATTATTTGTTGCTAGAAATGTTGTTACTAACGTCAGTAATTTTTAAAGGTAGTTCATACCATCTATTCTGACAGTGGTAATTTTACATTCTTCAGGTACAGATTTTCTAAAAGCTAAATATGCTTTTTTATTTATTTATTAATGATATAGTTTTACTCCTTTTTGCTTTCTCTGTGACGTATAATATGTAGGGGAAGGATTGTATTTGACCCAAAAATTTGATGTCGCGATTTTGGCAGAAATATGTTTTGAGGCATCCTGAACCCCCCAAAAAAGCATTTTTAGGAAAAGTTGCGTACGTACGCGCGTGTCTGTGAACAGTATAACTCAAAAACGAAAAGTCAGTTAAAAACCAAAGTTGGTGTTTAAGTTTAATGTATTTCAAGGATGCGACAAGAGAATTTTGAAGAAAATTCCTTCACCTTATGCTATCCTTTACATGGAAAATGTTTAGAAAACGTTTATTTGCTCAAAAATGGCTCTAACGATTTTGATTAAAATGCCGTATGTTTAAGATATTTGTATGACAAATGAAATGTACATTTTGAATTTTCTGGCTATAGCCTATGTAGTCCTGTTTACTCTGGATGACTTTTTAATAAGTCGTAAACCGTAAGAGATAGAGAAAATCTTACTATATAAAATGTAGATCTCGGTCGAAATGCTTTAAACCATGAATCTTGAAAAACCAAAACTCAAAGCTCTGTCACTTCGGAAGGGGGGGGGGGGGGGGCGAGGTGAGACAGTCATGCTTTGAAACATATTGTAGATGGGTTTTATTATTCACGTTTTTCAGATTGGCGTTTATGTTTAGGATCATTATGGTCATCTGCAAAATACATCAACCAGTTCCGACAGTAACATACGCTACCTTACTTATCCTACGCGAATATCAGTTTGACAGTTTGTACACAAACCGGTTGACATTATGTGGGAGACCTTGAGGCAAATGCAGATCGAAGAGACTGGCAGACGTGTTCCATTCGTGTTCATCAGTGCAAAAGATCAAGTTAATCGCTCGATAAACCACTGCTAACCAACTACCCATTCAAATATGTTATCAATCATTACAACAATGATATATTGTGTGTGTGCTCAAAATTCTTAAAAAACAAGTGACTTATAAGTCTAAGCAACAATGATCTGCATACCTAAGACACAACAGCTGTCTGAATCGCACTCTCTGGTATCGGCACAATGGATGTAACTTGGACGTCTAGCATAGAGGCCAGAGGTGCAAAATAACAACACCAGCACACTGATATATAGTTCCATAGTCCTGAAACATGCAAACATACACAATTTACTGTGCTGTAATGATGATGATGACGATGATGATAAATAGTGATTAAGTTTCTTCAATATTGTTTGAGTAAATACGCCTATGGCTGACATAAAATTTATTGGCGGATGGTTCAACACAACATCCAATCATAGACTTACGTTTTAAACTATGTACACTGGTATTTAGTCACGAATAACTGAAACAAAGATCTGGGCGAAATGCATGCATAAAACAAAGTAAATATTCAATTAGGCATTAATGAACATTTCCTCGAGAAAGTTTAAGGGACTATGGCTGAAAAATGACTGAAGAATTATTAAATTGATGATTTTTAGGTTTGTGCATATAAATTTAATGTTCTCCAAACCTTCAGTCATTGGTTAGCAGTAAAATGTTTCAGATTTCTACATTTTTAAAGGTTTAGCACAGGGTAGGCTACCTACATTTAAATGCTCCTTTTCTGCTTAAATTTTCGGCAGTATTTGAACAAAACATGGACCAAAAAGGCCTCAAAAACAACCAAATTTAGTGGAAAAAAGTGGTTAAGCTATGAGTCTGAGGAGAGAGACTACTAAACTAAAGGAGGAAGGTGTGACATATACAGCAGGGCAGTGTTAGGCTAAACAGGTAATCTAACTCATGATCATGATGCATGTATGCAGAAAAATTGTTTTTTTCTCATCTTTAGATTTTAATACGCTATCTGCTACATACAATTTTGTGCCATGCTCCTAGAATTTTGCCAGCATGTGCTACATTTATGTGACTTCAACTTCAGTCTTTGGTTTCAAAATATGGACAAAATTTGTTTAGCTTTAAAATAATTAAATGCCAAAATGAAAAAGGTTAAAAAAATATTTTCTATATCAATCAATGCAAAAGCTTAATTATTTAAAAGTAATTATTTTTTCTTCCTGCCAGAGATTAATGGTGTTTGTTGGGCTATTAGAGTTTATAAAATAATAAAAATGTTATGATATTTTAGTTTTTGATACGCGCGGAGTATTTTGAATATTATGATATTTTCGTAATGTGAATAAATCGTTCCCTTAAAATTATAAAAGAGATTGTGCAACAAATTGTGTGGTAATTTATAACATAACCTCTCTTAGGTGTGCAAAGTATTGATTCCATACGTATAGAAATATAGAAAATTCAGATTTCAGTCTCAGAGCCCCTTAAACGAAACATCGATGAAGTTTTGTATCTTTAGCAGGAACATTAGGGCAAATATCGGACAAGATCCCGGAAGAAACACACAAAATGAGCCAAACGTGGGCAAGTTTACGCAAGATGACGCGGCCTTCTGCGGAAGCTAAGGATGGACATCGAGACCAGGCCATGGGAGCCTACGCATCCATGATGAAATTGTTGGCAAATCATTCTTGGAGAGACACTTGCCTTTAGACAATAGATTCTCATTTCCTCACTGAAAGTTGTTCACAGATCTACCAATGTTGTATTATCTCCTATCGAGGGGTGTCCATCGCCCCAAAGCAAATGGTGTATATCTGTCCCCAAACAACGTATATCAGGCGTTAGTCACTAACTATAGTTGTGAAAAGTAACAATTTTAGGAAATGTTGATTCTACAAGAAACGATTAATTTGCTTTGAAACATGATTATCTTTACCGCACTATAAACTTTGTGTATGAAAAGCAGGGTCTCTCAGAGTGCATGCACCGGTGCATGGTGCAAGGTGCAAAAAGCGACTATGAAAAGTTGACCTTGATGTAAACTGCCACTCCCTCTTCCTTTGTCTCTCCCTCGCTCGGTTTGCTGTCTCTTCCCCACTTACAGTTTCTTCTTCACTGCTTAATGTTTGCAGTCGGTTCTATTTGTTTTGGCCAGGGCTTTAATGGGGGTGAAGGGGAAGGCCTACACTGACCTTCCCTCAACGTCAGGTAAGTTACGTGGTGGTCGTGTGACAGGCATGAGCAGTTGGAATATCGGCACTGCAATATTGTCATTATGCGAACTTTGTTTACAATATCTATTTGGTTGAAAATTGCTTCGACGTGATTGTAGTGCATAAGAAACCTGAATCTATAGACCGGAGAAGATATCCGGGGCGTGCAGTAGCCAGCTAACATGAAGAATAAATCAAAACGTAAAATATACACATATCTTATGTACTGGCTGCACCATGAAGTTAATGCAACATCAATGGTCGTCCTCTGAAAATGTAGCGTTGTCCGTCTTGTAGATCGATTACCAGGGGCTGGCTGTCTCTCATTATAACTTCAAAGGAACTTTATTGGTTTCCTAGTTCACTAGGCCTAGTTTCCTAGGCCACTGATTCTTGTTTTCAATGTCCTTTATAGCAGGTGTATATAACCCGCGGCCCCATCCTATCACATGCAGCACGCAGTGATTGCTGTATCATATTGCATCCGACCCGTAATGACATCTATAAGTTACAATATTATTTTTGGAATAAGTAGTTCTATTTGAAATAAGATAAATTTGAAACAGGAAGGCTTTTT
The DNA here is from genome assembly GCA_030765045.1 of Tenodera sinensis. Taxonomy (NCBI): domain Eukaryota; kingdom Metazoa; phylum Arthropoda; class Insecta; order Mantodea; family Mantidae; genus Tenodera; species Tenodera sinensis. Next base: position 44,129,205 of record CM060970.1, read on the forward strand.
TCGCTCCAACACATGTGTTTGCAAAGATTAGTCAGTCATCCTTTTACTAACAATACAGGGTGGAAGTTAAGTCACTACATTCCTTCTAATATTACAAACAAAAAAGTATAATTACATTTTGTTCTTAAATCAGCCGATTTCGTAAAAACAATTTTTTTATCCAAATTGGATGCTTAATTTACGAAGATAACATTTTGTTACTTGTAAGATGCGTTGAGTAACTTATGTCTGACATAGCTTCGGTAGTATTTATGGGACATCACACACGGTTTCGAAATAATTAATCACTTAAAAGACGTGAAGGAATACTACGAACAGCTCCTTCAGACGTGAGGTAAGTCGACAACGTTGCGTTGAGGTTGGTCAGGGAATGGACCTGGTTTGTGGATGTAAACATGTAACGTTTGTTTTTACTACATACGGCACCGCAGGTGGTGACACTGATGATACGTAGAATGAAGATGGAGCACCGGTGGAATGAGATGGCGGGGGAAACCGGAGAACCCCGAAGAAACCCGCCCCAGTGCCGCTTCGTCCACCAAAAATCTCACATGCGGTTGGCTGGGATCGAACCCAGGACGCAATCTCCGCCGTGGTGCTTCTAACTGGGAAAATGTAGGGAACCTGCTCAGTCGTGCCAAAGTTCCGGCCACTCTTCGGATTCATCGCCTCATCCATCCCCCCGGGGGTGCCCCGTTAGGGGCATAGGCACATAAGATCGCCTTTGGTTCGAGGTGCTAAGTCCCACTCCGAAAGTTGTCATTGATTCATTGAGTCATCTGGTATAACAACAGACGAAGCTCCTGTATTTGCAGGAATATGAAAAGGGTTGGCTAAATTACTACAAGCAGAGATAGCTAAAGTAGGAAATATTTCTGTTATGCAATATCACTGTTTAATAAACCAAGAAAACCTTTGTTTTAAATCCCTACAAGCCGTCATATTCACACAGGCTTCATCGCCCTGCAGCGCGCGAGTTGACCCGAGTTTAACCGAGTGGTCACGATGCACCGTGCAAGGAAGCTCTGCACCTTGGATTGCACCCGTTGCGATTTTAAGCTTTGAGAGGCCCTGGTGGGCGATGTCTTTTAGCGGCGAATCTAGGGCTAAGAAGAAAAGTGATTAAAAATCTGATGTGTCACATTTATATTATTTTCTCTACTTATACTTGAACAAACTATTATTACAAGCGCTTATTCCTCTATCTACTACGTTAATCGAGATAAACATTTGGAGATTAGTATCTTATTGATGATTTTCTTGTAGTTGTAAGGAAATATGGGAATACACTAGCCCTTAGGCGACAGTCAAATGTTTAAAGGGCTGTTCGCTATGTAAGGGCTTTGAAATTCCGCTCTCTTTGAATGGTCGCGAGAAGAAAACACGAATAGCGATTTTTCTCTTGGGAAAAGTAGAAATATAAATTCAAACCAACAGCAAGGAATATCTCGGAAATAGCTAATTCTACACGCATACACACGCGTGCGTGTATCGTCCTCCGTGTTCTAGGGGTAACTGCTAGCCTCTGGTTCCCGAGATCGCGGGTTCAAACCCGGGCGTAAAAATCTTTAGTATGGCTTCCTTCGGAAGGGAAGTAGTTTAAGCTTATTTTACACCAATATAGAAAACCGGACGCTGAGAATCATAGCAGTTAAAAACGTTCATAAATAAAACCCAATTTCATGTGTGTGTATGTGTGTGTGTGTGTGTGTGTGTGTGTGTGTGTGTGTGTGTGTGTGTGTGTGTGTGTTATGTTTGTATGTAAAATGACTGAATCGACTGATATGAAATGCTTTAAGCAGCATTTATCAATTAGGCTATATTATGACATCTTGCTTACTTTTTCTAAAGAAATAGGAAGTCCTAATGTGTCAAAAAAGAAAAGAAAAAAGAGAAACATCAGAGTATCCTCCTCTTTTAAATTGTTGTATTTTAACTTTTGGTCATATTGGGGACTTTGACTTAAGAAACAGCAGATAGTGTCATTACTCTCTGAACTGTAGAGTATTTTTAAGTTGATTTTTATCGTTTTAAATTAATTTAACATTTTTTGATATTAAACACACCACATTCATGCTTTCCCACGTATCTGTGGGAGATACGAAATTATTCTTGTTAATTCCCAACCCCAGCTGGGATTCGAACCCGATAGCTCTTGGTTGAGAACCAGAACTCAGAAAACATTCAACCGCAGAGACAGTCACCCCTTTGTGTGTGTTTTTTTGGTGGGGGGGGGTTACAAAGTTTATAAGCAAATTCTTCTAGCAAGGTTTGTTTTCTAAAAGCTTCAATAAGGTTAAATTTTTTCTACTATTACTAGTGTGATTAAACCAATTGCCACTTGTAGTGTTAATCTCTTATTTATGTTTCAATGTTTAATAACATACCAGAATAAGCAGTTTTATTATTGGTTTCTAAAATATCACGAGATGTAAGTTGAATAGAAGAGTTTGAGAGCAATGAAGAGGGAGCAAGACAGGGAGAGAATGAGAAAGCAGGAGAGAGACAGAAATATCTCCACATTTAAACCAATAATCCGGGCAGAGCTGCGGGTTCTCTAGTTTTGAATAAAACATTTTTGCTCAAACCAAAGCTTTTCCTAGCTAGCAGCATTTAATGCAACATATGTCCTAGTTTGTGGGTTCTTTTGTAGATTATAAACACCAACGGAAAGAAAAATAATGTTCCTAATATTGCTTTTACACTGCTAACCACCAAAAGGAGCAAAGTCTTGCCACCAATTTTGTTTCAAAACAAAAAGTACTTGCAATATCGCCATTTGTGCTGCACAAATACAGAGAGAAAACGCAGTATATACGACAGAGTATTTCATAACTCACCTTTTTTGTTAGAGAAGTGGAAATTACTCGCATCTGCAGAACCACATCCTACAACTCCACTGCGATGTGCTACACTACGGATCTGCTAATGGCAACATAACAATAAGAAGACACGGGTACTCCCATTCCATCGCGCACTAATATAGCAAGAATGACGTGGGAAAAGCCCACCAAGGTTACGTTAAATAATTGCGTGGCAATGCGCCACATCCTGCTACAAAAAACCGGCTCTGAAGATAGAATCTTGTTGCATCTGCATACTTTGCGAGTTTATTATTGCGTCCGTCAGTGTCATTACTTTCGCCATTATCAACAAAAGATGTTGTAGTCGTTTATTTGTTACGTAACGTATTTTTTTAAACCTCTTTTCTACCCATATTAAACGTTTGCAGTACTTTTTTATTTTTCAGTTTTGTTTCTCATTAAATTGTGTAATACGTAGTACCTTAAGGGAAAAGTATTATTTTGTGATGCTGAGGTCGTTAAGGCATGGACATGTCAACGGGAATTCCACAGTTAATCCCGCGAGGACCGTGTTCCTCAGTTCGTATAGCAGGGATATGCCCGGAGGTAGGTACCCTAAATTTAGGCTTGGAACTTTTCTTCCCACATTTTCTTTCCTGATTACTAAAGCCACAATTTTTAGTGCCGCATCGTGCTTAAAAGTGTCAGTTATGTCGTGAGTGTGTTCGCCCAGACCGAGAGGCCAGCCATCAGCACCGAACGAAACAACCCCATGCACACGATAAGCTGACTAAGAATTGTGGCTTTACTGATTACTAAAGTCCGGAGGCGTGCGCGTTTTTCCATAGGTAATACTGTACATGGACTTTACTGTTATCGTTCGCGCATGTAAACAACTGCAGGTAGGTACAGCCTGATAATCGTCTCACTGCAGCAGAACTCACAAGCATCATGAACTATGCATTCTGGAATTGCACTAAAACGCTTATACATACTTATGCACGCTATACTATATTATCAACTATAATATCGTCACCGAGTGCATTACACTGGGTTACAATGTACGTTCGTAAATTATTAAATGTGAAATTTCGACGCCTATTAAGGGAGGACGCGGGTTCAATTCCCGCGGCTGACCTTCGTTACCCATGGGTTTTATTTCGGAGGTTTCCCCGGGCAGTCAGGCGAATACTGGGAAGAATTTCCATATCCCCCGAATTTCCTGGCCCTCCATTTCGTTATATTTATCATTTCATTTCACCCTTCATCCCGTTAGGGTTCTTTCAGGGTAGGAAGCGTCGGCGAGCGTCACTGCAGCAGCACGGCAGGGGGAACGAATGCGCTCTGGAAATCTCGTCTGCGGGATTGGGGAAGACCAGCGAGCTTACTGGTTTCCGGATCCCCCATGGGATGTTGCAATCCCCGGAGTGGGGAAGGGGAGCCGGTTTGCGAGTCCTGCGCCCCCCGCCCCCCCTTGGGAGTACGAACCCAAAGGGGTGGGAGAGAAACCGGGCTGAGCCAGCCTCTGCCGGGGTGCTTCTAATTGGGAAAATGTAAGGACCCTGCCACCTGCTCTGTCACGGCAACTTTCCGGCCGCCCTTGGAAACCATTCGCCTCATCTATCCTCCCGGGAAGCGCCCTGTCAAGGCCATAGGCGTAAAAGATCGCCTTTTGGTCGAGGTGCTTAATTCCCCTCCGCAAGTTGTCATTGAGTCATTGTCGGCACTAGAGTCTGTTTAGTCAGCGGGTGCGCAGTTCCACCGCCTCCTTTGAGGAACCCTTATAATCGTTTCAGAGTCTGTTTAGTCAACGCATGTGTAGTTCCGCCGCCTCCTTTGAGGAACCCTTATAATCGTTTTAGAGTCTGTTTAGTCAACGCATGTACAATTGCTGCACAAACGAAATGTGCGCTAAATAACTTCTCATAAATCCACCTCCACAGTTCATAAAAGGGAAACCGCTATCCTTGTCCTTAGTAACCTTATTTTAAGGAAGTGACAGTTACATATTTACTCCACATGGAGTCTCGGTTGCAAGGATTCTTAATTCTAGTTCTTTTCTGTTTCATAGCTGCAAAGGTTCATGTTAAGATGTTGCAACTCTGGAGAAAGGACTGAAGAGCAAGGGCTTTATAACTGTTTATAATGACGCAGAAGGAAACTGAAGTTCAGAATTTTGGCAACTCAGACTCCACGTAGAGTAAACATGTGACTGTCACGTCCTTAAAATCGGGGTTTCTATTGGTCTTTAAGGACAAGGATGGAGGTTTCCTATTTCTGAAGTGTGGAGATGGATTTATGACAGTCGTTACTTGTAGGTAGCGCACAGTTCCTTTGTGAAGCAACTGCACACGCGTTCATTAAACAGATTCTACCAGTACATTTATGCCTCAGCCGCCACTGACACAGCCTACGGCTCTAAGCAAAGGGACAAAATAGGTAAATGTACGTGACTGATGTCACCCGAAGAACAGATTACTGATTGAAGGCGGCGTGCACATATTATCGAGATGAGCCACGTGCTGTCAAGTTTGAACCGGTGGTTATGAAATCTGTGCTGTCACAATGAGAGCGTGCGTCACTGTAAACACCCGGAGCTCAGCTATACATTAGCTAATATATTGCAAATAAATAGAAATGTGGCGTGTAACGCGGTGGATAAACTAACCAACAACACAACGCCCATATGTTATAGAGATTTATGAGGGCAGCCATTTTCAACACAGACGCGAGGCCGCACCACGACAAAATGAACGACTGCACAATATTTCCAGGAATACTCGTTGCATATTGTTATTGTTGTGGTAAGAGCGTGGGTTGTGCAAAGATCTGGAGATAGGGAATCTTCCTCGTGTTTATGTCAAGTACAGTCCTAAGTACACTCCAGACGATTATTTTCCTGTGCACTTTGGCTGGGTCGATATATGCAGTGATACAGTGGAAGTATCCCACTGCACAGACGCGATTTCTTTATCAATCGGTAGGTATAGATAAAACTTATTCAAACTTCATCTAAATCACCATTTAAAGCACACTGTAGAGTTCTGTTCATACTGTGATAAATAGACATCGGATTTGTATGGAACTGCATATTCTTCCAGCGTTTGCAGATGTGGAAAGTCGACTCAAGCATGTTTTACCACCATTTTCTACCGTAAATTAAGATTTATAGTGCATGGTGTTGTTGCATATTTGCTATTTTGGTATGCCCCATGCATATATCAAACCAAATTAAGGATTGAAACGTTATTTTTAAGTATTAACAATTTTTATAGAGTCGTTACATACTAGTGCAGTTCTTTCTACTGACCAGAAACCCCATAATGAGCACATTCTGCGGTCCATACCAAGCTAATTGCTGGTTCGGCTCTAAAAATTTATCCCCGAGTTACTTGTATTGTATATGGACTTAATAAGAGTAGCAGAAGCAGTGCGGGAATAATTTTGTGAAATAAACACTTTGATTTCAAGCAATAACAAGGTATTTCTGGAAGCTCCTGCACGAGTAAACGCTTACAATCATTTTCGGGGCGACCTTTTACCACCAGAACCAATTCTTACGATTTGGGGTACACGGAAATATGCTGTTGTATTTTATTCTAGAATTTTTGTGCCGTTAAAGAAGTTATTTACAATCTGGATCCAAGTGAAGCCGCTTCAATTCTACGTTTACAAGAAATTTTCAAAAGTGAAACGTTACTGAGGGATTTAAATGTAATCAAAGCTAATTTCAAAGTTCTATCCAAAGTAATTAAAGAATTAGAAAAGAGCATTTCACTGCGTGAAATATTGTGCAGTATTCAACAAAGAAATCCTAGTTTTAACATCTTGTGCTTTGTGAACAAATACCTGCAAGGAGACTATTGGCATTTCAAAAGAAATTTCACCAGACTGTTAGTTCTTACAAATACCCTATGACGCCTGCGGACTTTGAGAGTTCATCAGCATGCATGAATTGAATTGGGCTTTATCAAAATTAAAAGAAAAGTTAGAAGCCTATGACATTACATAACAAACTTAACCACGTTTTACACGAACAAGATATAAAATGGCATAAAACAGGATAACAAAATACATAGGAAATCGAGAACATTCCCCCTTAAAATCTACTCCCAAATAAAAATAACACAGAATAATAACACAAAAGCTAGTTCTCCACTTGTGTTCCATTAACTACTTAAAGAATTTAGAGTGACGAACGTTGAAAAAAAAAAAAAATGAAACGATTACTATGACCAAAACTACAGGTACTTGCCCTAGAAACGGCTAGGTGAAGGTTCGATGACACGTCCCTCAGCTAGACAGCTACTCACTGTGGTTAACCACGACGTGAAACCGAGACGCCAGCTAGCAATTCAAACAAACGAAGACCACGCAGCGCTCATATCCAACACACAGCCTTTACCTGGTGCCAGCGCAAAATACAAATCAACAAACATTTATTACACACTAGAAATAAAATTCACGTTCATAACACCACTGACAAGTCCAATTTACTTTGTACAGATTGAGTAAGTTTATCATTTTCATGTCATTCATTTAAAATTGTTTAACAATTGTATGACAGTATGAAAACATTGACTTTATTATGAATAACATCCCGCAGGAGAAAGGGGCGAAATGAAGGAAGAACAGATGTCTATAGGCCCCAGAGATGCGCATTTACTAACAGTTCCAGGCTCGAAGATGCGTATCAACGCTGGAACTGTCTGGGGAGAGCAATGAACAACCCATCGACCAAGCAGCCCTCTAATGTCCAGAGGGAGTATTCTTCCCTTTGCAAACATCTGTGCCACCTTTGCGGCACCACCATACACCACGAAGCCTAGAAGCACCTGAAGGAAGCGGAATGAGAGAAAAATGATGGAAAGAAAATCGTTACCGTGGAGCCACTTCTCTCGATTATTTCATTAAAAATTTCATTTAAGGTACACATGTGAAATAGGAGGCTGTAGCGAAAATAAACATTTTATAATTATGAAATTGCATTTTTTACACGACTAATCAGTTGATGTTTAAACAAGTACAAATGATCTGAAAGTTGAAACAAATAATAATCGATATCTAAGAATTGTTTAGCGACACAAAGAAAATAAATTGTGTATTTGTAATGGGACCTAAATGTTTTGTGCAGAAAGTGTCTCTCTCTTATGGTTTTTCAGTAATACAAAATGCGTTCAGAATGAAGAAAGCTATTCGCAAAACATTCAAAATGTACACCTTATTTCTTGTGCATTCTATGTATTAAAATACACACACTATTTTAAGTAAATGAATCTTTTAGGGTGAGAATTTTCTTGAACATGTTCCTGTTGTATCCTTGTAAATTTCTGAATTTAAATACTACGTTTAGTTTATCTATACTAACACCAAATTTGGTTATACCAAGTTTAATATTTATCCATAAATTCGTTTTGGGGCTACGTTGTTCACGCACATGCCATCATTTTCTGGATACTTTTTTTTTTTTTTTTTTTTTTTTTTTTTTTTTGCAGATTTAGAGCCTTACAATGTTTATTTACAGTAAAATGTCGATATAAAATTTTGAAAAAATGCAGTATTTTCTCTGCTTGCAAAAGCTAAGTCGCAAAGAAGATACTGATATAGGTATATTTTTAAACTTGGCAAATAACCTTGCTAGGATCTGCGCGAATGACGTCATGCAAATTGATGGTGAGGCAATGTCTGTGCTTCCTACTCGCAATAAACAAGAGACTGCTGATAATGCGAGCGGGCACTGCACTTAATCACGCACCTTCCCGCGATGTTTACTACATGGAAGTGGGAGAGATACCAACCCGACACCCCTATTGACTTATAAATACAAAAGTGAACTTGACTGCATACCACTGCGCAACTTCCAGCCATTCGCCACGTCTAAAATAACCTTATAATAGCTCTGAACTGTTGAACTGTTATATGGCACCTATAAGGTATCTTACGCGATTTTCCTTTTCTCTATATGGATTGATTAATACAAGTACTAAAGTACTAAAAGTACTTTATCCATTATAACTTATTTTTATATAACTTCTACATCTATTCTTATGAAAGCTTATCGTTTTTAATCTACTTACCAGTAGAGAAAGTAAAAATAATAAAATTATTGAAGTTTTCACTTCACCAGTACTTTAATAAAAACCGTTAGAAATATTTTTGAGAATGGAAAACACTCCATTCAAGTAGAGTTTGAGATGGGTGATTTTCGTGTCGTATCTTTGAAAATCACTTAAGTACATATTTGGTATTTATTCGAAACTTTATTTCCGCGTTATGCTTCACACGCATATGCACACACACACACACACACACACACACACAGACACACACACCCCACACACACACACACAGAAGCACGCGAACCTGTTTCTATAAGTGCTTCTTTTGGAGTCAGCGGGCTTCAAATCATGCATTTCCAGTGTATAATTTATGGATGGAATGCAATACTTCCTCTACGTGCTAGGTATGTGCTAGAGGAAGTAAAAAGTAACTTAAAACTGGCAAACAGCGGCTCTATATTAGATTTTAACTTTCTTTCAAAACGGTAAATTATGTTTCCAAATACATATCAAACATGCAATCAACCCCAAAATATGATCCGCGAATTCTCTGGGAAGCCGTGAAGCGTTGTACTTGTGCCAATGTTTTAGATCATGCGCAATAGTGTCACGGATTTTCTGGGAATTTTCTATAAATGTGTTCATGCAATCCTGTCATTATAAATGAGTTGTTATTGTGTTCAATATCATGAATAATTGGCTCATTAAGGCACGTGTGCAATAATAGCAATGACGTACTTGTGGTTTGTAGAGAGAAGAATAAATAATTTGTGAATTTTTTCTGTGCAACGAAGATGCAAAAACTGCTGCACATTATTAAATATAAATAATTAAGATCTGAATCTATAATTACTTTCCATGCTGTGCTGATTGTGGGCTACATCACAGTCTGTAACACCTTACTTCTCTCCCGGAAGCGAATTCATGCAAGGGACTGTCTTGTTTATTACTTCTGTTGTGAGGTAATACATGAAATGCAGGAGAGAAGCTAACTTTCCTAAGTAAAGCAAACGGTTTTAAAACCGTATCGTGTTTAGGAGTCTCAGTTATGGCTTAAGTGTATTCGCCCGGACCGAAAGGCATCAGCACTGGAACATCCCCGTGCACACGGTAATATGATTAAGAATTGTGACTTTACTCATAACATAAGGTGTTCTCACTTATGTCAGCCATTCCGAGCGAGATAGCTCCGTGATAAAATCTGAGACTCATGTTCGGGAGGTTTCAAGCTCGATTCCTGTCGGCCAGCCAGACTGACCTTGGGTTTTTCGTGAGTTTCCCTAGTCGATAAGTGAATACTAGGTTTCCTTTCTCATATTTCTGATATTTTATTTTTGTATATTAATTTCCCTCAACGTAATGTTACCTATATCTATTGGACGATGAATGAATGGAACTAGTGAAATGATACTCAAATGAGCCCGAGGTCCACAGAGCTTAAATTTACCCAACATTCGTCTTCTCAAGACAAGGGAGAACCTCGGAGAAAAACCTTACCCGAATAACTCACCTTAACCGAGATTCGAACTCGGGACCTTTAAATGTGGGGCACACACGCTACCATCATACTACAGAGGCAGGCTATCTTTCAAATATGACTCTACGTTTCATGGTTTATGATGGTCCCGGATAGATGGCACAGATGCTTGCCCACAGGAAAGAGTACTCTCATGGACGCCAGAGGGCTGCTTGGTCGACAGGTCGTTCATCTACCTCTCAGGTAGCTCCAGAAATGGACAGGGTCTTCGAGACGGGAACTATAAAGGACTTTCGCGCGTCTCCGTGGCCTGTCCTGCGAGACCTGGGGATCGGCGGCACCCACCACCATTCGCAGACTGCAGGCTGTGTAGAACAGGGCGCTAAGAATCTACCGGGTGTAGATTCCCGTCCTACATCCTACATAACCACTCCGGTCTCCCTTAAATCGTGGACTTGGTGAGGAAGAGATCCCGAACCACACACACCAATTTGAGAACCTACACCAACCAGCTGATACGGGCATTAGGTCAATACGACCACAGAGCCAAGGAAGAGTTACCGTCTGCCAAAGGACGCCCTGGGCCCTCCTCGGTAAGCGGTGAAACCACTTCCATCTTTCTCAATTTACACCTCAGCCTACTACTTATTCCTGTCCCCTTCCAGTCTCTCTGCCCACAGACACAGCTTGTAAATTCTTTCAATCCCTACTATGAGTACATTTGCAGATAAAGTCGCATTAAGCGGCTAGGTGCTGTGCAGATATAACACCCCGTACAGGAGAAGTACGGGGAATGCGTAGCCTGTCTGCACGCGGCCTGTATCCTCCTATGATTCCTTTGAAGGTTAGTAACCATACAATATGTAGGTCTCAGAGCGCGAGGTGTCCCTCTTAGTTGTATAACCTATACATTTAAATATACCTGTCAGCTGTGGATGCGGACTTATTGCATAATTTATTTCCTACAACTTATAATGCAAAGATTCCATAAAATGTATCTAAATCTTGGATAAGTTTTATCTGCAATATATTTAATTTTGAAAAATTATGCATTTTAATTGGAATAGTATTTACGTATATATATATATATATATATATATATATATATATATATATATATATATATATATATATATATATATATATATATATTTCTATACACAAATATATTTATATTTTACTGAATAGAAAACTAATCATATTGTTCATCATTAGTATTTAATGAATCCTAAACAAAACAAAACAAATTGAACAAAACAAAACAAAACTGTGGCATATGTGTCCCTAATTAATAACATGGATTTTTAAAATTTGAATTTTATAGACCTCTATAAATATAGGTCTATTGACGAAAATGATGAAGTGATGTTACAAATTTTGTATTATCAGCATGTTAAAAGCATTTATTGGATAGACGGTGTAATTTTAATTACCTTATGACAGAGTTAACCCCTTGACTTCTGATTTTGAAATGTTGGTATATGGTTTAACACCATATTGAGCTTGGCACACATACCACTGTCCTTAATATGTCACTCGTGAAAATTGTCGCATTCACTTGTAAATTACAAATGCTTGGGTAAGATTTCTCATCACCTGCTCGTATAATAAACAAAATAGAAATACGCTAATCTGATGCGCATCGGTTTCAAATGCGGAAAACGCCCAAATGACACAACCTTTCTTGGCACAGGAAATTGACCTTGTGCAGGCGGAACTGGACTTGAACACTTCTACCTCTAGGTGACCCGACAAGAATGTGGGAAGATACATGCATACTTGGACTTTCCTGCAGAGTGAATCACGAACAGCAACAAGCATGTTTTCCAACGCCACTCTAGTTAGGCAATCGCGTAGGATGATACCAGTTCGTGACTAATCTGGACCTGGCTATACAGTGCTGGAGTGCACCAACTGCTTCACAGTAGTTGAGCTTAGAACTGCGAGTGTTGGGCCTTTTTACTTTCTCTCCTAGGGGAAGTATTGTATTCATATCGATGTGGAGATTTCACCGGAAATATATATTTTGTCACCCGCTGAAACCGCCCCCCCAAAAAACAAGCATTTTTAGAAAAAGGTCTTCTCTCGCTCGCGTGTATGTCTCTGAATAGCATAACGCAAAAATAAAAAGTCGGTTAAAAACCAAAGTTGGTACCTATTTAAGTTTAATATCTTCAAGGATGCGACACGAAGATTTTGAAGAAAATTCCTCCACCCTAAACTACCCCTTACAGGGAAATTTTTGATTTTCTCAAAAATGGCTCAAACGATTTTGATTAATATATGGGCTCTAATGACCTAGCTGTCGACGGACCCTTAAACCCTACTCACTCACTATATATATGTTAAAGAAACTTTTATGACAAATGAAATAATATGCATCTTGAGTTTTCTGTGAAAATATTAAGAACTCCTCTTCATTCTGGATGACCTTTGCATAACTGGTGACCCGTAAGAGGCAGGCAGAATCGTATTACACAAAAAATGTAGTTCTCGTTAAAACCCAGTTAGCGTCAAATAGATTTTATTTTTATGGAGAGAACAATTTCAGAGATATTCTTATTTATTTCACGGAATTTTCTAATACTTAAATTTTTCTCAAATGGGCATTCGTTGTTTATTATTTTACTCTTGGCTATGCAAAGAGAACGGAATTTCAAAATCGTCACATAGTAACCATGTCTTAAAACATTTGGCTGTCGCTTAGTTAAAGCCTAACATTAACTGCATTATGTTTACTGTGAAGCTTGACGTGGTTTTGTGATTGTAGAGAAAGTTAAAGCTTTGTTATACTGAAGAATCATTTAGCTCCATAAATGCTGCTTATTTCAAGCAACATTTGCCCGTAACAATTTGGAGATAAACCTAAAAAAATTAAAACGTGGCTTTTCTAGGAGGCCAGGCGTATCTACCCTTCCCCCACCTTTCCTTGTTTTCATTGCAGCGCCAGCCGTCTAGCCCCGTATTGCAACTGTCAACAGTTCATTGGTCAGTACTGGTGCGTCTCCCCTTACGAGATCCCGTAAGACGATACGAAACTCATAGATGCTCCCAAACAGTGCATTTTACTAAATTCGCTTTGTGTACCTACAAGGAAATACACAGCAAGACAATTTCTGCAAATTTTTATCTCGATAAATAGGTAGGCAGAAGAATAAGCTCTGTAGGAATAGTTTTTACAAAAGAAGAGAAAGTCATGTGAGTGCAACGCATCATATTTTTTAAAAATTAGATGACATTAGATAAATTTTGCGCATTTTCCAGGGCACAAGACTGAATCTGGAATGTTCCAATTTGTGTTGCGCATGTTCGCCACCTAGCGAGGGATGTGGGTCAACATAAAAAGAATTGACAAACGCTTTTAAAATCAATAATAATATCAGATCACTAACCGCGATCACGAAGCAGAACCATTATTTCGGTAATTGGCAACGATAGACAAGTTCAAAACTACAAGCAAAGAGTTATCCATGTTCAGTACATGACCTTGAATTATGTACATGTCATCATTAGCTCCTCGGAGCGTAGCACTGTTGTTATGGACTCACGGGCACATGTATAATTAAGTACATTTATGTAACAGCAAACATACAAACAATTACTGTCTGGGGCAAGCTATTTACAGTCCTAGATGCATATTAACTCATTGACTAGTGAGAAAACTAAAGGCATGGCTCGTGAGGCAATGCTTCTAGCTTCCTCCAAAACGAAACCTCAATTTCACAGCTTTGACAATAATTACAGACTATTTGCAGTTGAATATACAACACAATACAAGATTTAGGTAGTTACAAATACAAGATGCTTCAGAAGTTTCTAACCATTTCTGAGAAAAAGCTAATTTTTGTCTGTTTATTTAAGTAATGAATAAAGAATAAATGTGTGTTGGAGACTAAATGAGCTGCCTTTTGTTGAAGAGCAAAAAGTGTTTCGCCATTGTTACTGTACAGCTTATTGTTGCAAATGAGACATACATACACACACACGCACACATACACTCAAAATTAGCTCTTAATCCAGAAATAAACATTGTTAAAACAGAAATCACTAATAATAAACCTTATGATCGACCATACTATAATATAGGGCCTATACACCATTGTAATGGACCTCATCATTTCCACGCAGATGAAAGCGAAAGTATCGATTTCCGTGTATGAAATAAACCTACACTGTTTATTTAATAATTAGTATTAATATTGTAAATATTTTCAGTTTGTCTTCTCGTTTTTGAAAATCTACTTTCTAAAAGGTTATAACATGTAATACTCTCTGTATTATTGTGTCGAGGCCAAAGTAATAAAAGTTGAAGGTGCAGCTATCGATTGTCGTACGTATAATCAATAACAAATACATTATTAAAATGTTGGACATAAAATAGTCGTATGAAACTTGAGTGTAATGGCAATTAAGATGTTCTTATGAATATTATGGTATACTCGCATCTGAATTTCTACCATTATGCTCTGATTGCATAGTACGAATTAGCAAATAAAACTCTTTTAATTAACATTTCTAATATTGCCTTAGCAGATTTGCCTACTCCAATCATACATACACACAATTTTATTTTCTCTACTACGTTTTACAGTAAGTAGGGTAAATGTGAGTAAATGTGTAAATGAGGACTTGAGGACATGAGGAAATAAATAGCTAGACAGACAGACGGACAACCAAAAACATCTTCCGTCCGAAACTGCTCTTTTCATGCTTTGGTTGGGAGAATTGTTAAAAAAATCTCCGTATCGCATCCTTGAAAGACACTGAATTTAAATTTAAGGTTTATTGTTTACCGACTTTAGGTTTTCGAGCTATGCTGCACAGCAGGCAGGTGCTCTATCGACTGAACTATCGAGACAGCCTACATCCGATTTGTTTTGTTTTTCTTCGTGTTCATACATAGATCGAAATTATAAATCCAACACATAGCGACGAGCTCCGGAAATAATTGACTATCACTTAGGGATTGTTTCATTAGCCTACAACAAAATTGCTATGAAGTTTTATCTGTTTTCATAGAAGAAGTCGTCCTACGAGGTTTAAGGGTAACATGTTAGCCTCTAGTTCTCAAGGACGTGGGTTCAAACCCGGCGGAGGACAATGCATCTTTTTGGGTGTAAAAATTCTTAGTAGGGAAGTAAAGTCGGTGGTCCCATGTCGGATATTTTCAACCTAAGGAAGCTTCTGAGCAAACTTAAGCGGTCTTTCATGGCAGAACTGGCCAATAAGTCACACTAACATTGTGAACAAATATTTGGGTCATTTGTGTAATATGTAAACATAAAGTTTGAATTATTATAATTATCGTAACACAATACGGTGAATAAGGTAATATAAACCATGTAATACAGCTACTTGCTATGAAGCATGGAGATTATATAAAATAAAAAATAATCCCTCCCTAGGCGTCCTCCAGCCGCAGCCAAGGCCATGGAGGAATGCAGGTTGGGGGTGGCGGGGGCGTCTACTTGACCTTTCTATCAGGATAGCTCCTCAATTGGCCCCTCAGGTACCTAACGAGGCTGAGTGCACCCCGTACAAGACTCTCAGCAGGGGAAAAATCTTATGCCGGTACCGGGGATCGAACCCGTGTCCTCTAGTTTGTAGAAGAGTAGCGACAGTGATGTTAAGGCAACACATCGAATTATTCTTCTTTCCGACTCTTCAAATTTAATTTTTGCAAGTATGTAAGTTAATGTTTAACATTCATGATTCTGTGAAGCGTGAGTTATTTTGTAGAGCCACTTGGAAGAATATAGTAAACAGAGCAGCATAGTGTTTTCGAGATCCTGGGCCATTTTAACGAACCCTCTCCTAATTTGCCACGAAATGTAATCTGTCTTTCGGAACAGGCCAACTGCAATAATTGATGACGACGTTAGACTGGTTAGCTAGAGAAATTTAATTGGAAAGGAGGGGGGGGGGGGGGGGTGGCAGATAGAGCACCAAGATGGTGATCAACAAGTAAACCCGATCGATATTTGGAAAACAGACGCAAGTTAGCTCTGCTGAAATTTCCAGCCATCCTTTGACCTTTCTTTGGGTCGATAACCTCCACAGTCCCCCCCCCCCCCAAAAAAAAAAAAAAAAAAAAAAAGCACGAGTTGCATGCAGTGCTTAATAAAAGTCTTTCGAGATTGAAGTGGAAAGCTTATATGAAACAAGTTCGCAGGATGTGAACCTTAAACTAAGACAAGTTACATGGAAGTTTGATTTCGTGAACAAAGCAAGCGATGTTCGAATACAAACTTCGGTAAAGAAAGAAGACATTCGTAGGATATTCTTCCATTGAGAGCAGTTTTTAGACAACAAGGCTTTTACTTTTATGTGTTTAAGGTACCAACACTGTAAAGATTAAAGAATACACTGTTAGGAGTACTCGTATCTGAAATGCTAATATAATAAATAAAAATTACCGTTTTTATGTCCAAGAAAACCTTTACCTCGGGGAAGCGCAATCTCACCTCTTTGGAGACACTTACGTAATGCGCCGCTACACCCCACTCCACTTCTTCAGTCGGAGGGACAGACAGACAGTCAGTATCCAGTAACTGACACAAACGGGCGCTTCTAAGTCATAACTTGAATTTTCTAGGAATGTCCTCAGAAAACCTCTTAATTCTGGACGATTTTTGCATAAATGGTAAACAGCAAGAGGCAGACAAAAGCTGACTAAATAAAAAATGTGGATTTCGTTAAAACACACAACTTATATCACAAACTTCTTTTTTATTTTGCAACCCGCCACTACAACACAGTACACTGCTGGGGGTTGAAGAATGGCAAAGTCCGCGTGGAAGGAGGTAAATCCAACTTCCCCTCTTTCGCAAATGTTGGACATCGCTCCTTTCGCTTCAGCTAGCTGAAGTAACCTGCATTGCCCGTGGTTTGACGGTTTTATCCCTACAATTTTAGACTTAAGTTGTCCTTTCCCAATAGCCTTGTTTCTCTGGAGACATTTAAAACAGCTTACTTAGTACGCTTAAACAAAGGGTTAATTAAAACTCATGAGAGACTATAAAGAACACAAAATAAACAAAGTAAATACACCGCGAGGACAACGCAAAAGCACAGTTGAACAACCCCAAATACTACAGGAAGAAAAGCAAGTAGAGAAAGCTGCGTGAATGCAAGACGCATTTCTATTTCAATCATATAGAACATTTTTTGAGTTGTTTGTTGAAGGGCGAGTAGGGAAAGAAATGTGATTGCATTTCATAAAAGAAAAGCGAGTAGAGAAACCATGTGAATGTAAGAAGTTGTATAGTAAAATGAACAGCATTAAAACCTCCATGAAAAAACACAGATCTGCTAATTTTCATGGTGATTGGTCAACCAATAGATTGTATGAAATATATGTTGAAGGGCGAGTAGAGAAATAAGTGTGATTGTGTTTCGTAAGAGGAAATTGAGTAGAAGAAACCACGTGAGTGTAATACGTTGCATAGTAAAAGGGATAGCATAAAACCTCCATGAAAAACACTTAGAAGTGTAGATTTCTATGGTGATTGGTCAACCGATGTCGGAGTTTATCAATTTCTTACATAAGAACATCCATTTTATATGTATAGACTGTATGAAGAGCCAGTAGAAAATAATTCGTTAATGTGTTGCATTAAAGAAAAGCGAACGGAGAAAACCATGTGAATGTAATACCTTACATTTATATTACAATAATATAAAACATTGTATCAATTGTATGTTGAAGGGCGAGTAGATAAATAAGTGTGGTTGTGTTTTGGTAAAAGAGGAATACAGAAAACTGTGTGAATGTAATACGTTGCTTTTCTATTTCAATAATAAACAATTGTATGAATTGTAGGTTGAAGGACGTGTAGAGAAGGATATTCGAATGTGTAAGGTAAAAGAAAAGTGAGTAGAGAAAACGTGTGAATGTAATGCGTGCATAATAAAATGGATAGCATAAAACCCTTCTCCATGAAAAAATACATATACGTGGTGGTTTTGGAGATTAGCGGTTATATGCCACTCACACGGAACTCGTATCCAAAGCGAGGCACTTCAGTACTTTTCCGGTCCCACAAGAGCACTGTAGGTTAGGATCTCTTGGGCATTAGGTCAAGGTCAGGCGCTGGCTGAGTTACGCACAGCCGCTCCAGGATGCATAGCACAGTACAGTGCAATAGTTGAGAATAGGGAACCTAACTCTGGTTTAATTTGCAATTAAAATAAATCTTCAAGTATGTGCATTTCGAAACAGTATAGGAGAATTCTATTCTTAGACAGTTCATACTGTAAGTAGAACTTCTAACACGAACAACTCGTTCTAGAAATTGAAGATTATAATGCTCAATGTGATGACATCTTTTAATACTCCAATGTTATCACCCTTGTTTCTTGCGTTGAAAATTATTTTATCTATATTAAGTTACGGATTATTTGAATGACTCGGAAATGTACGCTTGAGACTCAAAAGACATTCCCAATACTGCTTCCTCTGTCCAAGGAATTAATATTATAAATTGTAACAGTTGAATAAACAACATCATAATTACATTAATTGAATAATAATGTTAAAATACATTTATTAATAACATGATTGTTAAACTTAATCTATTCATTTATTTTTATCACGGCCTTCTATTTATTTTAGGTGTCGTGTTTTGAGTAAGTAATCATGTTGTCAGCAGTAGGAGAATGTAGGTAAAACAACAACAACAAAGGCCAAACAACAACAGCCTGGAGCTCACCATTGCGCTTGTCCAAATTTACAGTTATTTCCCCAGAAATTTCTGCTGGATGCTTGATAATTTAGTATTCAGGGTATCTAAAAATGTGTATGATATCACGTGTAAAAAGTGAGTTTATTTTTCTCCTAGGATAGCTGTAACTTTCAACTTCGTTCCTCAATCATTTACTCACAAAATAAAACTCAAATTTTTAATATCTAAAACAACTATTTTGCTGAATGTTTGAAAACGTAAAATATTCAGGTGCATTGCGGCACTATAAGTACTGTGACGTCAGGTTCGCGCACAATTAAGGACGGATGGGGTCAAAGTACTTCACACCACATACCGGGCCGGCGAGAGGGCAAGGGCGTTCAAGGTCAGGTTGTCTTGCGCAATTGTTCGTGTGACTAACAATGGCAGCGATTAGACAAAAGGGACTTTCTTTGGATCCCTCCAGAAAGATCCAGCTGCGTCACCGGCGGCACGTTTGTGGAGATCGAGAAAGGTCCGTGTAACGTCATCGCCACTATCTAAGGATGCGAGGGAATAGCAGAGTTAGAGAGTTAAAGTTACAGACATGAGCCGGTCAGCTTGTTAATGAGTGTAAGAAAGCTGTGCGTGTGTGCGTCGTCATGATAAATACGTTGCGTAGGTCGTCGTAAAGAAGATCTAACGAGTGTCGAGTGATTGCGTCGTCGTAGTTAGTGTACGAGAGACAGAGAAAGACAGTGAAAGGAGTGAGCAAGGTTACCAGAAGTAAATGCTGTGAGTTGTGATAGCACGAAAGACTGTAGAATGTGTTAACGAGAACAAACTGTATATTTGCGATACAATTTTACAAGACAATAAAGTGATTAGAAAAGTAACCGGACTGGATTTTGACTTTTTTTACACTGGTATCAGGAGTGGGATTCGTCGAATTGTGTTTTTGGTACAATATATATTTAGTTTGTATTTTTGTCACTGTAAGGTATTTTCCATTGTTATTGAAATGTAGAGTTCCATTTTTCATACTGGTGTTAGTTTTAAAACAATTGCATTTTGAAATAGTGCAGGACAATGTACTTTTAACTCCTGGTCTCGGAATTTTTATAGAAAAAAATGAATCTGTGTAAACCGAAGATGCCCTCAGAGATGAAAAAAGTTTTAAGGCAGCTTGATCTGCGCAGGATTTCAGTCTCGCTTTCCCTTGTGTAAGATCTCAGATGACGTGACCTATTAACAACCGCAAGGGCTCCCTAGCTACGCAATAATCAGTACAGGATGTGCTAAATGCCATAATAGAATTTTCCATCTTCCAGCCGGCCACAAGCAATGCGTTTCTTCCGCTCGCCGAAACACAGCCACATCCGTAGAACCATTGCAAATCTTCAATAGACCCTCAAGCATCTGAAGGACTTCAGTCAATACGACAAAGTGGACAGTCAGTGCAGGAGTTTGACCTTCTATAAAACTCAGATGCCTGCCCAAAAACTAACAATGAATTACAAGTGTAATATCAGCGCATATCTATGGCCTAATTTGTCATTTCCCCTCAACTTACAGAATATGCGTAACATTTTGATGTGCTGCACTTACATAACCTCCGTTACCCCTTCTTCAACAAATATTTTTATGACACCTTATTATTCTATTTGCTTCATATAAATGGATCAAGTTTGTAAAAGTAGTTTTATTACATATTTCCTGTGGATGCAATCAGAACAAGGAAATATATAGGTTTAAGCGATAGTCAAATCCATTAAGAGCTGGTCGATATGTGATGACTTTGAAATTACGTTCTCTTTGTACGGCCAGAACGAAAAAAAAAAAAAAGAAAAAAAAGAACAACTGCTTCCCATTTGGGAAAAGTGTGTAACACGAAAATCTCTGAAAAGTTAACGCTACACAATGCCTTTGGCAGAAATTGAGTACTTTAATGAGGTTTACGTTTTTGTGGGATAATATTTTGTCTCTCTTTTACGTTTTACAAATTACGAAAAAGTCATGCAGAATGTAAAGCACTTCAGAGATTATTTCCAGAAAATTCAAGATATACATTTCATTTATCATGAAAATATTTAAAATATATGCTAGTTTAATTCAGTCCTTAGACCTATGTTTGATACAATCTAATTTTTCTAAGAAGGTTGCATGTAAAGGGTAGTTTGGGGTGGGATTTTGTCTTTAAAATCTTCGTGTCGCATTTTTGGAAGTTGCTGAACTTGAATACAAACTTTAGTATTAAACTGACTTTTCGTTTTTGAGTTGTGCTGTTCATTGACAGACAGACACAAAGATAGACAATTTTTTTCTAAAAATGCTGTTTTTGGATTCCCGGGTCACCAGTCGAATGCTGGGAAGGGTAATTACATCCCCCGAATTTCCTGTCCATCCATTTCGTTTCGTTAAACATTTCCTTCACCCTTCATCCCCTTTGTTCGTAAGTGTCAGCGAAGGCGTTAGGGGCAGTTTGGCAGGGATGATATGTGCACAGGAACTCTTTCCGTACCTCGCTGTCCGCGGGATCCGGGTGGAAAAGGGGTCGGCTTCTGGGGTCATTGGACCCTGCGCCGAGATGGCCCCGGAAGACATAAACACTTCGAGGTATCATCAAACTTGGGAAATCTTATGGACCTTTGTCAATGTCTGTGCCACTAGTCTGGATCTGGCCACCCGGCGTCTTCTCTCACCTCATCCTTCCTCCCGGGGGTGCCCCCTTGGGGACATAAGTACAATAAGCCTGGCTTCATGTAGAAACCCCTCTGTATCTCTCCTATTCCTGCTACCTATGATAGGATTGTTGCCTAATATTTTTAACATCTTTTTGCTTTCTTTACCACAGGGCTGGACAACTAGTGCTCAGTGAGCGCAGCCTGCTCATGGCCTTGCGCTGATAACTGTATGTTTGGCAGGTCAAAGTAAAAGAAGGTCGCTCAAGGTATCCTGCGAGTCACCCAGTCCTGCTCTACCATCTGCAATAAGCAGAGCAAATGCTATATTCCACCCAAATAATCAGCATATAACACAAGTTTTGTACCCTGAAGCCAAATAAGCTTGTTTAGTAAAAGGTCAACGCGCGAGCATGTGTGTGAACAGCAAAACGTGAAGTCTGATAAATGCTAAATTTCATGACTTAATTTTCTAGCGATTTTGATTAAAATACTACATATGTATCATACTTGCATGGCTAATAGAGCGTATATTCTCTATAAATAGTCTGTGAGAGTCTCTTCAATCTGTTGAGGCTTCTACAATCATACGTGACTGATAAATCATAAGAGAAACTGGCTCGGAGAAATTGAAGATTAGCTCGTTTTGGATATATTTGTCGTTATATCCGCTTTCCTAGCTTAGGCTGCGATTCTCATTTCTTTTCCGCATGGGTTAGTAATGATATACGAACAGAGGTGTTTTGCTTTTCATATCATACCTGCAGTCAAGTGCATATTATTTAATTTTAAGTTATTACTAACCAAGATTTACTGTGAATAACTTAATGGGAACAGGAAAAATCACTTTTTATATGACTGATAGGAATTATGTGATGTTATAGTGAATAGAAAAAGTCAAGAGTATTTGACTCATTATATTTTACTTTTATACTACATGTTTACAAGAGAGGACATATTGTATTCTATCCAAAAATTCGATGCCAAAATATCATCGGAAATACATATTTTGAAACCAAAAAAAAGGTCGATTAAATACGAAGAATGAAGATTTTCAACAAAATCCCAAATTGTCATTTACATACAAAAAAATAATTTTTCATTTTCTCGGATACAGTTTAAGCGATTTTGATTAAAATATAAGTTTAAGATATTTACATGATAAATAAAATGTGTGTAGTGATTTTTTTTTTTTTTTTTTTTTTTTTTGAATGACTTGTCTAATTGGTAAATCATAAGAAACATGTCTTACACTCAAAACAAACAAACAGAAAACACAGATATCGTTAAAACACTAAATTTATGTCAAATAATTCCCTTTTGGTGGGTTTAACAATTTTGGAGTTATTCCTCTTTATTTCTTTATTCAACGCTAACCATCTAAGATGTTCATTTGTTGCAATGAGAGAATGAATTCTTTTGAAGCTTCATTTATGCTGACATATTTTTGAAAGAGCTGTTGGATAATTCCAGTTTATTCGGGACATTCATCAGATAACATATTCTTACGAAATTTTCAATTTAGTGTTGTTTATTTGGCTTAAAATATAGGAAACGTCAAAATATTGTAAAAATGTTCAGGTGTTGTAATATTATCTATTGCATTCTACTATTACCAAATTTAGTAACTAAGAGAGCAGGAGAAACAATGGCAATATTTACTATTTTCCTTCATTTAGATCATCAAAACTGTTATGCTAAAAATACCTTTTGTCCTGTGAAAAATAGAGAACTAAAATTAGAATTAATTAGAATATCATGAAATAAGTACATACTGTGCTTTGAAAAGTCCGCTCAAGGAATGTCTGTAGACGAAATGCTGTGTAGATTCCCAGAATTCCTCGCGCTAGTGACAAATTTCACGCACGTATGTTTAAATGCTGAAGACGGACGACTGTTCTCAGCGAGGTCTGCTGGCTTTATAAGCAAAACATAACAAACACACGGCAAGGTGGGGATGTCAGGGTCACTTTGTGACGTCATCATGGCGGTGCCGCGAGAATCTTCTTCTGTGAGATGCTGGCGATGCTGCACAACAATACGTCACGATATCAGAATTTTAGGTTATGTGCGGGCATGTCGTGTAGAGTGCAGTGGGTAAAACCAATGTTCAAGCGTAGCCTTGAACCCTTTATACATGGAAATATATAGAAAATGCGGTATTTAAAATCGGAATAACGAAGAACGCTACAGATGATAATAAAGTTATACTGGCATTGGCATTAGAAATGTAGCATTTTCCCCATCAGTGTCACAGAAATACGAGTTCCTCTATTAGGAAATAGTTGACAATGGAAGACATGCACTCCCGTTTTGTTACAAATAAATTTGCCAGTAAAATCATTTTCACTTTCCTTGGCGCATATCTAGTAATCAGGAAAGATATTGCATTCCATCCAAAAATTCGAAGTTGAGATCTCACAAAAAATACAAATCTTGAACCCCAAAGGTTCGTTAACCTCCTCCTCCTTGTTCTTCTCCTTTCAAGGATGAGTTAATGGCTACGCTACCCATGCTTGAGTCTTGTTTGGGAGTGTTTTGTCTTTAGTGAGAATCATTCCTTCTATTTGGCAGAGTCTGGAAATATGAACATGGGAGTGAACGTGAGTGTATTTAACTTAAAAAAAAAAAACAAAAAAACATTAAATTCACATGACTTTCCCTGATAACTCTTGTACAAACCATTATTACAAACTTATTCTTCTATGTACTCTCACATTAGTCGAGATAAGACATTAATTTGTAGACATGGTTTTATTACATATTTCCTTGTACATATGTATGTGCAATGATACTGGGGAATACAGGAGGCTTTAGTGATAGTCAAATCTTTTAAGAGTCGGTTCTTGCGTGATAGTTTTGCAATTCCGCACGGCTTCTGGTTTACCAGTTATACAAAAGCCATTCAGAATGAAGTTGTCTTTAGAGACTTTATCCAGAAAATTTAAGATACACATCGCCTTATCCGGGCGTTGCCAGGCTGAGGACAGTCCGAGGATTGTCATCTGCCCTCATCAGGGCTTAACCACTTACATGACGAAATGTGGGGTTTGCAGGTGGCGGGTGTAACTGAGGTTGGGGTAAGATACACATTTCATCGTTAGAGCCATTTTGAATATATCAAATATTTTGAAAGATTTCCGATGTAAAAGGTAGTTTGGGGCGGGGAGTTTTTTTGAATACGTTCGTGTCGACTCCTTGGTAAGCTCTGAACTTAAATGCAAGTTTGGTATTTAACCTATTTTTCGATTTTGAGTTATACTGTTTACACATGGTGAAATCTTGATATTGAATTTTTGGGTGGAATACGATACCGCCTCTACCTACTGTTTAGTACATTAGAGGAAAAAATAAAACTATCGCAGAAAACGTACGATTCAAGACGTAATAATATACGTAATTATATACACGGAACCACTGGCTTTACTTCGCTTCCGAAGGAAGTCCTGATAAGGATTTTTATACGCGAAAAATCCATCGCCCTTCACCGGGTTTGAACCCGTGACCTCGGGAGCCATATGCTAACATGTCACCCCTAGACCTTGAAGAACTGTATAGCTCCAGCGCGATCTTTAGGTGCGATAATCGATCGTTCTAAAACACTTCTGTAACATTGTAAAAAACAAAGTAAAATACACGAATATTACACAAATACGCTTTTTTGTCAACTTAAATGACACCTACACCATGATCTTCCTGCAACGTTTCTACTTAATCCTCTTATTTGCATTTGAAATACAAAATGTACTCTATGATTTGCTAAGTTCTAAAAATTCTGTTCCCTTTCTAATTTTAGAGCTTTACAATTGTTTCTGCAGACACTGACATAGTTGAACATAGCTAAGTTCAAGGAAGTTCTTGGGCTAGTTGTCTTAGCTACACTGATTTACAATTAATTGTCTTTTCCTCACGTCTTAAATTGCCTAGCTAATGACTAAACAACTTGTAATTTATATTTCTGGCATTATGGTTGATTTAATTTCCCTGTCGTTCTATCATTTCTTTGTAAAATAATCATTAATCTTAGATATTCCCTCTTATCTGAATGTCAGTAATTCTGGTATCAACAGATAGCCTTAGATTTACCTTCTACACCCATTTGTTTTGCTTCTGTTGATTTTGGTAGTGTTTAATGCCCGTTCTTAGTACATACGGCACCACAGGCGAAGGGCACTAATGATAATTGGGAAAGGAATTTGGGAAATCTTAAACGATCTCGGCTGTATGTGTTACATTCCAGAAGAAAATTTCATGGGTTTCTAGAGTTTCACATTATTATGGCAGACACAACATTTAACGGCGGGTGATCGCTGACCATCACTATTTTCTTTCCCGTTGTGCGAATAAATTTTGTGGTTGCAAATTATATTTATATCACCGGCTTTACAGTGTGATTACATAATGTGTTTAACTATACAACACCGCAAGGCGTGGCAAGTCTATGATTAGATTTTGTGTTGACAAGTTGTTCTTGCCATTCGCCGTTAAATTTTGTGTCTGCTATAATTCTCTTTCTTACTTTTTTGGAGTAGGAGTAGTGAGCACTGTGTCCGCCGTTCTTCTATGGAGCTAGAAAACTCGTAAAAGCCCATGTCAGACGGTCAGAATAACGATTTTAACCTTTATTCCTCCTAAGTGCAAGTCTGAGCGTTACTAGTTCACCCTCCCCTTTCCTCATTCCATCACAGAGCTTGCGCCCAACACATCATCTATGGCTGAGCGTTATTCTTGGACCCTGAATATTCTTCATATGCATTTTCATTCAGTTTTCGCCAAGTTTTGAGTGGAACTTTTGGTTAATTAATCCAATGACTGATTGGTATGTAAGATTTCAACTTCTGTGAGTTTACATTTAGATTTCAAGAGGAAGCTTCAGAGTTAGGTATATAAAATAAACTAATGTGAAAAATTACAATTCTTTCTCTACCTCAACAAATTCACATACTTTCGTTATACATAAATTATTATTATTATTATTATTATTATTATTATTATTATTATTATTATTATTATTATTATTATTATTATTATTATTATTATTATTATTATTATTATTATTATTATTATTATTATTATTATTATTATTATTATTATTATTATTATTATTATTATTGTGACTTTTGTGTGGGGTGTGAAGTAAAGTAGACAGATGTAGTCGAGATAAAGAAACACTTTTATTTCCGTAAACAGTAACTTTGTACACTCGTTGCAACAGCAAGAAAGTCTTTTCCGATTCTCCAACAGCACGGCTCCGAACTCGTAACACAAGAACTGTCCCTTCTCCGTCGGCACGACTCCTCAACGCTTCACATACGTCTGTCCTGTCCGTCGGCACGACTACTCAACGCTTCACATACGTCTGACTCACTTTCTGTCGCACTTTACCGCTATTTATATCTCCCAGGCACTATTCTGGAAAGTTCAGTTATTGCGGTGAAATACAAAGCAGAAGATTCTCGAAGTCTCTATCCTTTTCTCTCTTTCGGCAAGCGCCCCAACAATGCGGCCATTCTCTGTCTCTTTCCTTCGGCTCCTTTGCGGTAGTGCCGACAATAATGCGATGGGTGACACTGCTGTTGTCGGCAATTAGATGCGGCGGGCGCGGTGACATTATTATTATTATTATTATTATTATTATTATTATTATTATTATTATTATTATTATTATTATTATTATTATTATTATTATTATTATTATTATTATTATTATTATTATTATTATTACCATTATTGTCATTATCATTATTACTATTGTTATCATCATTATTATCATCATCTGTTATGTTTCAAAACAATGTGCAGAAAATGTTACAATAGAAAGGTGGTACCAAAATAATTTTGGATACAGGAACGAAAAGTCGCAAAAGATTTTTTTACTGCACTGCATGCATTAACATTGAATCCGTCTAAAGCAGGGTTTCTCAAAGCTTAAAATCGCACGGGGTGCAATCCTAAAAATGCTTTTTTTTTTTATTCAGGGGGTCACAAAACACATATTTCCGGTGAAATCTCGACATCGAATTTTTGGGTGGAATACAATACGACAGCATTACGCTTTCATAACGTATGAACCAAATATATTATGTAAAGCAGTTAAGTACATCTGGAAAGTATATATTCTTATCAAGAAACAGGCAATTGGAACTTTCGGTTTAAACCTGCATTTTAGGACGGCGAAAGCACATGCATCCATCATTAAAATTGTTTATATAGCCTTTATTTGCAAATGCTTGTTTTTCATAGTAAACATTATTACTCAAAGGTGCCCATTAGCCAATCAGGGGAAGACTAGGGATGAGTGCATGGAAGAATATACGTGTCAATGGGGCAAAGGTATGCCCAATTTAAAAAAAAGAAGGATCAAGCCCAGCAGTGGGATACTATATTTGGCAATGGAAAATAACGTTCATATCAGATATTAATAATTGGTATCTTAAACAACGTTGATGCTTAGACAGTAAAAGTATCCAAACGCTTAGGTATACATTTTAATGCTTAAAGTTTCAGAAACATCAGAGAAAATAGAGAAGAAACAGAACACCTTACATACTCGTAGGCACTAAGACCTAATTTAACAGTCAGGGAAAATGATAAGATAAGCTCTTGCTGATAAGCTGATTTGGTTTCCTGTTTAAAAAAATAATCATAATGATGCGGTTTCATTAGCACTCCGGAAACACCTCGAAAAGAAATGTCTCGAAGCAAAATATTACATTGTTTAATATCTCTGAAACTATAAAACTGATTTCACTTTCAGCTGGTTCAGATAAGATACATTCCCATTTAAAGGTTGATGCTTTTAGGAAATAAGGGTAGTACGTACATCGAGATTTGAAAAATAACTTTTAGTGGCATGAAAAGTAAGTTTGACTACTTTAAGCGATTAGACATTTTGAACTTCATAATACCTCGTTTCGGCTACGAACGAACGTTATATTTTGAAAGGACGCTTACGTATGTATTGACTTCCCGAGTGCAAGCTACAGACGCTAATCGTGAACCATCCTACTCGGTAATATAAAATTAACCATATCTTGAAATGTGAGGAATAGAGCGCTATCCACTACAGTTAACTTATACTTTTCATTTGATTAACTTATTTAATATACGCAATAAATATCATGTGCATATTTATGGTTGATTAAATTAAATCTTCGTATTTCTTTTTTGCGCCGCTAGGGTGCATCTGTATAAACAGTTTTGCTTAATTTGTATCGACATATAGATGCATCGAATGTATAATGAACTTTGAAAAGTAACTGCCATTAAAAAGTCGGTAAAATATCACAGATGAAATAACTATTTTTAATTCATTTAATTATTAACGCTCTATCGGTACAAACTAATTTTCTGGCAACGTATTCCTAGCAAACGAATCACTGAATTGGATGAAATTAAAATTAACATTGAATCAGAATAATAAAATAATGTTTTATAACATATACAGAGGTTTCACTGGTACTCTGATAAAAAATATGTAGGTTTGCGAAAACTTATGTTCACAAGGTTTAAAAAAAAACCCTCCCTAGTTTAAATATTTATTCCTGTTGCTTGTAAATGATATGAGTTTTGATATGATTATAATAAAGAATTTAGTATACTTTTTGTACTTCACAGATTCTTTGATGTTTTTCAAAGTCAGGTTATGTTGTTCACTGACCCGTCAAACCGAGGTGCCCTAAGAAGGTAATAATTGAAATCTATAAGGATTAGAAATAAAAGAATCAATAAATGAAACTGTATGTTACTACGTTTTGAATATAATGTATTGCTTATTAATTTCTCTGTTAATGGGCCAATTTCGACAAACAAGCCAGGGTATTAAAGGTATCGTCAAGAGCTTTCAAAAACCTAAATAAAGTTTACTTAGCTACCTTAGTCTACGCGTATCAGTCACAATTAGTTGAAACCTTATTTTGGCCATTATTTCTCGGTTAATGGGCCAATTTCAACAAACAAGCCAGGATATTAAAGGTCTCGTCACGGATACGGCTCCAACAACCGCACCACTGATGATGTCCTCCGTAGTAGTGATCGAAACATCTCCGACATCTACTCCACCAGAGCACGCATAAGAGCCCGGATATTACTTCCATTTACGAGTATAAACGGAATGTGTCTTCGGAAAATGTGGAAAGAATTGGTACAGACTTCGCACGGAAAGTTTCTTCATTAGAAAAATACACTTATTCCAGGAAAACACTCAATTTTATCCAAAAATGTCTGCGGCGAATGTCTTCCATTCATTTTTGTGCTGGAATAATTGATTCTTGTAGGACGTAGATGTAATCTTTAGTGGGTTACATCATGAAGCGTAGACCGAAGAATGGCAAGTTTTACTCTGCCTACCGTGTCGAATTGGTTTCTAGGACTTCTTACCCGTGCTTCAACCATTCCAGCTCCCTTGGTGCGGGCGCTGTGGACCCTTAGCATTCGTGGTACTTCTGACGTTACCAGAAGTACGCCGAACCAACTCCCGGAGTGGAATTGTTCGGATTGGGTTGGACTCGACGGAGTGGTGGTCCGCGATACCTATGGGAGATTGGGTACGTCTGGGCGATGCTCAGGCGGGACTGTGAGACCGTTATTACCCTGGAGAGCTAGTAGTCTTTGCTAGATACTGTCGATCCCACCGAGGTCTAAATAGTCTTCCCTAATGGGTTAACGCGAGTTAGTGGCGTATTCTCCATCCTGGCGAGAGCTAAAGTATGCATGAGCTAGGCACCATCCCTAATGGAAAAGTAGTTTCGGCTCCCTGGATTCCGAGGGGCGCTCCGCCCTTCATTATTTATTTCCACGTGTATATAAGACTACCAGTTTCTCGTAACTGAAGTCATAATGGTATAAAAACTATTTTGTTGTTTAACGACGCTGTCAATTGCCAGGATCACATCAGCGTCGCCGGTGTGCCGGAATTTTGTCCCGTAGGAGTTCTTTTACATGCCAGTAAATCTACTGACATGGAGCTGTCGTTTTTAAGCACACTTAAAAACCATCGACCTGGGCCGGGTTTGAACCCGCGACTTTGGGATCAGTAGGCCAGCGTCTAACCAACTGAGCCACCCAGTGTCATAATGGTATTACGTGACGAGAGCATAATGGTAGCAATTAAGGTGCGGGTGTATTTTATGAAATGATCGCAATCGCTCTTTTCATAATATTCATACAAGTACCTTAATTGCCGTTATACTCAAATTTCATACACTATTTATGCTCGATCATGTCTCTAAGTTTAAAACATTTATTCGGCTGCGTGGGAATGTGCCCAGATGGAAACTATTGATTGCTATATGTGGATCTTTTGATTGGTGGATAGCAGTATCATTATAAACAGGCGCACCTTTGATTGGTGGATAGCAGTGGCGCTATGAAGAGGTGGATATAATGAGGTCCATTACAGTGGAACAGAAGCGCTGCGTTATGGTATGGTTCAGGATAAAAGATGGTAATGTAAAACTTATAGGCCGGACATCCTGTGTATGTACAACTTCGTAATGTATTTAACGCTAGCGAGAAAGAAAGCTTTTGTATTCCTATGAAACTCTGACTAAAGTGGCTAACCATTTTCCCGCGTTCATACGAAAAATATAGATACAAATTTGTAATTTACTTCTTTACTGTTTATAATCAGAATATGCTTCCATGCTGAGTAAACAACGAACATTCCCAAAACAAAAAGAACACAAAATCCAATTATAGAAATGCGTTCTAATCGAACTTGGCCAATAACAAAATAGGCATTCGGATGCAGTAAAATAACGTTATGCTGTAAGGTATTTTGAAGAGCAAAAACTAAAGCAAACCGGTTTAAATCGATGTGGAAAAATAGCCAGGAATTGTTTGAGATACATAGGTATTTAATTAGCAGAGGAGAGACAGAATGAGAGAAGTGGCTAGGGGGAGAAGTAATTACTATTTTCATGTTGTTTGTATCTAAGGTAGCCAGTTAATAAGTATGGCAAAATCCATATAGTACAGCTACACAGTTTATGATATACATGCTTCGTATCTTATAGAAATTAAATAATATTCAATGTTATATTACTGTAGGGCTGTAAGTGCATAATTCAAGGCCTAAAGCGTGACAAAAGCAACAGAGGAAAATGTGGTATAATGAGAGGGTTGATAAATGGAACATCTTAACTTTTCTGAACTTATCCGCCATCTTGTGGTGACACTTTCAGACCGCCCCGGAAGCCTCTAAATCTGCAGATAATGTGAATAGTTGGTAAGCCAAGAACTGTGATTGTGAGAGGACATGTTACTTTTGTGGCGTAGAAAGTTTTAATGGAAGATTTCAGGCGCTGTTGCATAGTGTCCAGGTAGGGTGAAACGATTTACATACCTAGTTAGTTAATGTATAAGAGCGATATTGAAGGTTATGTACTGTCAAGCAAATGGTGGTAATACGGGACAGGCAGAACTGAGGCGAGAATTCTCAGAAAGGACAACAAAACTCTTCTACTTGTGGCTCTAAGAGCAATAATTTTCCTACAGTTTCAGATGAAGTCCAGTCATCAACAAGTAAATGCTCATCTCACTGAAAATATGTAAAAAATGTCCTAAACAAAAAGAAAGGCAAAAGAAGCCTTGTGTTCAGACAAGAATCTTCGGATTCAGAGGAACTGATATCTCCATCTCTTCAGGTGAATCATTTTTAGTAACTCCAACGAACGATCATTAGTGTTTGTAACCAAGAAGAGGAGAATCTTGAATGTACTTTTTGTGATGGTGAATACAGGAACTGAACTCTGGATTAAGTGTGACAATTGCGACAGATGGGTATATCTGGACTGTTCTGCTTGTGAGAATGACAGTTTCATTTGTGATTTTTGTGCATGAATTTAGTGTGCTCTTTAGAAGTTCTTGTAAGTATAAGCATTTCCGAATTCCATTGATTAGACTGAGAAAACAATTTTAATTACCTTATTTATTGGATAAACAATATTTTTCTGTATTCAAATTCAATTTATTCTGTTTCACTTCTTATATGTTTAAAAGTATAAGCATTTATTACACTTTTTATGACTGATGGTGCATTTGAATGTAATTATATGTAATTGAATATTGTAAATAACATGGTAATAAATTCAATTTGTCTTCTCGTTTCTCAAAGTCTACCTTTTTAAAGGTTATAGCATATAATATTCTCTGTATCATTGTGTCAAGGCCAACATAAAAATAAAAGTTTAAAGTTCAACTATCGACTCTCATATGTTCAATCGAATAACAAATCATGATTAAAATGTCAGACACCAGTGATAACATGCAGCGTGGAATATTAAAAACATTTTATAAATATTTTAAACTAAACTCATGGTCGCGCATGAAGAATAGTCGTATGAAACTTGAGTATAATGGCAATTAAAATGTTCTTATGACTATTACTAGTATAAAACTAGCTACCGTTTGTTGCATAAGATATAGTTACATCTTAATTGCTATCATTGTGGTTTCGTTACATAATATACTATAATCTGACAGTTTAAAATTTGTTTATTAAAGCACGTTGAGCTTAAATAAACTGAAAATGTCACGCGTTTTAAAATATTTTCATAACACAATGTATATCTTATTTTCTGGGAATAGCCTGTGAAGTCCTCTTCATGTGAAATGACTTTTGCTTAACTGGTAAACCGTGAGAGATACACAAAATCTTTATACAGAATAAAATAAAGATCTCGTTAAAGATCACAATTTATTGAAATACTTCACATTTTTTATTCTTGATTTGAAAAAAAAAATCCATTTATTGACTCCTACTGTGTTGGAGGGCACAGTGGGGAGTGTCGACTTCGCCACTATGGCACTACTCGAATAAACAACCTCCACCGGATGGCAATGTTGTGGGTTTTTATAAAGGATTAGGATAAGGTTTGTGCAGTTCAGCGTAGCACCTACGTTTGTCTACGTATAGTGGATAGCTGCCGCCCGGTGGGTGGGAGCAGGCATAAGATAGGGTCCTAGGCTGCAGTCATGTCAGGTTGCCCTGGCTGCAGCACCAGTGTTTGAGCGTGATGATGGTAAGGATAGGGGAGAAATTAGGGTTTGTTCCTTCATCGTCCTTCCTTCAGCGCAAGGTTAGTCGAGGAAGTGCTGGTGCTCTGGAGGCATCACGAAGGGCTGCGGCTGACGTGATTGTTGTGGTGGTGGTGTGGCGTCGACTGAGCTTCCAGTGCCTGCAAGCGGGAGGTGATTTTTCTAAAATACGTTACAGTATTTGGATACTCGGAAGGTAACAGAGGGAAAAAGTTGGGACTGAAAAGGGAGAAATGTTTGACTATAAATATCAAATGGAACTGCCTTGTACCATGTATCAGCAAGACAGTTGCCACATAATTGCATAGCCTAAGCTGGAAAATGTTATAAGTGAATTGTAATTGCGGCATTCTTCACTGACTTTAGTACTTTGTATGGATTTTTCACATTGCCGCTACCTATTGACTTACCCTCCTCGAAAAACTTTTCAATACAAGCCAAACTATGCAGTTCTTTCCCATTTATTCAATTTGTGTTAAGGAAATCATTTACTGTACATTCGCACCATAATAATCTCGACAAATGGTGATTTTTAATATTTGTTTTGTTTTTTAAAGGATAAATCTAGGAAGTTTTCTTTTTTCACGAACATACATAGCTGTTTTTTTTTTCAGTTACTGACGCTGAGTAAATTCTTCTCAGAGTCTGAAAGTTCATCTACACACCATTAAAATAAATATGAAATAAACCTGGTTTAGCAATGTTAGCGATCACGTACAAACTAGCTCTATTTGATATGTACACAGTTTATTACAGTTACTTTTGTCTCTCGGTAATTAAAAACACTTGCTTTAATAGAGGCATTTCTTCGAACTTGTTGCAGTTTTATATAATATTTCACCATTCACATCACACACGCACTCACACACGCTCACAGCTCGAAAGGCGAACATGCATCGATATCAAAATAAACACTTCGTGGAGTAGAGCAAAGTTCAGCGATCAGTTGTTTTCTGTTCAAATGCATTTGTCAACACAATTTTCCAATATTTCGTAAAATAACTCTAAATTTTTACTGTTAGTGTAATCCCGAACTGTGTTTTTACAGAAGAAATGACATGGAATCAGCCTGATGGGGAAAAAATGAATATCTCTTTAGGTTGTGCAGTATGACGTCACCAGCCCCTGGCGGTTCACGGTTCGTTTGTTCCTTTTACATTGACGCAGGGTTCGATGTTTTGACGTCATCCAATCGGCGTTTTCAGATATTCCAAAAAATCCCGGAAACTAAAATAAACAGTATACGTATTGCTTGTGAACTATGAGCAGAGGTAAAAGAATATTTAATCACTTTTGACGATTAAAACCGGAAAATAATATCAGTTTCCTGTTCATTCCGGAGGGAAAATGCCAGAGTGGTGAACCGATATTTTATGCGTTCAATACTGTACTTGCAGGTTATTGAAATGTTGCAGCTGCATTAAGACGGCTTATATATAGGCATTTAACATTAGAGCTTACAGTTTATATCATAATCATCATTGTGGGAAATTCGCTGCCCTTCATACTGCACCATATGCTTTTCTATACTATTGTTCGGGGGCCGAACCCAACTCACGAGGTGCTATACACATTTAAATATATATATATATATATATATATATATAAATATTTAAATGTTTATAGCAGACGTGTCTGGTATTGCAACAGGAGTTAGGGTGGGTAAACCTAGAATAAATGTTCCTATAAACATATATCCAAAAACAAATGCCTGTTGAAATATGGACCATTTTACTTGTGTTGAGTATTTACACCAGACAATGGACTTCACCCAGCGGATGGATTGGTCAAAGAGGTCCAGTATCATGGCCTCTCCATTTACCGGACCTCAATCCATTGGATTTTTGGCTCTGGGTACATTCAAGGGCATTGGTGCATGCCAAACCCATCGACAAAGTGCATGCGTTATAAGCATGTGAACAATGCATGTGCTCAAATCCGAGAGCAGCCACGTGTGCTTGAAAGAGTTCTGGATTCTTTGAGAAAAGGAGTTGAAACATGTGTAAGAATGCATGGCAACCACATGGGGCATTTCCTATGGTAGTATCGACATAACGTGCAGATGTTACTGGTGGTCAGAATAGCAGGAATCATCACAGCTCCTATTTGGTGTTTATGAATGTTTACCCAACAACATTTCCGTTAACCGTTTGTGACAGTGGAATGTTCTCTAGAATGCACTTATTGGATGAAGTCCACTGTCTGGTGTAAGTACTCAATACCAGTAAAATTACCCATACTTCAACAAGTATTTGTTTCCGGACATATGTTTATAAGAACATTTATTCTAGTTTTGACCCCATTCTTGTTGCAATATCAGATACTCTTTTAAACACATGGAATATAAAGAAAAATAAAAATAATAGAATGGTTTACGGTCTTTTAACCGGTTAGGTCATATCGAAAGATGAATGAAATCGTTAAAAAAATGGTCAAATGAGCCCGGGGTTCATAGAGCTTAGAGTTACCGACACTTATCTTTTAGGATAAGGGAAAGCCTCGGAAAAGAGTTAACCAAGTAACCCACCCTAACCGAAATTCGAACTCGAGACCCCATGAATGTGAGACATACGCTAATCCCACAATACAGGCCAATAGTCATTTATTCCCGAACTTCGAAGCAGGAAACAGTATGTTCGGCGTAGTAATAAATATTATAATAAGGGACATAATAAGAATAAAGATAGTCCTAGGCATAACGATAAAATAAATATCCCCGGGAGATATTATTATTGTTGTTGTTAGCTAATGCTGGATTTCTGACAATGAAGTCATTAATCCTCTTGCTCTCCAATATTTTTCACTGATGGATGGGGCATTAGAAGTGGCTGGGCATATTTGAAGGTGGTCTCGATCCATTTCCTCTTGCAGATCGCATAGAGGACAGAGTGGTGAAGAATATATCCCAATTCTGTTTAAATGTTTTGCCAGACAATCATGTCCTGTAATCAACCTGAAGGTTGCAACTGCTGTTTTTCGAGGATACTCAGGAATCACTGTTTGAATGTTTGGTAGTTCCCATCTTTTATTCTTTGATTTTTCATAGTAATATTTTGCAATAATTTTTTTGAATTCAGAGTTGACTAATCTTTTAGCTGCATAAAATGGTAAATTAACTATAGATTTTTGTACACCGCTAGTACCCTTTTTTACAAGAAAATCAGCTTTCTCATTACCACTCAGTCCACAGTGAGCCGGTATCCATTGGAAGACTAGGTGTTTTTGAAGTGCTGTTAGATGGCTAAGCATCTTCCAACATTCTATAATAGTTTGGTTTTTTGGTGACAACTTGGAAGTAATTGCTATAATTGCTGCCCTGGAATGTGAGAGAATAACTGCTTGCTGAAAATGTGAAATTCTGTACAAAAGATTTTGTAGGGCCATTCGAATTGCTTCAATTTCTCCATCAAAGTTAGTAGTTCCATAACTTAAAGATTTGTAATAGGAAAAGAGGTGACATGTGACTCCAGCACCTGCTCCATCTTGGTTTGATATCAATGATCCATCAGTATAAATATGGAGCCACTCATGTTCTGGAAATCTAGTATGGATTGTCTCTAATGCCAATAATTTTAGAACACTAGTTGGAGTATCACTTTTTTTAACTTCTTCTGTCAGGTGTAAATAATATGTGATGTCTAGTGTATGTGTTGGATTGACTTTAGATATGAAGTTTTCCTTTGAATTAGGAAGGTGTACATCCTTCTTGATGTCTTGAATTTTGGAAAGAAAGCTCTCCTGGGTCTTTAGTGTATGTGTAAAATTTCTCTTGTGCCATGTGTTGGATGGGAGTCTGATCAACTTTTCGTGTTGAATAAGAGCCGCTTCTTCTATTTCATATTCAATGGGGTATTGGTTGGTTAGTATTTCCATAGCTGCTATTGGTGTGGTTTTGATAGCACCTGTAATTAATCTCAGACTTTGGTTTTGAAAGATTTGAATTTTTTTTTGTGTTTGCTGTTACAAGAACTTCGCTGCAGTAAGTAAATAATGGTTTTATAAGATATTTCATAAAAAAGAGAGCAATAGCAGTAATAGTAATCGTTTTTTAGAGAGCACCATATTTTTATGTTTTGGCGGTCACATCGCTCTCTCACAACCCCCAGAATGTATGGGGGACCACACCTGTCGTTGGTTTACGGGTCTCACCGACCTGACCGGGAGAATTATCAAAATAAATTCACCGACCATATCCTCTGATTACCAATCAGAAGACGTATTACATGCCATGACAGGTCAGCATGTTAGGGGTTAAGGTTTTATAGAAAAATTATAGAAATGGAGAGGTTGGAAAAATAAAGACTCCCTAGCCCTCAGGAACCCTAATAGCATCGGGGTCGGAAGAGAACAAGAGATGACCAAGGTAAGGTCAGATAGGAAAGTTACAGTGAGGAGCAAAACACCAGTAAGTGGAAGTAATGTTCTGCTCAGCAACAATAATAATATTAAACATAGATAAACCGGTTCAGACTTAAAGGGTGATTGGCAAGGAAGCTGACGAGGAGAAGTTACGTCGTAACCTATAAAGCTTGATGCTCATAGTTTTTTTTTTAAACATGCTGTTTTGCTATAAGTTCTATTACTTATGTTACCCTTAACTTTTATTTTCCTTTGAAATTCTCTTTTCCTGCTATTTCCGACAAACAACCATTCAATGTTTTAAACTTCGATGCGAATTTTCAGGTCAAATACACGATTTTATGCTCGCCGAACAAAACCAAATTGCAAATTTTACAGCGTGCATGCGTGTATCTTCATGAATAGCTTAAAAATGTGGTATATTACATTATTTAAACGTTTTAAATTTAATTTCATTATAGAGTGATGTGACGCCTCTAATGTCGAATATTAGTTTCCATTTTCGCTGCGAGTTCGTTCTGGATTTGTAACATTAATGTTGTTTTCTTTACATTGAAGTTACTTTCTTACGACCAAGTGTAAGAGAAATGTTGGAATGATATTCTCTTTGGACTTACAAAGACATTACGCCCCTCATCCTTGTAGACAGATATGAGCTAGCAAGTTGACCTTTGAGACCACCTGCATAACTGATAAGCCATCCTGGCTTCCCTCCGCGGATAGGAGCATGCGAATCGGAAAACATTTTAAGTCGGCTGTATTGTTCAGTGTGTTGCAAATCAATGCCACTGTGTCTCTTAGTAAACAGTGCGTCCAGCACAAGACTAACTTTGCGGAAAAAGTCGTCGTCTTTCGAGAAGTTGAAAAGGGTTTGAAGAAAAAAATCTGAAATGCAAAAGAATACGGGATGCCACCGAACACTGTCAACTTCTCTGAAGAATACGGAGAAAATTTTAAGTGAAAATGGTAAGAGTCGAAAAAGAGTGAGACAGCCGAAAAATCCTGAGGGTGTTTGTACTGCATTGATGAAATGTTAATTTTTGTAATTCGAATTTTTTTTCTTGTCCCTTCAGCTTCGAATTACCCAAGTGCCACTGCACATCAAATCACAGTACAGGTCTGTTACGAGTGATGAATGTTTACAGTGTGTTTTGATAACAGACAATACACTTTGTCTTAGGGGCGGGTATTGCTTGCTACTTCTGATTGTCATGTGCAGCCACTGACCGGTACTAACTGACACGGATTAGGGCTCTCCCCTTGTCCCTCAAATTCCGCTATTTTCTAAACCAGTGATTCTCACCCTTTTTTGTTCATGTCACACTGTTCAATGTAGGAAGTTCCAGCGGCGCACTAACGCACAAATTGCGATGGTGTGCAACCGTAATACCATATCTCCGGAATCCATTACTGACGTTTCTCTGAGGGAAGAAGAGCAGCTCAGACGTACCGAAAACTTCAACTGAAATATGGCGAACTACCACTTAGAAAGCTTTGGATGTTAGCGAAGAAAGAATACCCGGTATTAGAGCGGAGGCAGTGAATACCTGCTGCATTTTTGCACCACCTACTTATGCGAGCTGGAATTTTATACACTAACCGACATAAAAACAAGAAATGAGAGAAACTTCTCTGAGTTGAACAGAAAATGCATGTGAAATGAACCTTTATGTAAGAAGCGACAGGCTCAAGTTTCTCATTGATAACTTAAATTTGTTGTAAGTTGTAAACCACCAAATAAACTGCAAATAACTTTAAGCTCTAGAATATTGCTATATATTCCGTGGCTCTTTTTTAAATAAATATTTATTGAACTTATTTAAATTACTTTTATTAGCAATATCATAAGCCTTCAGAGCCGTCCCGACACACCTAGCTTAATCTCACGGCAAATTATTGTACCATGATAAACCCGTTAAGAACCTTCAACGTCCACAATACTGTGAATCCCAACCTGATTTGAGGTTACATGGACCCATGGAGTAATAATAGCGTTGCAAACTGAACAAGTT
The DNA here is from genome assembly GCA_030765045.1 of Tenodera sinensis. Lineage (NCBI taxonomy): Eukaryota > Metazoa > Arthropoda > Insecta > Mantodea > Mantidae > Tenodera > Tenodera sinensis. The sequence goes on from CM060970.1 coordinate 44,169,299, forward strand.
GTTATAGCATCTTTCAACCTATATGGTTTTTTGGTTGTTAGGAAACATACTCCATTGTGCCTTCAAGAATAATAAGCATGTCTGAATGTATTAATAGTGGAATATATATGAACAATTCAAAATACGTATTGCTTTCCTTTTTAAGATATTGCCATGGTGCGGAAGTACTACCCCTGCAGCCATCCCTGTTTAAGTGTTTCTGCAAAATATTAATTCCAAATTAAACTGAATTTACTATACTGTCTGTTCACCAGCTGATGGTCTTAGGGGACTGAAGAGGAGAGGAAGAAAATTCCACGATAGTGTAACCCAAGTTTTGTGAACTTGGCAGATAACGTTGTGGCTGGTTTGGTTGCCAAATTACCTTCAATGTTATCCCCTCTATGTTTTCTCGCTAACATGCAAATATCTTTTAATTTCAGTTACAAATTGGACGAGTCACTAGCGTTATCTCGGGAGTAAAGTTAAAAGGAGTGTAGAAGTACATAAATTCCCGCCTAGGAGCGCTGTGAAATCTGCTATGATATTGTGGTTGCAGAGCAAAGGGTTTTAGGGCCACAGTTCCATAATGTAAAACAATTTTTACAGGATGATAGAAACAAACAAACCTAAAGAAGTTTCTAAAACGGACGCATTTTGGGTTTCATTGGACCTAACTGTCATTTGCCAAGATAAAACGAAGCGTTAGAGAAATATAACAGGTGACTTTTCCTAACAGGAATTGCAGATTTAATTCGAGAGTCTATCACTAGAGTGTTCTGTGGTCTATCACTTGTAACCGAAACAGAGCGGCAGGGTTTTTGAGAATCTATAGAAAAGGTAGAAAATGATCAGTGGGAGAAAGACGGAGTAGTTGAAAATATTGTTTGTTTTATAAGCTAAATATACTGCATTAACTAAAAATATCATTTATGTTCCACTACTTTGACTTCTCTGCTTTGATCTAGTGTAAATACACATTCCAAGGTTGGCAACACTATCGCAAGCACGATTAAAAGCAGGACTGCTGATTCAGAAATCAGAATTGTTTACTGACATAGTGGCTCCCTGCATTCCTCCCAGGGACCATCAGCTGGTGAACGAACTACGTAACCCGGTGGAAATTAATATTATCAATCATTCTTAGACAGTATCTACAATATTTATTAGCAACAACGTAAGATATTAGTACTAAATAAGAACAACTACACATTTAGTTATTATTCTATGTATGAATCAGAACCAGTTTTCCATTTTTAGTTCATTTTCAATGCTAATTACGATAGTGTTAGTCGTGTTAGTTGCCAAATTACAAAAAGGAAGTCGCTAGTAACATACCTGCGCAAACAGATTGTCAACAGTAAAGATTCTCCGTTTCTTCCTGAACAAGAGTTTCGAAGAGTGGCGAAGGAAAATTTGTGGCTTACTTTATCAGGTTGTTTTCAAGAAGCAAAAGAACCTTGAGTCTGAAGATAAGGCTAGAACATAAATGCAGAACACATTAAAATCCCCTTAGTGAATTTTAAAGTCACTATCGTCTAAAATTTTGTTTATATGTCATTCTCTTGACACCAAAGAATTACTGCTAACCATAAACTGGAGGATGTTGATAAAGAAAGGGTTATACTCTTAGCAGTAAGAAAACTGTATACAAAACGTTTTCCAGATGCATATCTAAAGTTAACATATGTTATTATAACATAAATGTGCTTAAAATTACTTTATAAGCCCCCCATAGTGTGAATGTGAGAGTTAATACACATCAAAGTACGTTAAAACGATGCTCATCCACAGCAATCTAACCTAAAAATGCTCAAAAGGTAGAAACGCCATCAAATGTTTCAGTCAAAGCCCAGATATGACCAATTCAGTTATAAGGGGCTATAGAAATAAATTCCCAAAAATAAGTTGAAAAAATCTGACGTGTTGCACTCACATGACTGTCACTACTCTTGTACTAACCGTTCTTACAAACTTTTATTTCCATATCTTCTTCGTGTTAGTTGAGTTAAACATTTGCAGAAATTATCTAATTGTTTATTTCCTTGTAGGTGCGAGGGGAATATGGGAATACAGTAAGTAAGCTTTGAGCGATACTCAAATCTTTTAAAGTTTGGAAATTCCGTTCCCTTTGCACGGCTAACATATAAGAAAATGAATAATGATCTTTCATTGGTGGAAAGTGTATTACAAAACTCACACAAATAACAAGGAATATCTCTGAAATGGTTCACTCCAAAAAAATTTATTTGGAATAAATTGTCCATTTTAACGAGATCCACAGCTTTTGTATAGTAAGATTTGGTCTATCGCTTACTGTTTACGGGTTATTCAAAAGTCATCAAGAATAAACAGGAATATATAGCCTATAGCTAAAAATTCAAAATATTCATTTCGTTTGCCATAATAATACCTAAAAATATGGCAGCTTAGTCAAAATTTTCTATGTAAGGGGTAGTTTAAGGTGGAGAAATTTTCTTCAAAATCTTCGTGTCGCATCCCTGAAACACATTAAACTTAAATTATGGTTTTTAACCGACTTTTCGTTTTTGACTTTTGCCGTCCACAGACTGACAGACACACACATAGATACACACACACGGATTTTCTCTGAAATACATTTTTTTATTCAGGGGGCCTCAAAACATATACTTCCGGTGAAATCTCGACTTCAAATTTTTGGATGGAATACAATACTTCCTCTATTTATTTTACTAGTAGAGGAGGTAAAAAATTAAATACAAATTTTAAGAGTGAAGCAAACTTGAATGCAACTCTGGGGTAAAGATATTTGTTTTTGAAATTTCTAGCGCTTGTTTGAAGTTAAAATATTCGATATTTGACATTTATGCTAATTTCCCAATTCTTTACTTTAGTTATTCATAATTTATTAACTTATTGCATGCAACTACTGCTTGAAATTATCTAGATTCTCGTTCTGTGCTTTCAAGGAAGCTATTTTATCCATTTTTTTGGTTTATTGAAAGGGGTTTTCTCAAGAGGGAGAGGGCGACCAAGAATAGAATGGAACGATTACGGAGAGAAAATAGTGAATAAGGAAAGACTGAGGGAAGCTAAACAAGTAACTAGGGATAGGACAAAATATAGGAAATGGATCATGGCTAGCTGAGGAAACCCGACACTCGAAAGGACATAAGGAAGAAGTAAAGAAGAAGAAGAAGAAGAAGAAGAAGAAGAAGAAGAAGAAGAAGAAGAAGAAGAAGAAGAAGAAGAAGAAGAAGAAGAAGAAGCAAACGTTTTGGATTTTGAACACCTGTAACTTGTGTTTAATAAAACGTAGAAACATGAAATTAGTACCAACGGTAAGACAAACTCAAAAAGTCTTAAAACTTGCCATAACCATTAATACACAAATCCAAAACCTTAATATAACTAATCTACAAGATAAATAATCATAACCAAAATATAACTTAATCTTCTTCAAAAAATGCCAATATTAGTAAAGATATTAGAGAAGCAAGAAATAATAAATTTTGTATTAATCATCAGTTGGCAACAATGGCGTGTGATCATATACATCATTGCACATTGTTAAAAATTACAAAATGGCTGGCATAGAGGATATGCGAGCGTTCTGAGGACTCGATTACCGTGTTAATCAGTCTATTCAACGACTTTGATGTGGATCCATTTAGTGGGCCAACAATTCCTTAGTGGTACTCTGATATTATGATAAGAATATGCATTTGTAGGAGGAAATCTCATGGAGCTTAACACTGGGCTAACGAATCGATGGATTGGCCCTGCTGGTGATGGCGATAAAGGACAACTTCGTTTTTTTCTGATTGTCTACCTTTTAACTGTTTTTGAAACATTTTGATGGATTTATGTTCCATTTTTCCTTCCATTATTTGTATTTTTATTTTAGGATATTGAGAATCGATAATTCAACACTTTTTAAGTGCAACTCAAATACATGTTTAACTAGAACCTTTGTTATTACACAAACTTCCCTGTCCAGGGCAGGACTCAAACCCACGACCCTCTGCACAGAGGAGTACCAAAAACATACGCTACAGCAACCACGGCTGCGAGGACCGGCACTTCGTTGGCCTGCATATTAGATACACCTTGATTTCCTTTTCTTTTTTTTTTATGGGATTGTGTTAAAGATCTTGTGGAGAAACCACCAGTTCCCAGACCGTCCTTGGTCCAGGAGCCAAAACCGTACCTGGGCGGAAATGAGTTATAGGCTACAATATAAATGTTTGAAGCGGTACTAAAGAAAGTTATTATTGAGTCCACTGTGTGCATTTAATTGTCTCGCTTTGGTCCATGGAGTATCAATAAAAGCAAACAACCTTTCCATATTTGGGGTGTGACTAGAGATACTATGTTATTTTCAAAGCTTGGAATAGGAAGTTAGACATAGGAAACAAAACACAGAATAGTAGCATTATTGTAGCAAACACATTATTGTCAAGGAGTACGCTGTGACCAAAGAGCATACAAGTGTCCCAAATTGATGTGTACACAATTTGAAACGTTATTTCTTAGCAACGAAATGAGACAGAAATATAATTGTTTTTTGTGTATGATCCAGAAGACACTGGAAGTAAATGGAGATATAGCAGAACTGTACGTCTTTACGGACATTATTTATTACACAAACAGTATTGGGGAATTTCGGAAAAAGGGAAGTCTAGATCTAAGGAAATATTCAGAATTCTGATGTGGTTAGACTTCCAGCAAGCGTTGGGTCTAGCCTCCATTAACGTTTATGAATTTGTTCTTCCTCACTTCCACGACCAGCTATATTCAGATATCTATCCTTGACATATTTCAGATAAGTGATGGGAGGCTGTGTCGTGCCTTGGCAAAATTCCAATCTGGAAAATCGCCTGGAGGAAGCCAACTGCGATATGGAAATAATCAAATATGAATTCCTGAAGCAAGATTTAAAATTTATTTTAGAGCATATCTAAGGTTTCCCATCCGGTAGTTAATGCGGGGTCGTAACCCAAAATAAGCATTTTAAAGAAAACTTACACTTGCTGAAAATATTATTCACGCAGAGTGGTACGCTGGAAAGGTAGCAGTTCTATTTCAACCTTAAAGCAAGCAAGGTCAATTGTAAGACCTGATGTATGCGAGCAGTAACATGCGAGACTCGTATTCGGTAGGTCCCGGATTCGATTCCCATCGGGTCAATCTTTAGTGATTTCCTCGGGCGGATAGATGAATGCTGAGGGGGTGTTTCTCCTTCTACCACGAATTTCCTGTACATCATATCCTTTCATCTGTTTCACCTCATCTGCTTCAGAGTTGCAGACCAAGTGATGGTGGTTGGTGTGTTGCGTCAGGACGGTGGCATTCACGCTGGAGTTTAGCCCTTCCTGGGAGTTGTCTCATCTACAGCGGACCCAGGTATAGTCTATCTACCGGCGCTTATCCTCTAGGAATGCAACTAACGTCAGTAAACAATTCTACGTACACAGCGATATCTGAAGAACTATTTACTGCCACAGGCTATGAGCTGGTGGGCAGACTGTAGGTAGGGGTAGCCGGTATCTGGATTGGTACCATACTGCAGTCATTGAAAAATCCCGTCTTTGTTACTCCACAAAGTCGTCCGATTTTAGTGGTCCCTGTCTTCCCTTTCTTCCAGGGTTCACGTTGGAGCTCAAAGAACCCGCTATGGCCCATGTGTGGTATGTTCCAGTTACTGGAGGCCTCTCCTTATGACTCCTAAGACCTGTGAAGAACCACAATAATGCTATGGCACTCGAGCCAGTCGGGTGCCTAGGCCAGTGATGCTATTGGAGGGGACTCGAGGTTTAACCCATCCCCCTGTTTTGTTCCTGTATTTGCCTACCGTCTAAAGAGCTATTCTCTTTGCACGTATCGCCGTAAAGTCCGACCACATGTTGGTGGTAGGGGGGGGGGGCGGAGGAAATAGGAGAATGACACCGCGGCTCACAAGCTAGGCCTACCAATGCGGTAGGCCACTTCTGGCTTCACACTCACATACGCATGACAGCTGGACGATCATCCAACTGACATGGGGAAGAGATGTGGTCACCATCACACGTACCCCAATCGGAATGCTGACTTTCGTGGTCGGGATCACTGCCTATCGCAGCTTCTCAACTGCTTCATGATACTGAGAATCCTATGCCCGGGACTTAGGATGCGCACCCCCATGTGTGGGATCGAACCTCGGCCCACTCAGTGACCGGGAACTATAGCTCCATGACCTAGCCTATTGCCCCGCGGCGTAGAAAAACACAATACTGTATTACACGTAATGTAAATAAATGAGCGACGATTATCACTGTGTTTATAAAGAATACAACGATGCACTTGCTTCCTCTGCACGTATTGGTAAACGAAGCTTCACAGGATCGCAGATCTGCCGGAGGGGAGTTATTAAAAACCCTTTCAGTTGTTAAAGTTACTCTTTTTTAAAAACTCCGAGAAACGAGAGCGGAACTGAAATGGATTTCATTTAACTTTCAAATTGACGTGCACATGTGAACCACACTGACCCGGAAAATGGTTCAAATAGAAATCAGTACAATATGTAGAAACTCACGAAAGGGCGGATGAAGGTGCACCTGGCGTCCTCTTGCTGACCTTAGGATAACTTTACCACAAGTTGATTTATCACAAAAAACGACAGTTTTTACAGAAATTTGGAAAAGTTGTGATGAAACTCCCATACAGTTTGCTCATAACGTTGTCGTTAGTATGAAACTGTGCATTAATATGAGCATTGTACATTAAAATCCAAATATAAATATCAGATTATTATTTATTTATGCCAACAAGCATACTTCTGGTGTTTTTAAACACACAAGCCGTGTGCGGGCAATATTTAAGAGGTGGAATCAGGACTGAAAAATTCAATGCCATAGCCGGAATTTAAACCACGGATCTTCCGCATCGAACGGCTACTTTAACCACTAAGCTACAATGCCGAACTTGCCAGTGCGACATTAAATTTCCCAGCTAATTCGTACTTTTCCCGATTAGACCACAAGGGAATCTCACAACAGCAAGTTGGCTATGGTAGCTTAGTGGTTAAAGCAGTCGCTCGATGCGGGAGATCCGTGGTTCAAATCCCGGCTATGGCATTGAATTCTTCAGTCCTGATTCCACTCTTATATATATATATATATATATATATATATATATATATATATATATATATATATATATATATATATATCAAAATTACTAATTCATATCGCGATGTAAAGTAGATCGTTCTCACGAAACTCACAATGTTATTCTGAAACTCTCCTGGAAGTGCCAGAGCAGTAAACCTTTCCACGTATTTTCACGATTTCCGATAAGCTTGTTCGTCTCGGAATCAGTCCTTCAAAGTTTCATTAAAAAAACCAAGAGTACGAGCATATTACCTGCAACGTCATAATTATTGTACGCACAGCCTACTGGATTTTCCGAAGTAAAACTATTGAATAATACAGTTGACAATGATAACTTATCTAGCGCTGTAACAAATTCCCAGTAAAAAGGACTGTAATGTCCCAACAAAATCTAAATTGGCTTAATTGCATATTTATAACATTGCTAATTTCTATATTATTCGGCACAAAAACCTTAGAAATGTTGCTAAACAACGATGTAATGAAAATGACAAAATAAATAAATGCATGTATCAGGTCTGTCTTTAACAGCGACATGCACAACTCCCAACAGCCCAAATAAATTCGATCACGTGGTATTGAGCTGGTTAGTTTTGATGCAATTAATACGTTTGAAAAGTGATGTTTGAAATCGTCTTAATTATTTGTAGGTAAGCACTGGATACTCGGTTGAACTAGCATGGAAGGTATACCAAAGTTAATGTTTTGTTTCTAAATCGATGAACAAGGCGCATATGTAAGGAAAAGTGTCTGACAAATGCATTTGAAACATGGCTCAAATTTTCGTAATTCGTGGTGACTGTTCACTTCAAGAGCCAATTTAAAAGCGATTTTCGTTCACTTCACTTAAATTGGAAAGTAATGAAATGTATTTTGTCATCAACGTCACCGACGTTGGGCGTGGCATGATGCTATACGGATATCTCTTGTATCTGCACTCGTTTCTTGATGGTACCAGCACTACCGGGAGTGCCCGCACTGCTCGAACTCACAGAGGAAGTCCGAACAGGAGGTACTGGGGTCGAGACGGGTACGGCGGAGGTCTGTTTCGGAGCACCTTGCCTTGGCGGGGGCGGCGGCTCCGGTATGGAAGGACTCTTAGTGACCGTGTTGTAACACGGCGGCGGTTCGTGCACCTTTATGACGTGAGCGCCGCCCCCAGGCGAGGCCGGGTTGGAACTGGATGTGGTGTTGGTGTTCTGTGGCCGATGCGACAACGGAATGCCCGGCTCCGAGGACGCAGAAGACGAGGAACCAGATGGCGTGTGGTTCGCCCGCGACCTGTGATGGTGGTGATGATGCTGATGCCCTCTCCGCCTGTCTCGCTGATAGTAGATGCCCGCAAATATCAGCATATTGAGGACGAGCAGAAGACAACCCACTCCGACAGTGACACCTAGTGCCGCTGTATAGCTGTAGTAATGTCGCGTGGCAAGGCGCTGCAAGATACCCGCTTCGTCATCATCCTCGTCCTCCAGACCGTCCTCGTCATCTTCCTCCCCGGAGCGTCGCATTAGGTCCTCTGCTGAGACCGCCGTGCTATTGGGCACGCATTCCGTAATACCACCGACTGCACCTCGAGGTCCTGCTGCTGTGGCCTGGTGCAGAGGAGGAGGTATCCTCGTGTAGGATTCTGCTCTCACTATTCCTGCAAAACAACATTACCTACTGTTAAACTGCAATGATACACTTCATGTGTACATACAATTATATAAACTTCTACAGAGTTGTGACAGTTTTTACCATAGTGTAAGGTTGTGAAACTTGAGTCGCAACGAAAATACAGAAGAATGGGATTCAGAGGCGGAGGTGAGGTTCTTTGGGCTAGTAAGGGTTGCACCAAGGGCTGATCAAAAATGAAGAAATAAGATAAAGTAGAAAATAGGGCAGAACAGAATGAGCAGGAAAGACACCAGCTGCTAGAAAAGAACTACCAAACAAGAGCACGACGTCCTATGATGATGCATTGTGAAGCCGGAACGGGCTTCTTAGAGTGATGGTGGTGCCTGTGTAAGGGGCATATAACAAGCAGACATGGCGCACAAAATGTACAATATAGAGACGATCATGAGAAATAGGAACTGTAGTAAATAGAAATATGTTATAAGGCTGCGCATAACTTTTACAGAAATGTAGCCAGAATGCCCAATCATGTAATAATTAGTAGACGAAGCAATTAGTAACGACCTAACGATCCAAAGTACCCAAACTGTGGATCAATTAACAAGAAAGGGAAAGGGACCAGGTCATGTAATTAGGATAGAGTCAAGCGGTCATAGAAATAGAAGGGGACAGAAATACTCAGAGAGATGGGAACACTTGGTTTTTCTTCAAAACATCAGGAGAAGCGTGACTGATTTTGTTTTTGTACAACGCTAGAAAGCCAACCAGAAGAAAGATTGGGCATCTGGCGCGAAAGCTAGCATCACCAGAAGGGTCTATGAATAAGATATTCCGCGTCAAACTCAGTCTGCCGCTATTGAGAAATTGCCGAGGATAGACTTTGTTGGAAGGAACTGCTTTTGAAATGAGTTAGGTCCAATAATTACTATAGGTAGTGGGGATGTATGTTGATTTAGTTTTAGATGTTTTGTACAGCTCTCTGCAAAGGGATACTATAATGTTGAAATTAATGCCATATAAAATAACAGTGGTACATACTCTTCATCCAAGTGATCCTGCAGACGGACATTTTGTGGGCAAAGTCAATAGTGTATGCACCGGCAAACTCATCATTAATATGTTTTTCGGCCGAGGCCTGGTAACACCTTCCTGGACATGCGTATTCAAAACAATCGTTATTGGAGATCTGGGAAACCTAATATTGTTCTGCAGTACTCCTTCATAAAAAACCTTTTTTTGAGTCGACAGTTGACGCTTCCTCATACGTGAATACAATTCTGTCCCCATTTTTAAGAACTAACAGACCAGCGTGCCTTTGTCTCTTTTCAACAAAACTGTACCATAAGCCTGCAGCCAATACTTCAATGAAAACAACTGAAAGTGTGTTTAAGGAGAACAGAATTATTAGCAGAGGTTTGTGGTCCCCTTGGTCATCCGATTTAAGTTCTTGCAATTTTTATTTCTGGGATAAACTAAAACGAAGTATACCAGACAAACCCACACACTTTGGAAGAGCTGAAACAAAATATCGTTAGGAAAGTAACAGATTTTGCAACGTGAACCACGGCGAGTGATGGATGGTTTCTTAAATAGATGTCAAATATATATGGACAACGACGGTAATGTCAATAAGTAAAGCCTTTGAAACATAGATAAGGAAACTGTCGTCCACCTAGGCGGCCCGGGTTCAATCCCAGGGACCCGCATGTGGTATTCGTGGTGGACGAAGCGGCGTCAGGGCGGGTTTTCTCCGGGTGCTCCGGTTTCCCCCGCCATCTCATTCCACCGGTGCTCCATCTTCATTCCATGTATCATCTGTGTCACCGCCTGTGGTGCCGTAGTAGTAAAAGCGGGCGTTAAACACTACAAACAACAAGGAAACTGTCGTATGGTTGCATCGGCAACGCCACTCTATAATATCCGCAGACGGCAATGCACGCCGCCATCGTGAACCAGAAACACATCACACAGCCAGTCCATAGTTCATTGGGTCTGCCTGTACAACTTCATACATTTGATTACCTCCTAGTCACAGGACTGACAAGGTAGACAGCGTTGATTGCACACCACTTGCATTAATCATAATGTAGTCATCCAAAAGTGCCAATATTTTAATAATTATAATCTTAAGATTCAATCGAGCTGATGAATATTTAGAGCTTTGGACTCTTCCTATTTTTTCTCTTACAAACACTGGGAAAAATTTCAGTATTTTGTCTTGTCCAAATTATTAAATTAAAAGTTTATAAGGAGTCTTTAAGCTATCCTTAGAAAATTATAGGCTATTTCCTTATTACATAAGAAAAATATGTTTTGTGCAAAGATTCTTCAGTTACACTTACCAGAATAATAAAGCTCCCCTCTCTCATGAAAATGATGGTGCCTCATACTGACATCTTCATCTCCCGGTTGGTGCAGTTGAGGAATAAGGTTCAACCAGACCGCCATCTTGTGGCCGCGATAATGGCTCTTCATTTTTGGCTTCAGGGCTGTCAAAAAATAAGACCATTGTTACGAATTTATTAGAACCATGTTGTATATGCTGAAATATACAGGTTTTTGATAAACACTATAGAAATAGTTGCATCCATCATAAAGAAGTCTTCATGAGGTGGGAAATTTTTAAATTGAAAAGTTGTGTTATTTGGAAAAGATGAACCAGAACTTCAAAACATGACATTAATATTTTTCTTATAATATTTTTGCAACACTTTTTTCACTTAATGTAGTCTAAAAACAATTAACATGTGCTTTTTTGTTTCTACCTCATTCACAAAATTGTATCAAGGCATTATTTTAGAATAATATTTACAGCAGGATGTTCCTGCAGAAAGCTGAAGTGCTATTTGCAACGATTATTTATTATTTTCAGTAAGCTTCCTTGGAGTGAAAGTCTTAAAGATTATTTCTCGTCGTCTAGCGTCAGTCGGAGAGCTATAAGATTCTAATACTGTTATCACAGGGTTAGTACGGTATTTATGAAAGAATCAATATGAATGTCTTAAACAATTTATTAGCACTTAAAAATCGTCAGCCTTCTCTGAAGCACTTTTACAATTTTCTCGCTAAATATGGCGGACTTCGTCGCTAAAGAACAAAGCTAACAATTGTCAATATTCTTTTCTAAGCTCGCTGCACTTTATTGATCTCAATACACTGAAGATATCGTTCCTCTTTATAAGGATCACTAAAACTCACGATTAATCACACTTTACGATGTGTGATTAGAGTTTCTCGTCGTTATAATATCTATCTTTCTCCACTGTATCACACATGAATAGAAGTCAGTCTATGCTGCCTATATTTTAACGTAGTTATTTCAGGGGGCTTTCTGTTGCCTCTATATTTACATTCTGAATTACACAAAATACTGCCTCAATGTACGAGGGTTGATCGACAGACATTATTTTTTTACTGTATATTGTTTGATAATAATTTCCTGTCTGTACCATGAATGTTTGAAGAGAGCGGAGTTTTATGTTCAACGTCCATAAGCAGCAGTAGGTTGGTACTAATGCTCTATTTTGCATCTCGTATAGCAAAGAATGATTGCATGCATTCCCCCTCATACTACTGTTACAGCAGCATATTATATGTCAGTATTGGCTAAATTGTGGAAGCCCATTGCCAGGAAATGACCACAACTACAGCAGATTGGATGGCGCGTTTTTCATGACAATGCGCGGCCTCATGTCGAAAATCAAGTCATGCAGTTTCCGACTAAAGTCAACATTACTTGTGTACCACATACAACTTATAGCCCTGATCTTGTACCTTGTGATCTTTGAGGACTCTGAATCAGAGCTCAAGAAAAGAAAGGCGATTCTTAAGGATCTCACAAAGGTGTCCTGCACCATGTGTTCAAGGACTGGCAGAGAAGCTGTAAAAAGTGGGGGGGGGGGGGGGAACGGGGTGTCCCACTCCACTGGCGCGGTGCGTAACAAAGGCGCTGAAGGCCAAGCTTTCCCTCATCATTCACGCGAGTGAACACTTGACTAACAACAATCGAGTGCCAACACAAAGGGTTTTCCAGAGTATTCGAGAAGCGTCCAACCTCCGGCGTGTTTGCAGAAGTTCGAGAACGGTTCATGTTAGGTCATCCTCGCTAAATAAGGAGACGAGGTAACGAGTTAGAGGAGCTATTGTAAAGGAAAAAAAGCAATTGGATAGACTTTTATTCGTTTTAATCACAATATCTAACAACACTTAAATAATACAAACAATCTGACAACTCAATACTCGCGAGACCAACTTCTATGTGATAGGACAATGGGTAGGCTACCAACACAAATCCCCTTCGTTGATTGACATTCCTCCTTTATAACAGTCGCGCACGGACACTCCCCTCTTATAGGCAGTGCTACAACTTTCTTAACTTATTTTTATGCCAAAAGAAATTGTATCTTGCATTTTGTGAACATGACTCTGAAAGTAAGACATGTCAACATAGAGAGTTGGCAAAAGACATACTATACTTCTCCTCCTTTCTCTTTTTTCTTGCTGTTTGTTGAAATAACAAATGATTCAACACAATGCTACACTTACTATTAGTAAAAACAAGTACATGTGGAGCTCAAACATTAGCAACGTAAGAATTATAGGCAAATGAGTTGATCTTAATACTGTCATTATTATCTAATGTTTGAATATTATAATTTCTACATAAAGTAGACGATTATGTTTCTTCTTATGTAGCGACGGCGAGAATTCCACAACGCCGCTGATGATGCCTGCCGCAGCTGCAAGCGAAACGTTTGGTAGTGGAAATTATTTTGTTGTTTAACGACGCTGTCAATTGCCAGATCATATCTGCCGGAATTTCGTACCGCCGGAGTTCTTTTACATGCCAGTAGATGTACTGACATGGTCTGTCGGTTTTAAGCACACTTAAAAGCATCGTCTAACCAACTGAGCCACCCAGATCGACGAAGCCCAGTGGACCACGGCCTCTTGGCCCGGAAGCATATTTTACTGATATATCGACATCTGACTACGTCATTGCAGGCGTGTTTGTAGAAGTCAAGAAAGGTCCGTATCTTCGCTATCTAAGGAGGCAAGGATACAGCAGAGAGTTAGTTGCAGTTACAGATATGAGTCGGTCAGTGTGTCACCGAGTATGAAACTACTGTGTGTGTGGTACGATACGTGGAGTCGAAGTGAAGAAGATTTAACGAGCGTCGAGTGATTGTATCGTCGTGTATAAGAGGCAGAGAAAGTGAAGATAGACAGTGAAAGGACTGAGTCAAGACTACGAGAAGTAAACAGTAGTGTGTTGTAATGTCACGAAAGATTAGACTGTGTTAACGTCTATAGAAGAGAACTGTGTATTTGCGCAAATATTTAGAAGATAGTAAAGAAATAGAAAAGCAACTGGACTGAACCTTTGCTATTTTGTCGATCTGGTGTCAGAAGTGGGATTCGTCGAATTGTTAAGCTTATGTTTAGTAGGGATGATTTTCATGAAAATAGAACTGTTATACATGCAGGTAACATAGCACTACCCTTCTGCATGCTTGGCATGTTTATTTTGTATTTTCTCTCTACTCCCCTCTCAAAGTGTTTATAATACCAAGGGCAAGCCTTAAGCAAAGCGCTTCTTTATAAAAGCAGCGGCTGACAGTGAAATAACATTTCAAACACGAACTACATCCGTTTCAAGACCCGCTTCAACCTGTGTTCTTTTAGTTATAAACTCGTTTCTTCGTGCGGTAACCTTAGCAACGGGAATCAATGTTCCAAAAACGCCATCTTAAAGACAGCCTATCATTGTTCTTAACGTGTAACATTTCTACAGCAAGAAGAAACCTGGTGCCGGCCCATGTTGTTGGGGGGAGGGGGTAGCGTTGCTGACTCACATTCAAGAGGCTCCAAGCTCGAATCTCGGTTAGGGTGAGTTATTCGGATAAGGGTTTTTTCCGGAGTTTTTCTTTGTCCTGAGAAGACCAATGTCGGTAACTTTAAACCTATGAACCCCGGGCTCATTCGAACATTATTTCACCCCTTCATTCATCTTCCGGTGTGTCCTACTAGGTTAAAGTTAAAGAAGAAGAAGAAGAAAAACTGGTGCTCATTTAGAATTGTCAAAATTAAAAAAAAATATGTAATTTGTTATTCTCGAGTGTTTTATATCAAAATATTGCGGTCTCAATAATTTTATCCTATTACAAAATTAATTTCTCACTATATAAGGAGGGGAGGCAAGAAGCAGAAGTAATTAGTTACAATGAGGAGTCAGTCAGTCAGTGTGTGTGTGTGTGTGTGTGTGTGTGTGTGTGTGTGTGGTTGTGAGAGAGATAGTGCGTGTGTGTTTGTCAGGTGCATGCGTATGGTAGCGTCGAAAGGAAGACAGCGAAGCAGTTAAGGAGTGTGGAGTGATTGTATCGTCAAAGTCAGCTATTTCAGAGACAGTGAAAATGAAGACAGAAAGGAGTGAGTCAAGGTTACGAGAAGAAAATAGTTGTGAGTTGTAATATCACGAAGGACTGTAGACTGTATCAACGTCACTAAAAGAGTGTTTTTGTGCAAACTGTTGAAAAAAAGTGAGAAAAATGTATCTGGACCGGATCTTTGTCAGTTTTGTCACAACATAAATATTGACCCACACTCTAGCTTTGTACCCTAAATATTCTGTTTAAATCCAATCTTCTGTTTTGTTTAAGACTACTTGTGATTAATAAGTGCTTCCTCCAGTTTTAATTCTTTTATAATCAAACATCAAGTGCTGTAGGTTGTCATCACTGTATCCGTATAAAAAATCTTTCTCTAATTTTTCAACGTCGACACTCCATGCCATGTTCTCTCTTTTCTCCTTATTTGCTTTATAAAAAAATTCACTCCATCCCAAGAGCCTTTACACATAGCATACCATATTGGTGATGCTTTTCTTTTAAACAAATAAATATGTTTTGTTTCCTGTATCTTTCAATCTTAACCTGCCTCTCTCCAAAATCATTTAGCATTTTTTTGATTCAGGGGGCCTCAAAACATATATTTCCGATGTAATCTCGACATCGAAATTTTGGGTCGAATACAGTACTTACCCTACTTAGCTATATTTAGCAGAGAAAGTAATGAATTGTAAAACAAAATTCCAGTGAATGTAAATTTGGAAATATGCGTGGAAAAGTAAAACAAAAGAGAGCGACAGATGTTGGCATCACCAGAGAGAAATGCAGTAGTGACCTAATCGTTGGGGTTTGTCAAGAAGACATACGTATTTATAAGTTCTTTTGGACGATAAGGGCACGGGAGTAGTAGAACGGGTTGCCCAAATCGATACAGCTAGCGGCGGGCGTGGCACAACCAGCAGAGAATGCCTTGCCTATTTACCGTGCAAATATTTATTGGAAAGACATCTTCGCTATCTTAGGAAACAGTCGCTCCTTCAAAGCATCGTTTACATAGTGTCAAACGTGTCTTCACTGGATATTGCTGTACTCATTACTTCATCTACCCCTTCCAGTTCCTATAGTAACCACAGCATTATAAAATTCGATATTGAGATTTCACCGGAAATACCTGTCTTGAGACTCACCTCATCAAAAAAATTCCAAAACATCTCTTCAATCCAAACTAACCTCTAAAATCGCTCCTTTTTGTTTTCTAAATTCTGGCGTGTTCCACTCACATTACTTTCTCTACTCTTGTACAAACTATCCTTACGAACTCTTATTCCTCTATCTTCTTAATGTTAGTTGAGACAAACATTTGTACTAATTATCTTATTACTAATTCCCTTGTAGGTGCAAGGAGAATATGGGTATACAGTAGGCTTTAAGCGATACTCAACTCCTTTAAAGCTGGTCGCTAAATGAAGGATTTCAAATTCCGTTCTCTTTGCACGGCTAAGATATAAAACATGAATAAAGACGCATTATTTGAAAAATTGCAAACCTCACACAAATAACAAGGAATGTATACGAAGTGGTTCACTCCACAAAAAATTCATTTAGACATAAATTGTGTTTTAACGAGATCTATATTTTTTTGTATGTGGCTATATGGGCTATAGCCAGCAAATTCAAAATATACATTTCATTTGCCATAAAATATATTAAACATGTGGCATTTTAATCAAAATCGTTAGCTATTTTCGAGAAAAATCAGTTTTCGAAAACTTTCCAGGTAATGGGTAGTTTACGGTGGAGGAATCTTCTTCAAAACCTTCGTGTCACATCCTTAAAATATATTAAACTTAAATACCAACTTTGTTTCTAACCAACTTTTCGTTCTTGAGTTGTGTTAACAGACAGACAGACAGACAGACAGACAGACAGGCAGATAGACAGACAGACACATACACATACGCAGATACACAGACACGCACATAAAGGACCTTTCTCTGAAAATGCTTTTTTGGATTCATGGGGCCTCAAAACATATATTTCCGGTGAAATCTGGACATTGAATTTTTTTAATACAATACTTCCCCTTCTTACTATATATAGTATAGAAAGTAATACATACAATGTTGTCCTAATAAAATACGCATACTCTTGTAGAATTGAACGAACCTGATTTATTATTTCTCCAAGAGACACAAGATTTTGAAAGGAACCTAGGATCAAGAGTTTCGAACGTAACGTTTTCTATACCGCCACTGACATATTTCTCGAAGACCGCAATACTAGGAAAAAAGATGGCCTCCGGGATTAAGAGACGCTTACAGCTCTTCCGGCAATAGACAGCCTCAAACTCGATAAGAAAATGTTTTGGAGGTTTTCCCCAGACACCTTCACTAAGTTTTAAAAGTATAGTGTTTCCAGTTTTATCTCTGTTTACACTAGAAAGTTATACAAATAACTCATGCCTTGCATTCATGTGACTTTCTCAACTCACTCCTCTACTAGACATTCTTACAAACACGTATTCTTGCATCTACTTAATTATCGAAATAAACTTTCATTACAGTTTATAATTAATGTAGAAATAAGGATAGAGCGATAGTCACATTTTTAAAACGTGTGTCACTATGTGATATATTTGAAGCCCCATGCAGTTAACAAGACAAAAAAAAAAAAAAAAAAAAAAAAAAAAAAAAAAAAAAAAAAAAGGAACGGTTACTTATCACTGGAGAAAAATATAAGCATTTCAAAAGTCAAACAACAATAAAGAAAATCTCGGAAATGCTTAATGAGACGAAACACTTGACGTCAGTAATGTGTGCTTTAATAATGTCTAAATTTTAAGATTTTGTCCATCTCTTACCATATTTTTTACCATTTATCATATTCATAATGAGGAACAATTCACGGGATATTCCTATAACATTGAATATATAAATAATCAATGTATGTTTGTCCTTTATACGTTCCTGAATTTCTTGACCGATCACCGCTAATTTCGGCACTTATATGCATTTTTTCACGGAGAGGGTTTGTATCCTATAAATTTTACTATACAACCTAACATTCACATGGTTTTTTCTAGTCGCTTTTCTTTTACGTAAGACATTCACATATCCCTCCCAACTCGCCCTTCAACATACAGCCTATACGATTTTCAATGATTGAAGTAGAAATGCCACATATTACACTCACACGGTTTTGTCTACTCACTTTTCTTTTATAAACCACAATCGCATTTCTTTCTCTACAAGGAATTCGTAAATTTTCTATATGACTAGCACAGGAGTGCAACGTGTTACATTCACACAGCTTTCCTCACTCGCTCTTCTTCCTGCGGTATTTGGGGTTCTTCGACAATGAGTTTGCATAGATTTTCCCGTTGTATTTATGTACTGTATTTTGGGTCCTTTATAGTATCCAACGTAAATCTAAAAGTTTTAGGGATAAAATCGTCAAACCACGGGCAATGCCGGGTATTCCAGCTATTATGTCATATAAATATCTGATAGAAATACGTCATATAAATATTTTTACTATGTATTTTGGCGTGGAGAGAGTTTCTTAAAAATCCTTTTTACTTTCTCTAATACGTATAATTAGTGGAGAAAGTATTTATTCCACCCAAAAATTCGGTATTTCACCATTTCTACTTACTAGTAAAGTAAAACTGCTTTTTTCTTTTTGGTTTCAGGGAGCCTTAAAACACATATTTCCGGTGAAATTTCGACATCGAACTTTTGTATTGAATACAACATTTCCTCTACCTACTACATAGTAGAGAAGCTAGAAATATCTGTGAATGCAATATATCGTTTTTTTTTTTGCAGTAGAATCGCGTAATGAATAATTTGACAGTTACTTCCTCTAGCTTATATCGGGTATTCAGGTTTATTCGACCATTCCCGCCATACAATCGTTTATTCGTGACGTCAGCATTGAAGCGAGTTTATCATCAGAGCCTCTGGCAGCGAAACATGAGTGGAAGGAGTAGATGTGAATAGTTTCGAAGACAACTTAGTGAAATGGGACTTGTACCTTTGCAATATTTGCATTTGGAACTTCTTTCGCGTGCATCTCATCAACTCGCAATTTCAGCGTGTGCAATGATAGTTAACTGAAATAATTGGAAGGTGTTTGTGAACAGTGTGTCTCGGCTTAAGTGGCACAATTTTTGCATTGCAAAACAGCTTGTTCATACTCTTTGCAGCAGTAAATGAAAACTGAGCCAAACAGAATAAACTAAAAACGCAACACACAAAAACAAAATAACGACGCTGTATTGGAAAATACCATGACAAAATAACAAAAGTCCCATCTAGTTACTTTTTTCTCACTTTATTCACCTCAAAAACTTTTTCAGACAGTTCACACAGTCTTCAATGCTTCCTCACATTACAACTCAACAGACAATTTTCTGTCTTTCTTCACTTTCTGTCTCTCAAACAGCTCACTTTGGCGATACATTCACTCAAAACTCATTAAATGCTTTGCTATTGCCCTTTCGACGTGACAGTTCTCTCACACATGCAGCTGAAACACACACAGACACATACTACAACTAAAAACTGACTGACTTCTCACTCTCGTCTCGCCTCCTTTTACGGCGAGGCTGATGAAACACGGACCTTTCTTGAACTTCACCGTTTCTGAAACTTCTAAAAATATGCCGGCCACCGGACGCTTCGCGAATGATATCGAAAATCTCTTTTGGTTCTGCCGCTCTGATTATTGTCGCGTGAGTGCTGTGGGGCAGCGTGACCTAGAGCGCCTTTGATATGCACCGAGCCTGGTAGTGATGTGAGGTAGCTTGGCCCGACCGTGCTTTGTTGTACTCCATGGCCGAAGTCACAATACAAAACAGTTGCAGCGTTGTAAGTATACATGAAAATCTAACAACACCAGATTTGTAATCAATCTCACTTATCATTCTTTTTATCATGTTTTGCCTCGGTAGTTGATGCATTTTTGTGCAAGAATGGAGGAAATCATTCACACAACAGCCAATATCGTAACGATAGCCTCACCCTGTATTCTTCTGGTTTGGAAGTAGTGCTGAATCATGCAAATTCTGTGATCGATGGTCACTGCCATCTCGCGTGCAAAGAACAATCAAAATGCCCAAGTGAAAAACAGTTTTACACCACTGCAGTAGATTGACTTGTTTAGGAAGCTCGAGTGGCTTGCTGAACTAACGGGTGATTCAAAACTGGTTGCGATGTGTTTTGCCTGTACGCGTCTTCGGCGCTCGTCACTGACTGCTGCTGTCATAAAACAGCGCGGATGAAACCATACAACATTTTTAAAACTACTTTTAAAGGCTTGAGTTACCTATATTATTAAAGAAGAGGCTGAAACTGGCCCCTTTGTTGTCCATACCTCTTCAGGAAACTATCCATCACTCGCCGTAGTTCACGTTGAGAAATACTGACAATTTCCTGACGGATATTTTGTTTTAGTTCTTCCAGAGTTTGTCTTGTACACTTTATGCTTTAAGTTACCCCATAGAGAGAAATCGTAGATCACCTGGAAATCTTTGTGGAAATCACACTTTCACTTGGCGAGCTGACTGAGTTAACACATACGAATCATAAATAAATATCAGATGTGCAGTAGTACAGGGCAAAATAATAAAGTACACTGCTAATAACCAATCACACATCAGCTCAATACTGCACTTTCAGAGCAGAGAAGAGCAAGTCACCGGCATGACCTTCTGTACATCAGCTATGTTATTGTGTTTCATTAGAAAAACACCACGCAGTGTTTCGGATGTTTTTGGGTCTCTCTGTAGTAATGACGTCATTCATTTAAACTGACTAGAGGTAAAGATTGAATATCTCTGAGGACTCGATATAAAGGGCACAGTAAGTAAAAGCGACTATTATTAAGCACGTTTTAGTGAGAATTAAGGTAGGAATTATATTGCCCGTCTTGCCCGAGTATGTATGGTGCATTAAAACAAGAGCTGATCGTAAAACAAGCCCGCTACGTGTAAGGGAAATAAAGTAGGTAATGAGTATGGCAATTTCGTGCAACGATTTAAGCTGCTGTTGCACTTTCTCTTTGCTGACAAAATGTATGACAAATAGCAGGATTCCTCGTCTTATTGGATTACCTGTATGTCTTCACGTGCGCATTAATTATTAGCGATGACTGCACGGCTTTGTTTACCAGGCAAGCGTCGACTGCCGCCTTGGAAAGCTAAGGAAGAGCTTAGCGGCGGAATCGTGGAACCCACATATCCATAAATATAACGCTAAAGTAATCCGGCCCCCTAACGATATCACTTGAATTAGTCAACGCGGCGGCAGATTTAGGGCTCTAAAAGCGAATTTTCGTGTCCTCCGGCATTCTAAAGGACGGGTACTCACATTTTTCAGCGTTAGAGTAGGCCATGCGTGAGACAAAATTAAAACTTTCAGTGGATTTTTAAACAAGGACCACAAAATAATAACGGAGTTGGATCAGTAGAAAACAAATTCTAGTAAATAACTAGTCTACATTAAATTCTACAGTAGAGAAGTAACGATCAATATTAAAAGTACATAATTAAGTAGAAAAGGCAAATTTACTTTTTTTGGACGTAAAATAAATAACATGGAACGTAAGCAAGGGAAATTGTATAAATCAGCAACTACTTGTCTTAGAAATCAAGCACTTTATCGTCTTCATCTCGAAAACAAAAATATTCGTTCTCCCATTTAATTATACATATGTATTCATACTCCACGCCATCCGCCTCTGATTAGCAGGTCTGGCTCTCCTTGCCTTGGTCAGTGGTGGGGGAAAATAACACGTGTAGGGGAAACGAGCGTGTGCTGAACGGTTGAGCAACCCTGGTGTAGCGTCTGTGGCCGCATTAGGGAGGTCGTAGGTTAGATTCTCCGGGTCGCTAAGCGAATGCTGTGAAGGATAATTACAACCCCCCCCCCCCCCCAGAATTTTCTGTCCCTCCGTTTCACCTTACTTCTCACTTCACCTCACCTTTTCTCCTAAGCGTCGGCGGGGGTTTCATCGTGTATGGCAGGGAATTTGCTCTGTGGAAGTTCTCGTCCTCTGGTACCCCCCCCCCCCCCGGTTTTTGTATATTCTGCTCTTCTAATGTGCTCATTTTTTCCATGACTGTACAAACCGTCACCGGGGTGTTTCAATGTCTCTTGCCTCAGGTCCAGCACAAAATATTTTCTTTAGATGGTGGTGCTAAGTGTTGCGGAATAAAATATAAAAAGCAAGTGGCTTCAAGCTGTTATAACTCTATGTATTGTATCGTCTGTTCTTTCTTTGTTTTCATTGTCTCAAATTTTATATTAGTACTGCTATCGACAGGAAACGACAAACTAAACATAGTGACGATAAAATAATTTACTCTATGTAGTTTATTTATACATATCTATATGTTATTGATCACGTAACACTAAGTACCCCCTCAAAACCTAGTCATAGAGTCATATATTAACGCCCCTGTTTGTATATCCATAACTCTCATCGCATCGCTTTGAGGGCCTTTCGCGGTACGGTGCGAGGATTACAAAATTATAGAAATGGCTGCACCGTCTGAAATAGTCCATCGTCTGGATTGTGCCATACTACGAACGGATCAGCACTAAACAAACTTTTTAGAGTTTTTGTTTGGTATCATACAACACCATTATTTTATATTTCACGCTTTGGAAAACACAGTCGCTTGAAACTGGATTAAGTCCTAGCGGAAATATTTAAAAACTTGATAGAGGTATACAGGTAGGGGCTGATGTAAACAATGTGTAGAAGTGCATTAAAGGGGATTAAAAGCCCTATTCCTCCAATGCTAAAATTGCTAAAATGGTTTCTCAAGAACTATTACAGATTCAAATTTTTACAGCTGTTTCAGGCAATGTTTTTAAATACGTGGATTTTGTTTTGTAACATAAGGTTTTTTTTATGTAAAGGTTAGAAGTTTTTACTTTTTCTTTAAATTTCACTGATCAGCAGAAAACTAGGTCCACAACTCTGTTATGATGTGCTTGATATGTGTTGAAAATTTGAAACTTTTATCTTTCAGTTTCTGAGAAAACTGCACCTTTATAACAGAAAGTGGAGTTCATACTCTGGCACAAGAAAATACATCACACGTTTTCAATGTAAAATTCCAGTGTTTACTATTTTTCCCTCGCAGAGGCAGCAGACATCCTGACAGTAGTGGTACCAATCGCTACAGTGTAAATTCCGCTATAAAATGAGCTGAATTTCATATTTTTACCGCAATTGGTTCAAAAGTTATGGCATTTTTCTGCAACGATGCAAATAGAAGTGCAGTACAATTTTCAAAAATATATTAAAATGTTTGTAATCCACCCCTAACACTAAACTATATATAAAACTGTTCAGAAAATGTCAAATAATATCACTCTAAAAACAAAAGATGTCATTTTTTAACCAAATATATATTTTAATCTCTCCTGCATTGTTATATTTCTGACTATCACAGACTGAGCTGCAATTTTGTTATACACAAGATGCTTCGAAAACAAAAATACCTATTTCTCCCATTGAGTACCTATTTGCCAGGAAAAATGATTAAGTTGTAAGGCTGTAAGTCTGCCTTCTGCTCAATGATCAGCTACCTGGGACGAAATAATAAACTCTGCCCCACAACGAGGCTACAAATATATCTGCGGAATACCAAGATTACATGCAGTGAAGAGAAAATCGGCCACAGTTTTTTTCCACTAATGCATGTGTCCAAGAAAAAAGTGTGAGAGATACAAACTGCACACTTTTGTAACCTCTCTCGTTTAATACTTTTTAAACATCGATATATGATAAGAATTATATATTTACTCTAATATTCAAATAGCTTCAACTAGTTTTTCTCTTGCCAATTTTTTATCTATGGGAGGGAAAGCTAAGGCACAGGTATTTTTATTTCCAATTTATGTTTTCTTAAAAATCGCAGCTCGGTTTTGAATGTTAAAATTACCCTCGATAGTGGAAATTGTGAACGTTTACACAAAAAGCATTTAGCCTTTCCTTTCTTCGATAGTTTTATATTTTGCACGTGTAATAGTTTAATTAGTGTACCGCCAAAATAGATACTATTATTCGTTATAACTTTCCTGAATATCACTTATTCGTAATTTGAAATTTCTGTATTATGAGTTACGGATATCAAAATGAGCTTTACATTTTTCATTGATTGTTTCCTTATAGTCCGCAAGTGTCCAATATATTTCGACCCAATCCTCTTACCATACATATTTCTTTTATATTTAGAGCAAAACAGCGTTCACTTTAAAACATAGACCTATTTGTGTTCATAGTAATAAAAGAGGATCCCAATTTTGTTCTGCAGATATCATTATTAGACAGAATTATGGAAATTCATACCGAGCGAGCGTGCGAGGTAACGAGGTCTCGGGTTCGACTCCCGTTACCGCCCACTCTGACTTGGGTCCTTCGACCTTCCTGGTAGGTAGGCAAATGCTGGGTGATTCCTCACTATGTATGTAATTTCCGTTTCATAAGAATGACAAATTATCCTGATAACACTAATGTGGCTCTGTAGGTAGTACTTAGCTATTTTGAATTGCAAATCATTGCCAATTATATTTAATATCTACTTGAAAGCTATTTAAATGAATGTGTACCGAAGAACTAACAATAGATGCTATGCATTGCAAATCAGATATAACAGAATGATGAGACGTACAGGCTATAAAATCCAATCAAGTACATTAATTTATATGCAGCCTAAATCATATGTTAAGCCTTATAACTGCAGGGAAGTATTTTATTTAGTTTCTTAAATAATTACAAATTTATTCCTGCTGTTTTCATTCTGCTTGTATATAATGTATCTTTTTATTGTTCAATATTATAATCTAACGTTTGTGTAACGTGACGCCGGCCAGAGTGCACAACAAAAGAAGGTCGGGACCAGGCTGCCCTACCCCATTGGTGGTGCGTGTATCAAAGGCGCTCAAGGTCAGGCTGCCTCGCGTGATTGTTTGTGAACACGTGACAACGATCAGAGCGGCAACACAAAGGGGTTTCGAGATCATTCAAGAAATGTCCGTCGGTCGGCTTACTTGTGAAAGTTCGAGCAAGGTCCATGTAATAGCACGAAAGACTGTAGACTGTGTTAACGTCAGACTGTGTATTTGTGCAAACATTTTGGATGAAAATTAAGTGAGAAAAAAGTAACGACTGGATTTTGACGTTTTTGTCACAAGATTTTAAATATTTTTAGTGTTGCATACCCATCCGATGCCCAATCATTATTATTTTGTTGGGATTACAAAGTTTAACTGAATTATTTTCAACGATTTTAAATATCTGGTACAGTCACTTAAGGGGAGTATTTTAATGATTAATTTATCAACGTATTAAAAATATTTCTGAACATATTCTGTGTTTAGAGTACCTCGTATCAGGCTTCGCGTTGATAAGTTTACATTTTTATATATCTTTATAGTTGAATATAACGTAAAATAAATGTGCCTAAAATATATGTTGAACATTTTAAGTTTAATATCTTGTTTTATCCGTGTGTAACATGGTTTGAATGACAACATTCATTAACTTTCTCTTTCATTTTCCATCTTTTGCATAGGCTCTTTTTGTCATCCATTTCCTAAGTCGATAAGTAAAGAACCAAGATTCTGAGGAGGTAAAACAAATATATCGTGAATAATATGTATGGTCAAGGAATGCACCTAGACAACTGTAACATATCCAGCATCATTATGTTTAAACATCCAACGATCAACCATCCATCGAGAGAATTAAATCCTTAGAAGGGAGCGAGGGTCTTTGTCTCGCATTTGGAAGGTTCCCAATTCAAATCCTGTGGTTCGGGTTTTACAGGGGTTTCTTATGACTTTACTCGTTATTCTTAAAATATATGACTATCGCTTAAGCTCTCTACATTCTGCAATTCTCATTGTACCTATAAGGACCTATGTAATAAAATCATTTGTACAAACGTTAACCCCGATTAACATGAAATAGATAGGTTAAGCGTCTTTAAGAATAGTTCGTGATCGACCAATCTGATTGGGTTTTTTCCGCTGTTTTCGTCAGTCGCCAAAGTAAATACTGGACTGCATATTTAATATCATAACCCAAAGTTCCACCTTAAGTCTAAACAATTGTATAAATGAAACATCTGATGTGTTGCACTCACATGACTTTCTCTACTCTTGCACTAACTATTCTTACAAACTTTTATTTCTCTATCCTCTTCGTGTTAGTTGAGATAAACATTTGCAGAAATTATCTTATTGTTTATTTACTTGTAGGTGCAAGGAGAATATGGGAATACAGTAGGCTTTGAGCGATAGTCAAATCTTTTGAAGTTTGGAGATTGTTTTTTTAGCACGGCTAAGATTTAATTCCATTTGACGAAAGTTTAAGTATTCCAAAACTCACACAAATAATAAGGAATATCTTTGAAATGGCTCACTCAGTGAAAAATTCATTCAGACATAAATTGTGTTTTAACGATATCTACATTTTTGGGTAGTAAGATTTGGTCTATCTCTTGCGGTTTAACAGTTATGAAAAAGTAAACAAGACGATGTGAGCTATGGCCAGAAAATTCAAAATATAACTTTCATTTGCCATAAAAATATCTTAAACATGTGACGTTTTAATGAAAATCGTCAGAGCCATTTTCGAGAAAGCAAAATTTTCTAACAATTTTCCATGAAAGGGTAGTTTAGGGTAGAGGAAATTTGTTCATAATCTTCCTGTTGCTTTGTTGAAATATATTAAAATATGAAATTTTGTTTTTAAGCAACTTTTTGTTCTTTGAGTTATGCTGTTCACACACACATACACACATACCTTTGTCCACTTTTTTTATTCAGGGGCCTAAAAACATATTTCCGGTGAAGTCTCGCCATCGAATTTTGTGGTGGGATACAATACTACCTCTACCTACTATAGGTAGTAGAGAAAGTAAAAAAATAGTTTGCACAAGAGTGAGTACACTGTCATATGAATGTGCACATCAAATTATCCTTTTTCCAGTGATGTTACCTGCATAAACGTTACACAGTATTACACTAGAGAACTTGTTATCCATTTTGTAATATCCTGATGCTGTTTACTTAACGCGACATTAAATAGCAAACACAATCATCACATAATACCAAGCCTCGTTTTATAGAATCTAAATTTGTCAGCTACCTTGAAGGGACAGGAAACTTAATAAGGAATAAATACTGAACCCACTTTTTGTGTTTCATTACTTTGATTCCCATTTACATTTTTTCTTGCAAGGTTAGTGCAAAGCCTAAAATTACTCATGAACAACAGAGCGGTATGGAATGAAGTTATGCTTTAATTAATATTCCTTGTTATGGCAGTGTCAAAACCCTTGGGCTTATAATAATAATTATGGCACTACAAAGGCTATTATATTGCCATGCACAATGATGCAGGATTCAATTACTAGAGTATACAGTAACTGAAGCATAATTACGAGACGGCCAACATTTATGGAAGTAATTTTCATTAATGCGTTAGTGGTACAGCCGATATTAACAATATGTTACAACAAGGGACAAGTATTAGGCGATGGAGCTGCAAACGGCAAGAGCATTTAAAACAAAAATATCAACTTTTAGACGCCAATACAAGCTTATGAGCACTTGTAAGACTTCGGTTTGCTGCATGAGGTTGAGCATTGTCATACTTCCCTGCGACAAACAAAGTTCTGCGAGGATTTAATTCAACTATAAAGCAATATCTGCTTAAAAGTCCTTTTTGAACAATCAAGGGGCTTCCATTGAAGTATGCTTGTTGGGTAACACGTGTCCAGAGAATCTAAACTACCACCATCTCTGCCTTGCAGGATATAGGTGACTGGCCTATTCCAGTCTTGCTTCTATCTTACAGAGGAGTGAAAATTATTAGACTCATGTCAATTTGTATGGTGAAATGGTTGTAAGTTATGAGTTTGAATATAATTTACAAATGTAGAAAATTAAATAAAATCAAAAGCTAATCAAAAGCCTGTCAGCTATTTGTCATGTAGATGTGCTTGTAAGTTTCCATTGAGGGAAGTTTCTGGAATACGAGATTTCTTTGTGCTCTACCGGGAAAATGCGAGTCATATGAATTTAAGGGCATTCCGGCATGTTGCCATGATAGCTTAGTGGTCGAGAGCAAGCTGCGCGCAGAGCGAGCGATCCGTGGTTGGAATGCCCGCTACGGAAATTGTTAGATATTTATTTACTTTCATTTCTTTATTAATACCTTCACTTAGTCCTAACGAACAATCATCACCATCACGATTATCGTCGTCGTAGGGGTGGTTAGCCAGCTATGATAACTTGAGTGTACAGAGGGTTCAGGGTTTTCAGGCGTTACAGATGGAAGTTACAAATGAAAAGAACGAAATTAATAAGGCAACCTTATATCTCTGCCTCTGTGATGGCAGTTACCATAGGGGTCATCCAGTCCATCTGTTTTCATTATCTTGTCGTAGCATTCATTTATATTTTTCATTTATACTGTTATTTTAGACTTAATGTGAAACTTCGGGTTGTGGTATTAAAAATTCAATCCGGTAGTTACCTTGACTGAGAAAAACCCCAGTCGGATCGATGGGCCAACGGGATTTGAGCCCGGGATCTCTCGAATGCGAGCCACAGACGATACCGCCTGAGCCATCCCGCTCGGACCAACAACCGCTATTAGATACGTCAGTGTGTATTTGTGACTGACGTTGGATTGAACAGCGTGAACTGGTGTTTACAGACTATGGAAAACCAAAATGAACATTTCCGATATCTTATGCTGTTTTAGTATTGTAAGGGCAAAACCACCTCGTAATGCTGGTAGAAAATTTGTGCTGTCTACTGGGAAGATGCAGTGATGATTGTCAAAATGGTTTAGTTGATTTCGAGCTTCGAATTTCTCCTTAAAACAGAAAATTAGGCAACTACTCTGTCGTAGCTGTGCTGTGTTCCCAGGCGTTTTTAAATGAATGAAACATATTAATAAGTGAGACAACCTCATATAATTGCCCTGCATTGCTCCCTCTACAGTCTCGTGACGAAACAAGATGGTATGGTATAAGGATGAGATCTTGAAGGATAACTGTCAAAGCAGATAGACTGGATGGCATCCTAATGCCATGTGCCCGTCACAGAGGCAGAGGTGTAGTTGCCCTGCATTGTACTCTCTATGGTCTCGTGACGAGCCAAGATGATATTCTATAGGAATGAGATCTTGAAGAGTAACTGTCCACTACATCCGATATACGAGTATCTCCCAACAGACATAACCAAAAATTACCTAAAATAAATAGAAAAATATAATGCTCCTGGGAGTCTTAAGGCTACCAATCCGGGTATTTGAGAGCATTGAGGATTAAGATGTATTCCCTTATTCTACTTAGCTGAGCTGACTTGGAATGATTCAGGCGCCGGTGAAGTCTGCCCATATGCAACTGCGTTAAATCATTCTGTTTAGTTGTGAGAACTTGGGTACTTGGCATGAGATGTTAAAAGTGGGTGGAGAGGGAGTCATACATGGAGTATGTATATCGCTACTTGAGAAAGTTATCGTAAGTGTACTACATTAGATTTCGCAGCCTGAAAATGCTGATATAGCGTTTTAATGCAGTCTTGAGGCATGTAGCGCAAGAGTTATACCCAGACATTTCTGTTCTAAATCATCTCTTATTTACGAGTGGCCGTAAATCCGAGTTAAGACTTGCACAACTCCACTCTCAGAGAAACTCGCTTAAATCTTTCTTTATGAAGTTGCGTTGAAAAGAAAGCAGACTTAATTTTCTGTCTATGGTGCATCTAACTGATGGCATAATTAACATAATACAGAGAACTTGAAAACTATACACGGTGGCAAGGGGAAACTTGAGGGCAACTTGCGATGAATTCTGGCAAGGAGAGATTATAACGAGCGCGTCATAGCCACGTGCAACGCACAAGGTGGGGACATGGAGTTCACTGATTGCATTTTACGCAGAGAGGAAACAACGAGGCTCTGGGCCAGTTTCTTTTAATCGTGAAAAAGGCAATTAAATACCACTCAAGTTTTCATTTT
Source organism: Tenodera sinensis (assembly GCA_030765045.1). Classification (NCBI taxonomy): domain Eukaryota; kingdom Metazoa; phylum Arthropoda; class Insecta; order Mantodea; family Mantidae; genus Tenodera; species Tenodera sinensis. The sequence goes on from CM060970.1 coordinate 44,199,438, forward strand.
TGTAAATAAATCTGGACGAATTCTATTCGCAGTTTATTGGTAAAATCAAAACCTGTATTGAGGTTATGAGGTTCTGTTGATAAAACATGCGAGTAGTTTATGATTTACAGCTTAAAACCTTCTTCTTCTTTACCTGATTACTCTCCCCTTACGTAGGACTTACAAGCCAGTGCAGAAATGTATTTCCTGTTTAACGACGCTGTCAATTACCAGGATCACATCAGCGTAGCCGGTGTGGTGGAATTTCGTCCTGCGGGAGTTATTTTACATGCTAGTAAATCTACTGACAAGGAGCTGTCGTTATTAATCACACTTAAAAACCATCGGTCTGGATCGGAAATGAACCCACGAACTCGGGATCAGGAAGTAGAGGAATCTATGGGCCGGAGTAAAACCTGGAAGTGGGTGATCAGCCCTGCACCAGGTATGAGAGTGAGGAAGAGAATGATATGAAATGCAGGAGAAATGGATAAGTGGAAAGGTGATAATGGAGCAGTTGGCGGAATAAGCGGCGGGGGAAATCGGAAAACCCGGAGAAATCTCGCCCAGTGGCCGCTTCGTCCACCACAAATACTACAGATGAGCCCCTGGGATCGAACCCGGCCCGTCACGGCAGTGCCTTATAACTTAAAATCAATAAGGGAAAATTCTGAAGTTGTTATTATTTCCTCGTTCCTTTCTTTTAGGGAAAGTAATTAGAAATGTCACTTGGCCAAGTTTTTAAGGGGGATTTAGGATATGACATATAACAAGCTTATGGTAATATTAAAAAAGTCGATAATAGAGGGGAACATAGGTACATCACTATGTGTAGAGATGAATAAAGGTCCATTTTGCATGTATGCTTAGGGAGCGGGTACTTCCGCGCGTCGCTGTGGCCTGCCTGTCTGCGATCTGTATCTCTCTGTGGTCCTTTCTACCACTTTGTAGGGGCTAGCCACAGTAGAAGAGACAAATTTAGTGATGCGAACACACTAGTCACTATAAGCATCTAAATTATCTCCTTCATGACCATCAAAACGGCTATGTATGCAATTAAGTGGCAAAACATTTATGTATTTGTACTTACTGAAACTGCATTTAAATGAATGATGTAAATATTTAAATTACATTTTAACAATCTGATGTGTTACACTGATATAACTTTCTCTCTCTTGTACAAACTATTCTTACTATCTGCTTAATGTTAATTGAGATAAACATTTACAGAAATTGTCTTATTAATAATTTTCTTCTAGTTGCAAGGGGAATATGGGAATACAGTTGACTTTAAGCGATAGTCAAATCTTTTAAAAGCTGGTCGCTAGGCGATGACGTTGACATTCTCTTTGTATGTCTAGGATAAAAGAAAAGAACAACTACCGATTTGAGAAAAGTGTAAGTACTGGAAAATTCAAACAAATAAGAAGGAATTATCGGAAATCGTTCAGTACACAAAATATTGTATGTGACATAACTTGTTTGTTTCTACATTTTCTGTGTAGTAAGACTTTGTCTATTTTTTACGGATTACCAGTTGTACAAAACTCATTCAGAATGGCTTAAACAGCTAATGATATTTCAATCAAAAGTTGCATCATTGGAAGAAGCTGAACTGAAATACCATGTCGCTTTTGAGTTATGCAGTTTAAGACATAGAAACAGAGACATATCTTTTTATAAAGTGTCTTTTTTTCGATTAAGGGAGTCTTAAAACATGGATTTCCGGTAAAATTTTGGGTGAAGTGCACTACTTTCTCTACTTACTGAATGCAGTAGAGAAAGTAAAATAATTACATGACATTGGCTATAAAATATCAAAACTGTTTAGATACGAGACTACCCTATAAACATGATTGGCTTTTTGAACAAGGACAATGGAAAAGCGGAAGAGAAGAGATCTTAGCAGATAAGGAGCTAATGCAATTTAGTTGGTGTTCTAGCAGTTGAAGGTTTATTGAACGGCACCAAACATCGGAACACTGGAGCTGAAGTATAATGGAAACGTTATTTGATAGGCAGTCATTACAACTTGTATCTAAGTGCTCACGGCTCACGGTGGTTGTATTGAATTTGAGATCCTCTCTACGCTTCGCTGTGTTCTCTGTCTAGCCAAGTTTAGTTAGCTATTATCTGCCATGCTCCGTATAAAAAGGGATGATATTGAGTTGAACGAAGCGTCAACTCTACAGACACTGCTGTATCAAAACTACCCACATTTCCAAAGGAGTCCAATGTAACTTGTAACTGTTGTTCAGCCACCACACAAGTTTATCATCGTCAGCGATTGTGGCTCGACGTAAACACCAGCTTGTATGTGTCTGTGTGTTGGGATGAATAATTTGTAATTAAGACCACAAACTATCAAGGTTTCAATGAAACTCACATCTGCCTTCACTTTGTTTTTCAATAATGACTTTAAATGTTGTTGTTGTTGTTGTTGTTCTTCTCTTCCTCCTCCTCCCTTTCCTTTCAAGGATTACGTGTTATGATCACCTTTTCCTGTCTCTGTCATCCATACACTCTTACAAGGTCTACTAAGATCTCTTTCTAATTGGCCGATAATTCATTACTTTTTTGGTAATCTATTTTATACATTCCGTTAACATTATCTTTCCATTTGATTCTATTTTCTTCTCTCTTATCATTAAGGGGACACTGGTACCAAAATGCAAAAGAAAAAATTTTCTTGAAGAAATGTTATCTTCAACGTGTCCAGAATATGACCATTAAATATTATGTGTCAAATCCACCTGGAAATTGGTGTATTTCAAATTTATTTAGACTCTTGCAACATTTTCAGTAAGTGTGTTCCAAAACTTTAAATAGCTTTTTCTCCATATAACAATTTTTGTATTTGGGGTGAACTTTTTTGCAGTAAATATTGATGGATAAAGTTGAAATTTTCAGGATATGTAGAGTATAACTTGTTAAAGAAAACTGTGCATTGGTTTGTTGATCACACTCATACATAAAAGTATATGCTTTTTCCTCTTTGTAATTGTTAATATTTCTTTTATTCTATTCGAAATAGAAAATAAATTCATATTTATAATAAATATTAATATTTTGGAAAAATAATGCACAGTTTTATTGCCGTCGGCATAGAAAAACTAGCATACCAAATTTCAGGCCTCTTATTTAATTCTAAACTGCAAAAAGTATACCTTTTATTACTATTCAATTCTTTTCAAAAATATAATAAACAACTTTTAGTTTCAAAAATATTTAATATATAGCCATGAAACTTATACCAACAGTATATCATAGCAGGTGCAACTTAATCTAGAAATTTCATTAAAATTGGTTAATCAGGGAAGAAAATTCATTTGGTATCAGAGTGTCCCCTTAACTGAAAAGAGTTTTAAATCTAGTGTTATTGTTTCTTTCATTATTTTGTCCATTTTAGTACGTCCTCTTTTGTTATCATCCATGATTCGGAACATAACAGCCACAACTTTATAGAATTTCACTTGTGTTTCTTTTCTTGTTTTTCTTCCTAAGGTTCTTCAAATTGTTCCACAAATAACTTTAAATCACTTAACGTTCTTCTCAATGTCTTTGTCATACTTAAAACTAATATCACATCCTAGATAATTGAAATGGGAGACTTGTTCTAAAATTTTCTCATTTATTATTATTTTTTATCTGACCAGATTTTTCCCTTTAAAAGCCATTATGTTTGTACTATTTGTAGATACAGTTAAATTATATTGTATTGCATGTCAGGTCCTATTGTAATTCCAAGCTGTATTTCCTACCATTAAATGGCTTTGATGTTTTTATTCTATTTGAATTTTACATAATTTTGTATTACTGGGAAACCATAGAGAATTATTACTATACGAACCCATTAAAACAGATTGTAACACATTTTTGGGGTGGGGGTGGCGTAGCGTTTTCGAAGAATTTTGTGTTTACAAAATCTTTGTCAATACCTTCAAATTTCAGCGTTCTGAAGTAAGTCCTTCATTTTACCTGTTATACTGATTATATCTCTTTTAATAATGCGGGGGATGTCGTGTTTCGTGGTTTAAAGGTAACTGCTAGCCTCTGGTTCTCAAGGAGGCGAGTTCAAATCCGATGAACTCTTTTTGTTGGCGTAACAATCTTTAGCGTGGCTTTCTTCGGAAGGAAGGTACAGCTACTGGTTCCACATCGCAAATTTACGGCACGTAAAAGAAACAGCCCGATAAAGAGGCTTCTTAAGCGGTATTTCAAGCCCAATATAGAATGCAACGCTGATATTCATAACAGTTAAAGAGTTCCATAAACTAAAAAAAAAAAAAAAAAAAAAAAAAAAAATATGTGTTACATTCATATGATTTTCACTATACATTTCTTAACAAAGTATTCTTACAAACGCTTATTCTTCCATCTACTTCACGCTAATTGAGATAAGGATATGCCAAAATTACTTTATTACATATCAAGGCAGCTCGAAATATCTCCCCAAATATTCATGGGCTATTAACAGAAAAAATTGTAGGTTAATTTTGTTATATTTTATAATTTGTATAAGTTCCTTTTTCATAATTTCTCATCAGCTAGACATCCAAAAAATTATTTAGAGCAGAATTTTCACATTAAGGGTAATCTACAATTGAGGGATTTTCTTGAAAATCTTCGTGTCGCATCCTTAGAAGACGGCGAAGCTAAATACCACGTTTGATATTTAAGAAACTTTTTGTTTTTGAGTTGTGCGTTCGCAGAAATAAACACATACACACATAGAGTGAGACAGAGAGAGAGAGAGAGAGAGAGAGAGGGGGGGGGAGGGAGGGAGAGAGATGCTTCTTCTGAATTTAAGGGGTCTCAAAATATGTATTTCCTGTGTAACCTCGATATCGACTTTTTGGTTGGAATTATTTAGGGGGTTTCAAAACATGTATTTTCGGTGAAATTTCGACATAAAATTTTTGGGTCGAATACAATACTTCCCCTACTTACTATACGCAGCAGAGAGTAAAAAAGGGATAGCAAAAGCTCTATCGTGGTAAAAGACGTTATTGTGTTACGTGATACGGACTACTGAAAAATCCCTATTGCTAGCTTTAATCCTGAACGCCAATTTATTTAAAGTACAGTTTGATTGGAACCTAATAGGATTGGGATTTGGGTTACCCAGAGAGACATGAATTTGCAGCAGTACAGGAAAATTTCGACGTACAGCAGGAATTGAGAGGCCATTTTCCTATGGAAGCAACAACCAATCAAATGGCTGGACAACAATGTCCCCTTGTTTACATTAGGTATCATTAGTGCTGAACCAGCTAACGCGATGTTTTCCGCTTTTCGATTGCGCGTAAAACGTGTTAACAATAGAGTGCGATGATTCGCAGAGTTGTTGATGCAACAACGGCGTGAGAGACGCTTGTTCATTTTGGGACAACAGTAACCAAAATGTATTTAACTTCATTGTTAAATGTTTCCAGAAATTTAATTTTATAATAGAGAAACTGTCATTAGCTAGTACGAGTTGTATTTGTTAAGACTGTTTCACGTATTAAAGGATTATTTAAGTGTTGTATTATAATTAGTAACCTCTTAAAAGAAAAATGAAACAGGCATATATACATCAGCGTCCATTGGCACGGCCCACAAGATTAAATACCACTGACCTAGTTTCCTACCTGCAAAACCAGTTTATATTTAACATATTTCCTATTATATTCTGCGTTCTCAGGTTTCCCTATTCGAATTATTTCAGTATTAGATTCTTGAGCGAAACGAGAGTCAGCCATTTTTGACATTTAAACCTAGCTGCGTTGTTGTGCCAAATTACGTTTGCTGTGGCGCATCTGCAGAACAGTGCAGCTGGATTCTCTAACCTGATCACAATAAAAGATAATCAGAGGAGGTGATTTTGAAAACTTTTTCGCGAATGAAGGCTGTCATTGGTTGATATTTGAAACTGTTTTGCATATGATTGGTTGCTTTCGAACTAGTCGCGTATGAGTGGAGCAGTCTGTTTAAGTTCGGATATCAGTTAATTTTCTTTCTTTGGCTTCTGGCATACCCAAAGTATGGATAGCATACCGAGCGAGGTGGTGCAGGGATTAGTGCATGGGTTCGATTCCCACAGCCGACCTTTTTGACTCATAAGACTCGGGGGTCAGTAAGTGGTTGCTGGAAAGGTTAATTACGGATTCCTTACCATACATTTCACTTCACCTTTATCCTGATTGGTTTGTTTCAGGGCTGAAAGTGCCAGAGGGAGTGTCGGTGTTGCATGCCAGGGAGGATGCTAACTTAAAACTTCATCCTCTGGGTCCGGGGCAGTTTCCAAGTTAGGACACCCCAGTGGGATGGAGGGGAACCCCTGTAAGAGCTGCCGCAGGAGGTTCTATGTCTAGAAACTGTAGGGACCTAGCCCTCTGCTGTCTTGCCTCCTACTTCTGGCCGTTCTCTGTCTCTTCACACGCCACTCCTCCCTTCCGGTGGACGCCCCGTCAGGGGGGAATATGTACGAAAGTGTCGGGAAGTTAACTCGACACTCAAAATCTTGTCGGACAACATAATCAACATAAGTTACGTAGAAACGAGAATATTTCTCTTGTATCTAATGCACATAATTAAATTTAGAATTGCGAGCGTTATCACAACAACGCCAATGTTTACCAGCATGCCACGTTGTTGTAATGAAACAGCACGAAACTACAGGTGGCCTAGAAGTTTCGGATAATTTCTGAGAAAACCTTAATGTTGTACATTATCTGAAAGATGTCCACACGACAGTGGATAAACGTCGAAGTTGGAGACACAATGGAAAACACTTTGCTGATGTTCAAGAACGGTTTCATAGTCACAACCATTAGAGCTTTGTCCGCAGGTTCAAGATGATGTAACACCTGGAGGTCATAAGCACTTTTCTTCAGTACTAGAGTGGAGAAAGTCATGTGAGTGCAACACATCAGATTTCTTGAAATCGCTTTCGTCTTTTATCAGTTAAACCAATACTGCAGCCTTGCTCTTGAGAAGGGTGCCAATTTGTTTCAGTTGATCTACTGCTAAAAGGCCAGATTAATATTGGACCTGAAGGGTAACGAGAATACCTGAGTAAAAACTTGGATGCATACTTACATTCTTCCCAAGTTTTCTAACGGTGCCTTCTACAAAGCGAACCAACTTCTGTGAGAGGTTTTCATTAAAAACTGAAGAGAACAAAATTCATTCCCACAACTTTCTTACGTCTTAGTTAAACTTTCACAACTTTCTGACAATGCACAGTGGGGGAGAAAGGTTCAGCACTAATTTTATTCACTAAACGGAACAAAAAGTTGAAATAACAATTGACTTTCGACCTAGTTGCTGAAATAAATTCTTGTTATTCTCATGATTGCTTTAGCCAATTACGTTTATTTTATGCATAATTAGTACAAAATATTTTACTAAAGCTTATACTTGTATCTATATCATGTTAATCAAAATAAACACTGTAGAAATACTTTTATTACACATTACGATATTTACATTACATTACAAAATAGGCATATAAAAATGTGGATCGTAAAACATTATTTAGTTTTTTCGTTGTATGCGGCATGATATCTACAATAAAGCCTCTCAATGCTGGTTCGAAGAAAACCATCTAATATGTTGTCATAAATGAGGTAGACGACGTTAACACAGACACAATTCCTCCATTGATACCGGTCGCGAAACGACTGGAAGTGACCTGTGGAATCCTGAAATCAACTAAGCAAGGGGATGTGCACTGTTGTGTTGCATAGTTACACGGCGAAAGGTTCACGAATCACACGGATTTATGAACCCGCTTTTGCCCACGTCTGCTCTATGTGAATGCTTCCATTAAATAACATGGGTGCGAAGTGTTTCTGTTTGCGCTTAATCTGCGCTATAAATGTAGTCTTAAAGTGGTAGAAATAGGATTTTTTCGTATTATGCATAGAGTTTGTATTGTTTTTATGGAGTCTCCAAGCTGCATTTCTAATAGAAATGGGATGCAGTGTATTTCAGTCCAAGACAATACTTCTCACATAGATGAAGGTGGAGAAAACAAGTGAATAGATAAAAAATAAGATGGAGCAGATAATGCATCTTTGTTGCGTCATCCAGGTACATTAATCTATTAGCCGCATCGTCTACACGTATTCATGTAAAAAGCACCAGAAGAAGGAGCACAAGGAGGGAGTGCCTCTTTTTCTGCTGATATTTATTGCAGTAATTTGCTCTTATTAAAATTTCTCTGAAAGAGCTGTCATTTCTTTGCACTGCAATTCTGGGAATAATCCCTTGTGCGTGAAAATATATTACCCCCACATCCTGATATGTTAATTTTCTTTAAAAAATGCAAGCAGTTTAACCGACGCTTTTCAGAACCATGATAATAGAAATTACATCCTTGAGAATGCGCTTTTGTGTTCATTCAAGTTTGCCTCGTACTAAAGAATTAAACACAAAAATAAATTTCTTTTCTCAGAAGCAGATATGTTGGACCCTGGAGGTGCCACGTTAATGTTCTTTGAGATCGGGGAAAGCAGAGTTGCGTTTAATTTTTAACGCGACTGTACTCCCAATGTAACATTAAATCTTGTAGCTGTCGCCCCAGCTTCTGCTAATGTGTTTAAAAAATGAGAAAGGGGAGAAGGGTCGGGATAAGAAACGAGTGCCCGCGTCCATATTTTTAAAGTTTTCAATAGCAGCGATATTTCAAACAGCGCACCAGCATTTTAGAAACAACTGTTTTGGGAGGGTGTGCAAAAGTTCGCTCTTTTGCCACTCACTAAATTTACATGCACACTGAATTTAATATATCTAATGCATATTACATAAACATTTAATAATAGTATAGCATATGCTCTAAACAATTACTACAGAATATTGAAGCAATTTTGTGATTATAATATGAATCTAAAGGATAATGAAATGTTTTAATTGTATATACGAGAGGAGTGACTTCTTAGGGCGGTGGTAGAGCTGCTGTTTACCACGCGGGAGTCCTGGGTTTGATTCCCGGCACTGACGTGGGGATTTTCTCCCGCTGAGAGACCTGGTCCGAGGTGCACTAAGCCTCGTTAGGTCCCTGTGGGGCCAAATAAGGAGCTGCTTGATTGCCAAGTAGCAATTCTGGCTGCGTAGACCGCATAACAAGCCAGGAGGGATCGGGGCGCTGACCATGTCCCACCCTCCAGTGCTGCACCCCACTCATGAAGCCTGTGGTGGACACAGGAGCGACGCAGGGGGGCACAGACCTTGACCCGGAAACGGCTGTTGCTTCTTAGGTTTATTATTATTACTATTATTATCATTGTCATTATTATCATTATACATGAGAGTGGTTTAATAGGTATCATTGTTGGAGTAAAGACAATTTTTCAAATACAAATTACTTATTTCTCAAGTCCCTTTTAGGAATATACAGTTCTTCCAACTTTTCTGTCATTCTTTGACTCCTCCGTAAATAGGAATTGTTAAGCTCTGCGAAATAGGCCTCTGTTGTCGATGATGAACTTCTGATTTTATCTAAATTTTGTTCCCATTCATGGGCGTCGCGAGGTGGGGAAGGATGAGCTACAGTCCTGTCCTTGGAAATTAATACATTTAATGTGCAGTCAATTACTATTAGACTATTGCTTAATTTTGATGCAAAAGCAATTTTTCCTCAGGATACTCCTTCAAAAGGGACATCGATTGTTTCATAGCGCCTGTGTTACAAATGAGCTTGCCAGTGATATTGTTAACATTGTAATATAAATAAGGAATGCATTGTTTTGAATTAGTAGCTACATACCTCAACTAATTATTTCCGTCAACAATATTTACGTACCAACAATTATAAATGTTTATTTTACTGTCAACAATGGTTCCACGTTGCAACAATGGTTATAAGATTTTTATTTGTGTATAAATTCTTATAGTTGAAGTCCATGAAAATTCTTACTGAGAGAGATTGAAAACAGGATCCTGCAACATAATTATGCAATTAAGTCAATAATTTTTATTTACCACAAATTAATACGGTTATCCGCAATAAATATTCTAACTAATCTTTCACCGTTTTTGACAACAGAATAATGAATTAATATTGTTTGATCGCAAAGTTCCAACATACGGCCTCCCCCTGAAAAGAAGTCTGCCGACGCCCATGGAGCCATTTCTTCATGTTTGGGAACAAGAAGAAATCGCAGTCCTTCAACTTCTACTCAAATCGGGCCGATATTGTCCAGTAATCGTTTTTCCTTTTTTCAAGAAGTCAATGAATATGACACCCTTCGCCACCCTAAATATATTCGCAATTTCTTTCCTCTCCGACAGGACCGTCTGTCATCTTTGGGGCAGATTCAACGGAAGCAACCCATTGTTCTGGTTGCTGCTTGGTTTCCGGAGTATAACGATGACTCCAGGTCTCATCGACAGTGACATCTTAAGGCAAAAAGTCACTCAGATTTCGCTTAAATAGCTCCAAACATGGCTTCAAAGTTAAAAGCCGCATCCAATGTGAGCAAACGCGGCAACAATCGGTCCGACGTTTTCATTTCCGAGTTATCATGCCGTTCATGTCAACACACCTATGGCCTCTGCCAGTTTACGAACTTTCGTTCGACGATCAGTGAACTTTTTCAATGACTTCCTCGGTAACCACATATGCCGGGTATCCTGGTCGCTCCTCATAAAAAAACTGATGTTCGATCAGTTTGAAGCTTGTTGAGCCAGTATCTAACTCTTCTCATAGATGGCGAAAGGTCGCCATAAACAGCATCCAATACTTTTATCTCCTCGCAAAAAATGTATAATTAAACATACATTGAACATTTTTATTTTCTTAAAAGCGAGTAAGGATTTTGATTAAAATTACCTATCATATGTTTAATACACTTTTATAGCACATTTAATGTATATCTTGAATTTTCTGGGAATGCTGTCAGAAGTGCTCTTCTTTTGCACTTTTGCATATCTAACTGGTAAACCGCAACAGAGAAAATATTAATACATAAAATGCAGATCTTACTAACACATGTTATGTAAATAACAGCAAATGATTTTGTGGAATGAGCCGTTTCCAAGATATTGCATGTTATGTGTTTGAATTTTTCAATACTTGTACGTAAGTAGAGGAAGTATTGTATTCCACCCAAAAATTTGATGTCGATATTTCACCGGAAATATAGGTTTTGAGGGCCTCTTAATCCAAAAAAAGTATTTTTAGAAAAAGGTCCGCGCGCGCATAACTCAAAAACGAAAAGTCGGTTAAAAACCAAAGTTGGTATTTGACTATCGCTTAAAGCCTACTGTACTTTCCTTGCACCTACTAGAAAACTAGCCATAATTTCTACAAATGTTTATCTTGATTAACACGAAGTAGACAGAGGAATACACATTTGTAAGAATGGTTTGTAAAAGAGTAGAGAAAGACATCAGATTTCGTCCAAATGTTAATAAGGACTTGCGAGCAATCTGGAGAAGTGTTGAAGAAGTGGAAACTGCAATGAAACTGTTTGATGTATGTAACAACAGACAGTGAATGTTATCTATAACCCCTGTGAATGACAGGGAGAGATTTTCCTGGGCACATCTGCAGGCTCTCTCTCGTTCTTGCACACAAAAACTACCTTTGCTTGAAATGGCTTTTGTCAGTGATAGCGGGAGCACATTTTTTTCTCTCTCTCTTTTATTGTGCTTTGGCCATATGAGCTGCGGGCAGGTGATGTCTGATAAGACCCAATGATCCGCTTCAGAGCCGACGTTCAGTTTTTTGTTTTCATCACATCGGCGTTGAATATTCATCTGGCCTTCTATCCACGCTGATAGTTAAAGTAAACGTGCGCAGAGCTATTCTAAATGGAAGAGACTTAACAGTAGAGTTTTAAATAAATAACATTTGAGAGGTGTATGACCCAGGGTTCGAATAAAGGTTGCCTCATTACAATATATGCTTTTTCATTAAGTAATTTCCGTAGAAAAATTATTTTCAGATTTTAGCCTATGGTTTTAAACATAAATGTTTATATCGTACCTCAAGTGTACGAGTATGGTTTAAGTTACAGTCGCTTTTGTCACTTTTTGCTACGTGAGGTCGAAAAATGCAACGAACTTTAAAACAACATTCGCAAAAATGCGACGACAATCTGTCACAAAAAACAAACGATAGAGGCTGTAATTACAACCTTTCAACAAGCCGTAACAATCTGCCACAGAAATAAACGATATGCCACTTTCCCTCCTAGCTATTAGAGCTCATTTCTGATCTGGCCTGCGCGGTTCAGCCATTCTTCAAATGAACACTTTCTATACATATGTGTGCCTGCTAGTGAGGGAAACGAAACTCCCATCACCAAACCACTCCTTATGTTCAACTTTTTTTCCCCAAATGTATATTCTCTCAAAAATGGTTATAACGATTTAGATTGAAATACTATAGTTTAAATACATTTACATTGCAAATAAAATGTATACCTTGAATTTTCTAGGAAGAGCCTGTTCAATCCTCTTCCTTCAGAAGCAATTTTATTTACTTTTGTGTAAACTGGTAAACGCCAAGAGAACGAGAAAAATGTTCTGCAGAAAAATGTAAAATGTATAGCCAGATATCAATTTTTTATGGTATCAAACATGTTCGAGATGATTTACTCGAGGGCTTGTTAATTTTCTCTATCTCCATGCTAAATAATTTTTATATACATTTTATTGCAGCTAAACAGCCATAGATTTACATTGAAATATATTATATACCTATGAATTACATCTTTGCATATTCTCTGATAGATAGTAGGCTTCTGCTGCATAGTTCTAAGTGGCAGCGTTCACAAATCTGTCCAAATAGTTTCCATACACACGTTTCCGATGGTTCATGAAATGCTTTGTTGTTACATATCCTATGGTGAAAACCATGTACTGCCATTCTTGTTAGCACGTGCCTCATATGATTTTAGCAGTTTCTCTGAAGCTCGTGTGTTCTGTAGAGGTAGCAAGGTTCTGAGGTTCCTAATGAGGAATGTTTCTCTTGCGAGCAGGTAGACGAGTCTAGATCTGGTGGTTTTTAATACTCCGATAGCCCTTTTGATCTCTAAATCACGTGTTGTTACCACAGGTGCCATCTTGCGTCATTTGTAGGTACTTAACCGCTCACAACTTTGCCTTTCCTATTTATATGCCACTGGCCATATTTCTTACTACCTTTTCGATGAAAATTCTGACTTTTTTGTTACCTTTCCCATGTCAACCTTCTTGTCAACCGCTCCAAATTCCATTTTATAGTCGACACGTAACGTAAACGCAAGATACAACCTAAAAAGATGTCGCTTACTGGATTAATTACAGGAGCTGAGAGACAATACGAAACTGGTATATCAGTTTTGGTTAGATTATGGCATGTACAAATGCCTGCTGTAAACAATAGCAGTCATGGCAATCAGGAGATCAATTCTCATCATACAATATTATTTGTATCCATAATCCCTATATTTATTTAGCACATGCATTGAAATTGGCTTGTGATATTCTAACAACATTAATGTTTTCATTACTTAAGTACCCAAGATGAAAATATCGATACCTATTATTTATATTTCCTTGAAGTTGATTATTATTAATTTAATGTGTCACCTACAAATAATTTATATTACTGTATTTAAAAATTGCAGTCTTGTACTTCGTCCTCTAGGCAGCCTTCAAATGAGGAATAAATGAATAAATACACAAAAAGAACATGGAATTTTAAGACCAGCACGTAGTATATTGTGACGTCAGGCTTGGCGTACAGCAAAGGACGGACGGGGTCAAGCTACTTCACACCACATGCCAGGCCGGCGAGCGGGCAAAGATGTTCAAGGTCAGGCTACCGCGCGCGACTGCTGTATGTAGGTGACTTTGATTTCATTTTTGTTTAAGGGCGCTCAACTACTTGACCATCAGCACCCTGTGCAGGCGACTGTCAACAATCGAAGCGGTAGAATCGAAAGGAGTTTCGAGAACATTGCGAGACATCTAGCTGCGTCATGATGTCTCGCAGTGTGTGTTTGTGTGTGTCGGGGGGGGGGGGGGGGAACTGGAGAAAGGTCTCCAATATATGAAGCTCTCAAACAAGAGCAGATCAGTGAGTTTTGTAGTTGAGTTACAAATGTGAGTCGGTCAGTGTGTCAGTGAGTGTGAGACTGTGCGTATGTGTCGTGTTGGTACACTATAAGAAGATTCAACGAGCGTCGCGAGTGATTACATCGTCGTAATTAGTGCATGAGAGACAGAGAAAGTGAAGAAAGACGCTAAATGGACTGAGCATTGTTATGAGAAGTAGAAATTGTGAGTTGCCGAAAGATGTAGTCTGTGTCAACGACGAGATGAAAAATATGTGAATTTGTGGAACAACTTTAGAAGATAAAGTGAAAGAAAAGTAACCGGAGTGAGATTTTATCTTTTTGTCACAATAATATTTTCTAAACATGCTAAAGTCAAAGTAATATGCAAATATATAATTAATAGACTAGTTAAATAACTAAAAATCTTCCTTTCATCACTATATCCTTTCTGTGTATAACGAAATGTGTAATTAGCTAGTTTTAAAAACAATTATGGTGTTTATTTTCGTCCAACAATAACACATCGTTGGTAGTTCCAAATGAAAGAGGCGGTTCTATAGGAAAGTAAACTCGCGATTCTTACAGCTTCTGAACCATAGATTGTAGCTTCTTCGCTGCGTATTACTGACCAAGAAAATACCAGAAATCATTCGATGAAATGGCATGAGAGAAGTGGGTATGTCCCAAGGGAAATCAGTTTGAAAATATCTGTCTAGTCAAATGTCTACAGCAAAGACGGCCTAGAATACCTGAAATCGTTTCTACAGCAACGCTGGGAGCAAAAAACAAAATCACGTTTTTATCTTAAAAACTTCAACATCAAAACTGTTGAACACCTCTACTAAAGTTGTGAATTTTTAAACAACAGACGCTATTCTTTGTTCTCTTCAATTTTATTCAAATGATATCTATGAACGAAATATCGCACTGTGACAAGTAATTTCATTTTTCTCCTGAAGTAATCGTAATAATATGATATTATATCCGGTAATATGACGATATATGATGTAATATAATATGGCCGCGCCATGGCCGAGTGGTTAGACCGCTTGACTCTCAACAAAGCGACCCGGGTTCAATACCAGGCGCCGCATGTGGGATGTGGATACACTTGCGCAGAGGGGGTTTTCCCCGGGTTCTTCGGTTTCCCCCGCCATCATTCCACCAATTGCTCCATCATCATTAAAGATGAAACAATTCCTTCAGTGGACGCGAGGTTGACTGCGCATAAACCATACACTGTAGCTCACTCTGAACTTTACACCCGGTCAGAGGTCAACAAGAGCAGGTTCCAGGTGCACAAGACACAGAGAACTTCGTCCCAATGACGTAATGCTTATGTAGTGTGCGTTGACGTTACGCTGATGTCTTGGTTGCGAAGGAATTGTTTAATCTTTAATCATCACCTTTCCTATCATCTTTCACCATCATCCCCGTCTCCACCACTGGACCCTGCTCGTGACGCCTGTAGTGGGCAGAGGTGGGGAATCCAGCTACCGGGCGGTAGGCCAAGGCTACTCACTAAGAGCCGTAGTGCCACAGGACAGGAGATTAATATAAAACACATAACATAATATAAATATAGTACATATAAATGTAGTAAAATGTAACGTAATATAATAAATATATAATATAACATAATATACAAGTGTGTGTGTATACAGTCATCGTTGAGAGAAACTTCAACATATGTCGCTAGAGACAGTTTTGGACATTTATTCGTCGCGCTGGAGTTGTAAGGCAGTGTTGGAACAATTAATTGAGTGAATCATGGTAGTTGTTTGGGTGAACAGATGAGCAGTGTTAGGGTTACGAGAGGACAGAACAGCTGTGACCTGCAAGGTCACGACGAATGTAGATTGTGTTAACGATAAAGCAAAAGAGGACTGCGTGTT
This sequence comes from Tenodera sinensis, assembly GCA_030765045.1. Lineage (NCBI taxonomy): Eukaryota > Metazoa > Arthropoda > Insecta > Mantodea > Mantidae > Tenodera > Tenodera sinensis. The sequence goes on from CM060970.1 coordinate 44,215,348, forward strand.
TGTGATTCAGTTTTGGAAAAGAAATAGTGACAAAGTAATAAAGTGTCATTTGCCGCAATCATATAACAATTATATATCCTCAATGTAAATGCAATCATCATCATCATCATCATCATCATCATCATCTTCATGGCTTGGGCCTGTTCCAAAACTTCTAAGGTATATCATGTAACATCCTTTTTGGAAATCTATATTCGTTCATTCTTGTTACATGTTAAAACCAATTGTATTTCTTTGCCTTTATCTTATTATTTAGCCTGAAAATGTTTGATTCGCTCGTGGTATCCTCGCTCCTCTTTTGGTTCCTTAATATTACTCATACTACTTTTATGAGAAACCACATTTCAGCTGTTTCTATTTTTCTCTCTTCCAGTTTTGTTAATGGTCATGTTTCTGACCCATAATTCAATGTACTGCGATTGTTTTATAAAATTTTATTCTTGCTTTCTTGTTTTATTTCTTAAACGTATATTTATTGTACCACAGATATGGAAATTTTTCTAATTTCTTTTCCATTATACCTTATGTGGTCATACTTTCTAAATATTTAAAATAGCTTACTATGTAAGTACAATAAAATTAAATAAAAACGTAAAGGACTAGGAAACTACAAAAATTACGGAAAAGAAAAATGTTCTAAACTATAAAATGATAAAAGCAACCTGATTAAGATGCATTTTAATAATATAGAATCCATGACAAGGGCTTATGTACTTGTTAACAGTGACTATGATCAAACGATTAAACCATAATACGCACACATCGTTGCTATGCTGCACTGGATGCATTATAAGAAAATTTCAGACATTTAATATGTCTGATATTTATTATATGACATTTATAACATTCTTGAGAAAAACGGAGATGTACAACATATATGTTTGTGATGTTTCCCAAGGGTTTTCCTGACAATTTAGCTCGTTGCAGATCTGCAAAACCCTCCCCAATTTTCAGTTGAGGAATCATATTCGGAATGGCAAATGTTACAGAAAAGTGGACTTGTACCTTAGAGCTCTTTTTCTTTGCAAAACGTAAGGAATTTATCACGCTGGGTACCATCGTGGCCTAAGTAGGTCAGGAAGTTTGTTTTGTTTTCAGAAACAGGGAAAAACGCTGAGGAACAAACATTAAACCTCCGCGCCAACTTGAAGGTAGTAAATCTATTCCAGCCTTTTGCCTTCTCTTATTTTTCTGGCAAAGTTGTCGACAAAACACGTCCGTAATAATGACGTTACCAGAAACGTGCTTTTTTGGAAGTGGAGTGGATGTAGTCCTTTTTTCCCTGGGATCTGCTGCAACCACAAGGCGTTCCTAATCCCAGGGAGCCATTAACGGCCTTACAGGGAAAGCTCCTGTCTCCGATAAAGGCTTAAAGAGGCTTCCTTCGGGAGCCTAAGGTCATGTGCTACTACCTCCTGTGACAGTCCTAGAAAGCGATAAATAAATATCTCTCGGAAGGCAGAGTTTTATACGTCTGGAGGTTTTATGATGAATAGGGCACATGAATAAAGGAGACAAAAGTTTACTGAGCTTCAGTTGGTGGTGTGAAAACTTACGCACCTAGTAAATATGAGATTTCTTAACCTTTATTATTTGAACGATTTTTCATTACGCTTCTTTCCCACACGGAGTCCCAGAGACCTTCTTAAAGATTTTGATTTGTAAATTTTATCACCTGTTGGACCTATATTTCAACTCAGAACTCACTTAAAGATTTTAACATCACTTGATTAATATTTACAAAAACATATTTAACTTTGCACAATTAATTCAGCAATTACAAAACTTATTCGAGCATAAGGTCTTTGGAAATCCTATCTATTAATTTTTCCAGAACTATCGACATTGGTATTATTTTATTTTTCAGACGTATATTTTTTAGATTATATAGTTATTTTCCGTATATATGATGGTTATTTTTAAACGAGAAACTGCAATAAGAGTATGTCTAGTTATCAAAATTACATTTGCTTCCACATACACATGATTTACACAATCATGGCATTAAAACGGCTTATTATGATAGCATAAATCGTGCGAAATTGCCCTCTTTGATGCACCACTGCCAGAAAATGAATTATGTAATTACTATGGCAACAAGACAGCAATGACGTCATCACTGCCACAATACAATTTTCTCTAATTTACCTGTAACAAATGCTGCAGAATTAACAGCTCTTACAATGCTTCATTTGTCAAATTTATTAATTATTTTTACGTGTTTTAATGTTAAAATTGCATAAAGCATATGTAACACGTATACAATATTTTCATTAAGACACTCGTTCGTTTTGCTCACGTGCTAAACATACATCTTGTCACAACCAGTGAGAATATACACTAGTTACATCAATGTTTATTACAGCTGACTATGTACATAAGCTAGAATTATATTAAGTACGGACAATAAATTATTTTATCTATTTGTAAAGGATTTGTACAATAAGATTAAAGCTACGACTGGATTTTATGCGCTAAAATACTTTTAAATGACAAGAATTGATGTTTCTAGTGTGAACTTTGTTTAAATCCAGAGAACAGCCAAAACAGTAATCCAAAAGGGTATATGTGCATAAAGGATACCTTTTAAACTCTACGAAATGAAAATCTTATAGCTATAATAACATCTTTGGGAACAACGTATGTATAAATATCAGTGAGTGTGTGTGTGTGTGAGTGTGTGAGTGTGTGAGTGTGTGTGTGTGTATGTGTGTGTGTGTGTGTGTATGTGTGTGTGTGTGAGTTTTTCTAAATCGCTGCACTGATTTGGACAGATAACCTTTGAAAGAAGGCAAAAAATGCTCTTTAGCTTAGGATTTCAAATTTCACTCCATTTCACACAATTAATTATTTAATTTTATGTAATATCCATAAAAGCTAGCAACGACAATCGTAGTAGCTTGAACATTGCTAAGATAATAGTTGCTTGGTTTTCACGGCCTCCTAAATAACAAAGGAATAGCGAGTTTATATAATATTCGTAGTTCTCCTCTCTGACATGGAGTAATAACACAGCCAAATTTGGTCTTAACTTTAATATGCCGTTCTTTTGTTTTCTTAGCAGTTTTGTATATGTTGGTTAACGAGAATAAGCATGGTTATATTGATGTTAGCTGAACTACTATTATTTCTTCTCATTGATGTTGTCTACATAATTAGCGTAAGTAGCCCGAATGTAACAACCTGGAATTCACTGAGCTATATTAAAGAGAAATTATTACAGGCTATGATATTCGTGATAGTAAACAGACTTTGCATAAGTTTACTCAGCACTTTTATTGCATTTTTTGTCTTTATAGTGTGCTGAGAGTTTTAATTAAGTCTGAGAGTGTTGTGTAATATTTTTAAATGTCTCCAGATAAAAATAACGTTTATGAATAAATGCATCCTAAAGCTAAATATTGTAAGGATGAATTGTCAAACTACTGGCAACAGCGGGTTTATTAATGACAACTAACCTGTATCACATTGACCGCAGGCGGTTCCGCGCTTTACTAATAGTAAGTAATACTTTGAAAAATAAAACAGAAAAGGGATACAATTAATTAAATTAAGTTACAATGAAGCATATATAATAAAATAAATTTAATTTATATTAAGTCAATTATTATTAGTTACTGGAATCCATAGCCTAAATAACTGTTAACCAGTTTTAGACAAATATAGACTGAAAAATTGCAAAGAGTGCAAAGCAAAGGGTTCCTCGAAGTGGCCTTAAATCAACCATCAAGGATAAGAGGAACTCCAGGGTGACCTAGAAAACTCTGGAGACAGCATGGGCATGTTGCCTAAACTGTAGTGGTGAAGAAGAGGAAGATCTATTATGTTTTGGTGAATTGAAATAAGGTCGAATTTCAGCAGAACTAGTTCTGTTGGTTAAAGCAACGTTAAGACAAGATCATGGTTCAAACCCTAAGTTTTCAGTCTTAGTCTACCTTTAAAAATGTTTAGCTCCACAATTAATTAACCTATGTATAAGTGAGGTTGTCTACATAAATACTGAACTTATTAAACATGAAGCGTTATTTCATTTAACATTTTTATTAGCCTTGGCTGGAAACTCTGATACACCAATTGTAAGTTTTGGAAATACAAGCAGAAGAGGATCACGTATGAAGATAATTCATGGCAGTAATATGATGTTCCATAATAAACTAACTCCGCGGGTCAACAGCCTTTTCCGGACCACCAGGCCGCTGCGTAGTTCATCTCTGTGCATCACAGGCTTAATTAGTGAGCTACAGTATTAGAAGGGGGGTGGGTGGGTTGGTCATATTTCATATCAGAAAGTTGCTTTCTATGTTGTAGCTTGCATATCATCTTACAACAAAATGACTATTGACAATTTTATTATATAAGTAGACCAGAATATCTTCAGTATCCTGGCAGCAAATTTGTGCAACCGAGAGAACCTTGTTTGGAGGAAATTTCTGAAAAGGAAATCCTTTTTGTTTTGAAAGCCGTTTTTCATGTCATTATTTCTAATTGCAATGGCGTTGACACTCTGTCAGTATCCATCAAACATTGTGCTTCAAAGATATGTACCAAGAAGATGGCGGTTGCAGCCTTAAGAGCAAAACGTTGAAGACATTCTACATTCTGTTCGCAAGGCAACTTTCAGTTTAATCTCTGATACAATGAAATGTTCGCTGCCAAGGGAGAGCGGTCGAGTATTTACCTAACCTAGCAATCTCACACCCCACTGCATTGCCAAGTCTTCTGTGTACGGAAGTGCTTGCCTGGCACCGGGTCTCTCGGCTTGGTTATGAAATCGTAATCAGCAGGCTTAAGATCCGTGAGAATTATGGATGCCATAGTTAAACACACCCTACTAATTTCAGACTACCCATACTTTGTTGTCTTTAATAATTTGTGTCTTTTACTGAAATAAATACCACAGATTTCCGCAGTGTACGAATTATTTCTACCAATATTTTCATACATGTATGTTATATGTTGAACTGAGAAATAGCTCTGAAGATTTTGATTAAAATTTATTGATCAAATCAAGGCTGCTTACTTATTATTCCAATGGTTTAAATCCACTTACATCTTATACCTAATTTATATAATCTAAAATAGAACATCATGTTTGTACTGTAAAAGTAAAATTTAAATTTTTTAATAGTGTAAGTATATTAAAAAATAAAATTTCTGGAACCTAAAATGTCTAACGTTAGAGACGCAAACCCCACACCATCCCCACCAGCCCATGCTCCCACCCTCCCCCCAAACACCCCACCCCAACCCTCACAGTGGGAGGTGGTTAGCATCTGGGGTCCCTTCCAACCAATGAATGCGGTCTTCGAAAGCTGAGTTGTGAGCGGAGATCCACAAAGAGTAAGATGGAAGGAAAGGTGGTGATGGAGTGATTGGTGGAATTAATGATGAACTACGAAAACGGAGAACCCAGAGAGAACCCGGTTCGTCCATCGCATATCCCATATGCAGCCACCGGGGATCGAACCAAAGGGCTCCTAGATGAGAGGTTAGCGGTCTAACCACTCAGGCACGGCGCTGCATAACTAATTTAAAACCATGCAAGAAATTTGATTTGCGTATTACAAACTGAGTCCTGAACATCGTATTAAAATTGTACTAGAATCAAAATTGTGGATTTTAGAAATTATACAAATGGGTATTCTTAAATGTGAGCTGCCATGTTACATGGCAACAGACATAGAACCATTTAAAGATCTTTGTAGTTACGTTTCACATTACAAATAATGTAAAATAGCAATTTTCCCTCTGTGTCATTTTCCCTTTCAGTTACATAGTTTTTATATGAAACAAAGTTTCAATCGGATTCGCCCATAGCATTGCTATTGATGGCAAAGAGAAATAAAGCGACCAGTATGTGTTTGCAAGAACAAAGGAAACATATGGAGTATATATTATATAACTTTCATTTGCAGTTCTGCCACTTAAGCTTGTCAAACAACCGTGGTACCCACCTGACAAAAACACACGTTTCCGAACAATTTCTGCTTTTTCCATCTGTCAGTTTTCTGTAGGAAATGATTTTGAAGCTGCCTTTTGAGCCCCTGTAGCTCTACAGCCTTTCAAACCTTACTGGTTGTCGCGATAAAATCTGTATTAAAATGTTTTTTATATATCCCTATGCTCTGTGCCTCGAGTGAATTAAACTGGATATAGGTACTCTTGTATAAACACAAACATCAAATAGCAGAAAGGGAATTGCGTTTAATATTCAATGGATTCAAGCGCGATTGCAACAGTTCAAAAAAGCTTTGGAATTACTTTAAGAATTTCAATACAAACTCAGTGGTATATATCAATACCTTGTAGCTCAATAGTTTTGGTTTGGTTAGCACTGACTCAAAGGAATTATTTAAAGGAGAAATGCAGTATTTTTTTGATTAGTACCTAGTATAAAAGTACGATCCATTGTGTTAACAATACTACGCGATAATTTCTATTCACTCTTATTATTGGTAAACTGAGATTTTTTTACAAGCTCCATACTCCATTAATGTGGGGGTGATATTACAGGGTTTACTTTTCAAAATATTCTACATTTTTACCTTCTCTACTGCGTAGAGGAAGTATTGTATTCCACCCAAAAATTGGATGTGAAGATTTCATCAGAAATATATGTTTTGAGGCCCCTGGTTAAAAAAAGCAACTTTAGAAAAAACGTGCGCGTGTGTATGTGTGTGTGTGTGTGTGTGTGTGTGTGTGTCTATGTATCAGTCTGTGGGCAGCATAACTCAAAAACGAAGTCTGTTAAAAACCAAAGTTAGTATTTCAGTTTAATGTCTTTCAAGGATGCGACACAAAGATTTTGAAGAAATTTGCTCCACCCTAAACTAGCCTTTACATGGAAAATGTTTGGAAAAGTTTTATTTTTTTGAAAATAGCCCTAAAGATTTTGATTAAAATGCCATATATTTGAGATATTTTTATGACAAATTAAATATATATCTTGAATTTTGTGACCGTAGCCCATGAAGTCTTATTTACTATGCATGACTTTTAGATAACTGGTAAACCGTAAAAGATACAGCAAATCTTACTGCAGAAAAGATGTAGATATTGCTAAAACACACAATTTATATCTCAATATTTTTTTTTTTTTTTTTTTTTTTTTTTTTTTTTTTTTTTTTGTAGAGTGAAGCATTTCGGAAACATTCCTTGTTATTTGTGTAAGTTTTGGAGAACTTATACTTCTGTCAAATGGAACATCGCTATTCCTTTTGTTATATGTTAAACGTGCAATGAGAACGAATCTGAAAGCTTTAAAAGATTTGACTATCGCTCAAAGCCTACTGTATTCCCATATTCGCGTTGAACGTGCAAGAAAACGAGCAATAAGGCAATTTTTGCAAATATCTATCTTAATTAACACGAAGAAAAAAGAAGAATAAGAGTTTGTAAGAATGGTTAGTACAAGAGTAGGGAAGGGCATGTGCGTGCAGCACCATAATATTTTTTGTATTGTAGGTGTTTGGACAATTGAGGTAGATGAGATGTATGTAATTTGTTTGAGTTGAAGTTTTCGAATGCTATATTGTTAGCGAGTCTAAGTTGTTTGTCTTGCACTAGTTTGTCTTACTCTACTGACTAATTTTTCTCCTTAAAACTGCCGCTTTTAGAATGTCTCTTTCTCTATCAAGCAACGCGCAATTATACCTATATTAAAATAATGATCTATAGTTTGTTGGTCATTGTTACATGGACAAAGTGGATCGTCTATTATTTTATATTATGTGCATAAGATTTTATGCTTCCATATCCTGTTACTATGACTTTAATACACCTTACACTTGCTTACCAAAGGGTGATGAAGGGCAGCAACAAAAGCAGCTACAACGTGGCACAGTTGATGGATATGAAAGGGGTGAAATGAGGGTGAGCGGATCGGGAACCCAGGTGCGCCAAGACCCGTACCTACTACAGTAGCCTCTGGGGGGTTTTGGTTTTGAGTTATGCTATTCATAGACGCACAAACAGATAAACAGACAGACAGCTAGACAGATAAACACACGCAGACCTTTTTCTAAAATTCTTTGTTTATATTCACAGAATCACAAAACGTGTATTTTCGGAGAAATCTTGGTGTCGACTAGTACGAGCCGTGCGGGATAGCTTTGGCGGTAACGTCTGTGGCCCGCATTCGGGAGGTAGCGTGTTCGATCCCCTTGGCCACACACTTTGACATGAGTTTTTCCGTGGTTCGTAGTTTCCCCATGTCACTTAGACGAATGCTTGGTGCGCTTTTTCATATCACGATTTCCTTTCCACAATTTCCTTTCATTTCATTTCAGGTGTGCTTCCAGACGAATAGTTTAGGTGGTGGCGGACAGATGGCATGGATACTTGCGCATGATTATTGCTGTTGCACTAGGTGGCGTTTGGGTGGCCGCTGTCCTCCCTCGGGGGGGGGGGGGGGCACCTGTACGACCGAGATGAAGAGGTCTCAGAACTTATTACGGACCTACACACGTCTCTGTGGCCTATCTAGCTGTGACCTTGTGGCATCCTGTGGTTCCTTTACTTCATTCCTGCCTCCTAGCATATGATAAAATTTTGTGTGTGTTACTTTTATACATAAATGCATAATATAAGCGTTGTGAAGGTATGAAATTTTAAACTTCAGTTATTTGGACCACCCTAGTAGCACATGCATATGCAGTGTTATAAACAGATTCAGCACCCTTTTGTTTTGCTGTGGTTTTATTGCTAAATCGTGACCATCTACATATATTCGCTTGCAATGTCCACATTTACACCATGAGAAACTGTTATTTCTGCCTGGTACAATAATTTACATTTGGAATGACAATTCTTTTCATTGTCAGACTGTGTAAAACGTTTATCGGGTTTGAAACAACCTGGTTTTAACTCATTGTCATATTGTATTTGCATATAATAATTAGGGGTAGAGCTTGGTGACTACTTTTGGTTCTAAGCGCACAGATTGGTGCTTTAGATACCAAGAAAAACAATATAACTTGAGCTGATGGTAGCAGAAATACTTAGGCGGAGAAAATATTTCACAGTAGGCAAGTTGAGTTTCGTATAAAGTTAGTGAAAGACATTGAACATGGAAAAACATACTGCTTAAAATTTAAATTTTATTAAATTTGTTCACACTGAAACTTATTTCACATTAGCTGAAACGCAGGTCGTTGTCCGTTTATCCCTAAAACTTTCGGACTTGGGTTACACTTGTCCAACAGTTTTGTGTCAATTATTTGTAGAAGAGTGGGAAGAGAAACAAATTTGAATGTGTTACGTAAAAGGAAAGTAACTTAAGGAACCGGTGTTAATTGGTTGTATTTGTATTCCAAATATATGAAAATTATAGGAATTGTATGTTGAAGAGCGGGTAGAGAAGAACATGTGAATGTGTGATATAAAAGAAGACTAGAGAAAACCATGTGAATGTGATACAACGCATTTTTGTTTCAGACATATACTTAGAGATAATAATTATATGTATTGTTTGTTGATGTGGCAGTAGAGAATAAAATATGGTATTTCGTGAAAGAAAAGTGGGTAGAGAACACCGTGTAAATGTAATACTTTGCGTTTATATCTCAGTCATAGAAAATTTTATAAACTGTAAGTTGAAGGGCAAGTAGAGCAGTACATGTCAATGTGTCACGCAAAGGAAAAGTGAGTAGAAAAAACCATGTGAATGTAATACGTTGTATAGTAAAAAGGATAGCTTAAAAGCCTTTTCTATGAAAAAACATTTAGAGTTGCCTATTTTTATGGCATTTGGATAAATGTTCTAGCAGCCCATAGACAATCACTCATTCATTCGCTCATATATACAAATACTTTTAACGAGATCTTCATATTTTTCTGCAATAAGTATCTGTAGGTCACATGCATTCTTAGTAATACAAACAATAGAAAAATATATCTGAAATTGAAAGACAATCCATGCTGTAGAGTTTATCAGTGCTGCCACGGTCCCCAGCTCAATGATGTGTTAATAAAAATCATGACAGCCTTTTGTGTAAAAGATAGGCTTCCATGTAAAAAATTTTTGAACTGTTCGGATTTATTAAATATTTTATCTTGCAGCCTTATACTGGGGGTAGCACTAAAAATGCTGGACGAGGAGGAATGCGAAAATAAGGGCATAATTAAGATTCAAAGGAAGAAAGAATGCTTAGCACGATGTCGCTGAGATGTACACGGAAATTCGGGGAGATATTTTTTTCACAGGACCCATACAACATACCAGATTTAGAATTTAAAGCATTCGTTTTGTGTTTTTTTTTTCGGGGAAGGAGGCTTTGATTTATCTGCCTCTTACCCAACAAAGAGCTGCATTCCAAAACAATGTTCTTTCTACTAACATTGAATAGTAATGTAAGTATCAGGAGCATACTTTTAGAATGGAAGGAACTCATATATGTATTTTAGTGGATAAAAATACATTCTGCTATTGAGGAAAACGAAAGAGCTGATCAGTTAACCAAACAAGCCTCTCGTTCCAGCTTAATTGATGATAAAATTAAATGTCCGATATCATTTGTCAAAATACTGTTAAAAGAACAGATGACGAACAGCTGCAAAGAGAAATGGCTGGAATGCAAAATTGGTTAATTAACCAAGAAACCAATCTTTCTTACTGTACCGAGCAGGTTAAAATGTAAATACATAGTAGGTAATTTTCAGCTTACTCAGATGACGTATATTTTGAAAGATTCAAGATTGCAACAACAAATAATGCATTTTGCATATATACAGAAGATAAACTGCAGAAGTTATTGTTGTTTACTGTCCCTCTTTTGAAATAAATATTTGTTAAAACCACACTATTTTGAGAAGCCTTTAAAGGAGTTTTTTCTCAAGAAATGCTGCTAGTCAATTTTTTACAGTAAATGTTATTTGAATATTTATCTAAATATTTGTAATAAACGTTGACATTTTAGCCTTTTTAATTCCCATTAATTTTAATTTGATTTAACTTTAATGTTTGATTGGTTTTTGGAAAATGAAAATAGTTAATTTGTGAATTGTTTATAACCCCAACACACCATCCTGGACCCCAGGGAAACTTTACAGTTTACAGTCTTTAACTTAGTACTATAGATGCTTTTGTAACCCATTATTTCCCATTGATCAGATAGGACCTAAATAACTATAATTCCATAATGTTCTGGCTTCTTAATAAAAATATGACAATCCACACAATAAAATTACCCTAAATATAGAGTTTTTCAAAATCATTTGAATATAATTTAATAAATCACCCCAGTACCCCTGGTATTATAACCGGATCTAAACCAGAACTGTGGGAAGAAAAACGATTATTCACGATACGGTACTTACTTAATAATCCTTGAAAAACTTATACACCACAAGTAAAAGGAAAACAGACCTGTAATTACTTGGTTTACCGACATCATCGTTTGTAAACTTAACAACTTTTAACATGTCAAGATAATATACCTTCAGTGCCAGTTCAAGGTAGAATGCAATATGGAACTGTCGTCTTTAAACACCATATGCTTGAAATGTTACATTGATGAAATGTAAGAGCATATATAAAACATATAAATAACTCCACTTCAATCTGGTTGAATTTTGTATAACTTAGATCCTATTTTATTCCCCGTAGCTTTAATTGTCTCCAAAATATTTCTGTCAGCATGTTTATATGTATCGACAAGTGAAGTGGGAGAGTTTTGAAAATATGTGATTCTTGTTTTTCCTCATGAGTATGAGCTCATTATTACGACTTGCATATGCACATTGAGTCCATACTTTTTAACATTAAATAATGTACAACCAAAAATTTACCCTGAATAAGATAATAAAGTTGAATAATAACTTTTTATTTTAATTTATATATCCCTTGGGTATTGTATAATACCTCTCAGTGGTGTGAGGTTCCTGGATAGCTACTTAAGGGAAAAACATCATCCCGAACTGCACCCTACTCATGACGCCCGTTGTGGGCAGAGATGGAAGACGCGGCGGTCGGACTTTAAGTTTTCCATGAATTTTAATTAGTTTAAGAAATAGATGAGAGTTTTTCAAGGATAGAGAAAGACTTGTGTGTGCTGCATATCGAAATTTTTTTCAGCTAGTCGGCGCAATTTGAAGTTTCATGCCTATTGTAATTGGAAGACATTTTCCAGGGGTTTATTAACTAACTGCTACAAATGTGGCTTATCAGAAGAGTATAAAGTTCACTAACACATCCCATAGCTTTGTAAAACATTTTTGAGTCAATTTTTCTGCCTCAATAATTGGAACAGTAAGTAAAGAACAAATTAGTCACATCAATGAGTCCAGCACACCTACATTTCGGTCGTAGTAAGCAAGGCATACATGCTGAAAAAGCAGATTTCCATTAATATGGGAAAGTGTTTACAGGCGGCTTCAGTTGTTCTAATTCCGAAAGTCTTTATGCAATAAACTTTGCTTGTATTTATAACTTACCTATGCTTAGATATAGTTGACTACCCGTTTCGTAAGTCTCCCAGTTCAGTCCTCTGTAACGGGTCTTCTCTTTGACGGTGCCGTAATCTGTCTTCTGAACACGTGGTTCATTAGGATCCCTGAAAAACAAGAGAAATAAGTGTTAACTTAAAACAGGAACACGCCGTTCAAAGGTAAGGGAGATAATTATTATGTCATTGCAGTACATTCCCAAACAACATGAACACACAGGACTGTGAAAGAGGATGAGCATATAAATTTATTTAAAGGCTGCCTGAGTGTACTTGCGAAAATTGAAAACCCCTAATCATTCACCATTTTTGATTGAAGACGCTGTTAAAATGAACTCATAGCCTAACGTATCCATTAACTTTAAAATAAGTTCTTTCCTCAAAACCTTCGATATGCATTTCTTTTATAAAAAAGCAGTTTTGATTAGTAGAGTTCACAGCTCGGGTTGCTCCTTGGCCAAAATACGATCGTAAACAACCGTCTCATCAAGAATGACATCTATCTCGCTTACTTAACTTCCTCAGTCAAGGACGCATCATTTATTTAGCCAATGGAGTATACGAGAAAGTTCTAGAATATTCGGGAGGCGGGGAGAAAGAAAGATCCAGAACAGTTTCGTAATTGAACATTGAGTTGCAACTGAGGTTGGACAGTACATGATAGAAAGTCAGAAGAAAAATGTAGAGCGACAATAGAATATGTAAATATAAATTACCAGAGGTGCATATTTAGATCATTGTTGATTATAATTAATATTTTGTTACTGAAATCACAAAGTGAAAAAAAAAATAATAATTCTATAATCACTTCCTAGGAGTTCAAATATTTATATGATGAAATGGTACTGATAAAGAAAAAGTATTTGCCCTGCAAGGAGTATTTCGTGTTTTTCAAATGTTGTGATATAAAGAATAGAAAATAGCTCATAGCTGAAAAACTACTTCATCAATTTTATTGAAATTTAGACGTAGAATATTTAGAATGGGGTTCACCAACATAAAAAAAATTGAAAATGATTGAAAAAAAATTGTAGAAAATCATAATCTGTCCTAGGTTCGCTTAAAATGAATTATATGGAAAAATAAACTTTCATAAGTATAACAGGTAGAATTGTCCATACATGACTTGTGTGTTTGAAAACACCAACAGTAAGTTTGTTGGCATAAATAAATAAATAATAATTTCATAAGAATAGTTTGTAGTAAACAGTAACTGAAGATATGTGCACGTGACATATCCTATTTTGATTTTTTAAGTTCCCTTCAGTGAAGTAGATAGTCTTAGCTGTCTACTGTGTTTTCTACTGCTATCTCTTGAAGGAAAATAGGTAACGCTGGCCCTCTTTGTTGTCTTAAAAAGAAAATAAAAGCTTCGCTACTTTATCACACAATTCCGCCATGAGTGGATGTGCCAACTTTGCCGTGAGACGAAAGTCGAGGATTGCAGTATTTCAAAAGGAAAGTTGTGAGGACAGTTGACAATCTGATTTCCGCGTTCCTCCCTAGCACAAAGGCATATAAAAGTGTGAAGATATATAGGCGAGATATTGAATGTTCTTTTTCTTGTTTGTGTGATTCGTGGACATGCGAGGCGAGAAACGGAGATTTTAAAGTAGAATGAAATAGCTTTTGTGCTTGCATTTCTATTCTCGCAAATAAAATATACGTCTCTGCCGCGCTCCTAAGAGAAATTGTGCATGAAATGAAATCTCTTAAACACAGCTTTCTTGCCACTGAAACAGTCATGTTTCCTAGAGCGAATCGCCAAAAATACTGTTATAAATGTAATCAAGATATTATTGTTGTTATTGGCCACCTCTATGGCGCAGTGGTAGCGTGCCTGCCTCTGGCGCGGAGGATTCGGGTTCGATCCCTAGTACCGGCATGGGATTTTTTCCCCACTGGGAGGTCTGGTACGGGGTGCACTCAGCCTCGTTACGTTCCTGAGGGGCCAATTGAGTGGCTATCCTGAAAGGTAGGTCGCCAAGAAGTCAATTAGTCGACTTAGGACGGGGGAGTCAGCATGCTGACCCCCGTCACCCTCAACCTGCACTCATTCGTGGTCTTGGTTGCGGCTGGAGGGCACAGAGGCCGGACGATAAGGGTAATCTCTGTATAGAGTAGGCGCTCTAGGGATGATGATGATGATGATGATTATTATTATTATTATTATTATTATTATTATTATTATTATTATTATTATTATTATTATTATTATTATTATTATTATTATTATTATTATTATTATTAATTAAATGGCTTTTAAAGGCATAAATCATGTACACAGTTATTAATGAAGTATTAATAGAACAAGTCTCTAGTTTTAATTATATAGATTTTAATATAGTGTGGCAAAGGACGGTCGGGGCCCGGCTACTCCACTCCACTGGCGGTGCGTGTATCTAAGGCGCTCAAGGTCTAGCTGCCTCGCGCGACTGCTGTGAACATGTGACAACTCTCAAGCGGCAACATGAAGGATTTTCCAGATTATTCGAGAAGTGTCCGGCGGCAGGCGTATTTATAGAAGTTTGAGAAAGGTCCATCCTAGCTATATAAGAAGGTGAGGGAACGAGCGGAGGAGTCACTTACAGACATGAGTTGTTGGGAGTTTTTCGTTTTTGGTTTGTATCAGCTGCGTGTGTCGCAGGGACATAGCGAAGTAGTTAATGAGTGTTGATTGTATCGTGAGCTGTTTGAGAGACTGAGAAAGTGAAGAAAGACACTGAAAGGACGAGCAAGGTTACAGAAGTAAAGTTTGCAAGTAGTGATAGCACCAAAGACTGTAGACCAGCGATTTCCAACGCCCGTGATATATTTTTCTGGTGCCCTTCGTAAGCAAATTTTTACTCCGACGATTTCTAATATTAATTGAAATTTCAAGGGAAAACTATTTCCTTCCGCATATCTTCCTAGTAAATACACGTGAAATATGTTTTTGTACACTTAAAGCTGTACTCATTACTTCCGTAATCAATGCTACCCCTTGTTCCTCTCAAAAGAATGGCACTTGCCCTGACGGAGTTGTGATGGCGCCCGCGCCTCCTTAGGCACGAGTTAAAAGTGCCCGAGCACATAAGAAAGTTGGGAGCACTGCTATGTTAACTACGAGAAGAAAGATGTGTATTTGTGATACAATTTTAGAAGACAATAGAGTGAGAAAAGTAACTGATTTTGTCACAATACTTTTGCTTTAAAAGTAAGATCAAACGCTCCCAAATCCAATGTGAAGATTACAGCTGCCATTTCGTTTGGTGTAGAAAAGAAAATGGCTGATGTTCGTGTTGGACGGACATTGCAGGGTTTCCCAAGTAAATTCTTAATTGGATCTCTCCCGGGGGAAGGAAGCAGGAAGTGCTGGGATTTAGCCGATGTGATAGAATCAGAGTTGCGGATCGGAAAAACACAACCGGGTGTAAAAAACGACGTGTAAATAAGTGAAAATGAGTCCGCAGGGAGAAAGCCAGCCAAACAGAGAAAAATAATAGTATATCCGTACGCACAACTAGGGTTTAGAACGCCGTTAAAAGCTGTATATCTCAATTTACAGTTTTAGTTTTACAAAATGCAGGTACAGCTTTAATTTATAGGTTAGATATACCCTACTGCTGTTTTGCTTGCAAATTATTGTATATGTTAACAGGTAAATCGCAAGAGATTGAATATACCGGGTGATTCTGTCGATCCTTTAAATTATGAGGTTATGTTATTCCATTTTTACTTTCTCTACCGCGTATGTTAAGTAGGGGAAGTAATGTATTCGATGTCGAGATTTCACCTCACGTTTTGAGGCCCTCTGAATTCAAAAAAGTATTTTTAGAGAGAGACTGTGTGTGTGTGTGTGTGTGTGTGTGTGTGTGTGTGTGTGTGTGTGTGTGTGTGTGTGTGTGTCTATAAACAGCATAACTCAAAAGTGAAAAGTCGGTTAAAAACAAAGTTGGCATTTAAGTCTAATATCCTTCCAGGATGCGACACGAAAATTTAAAAAAAAAGCATTCCTCTATCCTAAACTACCCCCTGCATAGAAAAGTTTTCGAAAACGACTAAGAATTTTGATTAAAATGCTATATGTTTGAGATACTTTTATGGCAAATGAAATGTACATTTTGAATTTTCTTGCTATAGCCTATTTAGTCCTGTTTACTCTTGATGGCTTTTGCATAACTGGTAAACAGTTACTATACAAAAATGCAGATATTGTTAAAACAGAAAAGTTAGTCCAAATGCATTTTTTGTAGAGATAATATTTTTATTTATATGAGTTTTGCAATACTTATACTTTTCTCAAATGGAAGGTCGTTATTCACTTTTTTATGTGTTAGCCCTGTAAAGAGAGCCGAATTTCAAAGCTTTCATTTAGTGATCAGCTTTAAAAAATTTGACTGTCGCTCAAAGCCTACTGTATTCCCATATTTCCCTTGCACCTACAAGAAAAGTACCAATAAGATAACTTCAAATGTTTATCTCTATTAAGATGAAGATAGAGGAGTAAGAGTAAAAGAATAGTGAGTACATAGAGATGAAGTCATATGAGTGCGACACATCAGATTTTTTTGCTGAAGTACGAGCTTTACACAGTCATTATCGTTGTTTCGATGCCCAAGCATATAAATAATTAATTGTACTATTGTAAAACCAGTTGACTAGCTAAAATTAATTCAAAATTATGTTACAAGGCCTGTGTATAAATAATTTTACTACATGCAATCCACGGATGTATTCTGTGAGTAAAGAGCTGAAAACTAGTGTTGAGGTGGTCTTCAAAATTCTGAGCAGTCTGCAATTTTCAAGGTGCGAATACCGTAATTTTTTTTTACCTCAAGTAGGCAAATTAATGTTCTGACTGGCCAAACAACATACTTTTGTTAGTAATAGCTTTAGTGTGGCGCAAAACTTTTGAGGTCACTAGCGTCACGTTCTGGTTATATATTTATTCATGTCTCAACAAAAACAACACATTAAAAGCAACTGCAGGAATAAACAACTGAGATTGCAAACGAGGAAATATTAAACCAAAAATACAAAAACTGAATAATAAGAATCAGACAAGTCACCATAAACAAGAACTTTACCTCAAAAGACATAATCAGTTAACAAGAAACATACACAAATTATTATACATTCAATTTCAGTATACCTGGTGGCAAAATGTCCACGAAAAGTCGTAACAAGCAGACAATAATGAATGAAAATAAGTTCAAATTCTTTTTCTGGCAAATACTCACTTAAAACATGCATAGGTCTAATCTGACCTATATTGGATTGGATTTGATTAGAAGCGGAGAGTATTCCGCAATTTTTACGACCGTAAACATCCTTTGCATGGCTGCATTCGGAAGGAACGTAAAGCCAATGGCCCCGTGTCTTTATGTTTATGGCGCTTAAAGGAATCTCAAGCTTGATAAAGGGGCCTTTGAGCAAAAGTAAGTGGTATTTCACACCCAATTTACAATGGCTCTCTAAGAACCACGGCAGTTAAAGATCCTCTACAAATATCACAAATAAAAATCAGACGTTTCTGTAACAATTATCTTATTGGATTCAGGAATCTCAAAACGTGTTTCCAGTGACATATTGTTATCTAATTGTTGGGTATAACGCAATGCCGTCTGTACGAAATATGTAGTGGTTGAGAAAGTAATGAGGGTACTGCAAGTGGCTTCAAAATGAGCCATTTAATGTAGGTGGGCATTAAAATTACGACGTAGTTAAGCGAACTTCAAAGCTTCAAGGTTTACTTAGCATATAGCTTTAAGCTTCCAAATAACTTTATAAAAGGAGATTTTTCCTTTGGGAGTTGGTTGAAATTTCACCTCTTAATTAGCTACATTCTTCACTCATGGAGCTTATTTAGCAGTTTTTGTCTGTTCTACTATAAATTGTTGGTAGTAATGTAAGAGGAGCGCAGTTTTGTAACTGAGGTGGGGTAAAATTTGGCCAAGGCCCACCTACATATATTTAACGGAAATTATCCATGACGTTAACTGTTGGACAGCCACTGTAGCTCATTTCGCCTTGCAAGGGGATGGAGGAAGCTATTAAGTGTAAAACGATGTCGCTTTTTGTTTGCAATTTGCTAAACAAATTGTAAACTTATGTTGTGCGCGTTCTGAGTTCTAACTACCCTTAAACGTGAATAAAAAGTAAAATAGTGGCAACAATTATTGCAGTTCCCTAATTAGGGAAAATTAGCGCGAGGCAGTTGGCAATAAAACACCCGCCCTAAAGCTAGAATGATTAATTTTTGCGTGCCTTTTCGCCAGTTTTACAAGACGCGCGAAGTGTTGCATATTCATGGATTCCTAGCAACACGCCATCCATCGGGCATAGTCTGCATCGTGACAGCGGCTGTTAATCAACAACTAAACTTAATTACCTCGCTTGGAGACTGTTATATTTTAGTAACGCTGCTTCCAGCGGTAAAACACTAATTTTCACACTACGAGTGAGTTTTACCGATGTTCCTGCTCTCCTTTATTAATACTTGACACGAGAGTTATGGTTTTCCCGAGATATATGGTTTAGTAACATCAAACAGTCTAACTAGTTATATATCCTTTATATCAAACTTAGCACCAGAGGTAATGTTAAATTACTTCATGTGCGTCGGCAGATTTATTTTCAGGGAGGACCGCATGTTTTTTAATATTACTTTACATCGGTTCACTGACTTCTAATGTTAGTTTTGTCTCTATACAATTCTTTATGCTCGACTATACCCAAATTTATTAATTATAAGTCTGATAGCGATCCTTTAATGGGCCCCCTTAAGTTCAAACCTTTTATTAAAGGACCGGTGTTCATTCAATCAATACAATTTTCATGAAAGGACAGGTATTCCACCAATCAGAGAATTCCCATTGCAGCATGACTAATTCTCGAAACGCAATTAGCGCGAGTTTACAAAACGCTAAAATGCCGGACAAACACAAAACACACAAATTAATCTCAATACAGCATCAACTTCCAAGAATATTGCACTAAGCACACTCCCGCAAATTAATTTCACTAATTGTACAATAAATAACTTATATATGAAATAAAATGTCGTCTGAAAACCAACATATTCAATTTACCTTCTATTTTTCAATGTTACATAGCATTTCAAGGTTATTATTTTCATAATACAGGAGTGACGTGCTGGAAACGAATCGACTGCTTAGCGCCTGCGCAAATTGTCCCTGGTGAGTTTGAAACATTTTACAATATTTCAACTATAAAATTAGTATGAAACTTAACTATAACAGTAATTAATCTTAATTATTGCCATTATAGTCTCGTTACATAATATACAATTAGTATGCCCTGATTTTAAATATTTTTTTATTTTAGTAACTTGGTGCAACAAATTGGTGTTCGGTTTACCAGTCTGTGGTTTGCATTATTTTCTTGATTATTGAATTTTAGTTAGTTGTTTGTGCATTGTTTGTTTATTGTTTTGTTTTCTGTGTGTTTCAAACACGCCGACGGTGACATAGCCAGATATTCCTGGAAGGCTCTGGAGACAAACCCTGTTTGGTTCTGCCGCTCGATTGTTGTTAGTCACGCATACACAAAGAGTTGGGCGAGGCAGCCTGACCTTGAGCGCCTTTGCTCCCGACCTGATATATGGTGTGAAGTAGCTTAGCCCCTAAGCGCAGAGCTTTATATTGGAAACTTAGAATCTTGCGGCCGCTCATGGTTTTTGAAACTAAGTTTACGTGATAGAGAAAGTAAACGCCGATGTCGTAGAAACACTATTGAGTTTTTGCAGTCACATGGTATTCTCTACTCTTGAACTAACTAGTCTTAAAACTCTTATTCCTATATCTTCTTCATGTTAATCGATATAAGCATTTGCTGAAATTATCTAATTGCTAATTCTCTTGTAGATGCAAGGGGAATATGGGACTAGAGTAGGCTTTGAGAGACAGTCAAATATTTTAAAGCTGGTCACTATATGAATACTTTGAAATTCCGTTCTCTTTGCACAGCCAAGAAATAAAAATGTGAACAACGAGCTTCCATTTTAGAAAAGTATAAGTATTGCAAAACTCAGAAATAACAACGAATACCTTCGAAATGGTTCACTGCACAAAAAATTCGTTTGGTCATAACTGGTGTGTTTTAACGAAATCAACGTGTTTTATCTAGTAAGATTTGGTCTGTCTCTTACGGCTTACCAGTTATGCAAAAGTCTTAAAGAATAAACAGGACTACATAGGCTATAGCCAGAAAATTCAAAATATCTCGTACATTTCCTTTGGCAGGAAAACATCAGCATCTTAATTAAAATCGTTCAAGCCATTTTTGGCAAAATAGGAGGTAATTTAAGGTAGACGAATTTTCTTTACAATCTTCGTGTTGTATTCTTGAAAGAGTTTAAACATCAACTTTGGGTTTTAACCGAATTTTCGTTTTTGAGTTATGCTGTTCAAAGACAGACAGACAGACAGACAGACAGACAGACAGACACAAGGACCTGTTTCTAAGAGTGCTTTTCTTTGGATTTAGGGGGCTTCAAAGTATATATTTCCGGTGAAATATCGACATCGAAATTTTGGTTCAAATACAATACTTCTACTTAGTATATGTAGTAGAGAAAATACACATTGTATATATTCCTGCTTTTAAATAGGAATACCTTACATTTGTCCTCGTGTATCGAGCAGGTAGTTGAACTAAATGCCATCAGTAACTCTCTTGTTGGACTACAAAGGCAGCCGTGTGACTTTGCAATCCCACCATTATAAGCATGTCATTAAACCTTCGCCGTCCCTATTGAAAACACTGCTTAAAGGTAGGTGCACGTCGATGGAAAAACAATTTGCGATGCTGAGAGGGTTCTTGGATATTAATTGGTACGTGCTTCCCTTCATAGCGGGGAAAGAAACGACACGTCGCCATGGCCATTCATCTTCATTAATCAAAATCAGCGGAGACAAAGCCTTGGATCAAAAACAGCATGGCTGCGCGGAAGCAAACAATTTCCTGCTACATTTAATGTTTATACATTGTATTTTATTGTTGCAGGTCACCGGTCAGCCAACTTTACTTGTAAATTCCGGGTATGCGGAAATTATAATCGTATATCAGGCAAAGCGACAGAAACAAATTTGCGGGGTGTTTACTAATAGCTGGTGACATTTTTCATGGAGAAATACGGATGCTATGAAAACAGAAGGTTTATAGAGCACTTCTTTAGCGCTTGCTTTTCTTTTTTCTCATATCTAGCTAGATAAAGGAAGTAATTCCACCAAAAGTTCGAACAGGAATACACTTTCTGATCTCTGTTGCACATCAAAAAGGAGATTTTTTATGTTTCTTTCTACTGTGTATATGCAGCGTGGAAAGGAAGTCATTAGATTCCTTCTATGTGTGTCATAGAAGCTTTACAAATAAAAATCTCGAGTGGCATTTTGTTCTTTGATTTCGAAAATATATAGTTTTTTTTATTCAAATTGGATGCGTAATTCCACAAGAATGTACGAAGATAGTGTTACGTGTAAGCTGCATAGAGTAACTTATTTCTGACATAGGTTCGGTGGAACATTACACAGGGTTTCGAAATAATTAATCACTTTAAAGACGTGAAGGAATACATCGAGCTGCTCTTTCAGACGTGACGTAAGTTCACAATGTTGCGTTGTGGTTGGTCAGGGAATTGATCTGGTCTGTGGATGTAAACAGATTTCACTTTCGGTTAATGTTTTGGTAGCTAACGCTTGTGATTGGCCTACACTCGCACAGTAAACACGGAAGGACAAGGCAGGGTATGGGTTTGTTCCCAAGACGCACCGTTACGGCGTTTATGTACTGAGTTAGGGAAAGTGACACCCACACAATCTGCAGTGTTGCCAGCTTGTTTTCCACAAAACTAAAATATCTCCGTAGAAAATGGTCACAGACAAACACGTAAGATACAAAATGTGTTCAAAATACCGAGATCTACTAAGCAAGTACTATATTCTACCAAAATTCGATATATCATCGGAAATACACGTTTTGAGACTCCCTGAATCAAAAGGGGATTTTTAGGTCCAGGTCTGTGTCTCTGTCGCCAGAATTCTCAAAAATAAAAAGTTGGTTAACTATCAAACTTGGAATTTTGGTTTCGTATGTCCCAAGGTTGCGACACCAACCTTTTCAGAAATTCTCCCAAACTACCATTTACATGGAAGAAAATTGATATTCTCATAACAGGCTCTAATCGTTTTGAATAAAATACCACATGTTTAATATCTTTCCATGACAAATGAGCTATACATCTTGAATTTTCTGGGAATAGTATTTAAAGTGCTCTTCATTCTGGGTTGCTTTTGACCATGTAAAGAGAATGTAATGTCAAAGTCATCATAGAGCAGGCGCGGCTCCTCAGGGTAGGCAGGGTAGGCATTGCCTACCCTATCGTAATACATCAACAAATAATGTTTAACTATGATTCTGCATTTTATCATTTGAACCGTCATTTTCCCCTAAATTGCAGTTCAAGAAAAGTTTTCTCGGTTAAAATGACCAGCGCATGGTCAAATCCTTTAATCTCAATTCCGATTCATCAAAACTGCGCTGCGTGTTTGAAACGCGCGGCAGAAATGGTACGCATGGAACCTGGGTAGTGGAGAGCAGGCTAGCTTAACCTCTGCCTGCCCGGCCCCATTTCCTCAGTACGAGGCCCTTGAACAGGGATAAGGAAACATTCGGTCTGTATATGCACTCCGAGCATGCGTAGGCGCGTCTGCCAGCAGTCCGAACACTTGCCGGCCCAAATCCGAATTTATGCGACATTTTCCGAACAGCCATATAGGTGTTCTGTGCAGCCATACTCCACGAAGATCTCAGAGATCTGCATCTGTCGTTATCTCTGTGTAATACCAGTATGACCGACTTAATTAGTGAACTATTACAAATTTCGCTTTCGCGGCGCACTGACAATGAAAAGAGGAGTGTTTTAGCTATTTAACACAAAGCTGCAGTCAGACAATTGTTCAATTTCTTAATCTATTTTAGTCATGGGCGTTGTTACTGTTACACTTTGCCTACCCTAAAATTTTGACTGCGAGCCGCCACTGTCATAGAGCGATTAGATCTTAAACGATTTGCTATCACCTAAGCCTATTGTATTGCCTTATTCTCATTGTGCTGACAAGGGAACATTACTAAGACAATTTCTGCAAATGTTTATCTTGATTAACATAAATTAGTTAGAAAAGTACATGTTTATAATGGTGGTGTCATTGAGGGGAAAGAAGGCGACTACTTTTTTCCCCTTCTTAGTTATCTTTCGCCGGTGACATGAGGACAAGGAGGAATGCTGGGAGTATTCAGGTTGGAATTTGTAACGGGACATGCTGACATCGAACAGCAATTTCTTTATTTTCTGAAACTCAAAGGGATGCCGACATCATGTAATTCAGTCACCTTTACCCTGCACGGACACGCTGCTAAGTCAAAGCGAGTGGAGTGGAAAAAGAGGAGAATGACCTGCGGTGTCACTTTTTGGCACCATTGGTTTATAAGAATAGTCGATGTACAACACATAGGATTTTTACTTTCTCTACCACATATAGAAGGTAGGGGAAGCATTGTACTCGATCCAAGAATTCGATATCGAGATTTCACCGGAAATCAATACTCCTAAGACGCACATATTGGAAGAGCTATAATAAGTTTCCCTTCCGTCCTGTATAATAATTATGGCAACAGTACTTCCTCGAGGCCATGGTGGCAAACAATGAATATTGCATATTTTCACGTCCTGAGTTTTTTGCGAGATGCTTTAAGTGACTCTTTTACTGGGCCAACTCAAACCAGACGTGGCGATAATTCTCACTTAAAACAGGGAAGATTTACTCCTACCGCAGAATGAAGTTGGAAGGAAAACCGCCAAGATTTGTCCTCCTTCCTTTTGACTGAACTAAAAAAGAAAGAAAAAATGTTGGCAGCAAGAGATAGACAGTCATTTACTTAACGTTCCAGTTACCTTCTCTTTTGAAATGTGAAACATAAAACTTACAATCCTCCACAACTTTACTACCTAATGTAATAAAAAGAAAATTATTCGCTGCAACCTTGCTAAGCAATTCTTCTTTTGTCACGACTGTGTTATCACAGAAGCAGTGGCGTGCTTTCATCTCGAACGTCGCATATTACAAACTTAGCAGCAACTGAAGGATATACTGGAGGCAAGGGTTATAGATATCATCCACCTTATTTTTTGCCGTCTTTTCCCCTTGCTTTCACACTTTATCTTTCCGGCTTTTCTGTTTATCGCATTTCTCCATTTTATATACATATACACACAGACACCGATGCCCGAATTCTAATTGAATTCGAACCCGCGACCCTCTGTGTGGCAAACACTTACACACATACGCTTCAGCGACATGGCTATGATGACCGTCTCACTTAGCAGGATGTTTTCTATGCTTCCAGATATTATTTTCCATGAAAAAATATCCATTAGATTTTCACCGACAATACTGGCAAAAGAAAGGTGTTTAAAAAGTGTCTGATATTGCAACAGGAGTTGGGATTGGTCAAAACCAGCATAAATATTCCTATAAAAATACGTCCGGAAATAAATACGTGTTGAAATCTGACCCATTTTACAAAAATGTGCAAACTATCCATATTTTTGATGGCTTGGCATACACCAATAATGTCTTTAAATGTCCCCATAGCCAGAAATCTAATGAATTGAGGTCCTGACAAAGCGGAGGCCATACTTGGACCTCCTCGACCAATCCATCGTGCATTAAATGTTTGGTTTAAGTGTTAGGATCGTTTTAGTCCCAAAATGTGGGCAGAAATTGTAGGTGAAAGATCCTTCGGGCCATCCATTTTACCGAACAAATTAACAGGTGCTGTGTACCATCGATTCCTGCGCGATGAGTTACCTGCGCTTTTGGAAGAGTTGTGCTTGTAGAAAGCATAATGGGACAACATATAATTTATATGCATCGTACGGCAATACTTAAACCAAACATTTAATGGTCGATGAATTGTTCGACGTGGTCCAGGAGCATGGCTTCCCAGTTCGTCGGACCTCAATTCATTAGGTTTCTGACTATGGGGCATTTAAACCACTTAAAACCCAACCTTTGTGGTCCTCGCCCCTAAGGGCGGGCAACGGGAAGTAGGGGATTGCCTAATAGGGTGAAGTGCGGTGGGGACTTCGGTGTGCCCTGGGACCGCTATGGCAACCGTGAAGGCCTATCAGGAACCCTGAAAACCGGCTGAAGAGGCTCTGGTAATCCAAGCCAAGGTGGGTTGCATGCGCCGATGACTGCATGGCCAAAGGGAAGTTTGGAGCAGCATATGCCGATGGCTGTATGGCCAAGTGGGTGCTTGATCACTAGTATGCAAACTCCGGGTACCAGGTGCCCTCCAGTTTCAATTTAGCCTTTCTGCAGCTTGGGAAACGGCAGGTAACAGAGATAATTCCCAAACTTCTCGTGGGACAAAATTGAACCTAAAGAATTGGAAAACGGGGACGCACCCTCATTTGCATCAAACTTAGTGGCACAATCATTGCCTCAACATGCCAATAACAAAGAGGTTGTGGAAGAGGAGCTGCTAAAAAGCCCATCCAAAGAGCTAACTGACGAAAGTAAAGCTTAACTGTTTAGCTGGAGTCTGGATCAGAAACACCTAGATATAGCCTTTATACAGGAGTCATGGGTCTGTAAGACCCAAGTTAAGGGACTCCAAAAAGCCACATGTAAGTTATTATACAGAAGTGATTATGAAGTTCCTAGGGCTGCAGTTTATTTTAGTAAAAGTATTGCATTTCTCCCATATTTGTTAAATAATAATATTGAGATTATAAATAGAGGGAACGAATCTACTTTTGCTAATATTCCATCTAGATTCCATCTAGATGGAAAAGAAATACCAAGGCATATACTTTGCGAATGCGAAGCAATTGTCCAACAAAGAAAAAGGCCTTTCCAACCCCAGAACAAATCACCTTAACATCACCCAAGAAAATTATAGGCTATATTAAACTGGAATTTATAGATCAGGGTATTGTCAATAGATGTATTAAAGGTCGCAGTGAAGAGAAGAAACTTTACTTGATCAGTCAAATCTTACTAATTTTGTGTTGAGAAAAAAGAATGTGACAAATGAAAAATTAGTAACTCTAGCTTCTGTGATTCACAATAAGTGGAAATATTTTATTTTAGGAGATTAGGAGAATACAATACATTTTAATTGAACATGTCAACAACATTGAAAGTCCAGTTGATTTTTTAGTGAGTGTTATATTCCAGGACTTCTAAATTCATGGAAGAACCCCTAGCATATGGCTGAGTCTGAAGAGAATCATATGGTGACTTCATAAACTGGTTGATTTTTGGCTTTCCTCTTGTCATGAGTTCCGGAGCATCCCTTCAAGCATTGCTTCATCCCATTGGCACTGCTATTTGTTGTCCATTTTTCGTTTATGTTTAGTATATCTGTAAACCGTATGACCAACAGGAAGGAAGGTGGTTGCCATTGTGAAGTAATACAGCTTTCAAGGTTAACTTGGAGGAATCTATGAATAGCCTCCATTCAATAGGAAGTGGTAAAGTATTTGAATGTGGAATAGCTCCAATAGCAGATGGAAGATTGGATATTGAGTTGTGCTTCTTTCTTTCATTGACAAATATTCCTTTATAGGTGGAACAATAAGAAATAGCAATCATCTATATAATTTGAAGCTTCTCACTAAACCATAGGTACAGCAAAAGCCATAGAGCGTATTTTTATTTTTCAGCCATTCTCGTAGTATAACAGAAGAAGAGTTGCAACAGGTACATGTGGAGCCCTTAACTTTATATGTCACTAGTGTTCCGCATGAGATAGACTTTACTCAAATTGAGAATGCAACAGAAGAACACAACATACTTGAGTGATGTTCGGAAATATATAATCCACCACCGGAGCTGTGCCACAGAAGAGAGATTTTAGTCAAATTGTGATTGTAACAGAAGAAGACAACATATCTGGGCGATGGTGGTAAATATATAATCCACCAATGGAGCTATGTAACACCAGAGAGAGAGAGAGAGAGAGAGAGAGAGAGAGAGAGAGAGAGAGAGAGAGAGAAGGAGAAACTTCGCAAGTTGCGGTTCCGATAGAGAACAAAGCAAGTTTGAGTGATGTTTGAAGGGAGACAATCCACCACTGGAGCTGTGTGTTTGTATGTGTACGCGAGTGTGTGTGTGTGTGTGTGTGTGTGTGTGTGTGTGTGTGTGTGTGTGTGTGTGTGTGAGAGAGACAGACAGGTAGACAGACAGACAGAGAGAGAGACTTCACAAGTTGCGGTTCCGATAGACGAACAGGTGATGTTTGAAAGGAGACAATCCGCCACTGGAGCAGTACAAGACGAGAGGGAGAGAGTTTGCCCAAGTTGCGGTTCCGACAGACGAACACCGCATGTTTCGCTTTACCGACAGTTTTGCCTCTATATAATTTATCACCTTGCACCCTCCGCAAACCCGTTGGTGTGTTCATCTGCCACAACATCCCTCTGTTGAAATATGCTGCTTTTTTACGAGTAACAAACCCCTAGGTACCAAATCTCTGCGCCGAGGTAAATGGTACCCCTTCTTTTATTATCTCATAGCAATACCTGTCTTTCTACCAGGAACAACATGTATCATGGACTGAACCAGCTTGCGGCATGTTTTCTCAACAGAAATTTTCTTGTTACCTTCCAACGTGTAAATCAGAATGGAAAATGAAGTTGGAGATCTTTCACGAAAAATGGAGATAAATAAACCTGGCTGCAAAAGAAAACAAACTTTCATATAAGCTGTATTTTTATTCAAAACCAATTTTCAAATCTAAAATACTTGGAACTTGCGAAATACCTCAGAATAATTCCGAGAACCTGAGTTCAAGAATATGGTGGCGCAGATTTTTCTAAATCAACATTCCACCATTTGGTATAAACCAAGCAAGATGGCTCTGTGGTATGTGTGAGATTCGCACCAAGGATATCCTGGATTCTCTTCCCAATGGACCGCCTCCTCTGACAATGGTTGTTTTGGTGGTTTCTCCGGGTGGATCGTGTGTGACGGACAATTACCCTTCTTGGCCTCATCCCTATCTTGCTTCAGGAGTGCTGGGCAGATGACATTAGGATGCTGTTCAGTGCTTTCTTTGTCTGTGGATAGGCGGACATATGTTTGCAATGAAATAGTGCATTTTTATTCAATTCTCTTTCGTGCTATTATAGTGGAAATTTGAATTTCCTGCATTAATGCTGATTACTAGCCTGTCACATGATCACAACACAGAGGGGGCAAGGTGCAGCCGCGTAGGAACGTTATAAAGTTTTTGAACAACTTACATTTAACCTTCTCACCATTTATAGAAAAATATTAACTCTCAAATTCTTATACAAGTTCAGCAATGCCTGGACACTTCGATTTTCGAACTGGAGGCATTTTACAGCGGACACATTCGAGAGATTCTTTGCAGGCAGTGCGCATTGTGCTGACACTGTACCCGCACAATGAGGTCACGCTTTGCCCTTGGGCAGGTAACTTACGATCACTTCATTTGGTGATGCAGTATAAAGGTTCGGACCCTAACCTTATTTACCTGTATGTTGTCTTTGCTTTTCAGCAAGTATGTGTATGAACTATATTAAGTCCTCTTATTTTATATCTTTTTTTAAGGTCAACAACCAGTGCGGATAATATATACCAGTACTTCACCAACGCCAATGCCACATGTAATAAATCCAAGGAGAGCATTGGAAGTGGAAAATGCAACGCAAAGTCCATATACTCGTATATAAGAAGTGCTTTAGTTAATTAACCAGTATGCTATAAACTCTGGCTTTGGAAACTAATTCTCGAATTTGCTCTTTCAGCTTCTATTTCCAGTGCGTCTTTCAGAGTCAAACAGGAAAGATTGGTTATAGCATTAACTGTTCTGAACGCCGGGGTGTGGTAATTATTCTGACTTGAACCTGTTTAGTGAGTCTGTTTAGTGGCTGTAAGGGAGTACGACCCTCCATTATTGTCTTCTCTTGGTCTACTTTTTGGTGCTCGCGGAGTGATTACTAAATTTACTGTTCATTTGTTCGAAGTTTTGAATTGCAATTAGATATTGCAGAAGATATTGGCTTCTAAATTATCCGCGACTCTTTGTAAATTTTACAAAATAATCTGTTGCTAGACTAAATAAAACAAATAAATAATTCTAAAATGATTAGCTGTCCTATTTCCAAATTTTATAATGATTTACTTTATTACACTTTACCTATCAAATATTTTTACACTATACGTTTTTTTATCCTTTATCATTCATATTTAAAATAGTCTTTTTCTACAGATTTATTAGCTTGTCTTTATGATAACTCTAAAATAGGATAACTGGATCTTCTCGATATCCAATAAAATAAAAATAGATATCTGATTAACTTTATAATGTGCAAGGCTTTAGGTGTATAAGTCTGCAATACCGGAATAATTGACGGGTAAGATGAATAATTTCATAAAGCAAGTATACGGACGTAGATAAATAATTCCAATATTTTATGTTCGCATGTATAAATCAATGCATAATATCCGAAGCGAGAGTTAAAAGTTTCTCAACAGAATTGGGGCCATTAGCGAGTTCGATGTTAAGGATAGACGATTACTTTAAGTTACTGTAACTAAGGTAATTAGGAGCTCGCTGAATTCAGTCTAGAATAAATTTATTAGCTTAAGGTTCAGGACGTGCAAGCACTCTTGTAGACAAAGTTCGGAAAATTAGATTGGTAATGGTCATCGTCAACACCGTCGCCTTCGTCGTCGTCGCTATTGTCGTCATCGTCGTCGTCGTCGTCATCGTCGTCATCGTCGTCGTCATCGTCGTCGTCATCGTCATCGTCATCATCATCATCATCAACAGTCGCAGCAGCACAGTTGAGTCCCATTATCCATTCCATTTCCCTTATAATTGTTGGATCCAACATAATATAGGACGACAAACATTTTCCCCCCTCTTGGATTGTAGTTGAAAGATCTTTTTGGTGTACGGGATGCATCCATTCTTTCCATCCAGTTCTTTCGACGGTCTTGCAGGTTTTTAGTTATATTTTGTATATTAAGTTTATACCTGATATATGAATTCCTTACACTTCCCGTTCATTTATACCCAACACTAATGTTGTCTTTTTGTGTTCCATACAGAAGTTATGGAATTGCTACCGGTTTATAAAACTTTAATTGAATTTCCTTGAGGGTTTTATTCCTTAAACATCTTATTGTTCCACATGTATATTGGTATTTGTGAAGCTTTTCTTCTATATTCATTCGTCGCTGGTATGATAATCTGCATCCCAAATACTTGTTACCTGTTCAATAATTTCAGTATTAATATTTTTGATCTTTTGTGATTTGTTGCTATGTATACCATTACTTTTGTTTTTGAAGTTGAAATATTTAAATTGTATTCCTTCCAGCTATCTTAAGTCTGTCCTCTTTATTAGCTATAATCACTTGGCCATCCGCAAACAATAGAGTATTCTAAGTTGTGTTACTAGTTCTATGGATGACAATGGATAGCCTTGTCTAACACCGTCATTTATTTCTACCATTTGTTTTCCAGGTCCATTTCCTTTGTCAATGCATATAGTGGTATTACGATAGACTACGAATGCTTTTACTAGCTGAGGCGGGTATCCCTTTTCTATCATTGTTTCCCATAATTTTAGCCTATTTGATAGGAAATAGAATTCTTAGAATTTACTATGTCAAATTACGGTTCATAGTCGCTTAAAACTTGGTAACATAATTAGGAATGTTGATAGAAATTAATACAATGGGTGAGATTTAGGTTGATGAAGGAGTGTGTATTTCTGAAGTTCCTCTCTTTTTATTTGTGCTTTACAATATTACAGAATTGTGTGCTGTGATCGATTATCAGAAGTCCGTAGCGACTAAAGAACGCGCAAGCAAATTAATGGGTGCCGCGAGCATTTCAGCGAGCCATAACAACTTCTCATTGCTTTACAGAAATCGTTATTTTAAACGTTGAGTATTGATGTGTCAAAGTATAGTAAGGACTGCGAGTTGTCGCCTAACTGCACGCGCGTGTTTGGGGTTTGACTTCAGTAACCAGGGACACTAAAGAGCGTATATAGTTGTTTGAAAAATCTATAACGATGTCAGAGGGGCGAAGGTGGGGAGAGATGATGTTTGGAAATGTGAAGATGGGGTAGGCGGAACTCCGGAAGGGTACATTTTAAATGGAAATTGTGGGTGAGAAAAGGGTAGAAAGATGGAGGAAGAGGGGTATATATTTTACAAAAAGCGTGTGAGTATATATGCTAGCGACAACAGTTCGATTCTTGTGCAGATGGTAGATTGGAGTTTGTTAATGGATACGGTTAATTTGCCGAAGGGGTTCGAATTGGAATTGAAATTGACTCCGGAGTAAAGAACTTTCAGCAGTGCACGTCGTGATAAATGAGGTAAGTTCATGCTTTTCCGAGAATTTTGTATACATATTTGGGAAAATTGCAAAGGTGGTAGTTAAACTTAGCTGGAAGGAGGAAGGTAAATGGAAGGGTGATCTGTGCTGGAAAATTTTAAAAATAAATTCGGAATGTAATGGGAACGGTAGAGGGAAGGCTACCGATGAACAGTATAAAAAGTGACAGGAAGTGTGTAAGAATGGAATGAAGTGATACAAAATATTAATATTACACTTATTTCATTATATCATTCAAAGATTACGTGAGATAATATGAAGGTTATAGCTGTAAAGATATTCTTTGCCCTTCCACAAATTCTACATTTGCCTTTGTTTCTTCCTTAGCTTTTCTTATTTCCTCGTATCTTAAAATTGGTGACGACTGAGTCACATTTTAACATCAGCTGGTAAACTTGACCTCCACAATATGGTATACGAAATGTTTTTAAGCATATCGGTTTTCATATTTTGTTTATGTATCTGTAGCAATAAAAAATTAAGTTGAGTATCAAAGGAATGTACTTTTTAACCACCTTAAATTTCAGAATCACTGTCAGGAACACTCGTGGATATTACTGTATCCTTTCTGTCAGAAAACGAATCGTCAATATTCCCAAAACTGCCTTCTGAAAAGACTGTCTTTCTACTTAATCCCTTGTCAAATATTTTTGGCCCTAAAATTATAGACACGAACTATTGGCAATAGCTAATAATAAACTGTAACAGACTACTTTAAAATACAGTCAAAACCGGTTATACCGAGATCGCTTTTAACGACACATTGGCTGCAACAACGAAATCTAACAGTTCCGTCTAAAACTTATACATTTAAACTTTGCTTATTGCGACTTATCATATTAAGCGACGTATTTTATTACATTTTTGGAGAAATATATCGGCTATGGCGTGCAACGTTCAATTTTGTTATTTAGGGATTGTTAACAACATTGTAACGCTTAGTTTTAAACTCTTCTTTCTGTGCATTGCGGATTTGAAATAAATACGTATAGTCAGCGCAAGCATCGATTTAAATATGTCACAGACGAGATGAAAGTATTTAGTATTGAAGAAAGGCCAGACATATGTAATAAGGGGATTAGAAAATAGGGAAACAAACGTCAGAATTGCGAAAGAATTGGGTATCTCATACTCACGATTTCTACAATTTGGAAGGACAACAGAAAATACAATTCTTTAAAAATCAACCGGACGAGATCATCTGAGCAGAATTATATATTGAAGAAGGGTTACTTATGTTAAGCAGTAAAGAGCAAGTGATGTACTCAGTGGACCTATTTTTCAAGAATTTGCGCGTCTGTTGGGAAATCGGAACTTCTTGCATACAACGTTTCGAGCTCGCCATCATATTGTCGCCGGAAAACTTTGTGACGAAGCTGCTGTCGTATCTGATAGGATAATTGAGAAATTGCTATCTAAGAAGTCTGTTTTATGCGAATGTTAAAAGCCAGATGAACAGATGAAACTCGCTTGTTTTAATGAGGTGATTATTTTGTTTGAATGTTGCTGTACTTGCGAGAATGACGATTTCAGGTTTTCTTACAGGCACATTGGAGGACATTATGTTGTGACGGTGATAATGTTGTTGCTGTCTTGTTGCCATGGCAATTGCGACAATAATTTTTTGCTACTGGTGTCAGAAATAGCGTAATTCCGCACGTTTTATGCCGTCTTAATAAGCCGTTTTAATGCTAGAATTGCATAAAAGTTTTTTTTGCATGTTTCTAAGAATTTAAGGAGTATATATCATGGCCTTATAGCAATATTAATATA
This sequence comes from Tenodera sinensis, assembly GCA_030765045.1. NCBI lineage: Eukaryota > Metazoa > Arthropoda > Insecta > Mantodea > Mantidae > Tenodera > Tenodera sinensis. The sequence goes on from CM060970.1 coordinate 44,249,022, forward strand.
TTCGCGTTATTTATCTTTCGCTAACGACAAATTGGATTTTAGCGAATACACAATATTTGCTGTATTGCTCGCGCATTACGGAAACAGAAGAACCTCATTATACAATTTGACTAATAACATTGTCGAAAAGATTTGAATAGATAAGATGTGTACTTTTTGGACTTAGTATAGGATAAAGGTATAATTTCAACAGTGAGCAATTTTCGTATTTATCCAATTTTACCTTGGATTTATGTGATTTGAGTTAAATAATGCCTGGTAAAGGGATTAATGTTCCTTCCATTAGCAGTCCAAAGAGATTAGTAAAATTCTTATAAATCTTCCATGGCAGTGTAAATGGCCAAAGCTAAACACTGCAATACTGTGGAATCGGTGGAATGCTCAAGCATAAACTTGCCGTTAATAACATGCAGTTGGAGGCTAAATTTAATTTAAATGAGCGTTAGCCATAACCTGTTTTCCATTACGTCGGAAAAATCAACTAGCGACATGAATTCTAATATAAAAGACATAAATTCTCTTGACAATGCGGAAATTATCCGCATTTAAACAAATCTGGCCTCTGGGAGCTTTGGCAGCATATGGCATTAACATCCTAGTACGAGCGCGTTATTGTTTATAAATCATTTCACGTATATTCCACAAAATCAACTACAACAGCAATTCCCTCAAATCCCTACAACATCTGCAGCCACTGTGTATTTAATGATGTCATACGTAAATATAATTTATGTCTTTTTAAAATTAAGTCTCAGAGGCTGGAGCACTCACTCAAAATGTCGGTTTGTTTGTAACGGCCAGAATTACATTCTTAACCTGAACATTTGATTTTCCAAAGTTTTCAACCAATTAATCTGAAAATTTATGTTCAATGTTGTCATATACCAGTATTCAAATTTTGTGTGCTATTTCCTTTAGTTTCCGACTTATGAAATGCTAAATGTGTATCTTAGTATCCTATACGAACTGCCCCACAGGATGCAATTTATAAGATTTGTTTTGTTTTGTTTAGTCTTAGTTCAAAATAAAATAATGTTTAAATTCAGTCATTTGAATGTTCTAGTTTTGTTTAAGTTCTATACAGGTTTGAAATCTGATGAAAAAAACTGATGTGTTGCACTCACATGACTTTCTCTACTCTTATTCCTGTATCTTCTTCGTGTCGTGACATTTGCAGAAATTATCCTATTGCTTATTTTCTTGTAGGTACAGAGGAAATATGGGAATACAATAGACTTTAGGCGATAGTTAAATATGTTAAAGCTTTCAAAGTCCGTTCTCTTTGCATGGTTAACATAAAAAATTGAATAACGATGCTCCATTTGACTGAAGTATAAGTTCCCCAAAACTCAGACAAATAACAAGGCATATCTCCGAAATGGTTCACTCTACAAAACATTCATTCCGACATATTTTTGTATCATAAGATTTAGTCTTTCTCTTAAGGTTTACCAGTTATCCAAAATTATATCTCAAACATATGAAATTTTAATCAAAATCGTTAGAGCCATTTTTAAGAAAATCAAAATTTTCGAAAAATTTTATATATGAAGGGTAGTTTAGAGAGGAGGACACAGACTGACACACAGAGACCTTTTTCTAAAAAAATGTTTTTTTTTCTTTTGCATTCGGGGGGGGGGGGGGGGGGCTCAAAACATATTTGGCTGAAATCTCGACATCGAATTTTTGGATGGAATACAATACTTCCTCTATGTAGTAAAGAAAGTAAAAATTATATGGCAGATTTAATAGTTTGTGTTTTACGAATCTACATGATCCAATTTCAGAAGAATTGAATTACATCGTTTGGAATATTTTCAAAACGTGAAAAAATAGTTCGCAAAAATGTTAAGTTAAAATTAAAAACATTTTTATTGTGCATTTTTAACGTACCGTATATAATTATAGATCCTATTTGTAATATAAAAGGTCAAAAACATTTCAAGTTTATGATTTCTAAATATTTTAGTCATGCAATACAAATGTCAATTTTTGCGAGGTTTCTACTGAATTTCAGTTGTGTATTCTCCTTTGGGGAACTGTGAACAGTCTGATGTACTGCGTCTATACAAATTTGTCTACTCTGGTTAAAAAAAACTTCTTATAAAAGTGTATTCTTCTATCTACTTCATGTTAAGCGAGATAAACATTTGCAAAACTACTTTATTTGGTTGCGTATTTCAAGTGGACTAGGGTAGGTTTTAAGCGGACGTCAACTCTTTTAAGAGCTGATCGCTGTGTGATGGGTTTGAAATTCTATTTTCTTTGTATTGTCAAGAGATAAAAATCAACGAGAAAGGTATGTATTTGAAAACTGAAATCAAGAAAAAGGAATATCTCGAAAATGGGTGTCTGCACAAAACTGTATATATGGCATAAACTGCGTGCTTAAAATATATATGGATTTTTATGTATCAGCATTTTTTACCTCCCTTATAGTCTACTATAGTGCGAAGTTCAAACATGACCTTGAGCGGCTCTAGGAGAAGCGGCTGCGGTAATGACGGTCCCACTGCTGAGAAATACTGTCACAGTCACCCTTCACTACCTAGTCTCTCATAATCAGTTATACTTTTCAAAAATGAAACAGTTTCTTGAGAAATGTGTAAAATATCCTCATATATTTAGCCACAAATACGCCGGCCTCTGGACGCCTCTTGAATAATCTCGAAAACCCTTTGTCTTGCCGCACTCAATTGTCTTCACGTGTTTGGTAGCCGTAAGTGGTGTGAGCTAGCTTTACCCTACTCGTGCTTTGACGTGTGCAGCGCGGTCGGCTGTGCTTGTGTTTTTTATGGTGCAGATACCCAGACTGTGACAGCTAATATGCACACAAGGTTTTTAGAAGGATCTTTGTAATTCTTAAAGACCGCTGCAGATTACCGTTTGTAGGAGCACTAAAGAAAACGGGAAATTCGAGAGCAACACGGAATTATAGCAATAATAGAGCAGATAGACCAACACAGAAATACTAGTATGAGCATGTGATACGAATGAAGGATAATCGCGTTTCTAAAGGAATGATGATGACGCCGACGACGATGATCATGTAACTAAATCTAACAGTGAAATTTGTTTCTAAGAGGTTATGCACCCTGCACATTTCCCCTTTAATCGCAACTAACCCTGTAGCTTGTCAGCCGGTTGAGATAGACTGTAATTGTGATGTTTTACACCTCATTTTCCTTTCCCTTGAAACAGTTGATCCTTTATGTCAACTTTGCAGCTGAAGGATTGTGGGGTGCTGCCTTGAGGGTGTTATGATAGGGAAATCGCCGCACACATAGGAATTGCTTGAGGTTTTGGAAGAGAGAATAATCATCGGACTGTAGAGCGATAGTTTCCTTTGATCTGCGAGAATCGGAGGTTGCTGTAATATCCTGAAGTAGCAACACCCGCTGACAGATTCCCACGAGCTACCTCTTTGACAACCCCAGCACTGTCATTTCTGTTACAGGAATTACAGCAAGTTAATGCTGAGGGCTTTACCAGTGTAGCTATACCTCAAACCAATATATTTCTCATTCCACCAATATCACAATATAGACACTAATTGCTTCACTTCACTAAATTAACTTCAGAAATTGTAAACAATGGCTGTTTTCTATCCCTGGGTTTGAAGATCATAAGAAAGAATAATCGACTGAATTTTGGCATTCATAGAAAGTCAACACACACTGATAATTACATAAAAAACAAAAGATTTAACACTCCTTCACATAAATAGATAAATTTAAATATCAAAGGCTGTAAATGAGTCTTCCACTATAAAAAAATAAACGATGACTGCAAATTTAAAAAGTTCACTTACCACTCTTGGGTTAATAAAAAATTAAAAAAAAATTAAGGAAATGGCAAAATTTTGGGCCTTCAAAATAAATATAATGTAAAAAAATCTTCTAAATTTTTCTAAAAAGGACAAAATTCCAAATTGCAAAAACTCTGTCATTTATCAAGTTGACTGTCTGTACTGTAATAAGGCTTACATTGGAAAAACAAAACGTTTTCTGGACACCAGAGTAAAATAACATTTTAGAAAAAACATCAAATATAAACAGATAGAGAAATCAGCTGTTGTAGTTCATTTTTGGTCGTTAATCATGGAATAAATCCAGACGTTAAATTATTAAAGCAATTAAATGGACCCATTGATTTGATGGTTTGGGTAAAAATATTCATTTCGAAAAATAGGGACCATGTTATGAAATTTGAAATACCGTGTATTGATTCTGTTACTAAATTTGCTTTGAGATCAGTGGTGGGTAATGACGTCATCACATTATATAATGCCTGGTGGCCTTGAGAGGTAGAGTGTTTATGGAGGGGATTCCACAGTGAGCCTTCAAGAAAGGTATAGCTGCATCACCGGCGGCTCTTTGTGGAGTCGAGAAAGATCCGTAAATGCTTGTGACGTCATTTCCTCTACATGAGGAGGCCAGAGAACATCAGTGAATGAATTGACAGTTACAGACATGAGCCGGTCAGTGTGTTAGTGAATATGAGACAGCTGTGCGTGCGTCTGTCGTCGTGATAGATGCCAGGTCCCCCTAGGAATTACAAGCCAGTGCCTAGGGCCAGACGCCTGTCGTTTTGTTACAACGCTATATTTACATAAGGAACTCGAAGGGTCGCATACGACGTTGAATTTTGCGCACTTCCATTTGTTTCTTCAGCTCATTTGAGGAACCTAATGATGGAGCAGGTTTCAGAGGCGTCTGTCCCATTACCAAGCGACTCTACACGCCGCATGCCAAGACATGTACAAACTTGTATAGACAAGCCGCGGGTTCCGATGATACTCCAGTAGATAAATTATTGAACGCTCAAGGGAATGCATAATGTGTAACCCTCTTCTCGAGTTTCAGGTGCGTGCTCAAGCCACGCCCTTAAGAGTACGCGCCAAAATTTGCATTCCTCTTCTTTTCTCTTTTGACAGCGGATATTCCTGGCTTTAAAGATTTTTTTCCCACAAGATTTCAAGGCACAGCTCATTGAAGGGGTCCGTAAGAAGCTAAATGCTTGCCAACTTTCTTATACGTAGTATATTTTGTGCAGAACTTGTCGCTCTAGTGACCTCTCTTAGGTAACGTCTCCATATTTTTACTCCACCCAAAAATTTATTGTTAGAAATGTATGTTTTTGAGGCTCATCGAATCTAAAAGAGTATTTTTAGAGCATGCTAAAACGTTGTTTAGGCGCGCGTTAGAGAAAACAGGATAATAAATCTGCACGCGAGACTTCAACGGAGTTTTTGCTTCCTGTACCTAATTACCCTCCCCTTATGTAGGACTTACACCCCCTAGGACTTACAAGCTAGTGCCTAGGGTGACGTCTGTTGGGGAGCATAAGAACCTATGGACCAGACTGAGTGAAGACCTGGAAGTGGGTGAGAAACGCGAAATATACATACAAGAATTGCTCGTTTAAAGATTTACGGCGAGAATAAATGGTCTTTAACACGAAATAAGGCTTTCCTATTGCTTCAGAGTATATTCTTTTTTATTTTCTTTCAAACTACAATATATTTTACATAACAGCTATAATTTCAGCTGCAGCTGTCGGCTCTAGCCTCGCTGCGGACAATAACCAACCGAACACTACTATAGCTTTTCTGAATATGCTCATATCAATATAGCGATAAAAAGGCCTTTCAGATTTTCTTCGTTGCATGTGGGTTTGATGGACACTGCGCAAAGGAACCAAGAGAAAGGCTCGCAGCATGGCGGCAATAAAGGGCACAACGCGGCTACAGTTTTCACTATTATTGCTCATTACAGAAGGCTGTGGCGTGAAAATACTTCTCTGACATTACAAGAAGCGGCGGCTGACGCGTGTTTCGCGCTCTGCAGGCAATAAAGACTTTCATAAAAGGAAAAGATGAAATAGAACAGCGTGATATTGTGTCATCAAGCGCTTCATTTTAGGTTGCATTTTAAGTTTTATGGCTTACTAACTCAGCTCCCTTCGCTTAATGAAGACTACTAACTTCTCAACACAGCGAAAAGAGAAAATGAGCTGGTGGAAAACCTGCAAATATGTTCATTCGCTCTGTATGCTTTGGAGAATCTTGCTTAATGCTGTATTAAAATTACGTTAATTTAACATTTGCCTTGCAAGTTCAGATTTGCATTTTACTGTCATGTTCATGTGTTTTTTCTCGCTCTCTTCGGTTCAATATCGATTAAACTATCAAGTTAAATAAACTATGTCTAAATAATGCTGGGATAGACTTTGAAGCAGACCTTATTTCTGAGATCTTTACCGCCCATATCCATTAATAATGTGACGCCGGCCGTGCGCCCTAAAAGAGATAATTGGTCTTAGCTACCTCAGACCACCGCGCGGTGAGTAAACAACGGAACTGGAGCGGTAAGAAGAAGGACCACAATGAGCTCAGCCGAACAAGGTGCTCTCAAACTGTTCGAGAGAAGTTTGACTGCCGGCTTACTTACGAGAAGTTCGAGAAAAAGTTAATTTCCAGAAACATCCGTGCTACGTCATTCTCGCCTATACAAGGGATCCAAAGGAGAGAAGCGAGTTCTTTGGAGTCGTTAGGTATTGAACGAGACAGCTGATAGCAGCTAGTTGCAAGTGTACAGTCAGTGTTGAGAGAATGTACGTACCGTCAGTTGTAGACATGTAATAGCCGCGTCGGAGGTGTTGTGGAAAGCCTTTAGTGAGTGTGATTGTTGAAGCCAGCAGCTGATGAGACGGAGAGAGAGAGATTCAGTTTTAGCAAGGAAATAGAGTGAGAGAAAAAAGTAACTGAAAGTGTAATTTTGTCATATGGTGTCAGAAGTGGGAATTCTAATACTGTCGTTTTATCAGGATAATGATGATGATAATGATAATGATAATAAAAATAATAATAATAATGATAATAAAAATAATAATAATAATAATAATAATAATAATAATAATAATAATAATAATAATAATAATAATAATAATAATAATAATAATAATAATAATAATAATAATAATAATAATAATAATAGCAATAATAATAACAATAATAATAAACTGCAAAGTTATAATAACTGTTAGAAATGACAGGATAACCTAACTATGCGTTATTTTCTGGCAATTTTCGAAATGGTGGAGCTGATGATAAACCTGTATGATGGAGAATTTAAAAGTCACATTATTTGAACTTTTATTTACTCAAGAATGAATCTAATGAAACTTAGGACGACTTTCATTTGATTAGTGCGCTACCTTGTTACTTTCCCCTAGCAAGGGAGTTTTTAGTTTCTCTACTACATGTTTACGATAAATAGAAAAAGCACTGATTTTTCCCAAAATGATATAACAAAATTTAACCGAGAATACATTTTTGGAGGCCTTTATAACCAAAAGTGCGTTAGGAATAAGGTAGAAATTTGTGGTTCGGTCTGTCTGTATGTTTATGTGAACAGTGTAACTCAAAAATGAGGTTATGTGCAAAATTGGTATTTCATTTCGGAACCTCCCAACCATGCGACACAAATATTTTGCACCGAACTATTCTTTACATGCAAAAGTTTTCGTTATTTTTATTTTTTAAATTGGCTTTAAACATTTTGAATTATATTATATTATATATATATAAAGAACTTGGAGTTTCAAAGTAATTATATAAGCACATGCATTTGAAAAATTTGATTTAGTTTACTTAACGAAATGCGTATATTTTAAATGCACATTTATTTTGATTACAAGCATGTAAAGATAAGAATAAGTTTCTGTAACTGTAGTTTCTAGAAGAGTAAGTAGAGAAAGTGTGCCATGAATGCTGTGTGATGTCACGCCGAGCCTGGATTTCCGCCTAATACTACTGCAGAGGTGCATGACTTATGTGTCGGAGAAGTTGCCTACCTAGTACTGCGTTCAGCGCACTTTCCACGTTGTAGCAACAATTGAGTGTGTCCTACCAAAACTTTTTTCTTACTTTATTTCTCTATCTAGTTCATTTTAATCGACATAAGCATTTTCAAAAAGTATCTTATTACTAATTTTCTTGCAAGTGCAAAGAGAATATGGGAATACAATAGGCTTTAAGCGATAGTCAAATGTTTTAAGAACTGGTTGCTATGCCTTTGAAATTTTGTTCTCTTTGAAAGGCTAAGAGATAGAGCAACTGAGAACATATTCCTGTTTAAGAAAATGATAAGTATTGGCAAATTCACTTAAACAAAACAGGAAAAAGAAACCAGGTCCACATTTAGTAAGACAATTTATGCAAAAGTTATTCACAATGAAGATATTTTATGAGGGCATTCCCAGAAAATTTTTGTTATGATTTGGAAACCGCTATGGAATCGCCTCTTTGTGTCCGGCACTGGATACTGACTGCTGGTGTTTCTACACGTAAATATCAAGAATGGATTCACGTTCGGGCTGAAAGATTGGACTAGGGAATTGCCCGTTAAATAAGTAAACATCTCCAAAGAGACAATGTTGGACATTGCTAATTTGGATTATTAATTTCACGAATTTATTATAAGATTTAAAACACTTCTTGTCTTTAGTTCAATATCGATAAGCCGAACATAACTTTGAAGAACTTTAGATAACTTCAGAAACGAGAGCAAAGAGAAGAAATACAAAGTTACACTCCCATAAGTGTTGTATGACGTATTTTGATCGTCTGTGGTGGAAGACCAGTAGATTGAGGTCAAGCCAAATCAGCTGCTGATTGCAGTCCTGCCAGATATCCGTTACAAAGACTTTCAATGTTGTTTTCGCGAAATAAGGACTTCTATACGTGCCCCGCATCCCCACAACCCTGGACTCTCAAAAATTTAATCAGCGTGGAATTTATTTAGGACATCTGGGGAACCGTAAAGATAGGAAGGTTCTTCCTTAGCGCTTGAAGGATTTAACGTCGTCTGTGCACACGTCTCTATGTCTAGAATTTAAGGAGGATATAAACTTGGTTACGGGGGTGTTGAACTGATATGGAATCTCTCATCCTCTTAACATTATCTGCCCCTTACCCAAGGTAGGACAAGTATTACACTCGAAAATGAATTCTTTTATGTTGTCCAGCTGTTTTCAGGCTCGTAAATGCAGGAAGGTTTTATGAAACTAAACTCTTGATGCTTGGCCAAGCCTTTGAAAACTGTAGGAAATTAAAAATTATTTTGTTGTTTAACGACGCTGTGCCGGAATTTCGCCCCGCAGGAGTTCTTTTACATGCCAGTAAATCTACTGGCATGGAGCTTTCGTCATTAAGCACATTTAAAAACCATCGGTCTGGGCTGGATTTGAACCCACGATCTTGGGATCAGTAGCCCAGAGAGAGAGAGAGAGAGAGATAGAGAGAGAAACAAGGACAAAGCGCTGTAACATGACGTAGGACTTAGAAATATTTTACTCTCCTAAAGCATTCGATTTTTTTTCCAAGACTGCAACCTTCTAAATAATTTTTCTTCCTAATTTTGAACCCCGGAAGCGGGTCCTTAACTACCCCTAGAACGGTCTTTGATATCATGTACTTTTTATAGATCTGTGACTAAAAATATCCACTTCTAATTGGCAGCACGTTGACAGTTATAAACGATTTCTTTTAGGTTTTATCTTTTTCACTAACTGCTACACGTAAAGACCCCTGCAGCTATAGGCAGGATCGCATAATCCCACTTTCAGAGCTGAAGAATAAAAAACGCGCGATGTTTCTCAACGGATCCGTGCAGTTGAACACGATTGAAATCACGGTGGCTAACAGGGGTTTTAACGCAGTGACCAATTAAGATAAGCTTTACTTCTGTAGCAGCGAAGCCCAAAATGAATTCTAAAAAAGCATCTTTCTTTGATCTCTGAAACTTTTAGCTTACCCTGTAACCTAGGCAACACCAAATCCTTAATTAGAATCCTTTTTTAGTTTGGCCTTTGAAGGAAATACAAGAGGATTAAGAATTGTGCTACATACACCTGCTAAAGTTTTAATTAATTTTTTTTTTCTCCAGAAAGTAGTGCATGGATTTGGTGCTCTACGCTGGAAATTTATTTTTTATTCAAGAGAGGGGGAAAAAAGTCCGATGTGTTGCATTCACAATGACCTTTTCCACTCACCCTTCCAGACACTATTACACAAAAACTCATTTTTCTATTTACTTTATGTTGCTGGAAGCCAACTTTTAGTATACATTACAGATTTTATTGTAGGCGTAAGCAGGATAGAGTAGGCTAAAGATACATACAAAGCTTGTACAAGCGGGTCTTAATAAAGAAATTCTCGGAAATGGTGAATGCAACGAAAAACTGATTTTAATAAATTCTGAGTTTTAATGCAATCCACAATTTCAGTTTAGTAAATGTTTGCCTAGAACTAACGAGTAACATGGAATTTATTCAGAATGAAGAGAATAAGTTGCTATTTGCAGAAAATTCATGAACTGAAGTGATTTTATTGGGAGGTGCTGCAGTTAAATAGAACACGACTTTTCGCCTTCTAGATAGTTTTCTCACAAACACAAGCATGCTTGTCTATAAAACCTATTTATGGTGAAATATGGGCATCAATTTTTGAGTGGAGTGCAATAATAATTTTGCTTATAGCTCTGCAGTTAGGAAACTCACAACGAGCCTAATACAATATCCCTAATATCTATTTTGAGAAAATCAAAACTTTCCAAACATTTTCATGTAACGAGTAGTTTAGGGTGGAAGAATTTTCTTCAAAATCTTCATGTCTCATCCTTGAAAGGTACTTAATACCAACTTTGGTTTTTAACCTACTTGGAATTTTTTTAGTTTTGTTCACAGACAGACACACGGACCTTTTAATAAAAATGTTTTTTTATTTAGGGGCCTCAAAATCTTGACATCGAAATTTTGGGTCGAATACAATGTTTCCCCTACTTACTATACACAGTAAGGAAAGTAAAATAGGGGCCATATTTGGAGACCTTACCCATATATGTATAGTTAAAATCGATCAACTGAAAGTTGTAAAGAAATATATCTTGGAGTTAAAAAAAAAAAAAAAAACTTTGGAATTTAGATTAATATCTCTAAAGTGTAGAATGCTTAAATCATTGTATGTTTCAACATTCCTTGTATTCTTGCTGTCCATTTTTACATACTCTCTGATAGAGTATAAGAATATCATTTAGAAGGAATGTTTACGTAGCTTTTATTCCTTCCTGCCGGGGATGTTTTTCATTGCGTTCCATTAAAATAGCAGTTGCTGGATATTACATCCCTTGGGATAGTGGTGCTCACTGCGTCCAATTATGAAAACGACTCTTCTCAGAAATAACACGGTTTTAAGGTAATTCCTCTGGGAAGGAAAACAGTTCTTCCAGTTGTCTTCCATGTTTTATACACATTAGCTACGCTGAGGCTTGAATAACACATCTATAACACTTTTTCTTTCACTAACTGTGTCATTTTGTGCATCATTGGAAGAGGATTTCGATACATCATCTGTAGTGTCAATCCGGAATTACGTCAGGAACGAGACTTTTATATAGCACATAGACAACGTCCAGCCGCAACCCACCAACCACCGTTACCTGGTCCTACAATCCTGAAATACTTCCAGCAGATGTTATAGTAAAGAGTTACATGGATGTTTAACTGTTACAAAGGAAGCTGCAAGGGCTATGTAAAATGCACCAAGGTTGTTAAAATAGGAAGTACCATATTGCAGAGAGAGTTCGTATCCTGCGGCAGTTAACTAGTCCTTTATGTATTTTCTGTTTTGTGCTTCAGAGGTCTCCGACTAATATATAGTTTGAAATGCGCATGATTGTTCTCTGTGAGTTAATGTAAACCCTGAAAAGAAACTTAGAATGTTAACCATTACTTGGTTTTGCACCCTCTGATCGCGTGATAGTGTCTTCTCATTACGACAACTTGATCAACTAATTAGCAAGTAGAACTTGTGTTAACTACTTACCCCGTCTTGGCAAAGTTAGTGAGAAAGTTGAGGACTGCTTCAGCAACACCCATATCCTGACGACTGTAGTTCTGTGGGAAGAAAGGCTGACCTCCAACCAGAGGAAGTCCCAAAATATACGTCACGTCTTCCCCTCGAACGCTGCCCAATCGCTGTAAACAAAACAAAAGTAGCATTAATTGAACTGGGCAGTAAATGAACCTCAACAGTGGTGAGGTAAGGCGATACGTCACTACACACAGAGCGTCATTTGTTTACTTGTGTTCGGTTCTTTAGAGAAATAATGGCAAAATACGAATTGAATACGTACTCGAAAAATTCCATTTAATTTGTACATCTGCTGCTGGCATATATATTAGAGAACTTTCAGAGGTTTGTGATTATATTTAATTTGTGGCTGACACAAAATTTAATGGCGGGTGGCAGGAGGAGCTGGTCAATATAACATCCAATTAGAGCCTTGCTGTGCTGTATAGTTAAACACGTTATGAAATCCCACAGTAAAGCTGGTGATATAAATATAATTTGCGACAACAAAATTTAGTTGCACAACAGGAAAGAGAATAATAATGGTCAGCTATAAGTAGCCATTAAATTTTGCGTCTAACACAGATATAGAAATTGTATATAAATCATATAAATCCTTATAAAACTGTAATCTTAATATAATTCCTACTGCGCAAGGGGTACCTGCAGTGTTGCCAGATTTTTGGTAGAGCAAATCCCCCTATACGCCTTCAAAATCCCTTAAAAACAAAATAATTCCCTTTCTGGTCATAAAATCTAATTATTAGTTAAAAGCTTAAGTGCATAGGTAAATTAATTTGAAGTCTTGATTTTCAAACTTTTACTTGAAAAATCCCTTAATTTTCAAAGAATTCCCCCGTTATCTTTCGAGTTGAAAAATACCTACACCAAGGAAAAAATGCGTCAACCTGGCAAAACTGGGTACCGAGTTTGATTCCCAGCTGTAGGTTGGGAATTTTTGTTTAGCTAGTTATTGTTCCCCATTCTCCCTAGAGTCTAACATAAGTCCAAAGGTCAAAACCACCACTAAGGGAGTGAACACCATTTCCATTGAACAATGAAATTGTTCCAAGGCGTTAAAAGCTACCCTGAACATTGAACATGTAAATGGAAATGTACAGTATAGCATAAAAAACATTATAGACAGACCTCCGCCCCCCCCCCCCCCCTAAAAACAGGGATAAATGAGAAGCACAATAAAATCTTCCTTGCACTTGCAAAGGTACATAAGCATTAACAACATAATTTTTCATTCAGATAATCGAGTATAACTTTCGATGTTAAAGGAGGCGCGTAAATGGAGCACAAAAACTCTGGTATCCGATTTTCTTATATTTGATATTTATATTTCACATGTTTTGTATTTCATATCCTTTCTTTTCACGTTTATTAAAATATTTGCCTATATATATTTCAATATAGAGGAAATACATACATAAAAGGTTCATTTATTTGGAAGTACTCTTGTTTTTAATAAAGCTATTGTTACATGACTAAATAATTCCGATATTATAAAATAGTGATTACACTGGTGCTGAAATTTCATTATTTTTCACATTTACTAATATTGATGCTACTTCACTGTATAAATTGTGTTTATATCGTTCAGGGCCACGAATCACTTCACCCAATACACAAGATGTTTCACTTGAGAGGGCAGGCAGCAGCTATATTATTTTAGTCCCACCTCTCTGGTGTGAATTTACATTTCGTCTTCATATCCAACATTGTTGTTGTTGATGGTGCCAGATCCGTCAGAGTGGATGCGATGTTTGTGACAGAGATAGTTGATAACGGGATGATGTATTCCACTGGGTGTCCAACTCCGTCATTGTAACATATCCTGAATGGGTTTCAACGCATTAAGATATTAAACACCCCAGCTTCAGCTCTGTGCAAGCGACGACGTTCTATTTCGAATCTTTACTTTAATTTATTAACAGTATTTGTGCAGCTTTTAACAGGATTAACGTTTATAGCGATCCATACTTTTAATTACACACATTGCTTTCTCAAAGGTTTTTATTTATCATTTCATGTGTGGCTTACATTGTAAAAGTAATTATTTCAGTTACAAGGAAATGCTTGTGACCTGAGAAATAAAAACCGCACAGTTCCTTCATTAAAACTTGAAATGAATACTTCGACACTGTTACCATTCTTTCTAAAGCTTAAAACAGAACAAATCGGATCAGTTTGAACGATTTATCAATTCTGCTATAACATAATTTCACTGAAGATCATTATAAAGGTTCATTAAACATCATCTGCAACATGGGAGACACGTATTCTGGAGGTACCGGATTCAATCCTCGTCAGGCCGGCTATTCACATGAGTTTTTCGTGGTTTCTCCGGGACGTTAGGCCAATGCAGAGGTGGTTCCCTAACAACAACAACAACAACAATAATAATGTACCTGCCCACCCTCCAAATTTAACTTGGTTTCTATCAAACCTACATTTTCTGTGCTTTATGTACGTTTTTCTCTGAAACAAGTGGTTCAATCATATTGAAACTTTGCAAGAACATGTAAATATTATATGCTTAGTGTGATTTACAACCATTAGTGTATCTTGAATAAGAAAGACACAGTAAACAGTTTTGCATCCTTTTCTTCGAGCAATTTTTTATGACCTATACTTTTCTTTGAAAGCTGTAGTTAAGCTATTGGATTTATTCTTGTATACTAAAGAACTTATTGCTAAGAGTCTGTGTATTAAATCTGAGAGTTGTATACTTTATAGCTTTTGCAAAAAAGGAACAAAGTTCTAGTAAAATAATATATAATGTCAGGATAAAGACAGCTGATTCTTGAAGGCTGCTTGTTAAATATTCCCTTATACAACATTTGCGATGGTTTTGAACCAAAGGATCTTTTTTCAACGTACTGTATGCCTGTGAGGATGATAATACCACATAAGGTATCCCAAAAAGATACAAAATCTTGAAATTTGTGTTTTTTGTTTTAACGAATCTATGGTATTTTAGTTTAAAATAATGCATAGTTTATGTGGTTTGCTGACATTTAAACCTGTTTAATACACGTTTAAAATTAATGCTAACTGGACGTGCCACATCTAGTACATGCTTGAGAGACATTGGTAAGGGTGCTTCTGCACTTTGAGAAATGAATCTCTACTACTAAATTTAGTACTTATAACCAATATATAGGTTTAGTGTAGAAGACATTGCGTGGAACACTACAGAAGAAGCTATGACAAATGACCCAACTTTCTGAAGAGACAGTTGAAATTTTCGTATCTTGTTTATTATTTTATGCATATTTTAACACAAGGATTTTAAGAAAAATAAATAAATTTATATTTAATTAGAAATATTCCCAAAACTCTGTGTTCAGGTATAACCTAAAGATAATCTTATTATTGTAAACAGTTCAGCACTATATTCCTAATAGTTCAAGAGAAAAGCTACATTGTAGTTTGACTAATTTAACACTGCAAGGAGGGCTTTCCGGGGTGCTGACAAATTTAATGGAAGTAATAAATGCTTGTTTAATAATATCTGAAGTGAGTTGCCGATTGTTTGAGGATGTAGAAGTAAACTTTTTCTGAACTTCTTAGCATTAGAAGCTGTAGCCACTAATCTACCTACTTCTGAACTATCAATACATTTACGGTTTAAAATAACCGTTTTCGCAATAGAAGCGTAAGGTGCCGCGGTAAAAAGTCAATGATATATAAAGAATAAGTCTTGTTATTGTATATATGGTAATAGTAGCTTTTTCATCGCCAACGCTCGCATTTAAGAATTTTTATGCAAATATCGACTGAATTAGAACCGGGAACAACATGCAGCAAAAAGGTAACGAACTGAGATCCAGCCTTAGAAACTAAGGCAGAAAAGGAAGTATTTTACCACATACAAACATACTAAATTATTGACCCATAACGTACAACGACGATACAAAAGAAACTAAGGAGCCACAAATAGTTTCAGGGTGCATATGTAAGTAAGCAGGATGGTGATATTAACTGTTTGGTTGTACCTGCAATCCACAGGGCGAGAACTGTTTTGCATCTTGAGACTGAGGATCTTGAGGCATCCTGCTTTATCATGTTAGGAGGGGGACTACAAAGTGATTTAGGGTGTACAAGCTAATAGCCTGTAAATGGACTGTAGGTACCACACTGGTTCACAAGCAGATTAGCGATTAATCAAGAGCAAGGAAGAGGCTCTGTCTCCTTGTTCTACGGTAATTAAGCAAAGGACTCCCTCCTTAAACATTCTGCAAACGAGTCTCTTTGATGGGCACCCAGCTTGTGGATTCCTCTAATATCAATCACGTGTCACGAGGAATGGCAATCTCTATTACACACGACATTTACATACGAATATAGGAGCATATGTGAGTGTATTTAATGTTAATTATGATAAAGCCAACATTAAGAAACCCTATAGCTTAGCCTTTGTGGTTTACCAGGAGAAATACGAACTGGTTTGAGAATTTAGTGCCATTCTGGCAATTTGTCACAATAGGTCAGTGGTTAGAGCAGCCGCCCGGTAAGCGGAAGGTCTGTGGTTCAAATTCCAGTTGTGGCATTGAATTTTTAAGTTCCAGTTCTACCTCTCAAACTTTGCCCACACACGGCTTGTGTGTTTAAAAACACCAACAGTAAGTTTGTTGGCATAAATAAATAATAATAACACCAATTATTGCTCCAGTGAAAACTCTTTATAAGAACATAGAAGTTCAAGGGGAATACATAAACGAAATCTTCCAACAAAGGAACTATTATAACTTTATTAATTAATTGAAATTTCTTCACATTGTTCCTTAGAAAAACCTTCACATTAGAAAGAGATTGCGTACCATTTCAAAGCTTTTGTTCAGGTTTGTTTGTTTGTTTGTAGTGTTTAACGCCCGCTTTTACTACTACGGCACCGCAGGCGGTGACACTGATGATACATGGAATGAAGATGGAGCACCGGTGGAATGAGATGGCGGGGGAAACCGGAGAACCCAGAGAAAAGCCGCCCTGACGCCGCTTCGTCCACCACGAATACCACATGCGGGTCCCTGGGATCGAACCCGGGCCGCCTAGGTGGTAGGCGAGCGTGCTAACCGCTCGGCTTTTGTTCATGTGGTTATTATATTGTTGTTGATGAGGCAGTAATTGTTCAGGCTAAAATAATTGTTAAATATTTAATATATATTACATTGTTACAGTGTTATTATTGGTTTTGCAAGTTTAACATACAATTTGACCCCTGATGACATTTAACAAGAGAGGTATTTATTTACTTATGCAATTTTATGTTCTATTTCTAAGAAATTAGGAGGAGCAATTGCTTTAGTTTTATCCTATTTTTACACCTCCAATAGCTAAAATGTAACATTAGTATGTTATACTAAAATTAAAAGAATAATGTGTATTTATTAACTGAAATCTTTGAGTTCATTAATGGTATTTTCTTTTCTTTTTTCCAATTTTACTAAGCTTATTTAATGCAATATATCTATTATTATACACCATTTAACAAGGCTACATCTTTTCCTACATGTTCGGCAGTGTGTGTGTATGTGTGTGTGTGCGTGCGTGCGAATTTAAATTATTTTGTTTGTTAAGGAGTCAGTTAATTGCCAAGGTCATATCAGCACCATCGGCGTTCCGGAGTTTTTACATCTCCTGAGAAGAGGCTGTCGCTTCTAAGTACACTTAACAAACCATCAATTTGGGCCGGGTTTGTAGAACAACACCTAACCAACTCAGCCACCCAGACTGACAAATGTGTATGTGTGAGAGAGGGGGAGACACACTGAAAAACAAAAGAGGAAGGGAGAGAGGGAGGCGAGAGAGGGATTTAGATGCGGCAAGGTGTAATGGGGAGAGAGGGAGAGACAGAGTGGTGAGAGGGAGGGGCAGAGGGGAGAGAGGGGCGGATGAGGGGAAATAGGGAGAGGAGAAATGGTGCGGGAGAGAAGGTGGGGGAGAGAGATAGTAGGAAGAGAGGGGGAGAGGGACAGAGGCAGAGGAAGAGCGGATGAGAGGAAGAGGGGAGATGGAGAGGGAAGACAGCTTGAGGGTTAGAGAGAGAGAGAGAGGAAAGGGGTTAATGAGAGGATAATTGGAGGGAGAGGTTGAGAGATAAGACATAGAGTATGAGAGAGGCAGACTGAGAGAAAAACAACATCAGTGGTTAACGCGACAAGGGGAATTCTTCTAGTTATATTTACAAAATGAAAACGTTCTTCCGAGCAAGTGTTTTTTTCCCCTGTACGCTCATTTCTATAACGAATGGCTTTACCTCCGTAAACGAGAAGTCGGAAATTTGCCAACGAACTAAGAAGATCCTGAAGTTCTGAATAGATTGGGCTATGGACCTGGCAATGCGTCTTCATTCTGGAAGGCAGTAAAAAAATTTAGCAGTCCTCTCAGTTTCTTGGCAGATAAAAACCTTCGTGGTGGGGCAGGGCTTCAGGCAACGGTGCGAATGTCCTAATGCCCCTACAAATTCTAGAGTTGAAACAAAGTTTTAGCACGCGAAACGGTATGAAGAGAGAGAGAGAGAGAGAGAGAGAGAGAGAGGGGGGGGGGGAGGGGGGAGGAGAGAGAGAATAACCTAATATGTATCACATACATCTGTTTAGAGATTCGAAACTAAATGAGTAAATGCGTAATGGAAGTTAAACAGAAGAGATCAAACAGAACAAAACAAACAAGTAGAAGAAAAAGGAAAACAAATCTTCATTTTTTTCTGCATCCATTGATTTATAATATATGGGTCGTATACATTTTATAATTGTCAAAATTGCATTTAAATAATATGCTGCACCGGCCTCACCCTTTCTTAGTTTTTAGTTTCTTGCATTTTTCCATAATATAAATTTACACATGTAGGTATCATTTTCTCCAAAAACTATTGTTACTAGGAAGTTCAAATTTTCTGAGCTGCGAAAGCATCATATGAACTTTAAAACGAGTTGCGCAGTTTTGCCATGTTTTACATATAATTTAGAAACTATAGTGTAATGAAAAGAGGCGTGATATTACTTAACGTGACCCACAAGGTGCTATCAGGAATTTTACTCGAAAGGTTTAGGACATTATTTTTTCTATGCATTAATTTGCAGGAATGTGATACATCTTTCTTTGGACTTGAAAGTTTGATTTTTACATATATTATACCCCAAGTAGTGTGCAATGTGTAGCGAAAAAATTATGTAATGTTCACATTACAATACTGACCTATTTTTTACGTGCAATTCAGTGTGCTTAGCTACGATGTGCCCTTAAAGAATAGATTGTATAGGAGTGCGAGGAGAAAGTCATATGTTCTGATACGGAAATTATGTATTCAGAAAATTAATCATATAAAAATTATTAAAATGATTAGAACAATAATTAAAAAAAGAATAGAGAAAACGAAAATGAAAGAGTGGTAGCCTAGCGAATTTAAAAAAGTGAATGGAGTTGTAACGGCTTTGGTTTAGAGGTAGAATTGAAACTGAAAAATTCAATGCCACTGCTGGTTTACTGGGAGAAATACGAATTGTTTAGAGAATTCAATGACATTCTGGCAGGTTGTCACAGTAGTTTAATGTTATAGCACCCGCCTGGTAAACGGAGGGTCTGTGGTTCAAATCTCGGCTATGGTACTGAATTTTTCAGTTCTAATTCTACCTCTCGACCACAACGTAATTCTTCGGCGTAGAATGCACAAACCAACGGATACAGGTTTTGTCACAGTGAAGCATATTTCAGGTATGTAAATACGAGCAGTTTTATTTGATTGGCGAATTGTTTTATTCTCTATATTGGCCAGAAAAATGACGTATGAAATAACTAATGGATCAAAGAGGGTGAGGGGGAAAGGGGAAACTAAGCGAGAAAGGAAAAAAGGGTATTTCGCCGAGAGTAACAAGGTTAAGAAAATGATTGAATAATCCACAAATGACGGAGGAGAAGGTTTATAGGTGAAAGTGAGGTTATACTGAAGTAGAGAAATTGGGATGATAAAGATTAGTGAAGTAATGCAAATCGATTAATAAGAATTACAAGAGTGGAGCTGATAAGAGATGTTGAAAAAGAGGGACGGTGAATAAAAATGAGAGATTAAATAAAGCATGAAATAAAAATTAAAGGGGATGATAGGAGCAGGATAAGATTAATGAAAAGGTAGGAAGCAAACGTAAATTTATCATGTGTAATGCGTATATAGGAGGTAATTATACTGAAGAGCTGTTCTAGAAGCAAAAGTGCCAGAGTAGGGGTCCAATTCAGGGGTAGGCCAAAGGGGTGTAAGATTTAGTACTCAATAAATCAGTATTTCAGTCAATCTAATTGCTCGGGAAGGTCAGAAAAAAATAAAAATAATAATAAAGAAGAACCACGCACAGCTAGGGAGAGGAATCTCAGTGCTCAACCGACGGCCAGAGGTGAACCAAAGGCATTGGAAGGCGTGCAGCATTGTTGCTTCAAATTGTCTTTTCAACGTGGGACCTAGAAATTCGTCTTCAAAATTGTTGCATCGACGACTGGTTCAGTTCGCAGCACATTACGAATAGTTCAACTATGAACAGTGTCTAAGCCTAGAGTTAGATGTGGAGAAGGTATTGGCTGATCAGGAAAGAGTTAAGATATTGGAAACACTATAAAGTGTGTGTCCGAATCTATGGAGTTAAGGAAGCGACCGGTATCTCCAGGATTTACACAATTGCCGTCGAGATGCAGTATTGTTTATATCACACTCACTCGGGGGAAACAGCAAGAGGGAGGTACAGCCACTTGATCGCGGCAACACAAACTGTCGTAACAGGCTTGGGTGACAGGAAGCAAACAAAACTAAGGTCCTCAACTCCATCTGTCGGATGCAGACTTGCTTCTTGTGTTGGAGCAAGCTTGCCTCCTTGTTTAGAACCACGTAATTTGGCTTTATAGCTCAGGAACAGGTTCGTTATGTCAGCTTGGCTTTCAGCGTCGCGTAAAACAAATAGTTCACAACACTTGTAAACTCATATAAGTTTGTTAAAAACTGACTTCACGGCGATGTTATAGTAAACTTTTCCTTTACGAAAGAGTAGGCTTTTCTAAAAGTCTTCCTGTAGTATACATTAAAAGTTATTAGTCGCAAACGAAAAGATTTTGTATCAAGTCTGTCACTTTTAAGCATGACGGAGAGAGTGATCTAAGATCCGAGAGTTATTTCATAAAGCTAACTTTGTAGCATTTTGCCTGCAATATTTAATGTCTATTGAGTAAAGTTTGTAATGTATTAGACAATTATGATTTGAAGTAATAATTACTGAATATATTGACTTCTCAGTGTTGTGATTTAATTCTCTCAAAGGGGCGCTAAAAGCCCTAGATCTCCTAAGTTAAATTAGGTAAATACACGACCCATTTTCTCAGAACCTATTTAAGTTATCAGACTGAACGTGTTACACAATTGCTTAGCAAGCGGGAGACCCGGGTTCAAGTCCCGGTACAGGCATAAGGATTTTCTCCCGCTGAAGACCTGGTCTGACCTGCATTTAGCCTCGTTAGGCCCCTGAGGGGTCAATTGAGGAGCTACATGATTGATAAATAGCGCCCCCTGGTCGACAAGATAACATAACCGGCCGGGAGGGATTGGGGCGCTCACCACCTCCCACCTCCAATACTGCGCCCCACTTATGACGCCTGTAGGGGATGCAGCGGCCGGGCGCTAGGCCTTGGCCTGGATAGGGTTCACGCAAATAACGTATTCATTAGAACCGGGAATAATAAGTAGTTAATTGGTATGAAACTTAGATCCTGCCGTAGAAATAAAGGTGAAAACAATAAGCATTTTCCCACATACAAACCTAACGCCACGAAATACACAATAGTTTCAGCTTGAAAGAGTTCGTTTTCGCGTAAGTCTACTCTATTCCCCTATTCGCACTGTATCTAGCAGGAAATGTGCAATAAGCAATCTCTGCAAATGTTTATCTCCATTAATATGCCAGCAAGCATTTGCATGAATGAGTAGAGAAAGTCAACTGAGGGTAACACAACTACACCCGTGTTATTGGTCATGAGAATGTATTCTGATGCCGGGTGGATAAGCGCCTCAAAGACGTTCAAGGACCAGCTACCTCACACCACTGCGCCGCGAGTGAACGACATGGATCGTTAAAAGAAGGACGAATATGACTGTGGCAGAAAAAAAATTTGTTCTAGAAACTTTGAACTGCCGGCTTCTTTACGAGAAGTTCCAGAAAAGACGAATGCCAAGAAACATCCGTGCTATGTCACTCGTAAGTGAGTCGAGAGGGTGAGATCAGCCAGTTTTTATGATGGAATAGCTGGTGTTGAACGAGACTGCACTTAGAAGTTAAAACAAAATGTGTCTACATTTGTCGTTGAGAGAAACTTGAATGTGTGTCGTCGGAGACTACAGTGGATATTTTTTTGTCGAGTCGAAGTCGTGTGTTGTATGAAATAGTTTTAGTGAGTGTGAACGTCGAAGCCAGCTGTTAGAAGGGAAATAAAGTGACAAGAGAAAAGTAACTGGAATTTGTTTCTCACGCCATTTGTCATACTGGTGTATGTATTTGTAACATCATTTTGTCACTGTATTATATTCCACAATAATGATAATCTCAGGAATATTCTCTTCTCTAATTAACCCCAATTTTACCCGTAAGTTGTTTCCTCTACCAGGAAACAAACGATCATCATGGCTATGCAGACATGTGTTAGATGCACCTCAAATAACTGCATGCTTTTACTGGCATGCCGCGCCGCGACTCTTGAAGGTTTAATACCCTGTTGACATTACCAAGAGTGCTTGAAGGTGCCACGAGTAAACAGAGCTTTATTTAATGTTGCTTCCATCCACTTTACGCTTTAATAATCAAAGGCTGCTTTTGAAAAATTAAACCACACCCGGATACCTGCCATCTCCCCTGTTCAGGAGAGATTCTTTTTGTGACGTCATGAGGGATCAGCAAGCGCATGCGAATAACCTGGCTGCTGCAAAGCTGAGTGGTACCTTCCGATACTTTTGTCCCATTTTACGGAGAACTGCAGCAACCCCAACCATTGCAACTGCAAGTACTGCTTCGTATAAAACTCTTTCCAGCCCTTCAAGGGACAGGTGTGTTATTTCCATCACAATTTTTTATCATTTTACATTGCCCTGTCCTCGTGCTTTCTGATCAAAATGAATAGAGCTAAATCTTATATTATGTATATGCTTTTACGAGATCTAAATATTTTGTGCAGTCAACGAAGAGGACCTCAGAGGTTATGCCTAGAAAATCAATTGTCTAAAAATCATTATGTCCATTTTTGAGGTAATTAAAATATTTACCTTTTTGCATTTAAAGGGTAGTTTGAGGTATCTTTAGAAGATGCAGAACTTAAACAGCAAATCTGGTGTTTAACTCACTTTTAGTTTTTGGGTTATGATGTTCACAAATAGAAAAACACCCACTCTCTCTGTCTCTCTCACACATATACACACATTGTCTCTCATACACAGAGCTTTAATCTTGGTATTGGACTTTTGGGTGAATTAGAGGTGACACTACTAAAGCTTGCCAACGAGAGCTGCGCAAAACTTCGGTATTACTCGGAAAAAGTCGGGTTATCTCGCTCGATTGAAGGTCATATGCCATTTCCACTCGCCGTGTTGAACTTGCCGGTTCACTCAAGGCAACTGAAATACTCTCCGTCTACTTATTCACTGCACAGCTCGAGACATTGTTGTATACCGGAGCCCATAATAGGGATGCTGTCACTCTGCAACAGGCATAACGATACTTTACGGTCTTCTACACATCCTACAGATGGCAAGCTTTCGTTGCGCCAGCTCTACAATACTTTCTCTACTTGCTTTAAGTACGCCTATGAAAACACAGTTAACTAATGAACGGAAGTAAGAAAGTAATTAGTTTTCTACGATGGAGTGTAAATAAGATGTATATAGACTGCCTCTGCAATTCTGTTCAGAGGTCGCGGTTCGGTTCCCGGATGTAGACGGCAATATTAATTTATTTAAGCAGGATAACTACCTGCTCTCAATAGAGCGCGAAGTGTGACTGGAGTGAATGTGATTGTGATTAAGCCTAACACGTAATAAAACATAAACGCCGACAGTTGTTTCTCAGTCATAGCCTCGCGATGACCATAGAAGTTAAAGCTATACGTTAGTGAAAATTTAGTAAGATACTTCAAAATTTGAATTTTTACTTTCTCTACTACGTATAATAAGCAGAAGTATTGTATTCGACTAAAAAATTCGAAGTTGAGATTTCACCGGAAATGTTTATTTTGAGACGTTCTGAAAAAATAAAAGCTTTATCAGAAAACGGTCTGTGTCTTGTGAGTGCTTGCTTGTAAACAGCACAACTCAAAAACGAAAAATAGCTAAAAACGACAGTTGGTATTTAATATATTTCAAAGATGCAACAGGAAGATTTTGAATAAAATCCCTTCACCCTAAACTACCCTTTACAGAGAACATTTTTCTCAGTTTTTTGCTTTATCAAAAGTGGGTCTAAGGATTTTGATTAAAATGCCATATGCTTAAGATATTTTTACGACAAATGAAATGTATATTTTGAATTTTCTGGCAATAGCCCAGGAAGATCTACTCCTAATGACTTTTGCATAACTGGTAAATCGTAACAGATAGACCAAATCTTACTGTACAAAAATGCAGATATCGTTGAAACACTCAATTATCGCATGCATTTCTTTGTGGAGTGAACCATTTCTGAGACATTTGTTTGCCTCATTTTTTTTTTTCATATTTTTAAGAAGAGATGTTAATTAAAATACTCTTAACTATTAAGCTGTCATGGCTACATGCTGGCAAGTTTGCCTCATTTGTTTCGTATATTTATCTACATTTGTACTTTTATAGTATTTTTATTTTA
Source organism: Tenodera sinensis (assembly GCA_030765045.1). Classification (NCBI taxonomy): domain Eukaryota; kingdom Metazoa; phylum Arthropoda; class Insecta; order Mantodea; family Mantidae; genus Tenodera; species Tenodera sinensis. The sequence continues at coordinate 44,273,805 of CM060970.1, forward strand.
TATTGAAATCAACCTGTGGATATTGCCATGATTCATTGTATAAGGGCGCTGATGGCCAAGAAGTTGACCATCTTGAGATTATATCACCTCAACGTACAGATAAAAAATCAGTTTCACAAATACGTGTCTCCCCACGGACAACAAATAACAGCTACATCTTATTAGCAGTAAATAGCCCAAGTATGTGGTACAGGAAAACAACTACGCAACTAAGGTCGTTCACTTATACACATGGCGAATATGCACTGTTTGCGACCATCTCTCAGTTTCTTATCGTGTTGTGGGGTTTCACAAGGAATTAGGTTTAAGCTTCACAGTAAAGATAATGTAATATTATATTAGCAACTATAAAAATGTTTAATCCTTCTATAAATTCTTCCTATATTTATACTGGAAGTAAAAATAATTCTAAATATTTTTGTCTATGATATTGTAATACATTTTCTGCTTTCGAATGTAAGGGCCTCTTCTAATAATTATGCAGTAAACCGCTATTCTTGGGTGACATTAAAATTTAATTAATTTATGTGAATTTGCACAGTTTCTGAGAGTTGTCGAATTGTGTTACCAACTTGCCACAGACCACTAATCCGGCCACGTGGTGTTTCTGATGCGCACGACATGTTGTGAATAACACAAATAATCAATGCTTCCCTTCATGCCGACGTGTCATTGGTTACAAGTATGTCCAGCAAGAAGCATGAATACTGCTGTCATTGGAGAGGGATAAAGAGAGGAAATGGGGGAAGCTGCGAAGGTCTTGGTAAATAATGATACACTTGCATTTTACTAAATTAGATTTGTCTCCATTTTGAATCCTGTATCAAAAAACCTACAGTAACCAATGTGATCACTGATCAGATATTAGAATTATGTATATTTAAAAAAATACACGCTTTTGAAATTCGAATTGTACACAAAAAAAGGATAAACACTTCATCACCCAGCAGTATCTGCAGGCGAGAGGTGATATAAAACGAACAACGTCCGTTTAACATTATTTACCGTTAGTAGGATTGTTCGTGACCCTGGTTTACAGCTAAATTACAGACCGCGGTTTTTAAAACGTGATATCGGAAATTTTTCACGTACCTTTAGGGCACAAACAAATCCTATTGTCATTACAATTAAAACTGAAAAAAGGGATGCAAAACACGTGAATGCAATTACTGACAACCATTGCTAGGAATTTCAGAATTAACTCCATTCATGTGCAAAAAAACAAAAGCGTATCAGACAGGCAAAACTCAGGCCTTCTTCATGTGGTGGTACAATTATGAGATATTTTATATATTAGAATATACTTTACTTCCGGAAGAACAAAAGAGTGTAATGAAGCAAATAAAAGGGCTACAGTAATTAATAAACACAGCAAATGAATATCCACCGAGTTTTTATATTTAGTAGCATAAAAATGCAACATTCTGAAACATTGTACAAAAGAATGAATGTCGGAATCCCTTCCTCAACAAGACAGACAGACAGACAGACAGACAGACAGACAGACAGACAGACAGACTGAAACCGAAACTAATATGACATTCTCCAAGGAACATCAAGCTCATTTGTAACTCAGTGTGACGAAGACTTGGTGAATTATTCATACAAACTAAGCTATTTTTATAGCACAGTTTAAGAAGTCCTCTTCGTACTGGCCAATTGGATATGTTTTTGAACAAAAAAACGTGCTGCAGAAAAGAATCTACAGCGCATTATGTAAAACATACAATTTGTGTCATAGTTAGTGGTTTTATTAATCCATTTTACAATTTAGTTTCCCTAAAAGACATGCTTGAACGTTCACAATTGTCTTTTTCTTTCCCTATCGGAGCCATTCATGGCCTACAAGGGTGTAACATATGAATGCCAATTCCGCATGTTGTAACTAAGCACTTGTTGCTTAATTTGAAATCATTTCTAGCAAAAAGTGTAATGAAGACGAATTTTGATGAAGAATGCCATGTGAAGAAATGAATCAGCAGCAGTAATGAAGACTATCAACAGAGCTGTAATAAGGAAATAAACTATTCCCAGAGTAAAGCTAACATAATTTGAATTCTTTACAAGAAAGATGTCCCTCAAATGAGCAACATGTAATTCGTGTTCCAAGAATAAGCAATGAACATAAATATCTGTGTGCTGTGCCTCACATCTGAGAGGACTTAATTTCAAATATCCTATAGGCAAGTATCCGGTTAAGTTCTCTCTCCCCCCCCCCCCCCAAGGGTTTTCCCTTATTTAGCCCTACCAATGTCAAGCATTATTCCAGAATTTAAACTACCAACGGGGGGAGTACTTTATGTCCACCACTGATAACACCATGTCTGAGCAATTTGTAAAACAAATTTATTTTAAAATTGGGTAATTATATCTTGTCATGCTTATAAAGGAATATTTAATATTGTTGAACTATTCCTTCTTTACATGAATTACATTATACGGACTGGCAGTACTTTATGGTCACCTTGACATTTCACTGTTTTTCAAAGACACCAACAATGAAAAGAGTGAAAAAATTACCCTACTCAATAGTAGAAATAGTGACTGGTAATAACTATTAACTACATGTATTTAATCGAAGAAACAAGAGACAGAATTTAAAAAAATTCAGCAGGTGCGCATAAGTAGGTACCCCTCTCCCGTTGGTAGATCCCAGCTACACCCTAGGCTCATTTGAGAATCATTTCGCTCATTCTTCCTCCATTATGGCTACACAATTAAAAGACGCTACACAAAATGAAAGAAAGAAAGGAAGAAAAGAAGGGAGAGAAGGGAGGTAAGGGGGAAGAAGGGGAGGGAGGGGGAAGGAGGGAGGGGGAGGAAGGAAAGGATGGAGTAAGGGAGGAAGAAGGGGGAAAACTAAGAAAGAAGGTAAGAAATAAAGTAACAAAGAAAATAAAGAATGTAACAAAGAGAGAAAGAAAGAGAGATAAAAGAGAGAAAGAAAGAGAGAAATAAAGAGAGAAAGGAACAGAGAAGTAAAGAGAGAAAGAAAGAAAGAAAGAGAGAGAGAAAGAGAGAGTATGAGAGAGAGAGTAAGAGAGAGAAAGAGAGAGAAAGTGGGGGAAAGAGAGAAAGAGAGAGAAACAAAGGGAAAACGAGAGAAAGAAAGGGAGAAAAAGAGAAAGAAAGAGAGAAAGAAAGAAACAAACAAAGAAGGAAAGAAAGACAGACAAAAAGAAAGAGAGAGAGAAAGAAAGAGAGAAAGAGAGAGAAAGAAACAGAAATAAAGAGAGAGAAATAAAAAAAGAGAGAGTAATAGAGAGAGAGAAAGAATGTTGCACTGCAGAACTTACCTGGGGATAGTCGCTTTCTTTGGTCTGGTAGCCGAAGTGGAAGAAGTAAGTTTTGGCGCCGCGTCTCGCGTGAAGATATCCCACCCTGACCAGAGGCGACACCGTGTGACCGTCACTCAAGGCCTCCATGGTAGAGTCGCGGATGTTGATGGGATGTTGAATTGGCTTATCCCAGTCCGTGTATTCGTTCCTAACCGTCGAGAAGATCTCATTCAGGTGATACACATACGCGTTACGGATGTACGTTCTCAGGACTCTGTTCCGCTGATCCTCCTCGAAGCCGTATTGGATATCAGCGGCGTTGAAATCGAGATAGGACTCCGTGGTGGTAGTGCCGAGCATGAGCTCACACGTGGTGAAGGCCTCGTTGGCGTGCTCCATCGCGTGGGACGGGTCCGGATCGGCCGGGGTCACCGCTGGGCCAAACCGTGCCAGGAACCGCGGCGGAGGATCCAATCGCACGTCCAGGAGCGTGGACACGGACTTGGTGCGTAGACAAGACGCAATGTCGTCTGCCTCGTCCTCGGCTTGGGTAGAGGCAGAGGAGGTGGCTGGCGATCTAGGGGGTGGTATTCGGCAGCCCAGTTGAGCCGCCACTGCTTCTCGTAAACCGTCGGGTTGGCTCACCACGGCCCAGGGACTCAGCACCGAGCCACTCAGCATCACCACGCGGTGAAATAGGCCTGAAAACATAAACGTTACATATTATATAAACATTTGTGTTTTAAGAAAAACTGAAGCTTTTAGCAGCAAAGAAATACAGTTTTACAAATATAACAAACATATTATTGCTCGCAAGTTCTTGAAATTAAATGCAGACTAGTTTCATAATAATTATTTTGCATCATCAGTGCCACTCTTGTTTATTCGCTATCCTAACGAACGCTAGATCACTTAATATTTCTGTGTCTTACCAACCACTGAAAACAAAACAAATTTGTTAATAGAATCAATCGGCGATTTTTCAAAATTCATTACGCACTTCCTATTTTCAAAATGAGTATATTTTCCCAAACCATCAGATCATTTAATTGCTTTAATAATTTAACCTCTGAAGATATTCCATTATGAAATTACCAAAATGATCTGCCACAGCTGATTTATCAATCTCTTTGTATTTAATATTTTTAAAATGTTTCCTTATTCTGGTTTCCAAATGACGTTCAGTTTTATAATTCCTTCAGAATTTTATAATTCTGTATAATCACCTCCCAAAAGTTTACGGTGTTTAACCAAACTATTTCAGCTATGCAGTTAACATTTCATACACTACGAAATTTGTTACTGCGGGTTGATCAGATGGTTGTAATGGAAACATGCCTAAATGTTGTAATGCTATTTTTTTAAAATATATCACGAAAACAGGGACAGTGAACTGAATTTAGGAAGACTGAAATTTATAGCTTGTTTGAAATTCTTATACATTTAATGGAAGGAAAGAAAATCTGACTTGATAACTTCTTCGTCATACAAAATCTTGAATCTGTTTGTCTTATATGGAATCGTAACACCATACAATATATCGATTTAACAGAAAAAGAACAATCAAAATTTCAAGTGTTTTCTGTCTCAAAATATTGGGTGTGAGGAAACTGTGTGAAAAGTTCAATGTTATTGATTACATGCTTATTAGTACAAACATATCCTGTCATATATCGAGAAAGTTAAGTAAATTCAAAAATACTTTTAACTTCCAGAGCAGATGCAGAAGTTCACAACTAAGCAGGATTATACATTATGTTTTGAGGCTCCCCGAATCCAAAGAACGCATTTTTAGAAAAAGGTCCTTGTATGGTGTCATAGCTAAGATACGATAAGTCGGTTAAAAACGACAGTTGATATAAGTTAACTATATTTCAAGGATACGACACGAAGATTTTGAAGAAAGTTCCTTAACCCTCAACTAGCCTTTACATGAAAAAAGTTTAAAAAATTTTGATTTTCTCGAAAATGGCTACCGATTTTGATTAAGATGTTATATGTTTAAGATATTTTTATGAACTGAAATGTATATTTTGAATTTTCCGGCTGTAGTACACGTAGTCCTATTTATTCTGGATGACCTTTGCATAGTTTTCAAAGCGTAAGAAATAGACGAACTCTTACTATACAGAAAATGTAGAACTTGTTAAACATGAATCTTTTTTTTTGTGGAGTGAAACATTTCGGAGATATTCCTTGTTATTTGTATGAGGTTTAATTCTTATACTTTCCATAAATGGAAGATCATTGTTCATTTTTTTGTATCTTAGACGGGCAAAGAGAAAGGAATCTCAAAGCTTTAAAAGATTTGACTATCGCTCAAAGCCTACTGTATTCCCACATTCTTCTTGAACAAGGAAATAAACAATAAGATAATTTCTGCATACTTTTATCTCAACTAACGTGAAGAAGATGGAGAATAAGAGTTTCTATGAATAGTTAGTGCAAGAGTAGAGAAATCCATGTGAGTACACCATATCTGATTTTTAAAGACATATTTACTTTACTTATTTTTTCACATATAGTTGTTAAATGCCCTCCCACTAAACCAGAGTAGGAACAATCCTCATTCCTCTGTTGCTGTTTATATCAATTGTTTCCACTCGCGTCGGCCTTTAACCTTTGTGGTCTAGTTAGTCCCAAAAACGTTTGTCATTTCTTGTTTCCTTCAAAATATTTCCTTGTCTACTTCACTAAATCTTTAAACATTTTATTTCAGTATAATCTCCGCGGTAAAGTGTGAGTCTCACATTCCGGAGGCCATGGGTTCGATTCTTGTATCCAACTTCCTGACCCGTAGGCTTTTTCAAGGTTTTCTTAGCGTTGCACTATTGACGATGGGCGACAGTAGCCTGCCTTGTGAGGACTTTGCGCACTGTAACTGGTGTTCTCAGTGTAAGGATGGCGAGCGGTGTCGAACCTTAGAGTGGGTATTCAGAACGTCCACCTCACGATAGGGACCTTTAGGGCAGCTCACACACCTAACCCTGGTTTCGCTTCCATCTTATCACTTCCTATTTCGGCCTGATACACAATAAACTATCTGTAAGGTTCAGTGTGGAATCCCCTTCCTTCTAATCCAATCCAATGCAATCCAAACCAATCGTATGATCTAGTGCTTCTTCTAGTTACGTCAGTCTCAATTCTCCATTCTTAGGTTATGTTGCTGTTATCAGGTTTTGCTGGTTATGTTGGATTGGGGTTGGTGTTTTTATAGGAGGCGAAATGTGTGCTGCAATTGTTTCAGTCCTTGCTGAGTTATGTAAGGTTTATATTTGGGTGGACTGGGACTGGGATTCCTGGGCTGATCTCAACTCAAAATCTTTCCCATTTTCCATTCCACAGTTTCTGTCATTCTACTTTTACTTCGTTAGTCTTCTCCCTTTCTTCCCTAGCTCTCTTTCTTACTGCTGCTTGAATTTCTCGCTCTTATTTTGTCATGTCCTCTATAAAACATTCATGGCCTGAGAGGTTGCGTTTGTTTTTCATTATATTTAATTTGCCCTCAAATGTCAGCCATCTTCTTTTCCACTCTTTTCCAATGTAACGTGCTTTATGATGTTCTTGTGTTTCGAAAACATTTTTCACCTCTGTTTCTATGTTTTCACCTCTTGCTTCAATGTCAGCACTCTTAATAATTATGTTATTCCTCTCCTTTTTTTCTCTTTTCCTCATTTTGTGCTAGATCGTGATTAATATATTAAGTAAATGTTGAATTTAGAAATAATTGTGTAGTTAAAAATCATACCACGTTCTCTTTTCTTTATTAGGTATTTCGATTCCTTATTCGTCTGTTTTTCTTCTGGCTTCAACTTTTATCGATGACTTTTATTTATTTCGTGTGGAGATGAATTACTGTATGTGACTAATTATTATTATTATTATTATTATTATTATTATTATTATTATTATTATTATTATTATTACTATTATTACTATTACTATTATTAGATAGTTACAGACATGAGTCGCCGGGGAGACAGGTTTGTTGTGTGCGTGTGTGCGTGTGTGTGTCATCGCGTCGAAAGGAAGATAGCGCAACTATTAATAAGTATCGAGTGATTGTATCGTCAAAGTCAGCTGTTTGAGAGACAAAGAAAGTGAATTAAGACAGAAAGAGGTGAGTCAAGGTTACGAGACGAAAATAGTTGTGAGTTGTAATATCACGGAAGACTGTAGACTGTGTTAACGTCAGTAAAAGAAAACTGTGTATTTGTGAAAGCATTTTGGAAGAAAATTAAGTGAGAAAAAGTGACTGTACTTTGGTCGTTTTGTCAAAAATATTTCACAAATATCTTTAAATATTTTTAACAAATTTAATAAAATACAGCAGGAAGTATAACGCTTGGAACGTTTTCATATATACCACAACATGCAGAAAATATCTTCTAAAGCAAAAATCGAGGTTCAAACCTAAACAAACCTGTAACCTATTGCTGTTTCAGTTTTGGTGTCCGCAATATGCTTTCATAAAATTAAGTGCATTTCAAAATCGCAATGGAGATGCAAAACAGAATCGCATATCATATTTGCACTGCGAGACATTCAGAACTTTGCTGTAAATGTGTGAATGAATCCAGAACGCTGACCCTTCCAGTGTGAATAACGGGGGTCACAGTTAACACGGAATGAGCGTCGCGACGCCCTGGGGTGCTGCAGGTGACAGGTGGCTAGACTGCTATTGATTTATTAGGGTAAAAATACCTGGATTCAACCATCCACTAAATATTCCTATCGTTTGCAAACTTGGGAGTAAGATGCTCTGAAAACTACTGCAGTAACGTCAAAATGTATTAAAACACACATATTTTCCATAGGAATATATTAAAGTATAAATGTTATATTTAAAACCCTAAAAACTTATTTGAATAGTCCAACTACGAATTCACTACAACTAGATTAATTAGTGAAATTTTCCATATTGGGGCGCTGGCCGCGTGTGCACAACAAAGGGCGACCGGGGTCAAGCTATCTCACACCGCTCATGCGAGCAAACACGTCACAACAATGAGCGCGGCACGTCGAAGGGGTTTTCGAGATCATCCGAGAAGTGTCCGGCGGCCACGTATTTGCAGAGATTCCAGAAAGGTGAAGTTCCAAAAATGTACGTGTTACGCATGCTCGCTGCTTAAGGAGGCAAGGCAACGAGAGTTAATCAATTTTTAGTTTTAGTGCGTGTCAGCTTTGTGAGTATGGTTGCAAAGTAGTTATGAATGTTGAGTATTGTATCGTCAGTCAGCTGTTTGAGTGAAGAAAGTCAGAAAGGAGTGTGTCATTGTTACGAAAATAAAACAGTTGTGAGTTATATCACGAAGGACTGAAGATTGTGCTAACGCCAGTAGAAGAAAACGTGTATTTGTGCAAGAATTTTTTGAGGAGAATAAGGTTATATACGAGTAATTGGCGAATTAACATAATTACTACATTTTTCAATAAGGAAAGTGTCTACACTTTCAAAACAGTAACAGGTATTTCATGTTTGTTTTTTCGCAAGTTAATGCGGAGGTTAAAGAATATATTATATTCTGCACTATGACTTTTAAATTTCCATAAAAGCATAAAGTTGGCTAATATAGTGCCCGTTTAAATATATAAGATTTATAGTTTCATTAGAGTTTAATTGACTCCGTTTTAATGTAACTTTATTTTTCAGCATTTAGCTACGTCTTTATGAAAATATTGTATAAACCAATAAGAATAACGGAAAGAAACAGCAAATGTGAAATAAACGTCTTGGTGTAGGCAACTGGATGAAAGGACGAGTATAGCAGGATTTGTTTTATATTTTTTTGCTGCGAGAGTTATATGATTATGAACAGAGACGATTTGATTAGAATCAGGCTGCTCATCTGTGATTCCCTAATTTTGTGAATTAATTAACACTCTAGAATGAACATGAATGGTGTATATTTTGGATTCTAGGGGTATTAACTCTGAGATAGTATTGATATAAATGCCAATGACGCCTTTTGGCATCTGATCAACTGCACTTCACAAATCAAAAATAAAATTATATAAGAAATACAACATGGTTAGTCTGAGGGTTTTTGCGAGTTTTGGGTATGGTCTGACCTAAAAGACTATTTCAGAATCTGGACAGTGACATACCTTTAGCTGCACTGGATATGAGCAGAAGATTGACGAGGGCTGCCCCTGTATCATGACCCAGGACTGTGACTCTACCAGGGTCCCCACCGAAGGCCGCTATGTTGTGCCTGACCCACTGGAGAGCAGCCAGGATGTCCTTCAATCCAAGATTACCTCCAGATCCTCCCGGACGTTCAGGACCCACACTTCTAGTACGTAAGAAACCTGTAAATATAGAAATCAATTATGTAATAACCAACAGCGAAAGTACTATATCGAAGCTTAGCTATTATCCAACTAGTTCTCCACTTGATAGAAAATATAACATTTATGACATCCTAGAGTGCTACGTCTCTTGCCCCCCCCTCCCAAAAGTAAAAATGCTTCCCGTAGTTTGCTGTATTAGAAACTCGTTGACAAGGTTAAAATGTATTGTGGATTATATCTTTGGCTGAGTGTTCTACTGTGGGCAGGGCATGGTTTCAGTGCCGACTGGCGTATGTTTAATTAGATTATAAGTACGCGGGTAGAAACCTCCAGAATCCCCCTCGTTTCATGCTTCGTGTGAACTTTCTGGAAGACACCACTCGAGTATAAAAGGAAAACTGACCAGTGGTTATGGGTTAATTGTAAATCTATTGCTGTTTTCTCAGCTTGCTGGCAAATGACTACGGGAGAAAATGAGAGTTCGACACGCTAGTGTGCGAGCTGAGGAGTGAAGAGGCTGAGCTTGGCCTCTGCCGATCAAGGTGCTACGTCCAGGGAAACGAAGTGAGTCTAGAGAAAGAACGGACTAGGTCATAGTAATTATGGAGACGGTTGTCATAACCATGAGGATTTCTTAAGCGCTAAAGCCAAAACGAACAAACATTAGGTTGCATTGCAAGTGGACTTTAGGCAGTGCCGTCAGAGCTTCCACCGCTACCCCCACTCCCTGTACAGTCTGTGCGCATATACATTGCACCTTATCCTGCTGTCTTCAAGTGCCGATTCCGTGTCGCTTTCTCCGGCCACATAATAGGCACATGCGTGGTTATATGTAGAAATACAATACGCCTAAATCACGCAAAGAGAAAACACAGGAATATATTCGATTCACAGCATTTTACCACTAATGGTGATATAAAAGAATGCAAACGCTGAATGCACTTATAGCTTAATCTAAAGCAAAAATTTCTGCTTGAAAATTGGAGCAGATAGACGACTCTGTTAACTGAGAATTTCTGTGTTATGATCCAATTATTCTCTAATCAATATGTCACTAGTTTCCTATTACCGCATGATTTTCTGCGGCGTTGTGACGAACGGAAACCTTTCTGGAACGTCATGATGAACTCACAACCATGTTTTGTTAGGGAATTCAGAATGTGTATGGGCGGCACTATCGTTATTTAGCATTATTATGCTTGATTATACTTTACCTACCTAATACAGCTTCATCTCAAAATTCAATATAGAATGACCTTAATTATCAAGAGTTGTACAGGAAGTCATCATCTCTGCTGCCGTACAGGGAGACGTTTGCATTCTGGTTATTGCTTATGGAAATTGCTGTATTTGGTTCGTGTCTAAAACCTCTAACCTGACCTCAATGCTGTTCCAATTGTAGTTGGTAATTGAAGTTTGTAGGAGTAATAAGCAGAAGAACCATTGGAGCGACTTTTGGCAAACAGAGACACAACTCTGTGGTTATCAAGAGACAGTCCATGTTTGCACGTGCTTTTTTGTTTCAATGGATGAAGTATAGCCTGTTTCATATATGCTGTATATATTCTTTGTATGCCAGCGACGTCTAACGTTTGTGAAAGAGGGGAGGTTGAATTTACCTCATTCCACTTGATGCGGACTGTGCTACTCTTTAACACTCAGAGATACATTGTGTTGCAGTGGCGGTTGGTTATATGTGTGTTGCGTTTGATTTACGAAAGCACTTATAATTCTTATTTCATAAACATATGTTCATTAGTGACTTATTTAGTTCTCCTTACGTTTACGAAGTCTATTCATATTTGGCGACAATGTCGAAGTGCATAGCCTTAGAAGATGCACCAAGTGATGTTCGCTTATTCAATTGCGATACAGACTTTTAATATAGTCCAATTTGGAGAAACTCTGTTCACAAATATTCGTAGACCGAAAAATTGACAGGTTGAAGGCAAACATTTACAGCCTAGGAGACGTGTCAGAGGTCACACACTGAAATAAATCCATGTTTTTTGATACCCCCTAGGACTTACAAGCTTGTGCCTATGATCAGATGTCACAGAGTGAAAACCTGGAAGCAGGTGATCAGCAACAGATATGAAAATGAGGAAGAGGATAATACGAAACGCAGACGAAATGGATAAATGGAAAGGTAATGATGAAACAGTTGGTGGAAGAGTGACAGTGGAAACAGGAGAACCCGGAGAAAACCATCCCAGACTCCATTTCGTCGTCTACGAATATCACATGTGGTTCCCTGGGATCGAACACAGGTAATAGGCAAACGGTCGAACCGCTCGGTCGCAGAGCGGCCTCTAACGATTTACTCAAATAACTTTGTTCGCAAAACAAGCCAAAATATTCTACTCCAGAAGGAAGTACAGAGAATATTTTGCAGACGTCTTAGCCTTAAGTATAAGGGAAAAAGGCACATTGGCGTAGCCTCGCCAAACAATGCGAAACAAGCCGAGTGAAGATCCTTTAGAATTTATTGTTCACTCTAACGGGGACGCGTGTTCACTCACCGTGTACACTTTCTAAAAACGCCATTGGCGGATACTCGGGAAAATACCACTTAGCACGAATCCTGAAATTAGAATAGAATTCCACCAACAAGAATGCTGCGAAAAGCTGATAGGTAATGTAGAAATAGGAGGAGTTATTCAAAGAAACTAACATTTACGCATCGGAGCGATCCCAGACATACGATTCACTCAAGTACTCAGTTATAGATTAACATCATTCGGCTCGGCTATTGAACGTTATTATACGAGGTAAAGTGTTAACCAGTGGTTACTTACCTGATGAAAGATTTGTAAAATACACGAGTAAATACATGGCCGCGCCGTGGCCGAGCCGTTAGACCCCATGACTCTCACCAAATCGACTCGGGATCGATTCCAGAGATCCAGTAAGTTCTTTGGCGACAGTGCTCATTGTGTTTACGCTGAGTGAGTGCGGGCCTTATCGTGTTTACGGTTCCGACCGTTCGGTGCCAACCTTCCGACAACCACGAGCATAGTATCACAATACGCATGACAGTTCTAACTCATTGGTAGCTGTCACCAAGCAAAAGTAGAAAGAAAATGAAATCACATGTTCTTAAAAGAGGGAAGCTATTCACACATTGCTTCCCCTCACTAAGGGTGAAAGAAGAGCCAGTGGATATCTTAAGGCACGCCCTTCTAATGCCGTTACAGAGCACCAGATATCGGATTTAATTTATTTCATTTGGAATGTGAGAATACATTATGACCCTCAGGAAATTAAAACAGCGATTTTCCACTTGAAATAAAATATCAGGTTTGGTTCTTTCCTAAGGCATATTTTAATTAATTAATATCACGTTCATCTCCCCAGCTTTCGGCTTTAACTGTCAAGCAAACAAAGCCCTGAAGTATTTATATTACATTTATCTTATACATTTATTCTGCTATATTGCTTATTTTGTAAAAATAATTACCAGTGCGTTGATATGCCTTATCGGCTTAGGATTCCAAATAATTGATGCATATTTGAGATTTTGTGTCACAATTGAGTTATAAAGGTGAATTGAAGTTTTTCTTTAAATGAATAGGAATTTTGAATACCAAATCTAAGACATTTTAGCGATTTTGATACGATTAACCCAATGTGTGTTGAATTTGAGATTTGTTGTAAAATATACAACTAGATTTTTATTTTTAACCGCTTCAACGAGTGGTGTTCTATTAATATTATAAACATTTTAATGGGAGTTTTGCTTCTAGTGAAGGACATTTTTACACACTTACTAATATTAAATGGGAGTTTGTTTCGCATTTATAAAACACAAAATAACAAAGGTTCTAAGTTAGAACCGTGGGAATCCCTGAATTGACAACTGATTATCTTGATTAAATGAAGCAGGTAAAATAATAAGCGTTGTAAGAGAAGTTTGTAGAAGAGAGGGTGAAGATAGTCATATGGGTGAAATATATAATTTTTGCAAATCATTTTAAAGACTGATGAATCCAAATAGGTGTTAAACCTCTAATTATGTACACGTGCAAGTAAGTAGGTACTAAGCAATCAGTGCCAATAACCAAGTTTATGTTTATCCAGCTTGTGAATGTAGCCACTTTCACACAGTAACTAACGCTAAAGGTGTGTTGACATTCGCTAAACTCCGAGTTAGCCACAAACGCATGCACGCCAGATGTTACAACTTAATCACGCAAGCCACAAGTCGACGAAACATGTTTCGGCTGTGGTGTTCTTGAGAAGTTTCGCATCGTCACCTTGTTCGGCTTAAACACGAATTAACATCTTATGTAGTCGCAAGATACGTACGCAGTTGCGTAGTTGGCAAATAAATAGGGAAGTAACCTATTAAACACCTGATATGCTGCCTCCAGACGGAATTACAATACCTCCCTAATATACTTTTTTGAGAGATAGCCTTTCTGGTTATGTTGACATTGCATTATCCCTTATTCACATCTACGAACTTTTTGAATTTCCTCACGATCATATGGAAATCAAACTGTTGGCATTAAGAAATACACTGAAATATCCTTGGTCGGTCAAGTTTGCTGAACGCCGCTGACCAGAAAAAGGTGAATCAATCACTGAGGAATAGATTTATCTGTATGTTCTTTATTAACCACAAAGTAAATCTCTCGTGAACTAAAAACCACAACAGTTTAGCTTAGTGAAATGTTTACGAACCACGCTTCGCTGAACACATGGAGTTAAAACGCTGTGTTCATTCTGACCTCAAAAAAACAGCGGAAGCGTAAATAACGTGAAAGCGGGGGCATGTATGGAGGAGAAATGGGCTGCGAAAACCAAGTGAAGGAAAATCATGGCGACAAAGAAATGTATACAAAGGAGAAGAAACGTACAATGTCACAGAAGACAGCGGGAGAATAGAATGAAAAGAGCAGTGTATTTTAAAAAAAGGTACAAAACGTTCTTTTCATGGAACGAATAGAAGATTGCCCATTTAACAGAAGGTTTGCAGAATAATCACAGACTTGAAAAGGCTCCGATGATAAATGAAACAATAGTTCTTGTTTCTTTCTTAAGCCATCATTTAGAATATTTCTTTATCTATTTTCTACTTTATTCTCATTAAAAGGTTGCTGAAGAAGTTAATAATGAGTATATTCCCTAATAAAATGGAAGTTTATTTTTTTACCTTCTATGCATCTACCCGAAATTTCGACGTCAATATTTCACATAAAATACAGATTTTGAGACCCCCAAATGGAAAACAAGAATTTTCAAGAAAATATCCACATCTGTCTGAACATATATCTCAAAAGGAAAACTCTGATAGAAAATCGATGTTTAAGCTCAGCATCTTTCAAGGATATGCCTGAAGATTTTAAAGAACAACTTCTAATCCCAAAAATACTTTATATGGAAAAACTATCGTTATTTTTATTTTCTCAAAAATAGTTTAACAATTTTGATTGAAATATTGTATGTTTAAAATAGTTTCATGATAAATGAAACGTGACTAAGCTTTCTTCATTATGATTTATTTCTGTATAATTAATGAACTGTAAGAGAAAAACAAATCTTCGTACACAAAAATTGTAGAACTCATTAAAACATGCAGTTTATGTAAAACAAAATTTGTTTGTAGAGTTAACAATTTTCAAAATATTCGTTATTATTTATTTGAAGTTTCAACTACTTTCTTCCTCATATACTTCTTGAAACAAGGCAATTAACAAGCTTTGAAGAAAAATATAATATTTAAAAGAACACTAACATAGAAATAAATCTGACACGGTTGGTTTGTTCAATGATCTGTACGTTCACCGTTCAATCGTTCCGTGGACTCGAGCCATAAGTCCTCCGGTGACGTTATAGGAGTGCCATACAGCATACTCTTCATAAAACTCCACAGAAAATACTCGAGAGATCACATCTGGCGACCGTGCTGGCCATGGAACTGGTCTACCTCTACCAATCCATCGATTTCGATATGCGAAGTTGAGCTGATTCTGCACCTTTGCATCATAATGTGCTGCAGCTCACTCTTAAAAACCATAGACCTTAGGATCAGTAGGCCAGCGTCTAACCAACAGAGCCACCGAGACCGATTAAATTATGTTTTTAAAGAGATCTACATTTTTATAAGCAAGGTTTCGTTTATAGCTTACGGTTTACCCTTACTTATTTATAACTGAAGTTACAAGAAATTAGGAGCGAGTGATCATAGCGCAAATAACATTGGAGATAGTTGGCAAGGTAACCAGAAGAACAGCATTTAAACGGAAGTTTATAAAACTCGGATTACACTAGGTGGAATGCCTCTCCTCTCTCCATTTCCCTAAGACAATGAACTGGTAAACAGACAGTAAGTACAGTGCTCATTCGCATTATCAGCAGTGTCTGGTTTATTTAAAGAAGGAAACAGAAAGTTACCCCCGCCATCAATTTGCATGACGTCACTCGCGCAAAAGCTAGCACGGTCGTTCGCCGTGTTTAAAAATACATTTTTACAATAATTTTATAAATAATACGAGGAAGGTCATCGAAATTCAAAATGTGTAACGCAAAACGGCTATTGTTGCATAACAGTATAACAGTGAGTGAGTGAGTTTTGTTTAAGGGCCCGTCGCAGTAATACATGAAGTTTAAGGAACTCAATAGAACGATCAGTGTTGTCAAATGTTCACGAGATTGTAATGGGTAGGGAAAATTGCGTGATTGTTACACATCGGCTTTATAATGAATTCTGTACATTACCCTGATTTAGGATTCGTTGTTTATCAAGCCCCTTTTTAATTCTTATTCAGCCCTCTCTTCGCCAGTAACACGCTCCCTTCTTTTCTGCTGTACATTTCCATTTGCTGGAAGCCCTTGGCAGCGTGTTTGTGTATTTTTCTTTTCGCCAACATGTCCGAGAAATGCAAATTCCACTTAAAATGCACACGAAGCTGTTTCTGCCGGACAGTGAGTCTGTCCGTATGCAGCGCACGTTTCCAAACGCCCTTTTACACAACTCTGCCTCTGCGGGGCGACAAGGAAAGAGCAATGCCCTATAAGCCTGCAACTAAACTGGTTTAAATGCGAGAGCTTACACTTCAAATAAAATTGTGCGCGAGTGCTGCACCAGAGTGGCGCAAAGCCCCCCCCCCCAGCTAATGCCAAGCAGCAGTGAGCACGGTCATTAGGAGTGGTGTCTATCTAATGATGACAGTATTTGAGAAATCTCTGCAGCAATATTCCTTGTTACAGAAGCAAGTAGGCGTTACGACTATTCTGCATAGATCAATACAGCTGCTGTCAACCACAGGGAGGAAGACGTTCGTTTTATTAAAATAAATTTACAATAACAGGAAAAAGAAAAGAAAAGAAAAAAAAACGCTACCGCTCGGCCGCTGCATCCCCCACCTCTGTCTACTAAAATCATGAGCGGAGTTCAGAACTAGAAGCTGGGACCTGGTTAGCGCCCCGCGGCCAGTTGCGGTACTTCTTTATCAAATTTCCCCTCAGGGACCCAAGGAGTCTGAGTGCAGCCCGTACCAGGCATCCTAGAGGAGGAAAAATCCCCTCGCCGGTAGCGGGGATCAAACCCAAGTCCTCTGTGTACCTCTGCGCTATGGAGGCGATCAAAACTTGCCATATCGCACCACAAAGCAAAACAGTGAAATGGCAACATGTGAAGGTTGAGCTCAGGATGTCCCGGATTCGATTCCTGTCGAATCGGTTCTGATCATGACTTTAGCGGTCCTACAACCTAACATAGAATAGCATCATCGACACCAAGATAGGCCAGGTTGGCCTGTTTCGGCTCCAGTGACGTTTAGGTCTTCCAACACTACGGTTCCCTTTAGTTATTCTGTTATTTGACATCATTGTTATGTGATATGCCCAATTCTGTTGATGCATATTTAAGTTATATATTTTTCGTTGTTCTCTGATTGTGTCATTGCTCATATGATCCAAACGGGTATATGCACCAATGCTTCTTAAAAGTTTTATTTCAGCTGTTTCCGCCATTCTTTTATCCCTTCAGTTCATTGCCCTATTTTCTGAACCATAAGTCAATATTGGTACAGCCATCACTTTATAAAACTTCATCATAGCTTCATTTCGAGCTTTATTTTTCAGAGTTGTTTAAGCGTTCCGCATATATTCTGTAATTTACATAATTTTTGTTTTATATCTCTGTCATCATAAATGTCAGATCCCAGGTAATTAAAATATTGTACTTGTTCTATTGTTTTATCTTTTATTATTAGTTTTGATCTTAGCTGATCTTTCCCTAGAAAAGCCATAGCCTTTGTTTTTTTTGTTTTTTGTTTTTTTTTTGTATTGAAATATTTAATTTGTAGTTAACATTACCTTTTCCAACTGAAGTGCTGCTAATTGAAGCATATTTTCATTTCCAGCAAAGATTACTTGATCAGCAGCAAATAGGTTTGTATTCAAATTAGTATAAGTTTAAAATTACTTCTCAGTTGGGATTGCCACTCCTCAGCTCGTCAATACAGAATAACAATAAAGGAATTGATGGAAGGTTATAACAAAGTCATGGTAGAAGAATAACCATCTCAGCATTCACCTACTGTTACGGGGAAACCAGAAAAAAGCCAAGAGTCACAATGGGCTGTCACTGGGAAGTGAACCCGGGACCTACAGTCGTAGTATTTACCGCGGCAGCTTGTCTCTCTTGTGTTAAAGGTAAGGGCAATCTGTGACGCACACAGTAAGCCTCAACTAGCAAACAGCTCAGTTATTATCAAAACCATTTCAGAAGCACTTGAAATGCGTGGCATCCTTGAAAGAGGAAAACGCCCTTCGCTGCTCATTAAACGTATAAAATCACAACGTATTAATAGCTAGCAGATCGTACAGTACTAATCATCAAACTGTGGAACAGAACACAAATGAAAACTCTTTAACCTCTGATGTTTGTCACAATTAATGAAGCTCATTTGGTATACAGCCGCTTTCAGTGACGTCATTCCGGGCCGACATTCCACAGAGAAAGGAGCCATGAGATAGATTCTCAATAGAATATAATATGATACAGTATGAAAACAAGCATTTACTGCAGGTGTTAATAGCGAATACTTAAGGTATTGAGTTCTAAATTAAATGGTAACATTCAGATTTATTTATTTAATACAGTAAAAACATTACAAAAATGATGTAAGTATAGCACACATTCTCAAAAAATTCTATACTGAAATTTCACTGCAAATTTGCGATTTGTAGCTCACTCGGAAAAACATTTTTTTTTTAAAGAAAATTAGCATGAGTGTGTGCGCGCCCGCGCTTTGCCTATGTGTCTGCGTTTCTATGAAAATCGAGAAGTTAGCTAAATATCAAACTTGATATTTAAGTCCAGTCAGTATCTTCGAAGGACATGCCACGAAGATTTTCAAGAGATCCCCCACCACAAACAATACTATGTATGGAAAACTTTTCACCTTTTTTATATTTTCGGAAGGGGTTCTGAGGATCTTAGTTAAAGGCACTTGCCGAAGATATTTACACTACAAATGAAATACCTTTAACTTTCTAGAGTAACTCCTGAAGTGCTATTAATTGAATGATATCTCTATAATTGATAAACCGTAGGAGAAAGACTAAATTATTTCAAAAATTAAAACACACAATAATTCCTATTTTGTCGTGGACTATTTGCACCTTATATAATTTTTGGTTTCAATTTACAAATGCTTTGGAAACAGTATGTTGAAAGAATGTCACTAGAAAGGATCCCAAGAAAAGCATTTTACTGCAGCCCTACAGAAAGAAGACATCCCGAAATACCAAGGAAAAGATGCTCAGATACATTTTGAAGCCGGAGCAGGCATTTGTAATCCTTGAAGTGCAGAAGAAAAAGAACAAGAAGAGAATATAATACTTTTTGGCCATCAGTGTGTATAAAATAAAGCAGAATCATCTTGGATATCGAGTACTTATTGATGTTAAGATCAACCTCTTGCTCGCAATATGTAAAACACGGGTTAATAACTGAAATGTTACAGGTCACTGCGAAATAGCGCAAAAATTTACGTTGAAATAAGCAAATATTAATTCAATCCAGGTACCAGATCGATATTATCATTAGCTTAGCTAACCGAAGCAGAATTCGCTGTCCGCTCTTTACATTTGCAGTGGTTTTGTATCGACGAATCAACGGATGTGGTTTAATGTCTATTAGTATCGAAACGGGCACAGCGCCGATGACCTTAAAGGGGATGTTTCTAGGTAACGTAGAAAACACTGACATGGAACTGACCATATATTACAATAATGTATGTTGTAAGAAGCTGATACCAAAATTATACTCATAAAATTCACAATTTTTAATAAAATTAAAAAGAATGATTAGAATGATAATTTTCAATAAAATGAATATAGAAAGCGCAAAAAGGTTAGCATCGCGAATTTAAAAAGCTGAGTAGAGTTGTAACGGTTTTGGTAGCGTCAGTGCTTTGTTCAGAGCAGACCACACTCTTGGTTGGTCAGTCGAAGTGAACGCATCGCATTCTTTGGCGTGAAATAGTATTTTAAAACTAGTGGACACAGAGTTATATCAAAGAAATAGGAATAGGAAAGATACAGATGGGGCTCGGAACTGAAATCAGGTTTATTGTACCTAAGCCCCTAATAGGGCACCCCCGGGAGGAAGGAAGGTGAAAGGAGACACCGGGCGGTCAGATCCAGACTAACAGCATACACACTGACAGAGGTCACTAAGACTTCCCAAATTTGACGATACCTTGAAGTGTTTTAGTTCTTCCGGCCTCAAGGGGGACCTCGGCTCGGGGTGCAACGCCCCCAGAAGCCACACTTTCTTCACCCGGATCTTACAGACAACGAGGGACGGAAAGAATTCCTGTGCGCATATCATCCCTACCAAGTTGCACCTAAGGCCTTCGCTGACACTTGTGACCCTGAATGAACCAACGAAATGAACAATGAATGAACTGATTAAGCGTAGGAAAATCGGGGGAAGTAATTATCCTTCCCAACATTCGCCTGCCGATCTGGGAAATCCCCGAAAAAATCCATGGGTCAGGAAGGTCGGCCACTGGGATCGAACCCACGACCTCTCAAGCTACCGTGGAGCTATCTCGTTCGATAGTTAAATCAAATACAATTTTATTTGTCTGGTGAATTGTTTTACGAATACATTGGTCGGCAACGTCTCAGTGCAAATGTTGAAAATATTAGATACATTTATTATAGTACGTTATCATCACAATTAGTTCATCCTTTCTAAACAAAACCCACGCACACCCTAGGAGAGGAATCTTAATCCTCGATCAGCGGCAAAAGTAAATAAAAGGCTTTGAAGGACATTGTCAAGCCGCTTTTTCCTATTCACGTATGATCTCTAATGGGATAATTCGACTTCAAAATTGTTGTATCGACGACTGACGAATACGGTTCAAAGCACAAATTGCAAGTAGAAGTCATAGCAGTAAAATAATTTATTTAGGAGAAGCAATTAGTTGTAAGTCAGTGCAGCTAAGGGAATCAGACATTTCAATGAACTCAGTCAGCAAGAAATCCATGAGAAGGTTTCCGTACCAACAATTTAGGACACAGAAGTGAGAGAGCTACAGGTATGTGAGTTCTGAAAATTAGACAACGAAAATAATCCTTATATTTTATCAAGTCACAAAATAAAAATTGTTTTAGATGCGAATGAGAATTGTAAGATTCCTCAAAGTGTATGTTGATCATTGGCACTCCGTAGCGGACCAGGATTATGGTACTTTAGGACAAGGGAAGTTTCCGCTTAACGTTTCAGCGAGTTACGCTTTGTCTTTTAGATTAACGTCCTTCAACGACGAATAAAAGAAATGGGTGAAATGGTGTTCAAATCAACCCGAGGTCCAAGAGCTTTAAGTTATTCGACATTCGTGTTTTCTGGGAAACCTCGGGGGAGGGGGGGGGGGTGCCTTATCCGGATAACTCACCCTAAGCGAGATTTGAACTCGAGACCTCTTGGGAGTAAGGTGGACAGGTTAGCACCATACTAGAGAGCAGGAAACTTAGGCTTACTACTATAATACTTCAGTAGTCACATGTTCAGAAACATTTTATTCTACACCCTCAAGCAGCCCAATTAATTATGAGCTAACTCAACTAGTTCTGTGATACAACCAACATACGCTTCATCAGAGATGCGGATATTGGAGACGATGTCAGAAATCTCACACACTGGAAGAGCTATTATCAATTATGAATTAATTTTATTGAAAAAAAAAAAAAAAAAAACAGATGTGTTGCACTCACATGGCTTTCTCTACTATTGTACTAGCCATTCTTACGAATGCTATATCACCTTAGTGTTAGTTGAGATGAACATTTGCAGAAATCATCCTATTGCTTATTTTCTTGTAGATGCAAGGGGAATATGGGAATACAGTAGTCTTTGAGTGATAGTCAAATCTTTTAAAGCTTGCAAATACCGTCCTCTTTGTACGGCTATCATAAAAAATTAGCAACGATGTTCCATTTGACGAAAGTTAGTTTTACGAAACTGACACAAATAACAAGGAATGTCTCCAAAGTGGTTTACTCTACAACAAATTCTTTTAGAGATAGATTATGTGTTTTACATACCAACCTAAGTTTTTAATTAGCTTTTCGTTTTTGAGTTATGCGGTACACAGACCGACACACACACGCGCGCGCGCGCGTGGACTTTTTCCAAAACTACCTTTTTTCATTATTCAGAAGGCCTCAAAACATATTGCCGGTGAAATCTCAACATCGAATTTTTGGACGTAATACAATACTTCCTCTACTTTCTATACGTAGTACAGGAAAAAAAAAATAAATAAAACAACAGGACAACTCTCAAGTGCGTTTTACTGCTTTGTATAATATAGTTTTGGAATACCAGAATTTAAAGTTATCTGCGAAGTTGGCATTGATACCCCTCCCTTTTCAACTAATGATGGTTTGTGTTCTTTAGTTCATTGATTGGGATACCTCCGTTTCAATTCTTATCATCTGCACCTTTAATTTTAGTGTTACTGTGAGAATCGCTACTAAAATCTGAATGTCCAACATGATTACTAAGGTATATTACACGCGACTTGTCTTCAATAGTCATGGTTTTCCGTTATACAGGCTGTCAGTGCAGATCTTAGTATTGTTGGATACAGTGGGGGCAATGTAATTAACAATATTATAATTTTACTTATGAAGCGTACTATGTTTTCAGGTTGTTCAATACCTTAAAATAGGCGTGATACACAAAAGCCATCCTGTATATTTTGCCTCGTAGAAGCGTAACAGAGAATGGGCAGGCCACGTCATAACAAGTGTTATACTTCTGCAAGGCCAGTGACCTCATACTATCTAGTCCAGCAGGTTGCGCATTAAGACGGGAACAAGTGAAAGCAAAATGGATAGTCTATGCACTGACAGGCGTTGGTTTCGCGCCATGGTTACGACCACGTAAAACACTAGATAGTAAACTTCGTAGTTGGTTTATGAGAAAACTGTTAGACGAAAGGAAGAAGCAACCAACATTCTAAGGTACCATTTATCAAAGTACCTGCAATTATTTCTCTAGCAGCCTGTATGTACATCATCGATCTGCACACATTGTTTTTGTATCGCAAATTGAACATTATTAGACAATATACAGACTGGAAGTGAACCAGGTCTAGATAATTCGTATTATTGTGAATAACAAGGAAATACAATACGAAAAATCTGAAAACCTTACTTTTAGATAAAAAATACTTTTATCCCAAAACATTTACCATCACTTTGCTGGATTGTTCTTGATCAAAGGTTCTCGTTTATTAAATTTTCTATGGATATAGTCAGTTTTTTATTTCGCGTATTTCAATAGAATGAACGCTTTTGTGCAAATTAAATTTTAAAAAGTACATAACTTGTTCCCTTCTTAATTCTGTTAGAACTGGAAATATCGCATCAGCCGTTTTTACATTCTTCCGACATTGTTGTAAATCGCAAGGAATATTTATCTATCACATACATTGTTTTTCATCGAAGTCACAGATGGTATGAAGTCTGTTTACTGTTTAAATTTACAAGTTCAGGTGTCTATTTTAAATTAATCTTAATGTTTGCAGAAATTTGTTAGCGCTCACAAATGTTAGTAATGCTTGTAATTTTTGCAGAAATGTAAACTTCGAAGGAATGTTTTCACACGTGCAGTGAACAATAATCTAATTTTTTCACGGAATTTTCTAGTGTCTCGAGCGTCAGTAACAAAACATATGGATTCAATACATGGCCAATGTTAGTTAAACAGAGCATTAGAATAGTTTGCGCCCCCGGTAGAAGCAGATTACTCAATCAACAATTGCGCCACGCTGTCACACACTCTTACCCAGCGTTGTACAACGTTTGCAAAAGAGTTGAGGTTGGATTAACCTCCTTCCACACTACCTGGACATCGACTCAATTTTACTCCCAGCCGTGCATTCTGTTGCAGTGGCGGGTTGGTTATATGCACGTTCCGTTTGATTTACGAAATCACTTTCAAATCTTATACGCTACACATCTGTTCATTGGTGATTTCTTTGGTACTGCTTGCGTTTAAGAAGTCTGTCAATATTTGGCGACAAAGACAAAGTCGTTAGAAAATCACAGGTTATCGCTCATTTATCTGTTACATTGATACATTATGAACGTGAATTGCAGTGCGTATCAATACGAGTTCCAGCTGCAAACTGTATGCAAAAAATAGTAAACGTGAGGTATTTTTGAAATGCATGAAAATTAAAACCTGAGGCGTTTGTACAACTAACATCGCTGCAATCACAAACATCAGCTCAAAGTGTACCTCCAATCAAAATCGATAGAGCACGGTTGGTGAAGCTCCGCTGTGAGTATTTGCTCACTAGATTTGTTTAATCTTGTTATACTAGAATTTTCAAATATTTAGTTGGTTGCCTGTCACCTCATCAAAAAGATCCTGTTATAGCGTTTTTAATTTCTCTACTGCCTATCTAGAGTAAGTAGAGAAAGTATGGCACTCCATCCAAAATTTATATATTTTACAGCAAATTTCACGTTTTGAATTTTTCTAAGGTCAGCGTTTCTTAACTGGCTAGGTCATATAGGACGATGAGCAGTGCTGGGCAGAATAGTGTATACTCCGAATCCACTGTGCATGCAACCCGCGTAACATTCTTGCTGGTTGGATGATTGATCTTTTAAATCTAATTTACACAAAATCCGTTGAATGTATTGAAATACGCCAAAGGAAAAAGTTGATGTTCATTCAATTTTCTATAAATATAGCCATAAATCAACAACCTTCAGTCATAAATAATTCAGCAGGTGATGATAAATTGTTTTGATAAAAATATTTTGTTTTAGAAAACTATAAACTTTTCAACATTTTGGTATTAGACTTTGTTGTTATTCACAACATGAGAAATTTGCTGTTAAAGTCTGGCGGATCATTTCACTTCCATCTGTATAACATTGTAAGAGTATGTAAATTTGTAAAAGACAAAATGTGCTCATGCGGCTTAGTGGAAGAAACAGTAAATCATGTAACAATTTTAGATTGAAAGAAATGGTTTGATTGAAGATTTAGTTAAACTTAACATTTATGGTGCCTAATACTTTTAATGTGACGACGGGCGCGAAGCACAACAAAGGACGGTCGGGGATAAGCTACTTTACACCACATACCAGGACGGTGAGCAAAGAAAGGCGCTCAAACTCAGCTGCCTCGCACTCCTGTTTATATATACGTGACTAACAACAATAAGCGTGGCGCTTAACAAATGACTGATGGAACCTTGGATAGGCATCTGGCGGCCGGTGTGTTTCTAAAAGTTTCAGAAAGAACTGTGCGACGTCATCTCCGTAATATAAGGAGGGGAGGCAACGAGTTAGAGGAATTACGGTTACAGACTTGTAACCGTACTGACTGAGTCGGTCATGTGTCAGTGAGTACGAGACAAATGTATGTGTGTTACTGTCGTGAAAGATACGTTGTGTAGAAATGAAGAAGTTTTGCTGAATGAAAGTACCGTCGGAGTTAATGTATGATAGCCAGAGAAAGTGGAGAGAGTGAAAGGAGTGAGTCAAGGTTACGAGAAGAAAACAGCTGTGCTTTTTAATATCACGAAAGACTAAAGACTGTCAACGTCAGCAAAAGAGATCTGTATATTTGTGTAAAAGTTTTGAAGGGAAATAAAGTGATAAAAATTACTTGGTCTGGGGAGTTTTTGTGGTTTTGTTATGCTGGTGTCAGAAGTGGGATTCATAGAACCGTCATTTTGTTACATGTTACTAAATTTAGTAATGATATAAATGTACAACTTTGAATAGGTTCATTTTGTTATTACCTCAACCAAATGTGTTATCTTTTAAGTATGGCAGAATGAGCTGGAGCTCGTGACATTTATGTATATTTTAGAAAATTAAAAATAGATGGTGTTGATGGTAGACTATTACTACTTTCGTTTCATAATTTGGTACTATTTTGTTCATACGTACTTTGCCTGGTTTTCTAGTGAAACAGAACTAATGTTTATTTACTACCATGAAATACATCGTCAGCTGGTGTGCATGGAACTTGCTGGAGGACAGCCGCATATCGCTTAGTCCGGGAACATTTCTCTCGCTGTCACGTGCTTCACGAACACCCTACACACGTGGCAAGCAGGTGTGTATGTGGGGGAGGGGGGGGGGCAGGGGTACTGCTCTTGTTCACGCTACGACTGCTCTCCTAATTGGATAATTACGTCAGAATCAACTCGCAGATCGCGTTTCTGCATTTGCTATTTTCTCCCTTAACTACCCCCACTGAATATATTGGGTATATACTATTCCTCGCTCCCCAGCGAATACTTTCGTCTGTATCTTAACAAGACGACGTTCTTTGTTCGAAACGTGTTACAATCTAACGTTATGCACTACTAGCTGAAATTGCCAGCGTTTCTCGTGGTTTTCCGATTTTATTCCCACAAGTTTTAGACTTAAGTTAGATATTATAAAGAACCCAAAGTGGACAAAATAAATAAATAAAACACCGGGAAAAGCCTATGTAAAACCTGTTCAACAACCACAAATACCACAGGAAGAAAGGCAAGTAGAGAAATCCGTATGAATGTAAGACGTATTTCTGGCAGTCATATAGAAAATTGTATGAACCCTTTGTAGTGGAGGTAAAGGAGAAAAAAAGACGATTGTGTTTCGTAAAAGTATAACTTAAGGATAACCGTATGATGCCTTGCATATCAATTTCAAAAATGAAACATTGTGTAATGCTTTCGTGTAATATTTTGGGAGCTAACGCTTTTGATTGGCCTACACTCGAACAGTAAACACGGAAGAACTAGGCAGGGTATGAGTTTGTTTTCAAGACACACCGTTACGAAAGCAACTCGAAAGTTTTCAATAAAATCCCCCACCCCAAACTACCCTTCACATGGACACCTTTTCATTATATTTTATTTTCTCAAAAATGGCAGGGTTGCAGCATATCACCCAAATTATGTAAGATAAGCGATAATGAATGGAAATGTGATGACGGAGCAATTGGTGGATTGAGTGGCGGCGGTAACCGGGGAGCCCGGAAAAAAGCCTGCCCACTGCCGCTTCGTCCAACACGAATACCACATGCCGGTCCCTGGGATCTAACCCGGGCCGTTTAGATGGTAGGTGAACGGTCTAACCACTCGGCCACTGCGACGCCTCAGACCAAATTTTACTATACAAAAATGTGATCTCGTTAAGCCACATATGCATTTTTGGGGAATGAACCATTTCCGAAATATTCCTTGTTATTTGTATGAGTTTTGCAATACTTCAACTTTTACGAAA
Source organism: Tenodera sinensis (assembly GCA_030765045.1). Lineage (NCBI taxonomy): Eukaryota > Metazoa > Arthropoda > Insecta > Mantodea > Mantidae > Tenodera > Tenodera sinensis. Next base: position 44,301,158 of record CM060970.1, read on the forward strand.
TGTCGTTGCGTGCAGAGAGAATACAATTTCGAAGCCTTCATATAGCGACCAGGTTTAAAAGATTTGACTTTCCCTCAAAACCTACTGTATCCCATATTCCCCTTGCACCTACAAATCTGATACGATGAGCGTGTCCTCGTTAGTGACTTGTTGGGTGTATCAATATTTGGTGTCAAAGTTGAAGTGCATGGCCTTAGAAGATCCACCAAGTGATCTTCGCGTAACATATTCTTATTCTCCTGAGGACATTGACAGACATTTTATGGTATGTCACAGAATCGCTTGTTCCTGTCCGTCACGGGATAATGACTGACTGTTCCTCCGGCTGAAGGAGTGGAATAGCCAAAGAGACAACTTTGGACATCCCTGAGATAGAGGAATAAGGGCTTGTAAGAATAGTTAGTACAAGAGCAGAGAAGCTCATGTGAGCGCAACACATAGAGTTTTACTTTCTCTACTGGTAAGTAGGGGAACTATTGTATTCCTCCCAAAAATTCGATGTCGAGGTTTCACCGGAAATATATGTTTTGAGGCCCCCTGAATCCAAAAAGCACATTTGCAGAAAAAGGTTCGTGTGTGTGTGTGTGTGTGTGTGTGTGTGTGTGTGTGTGTATGTGTGTGTGTGTGTGTGTGTGTGCGCGTAAGTCAGTGGACAGCATACGTCAAAAAGGAAGGATGCGACACGAAGATTTTGAAAAAAATATCCTCACCCTAAACTACCCTTTACATGGACAATTTTTATTTTCTTGAAAATGTCTCTAACGATTTTGATTAAAATGTCATATGTTTGAGATATTTTTATCACAAACAAAATGTATATCTTGAATTTTCTGGCTATAGCCCCTGTAGTCGTATTTACTCTGGAGGACTTTTGCATAACTGGTAAACCGTTAGAGATAGACCAAATCATACTATGCAAAAATGTACATCTTGCTAAAATATGCAATTTATGTCTGAATAAATTTTCTTGTAGGGTGAACCATTTCGGAGATATTCCTTGTTATGTATGTGAGTTTCGGAAAACTTAAAACTTTTGTGAAATGGATCTTCGTTGTTCATGTTTTTATATGTTAAGTGTGCAAAGACAACATAATCTCAAAGCTTTGAAGCATTTGACTATCGCAGAAAGCCTACTGTATTCTAACGTTCTCCTTGCACCTACAAGGAAATAAACAATAAGATAATTTGTACAAATGTTTATCTTAACTAACACGAAGAACATATAGGAAAAAGAGCTTGTAAGAGTGATTGGCACAAGAGTAGAGAAAGTCATGTGAGTGCAACACATCAGATTTCTATTCAAAGCACCAATGTGTGGATCATAATTATAAGAAAGATGAAAACGATTTCAATGTTGAAGATTAAAAAGATGACAATAAATGCACAAAAGTGTGATACACAAATCATCCAGCAGGTTGTGTGGGAAATACGTACAATGCAAATCTCTTCTCTATAGTGTTTTAGAGATATCGATATACAGTTTCAATGAACAATGGGCAGTGAGAAGCCGAGATTGACGAATCTAATTGCCCGAAAGCTGCAGTTTCAGAAAGAGAGCATTTGACGTCCTCATTTCAAATGAGCAATTTACAGCTTGCCGTTGTTCGTTTCGTTGAGTTGGCCGACCATGTGTTGCCGTTCTTACTAATAGAGCGCTCGCACTCTTCCGGAATTGGTGGGAACCAATGGGTGACCTGTGATCCCTAGAGCTATTATTATCACTGCTGCCAATACTCGCAATTATCAAGTCGGCCGCATGCACGCAGCTGTCGACTTCAATATTGCAGCAACGGAGAGCGGCTGCTCAAATTTGATTACAGAGCCTATGACAAGGATGCGTGATGAACTATATAGAAAGAGAGAGCGAGCGAGCGAGAGCGGAATTAAACCTGATTAGAAGGCTTCTTGCGTTTTGCTGCTTTCCTCCACCATCAAAGCGGATGGAACTATATTTTCTCTCACGCTCTACTTCGTTATCTGTTTATTAATTCATCTACGTGGATTTTTACTTTCTCTAGCTCTTATACAACCTAAGGGAAATGAGTTTGACCCAATTTTATATGCAGAGCTTCACTAAAGCTGAAATTGTTTTTAAACAACGCGGTGTACTGTTAGCGTGGCAGATTCCTGAGTTAGGATTTGACATAACTATCGGAGTAGCCGTTTTACTTTCTCCACCACATAAATAAGCAGTAGATGGAGAAAATATTGCATTTTAACCCAAAAATTCAATTAGTGTTTTGAGATTCCAACTAATCAAAACATCTGATGCATGACTTTCTCTACTCTTGTGCTAACCATTCTTACAAACTCTTATTCCTATATCTTCTCCGTGTTAGTTAAGGTAAACATTTGTACATACAAATTATCTTATTGCTATTTCCTAGTAGGTGCAAGGGGAATATTAGAATACAGTAGGCTTTGAGTGATAGCCAAATCTTTTAAAGCTTTGAGATTCCATTCTCTTTGCACGCTTAACTTATAAAAGTGAATAACAATGTTCCATTTCACGAAAATTTTAAGTTTTCCGAAACTGACACACACAACAAGGAATATCTCCGAAATGGTTCAACTTACAAGAAAATTTATTGAGATATGAATTGTATATTTTAGCAAGATCTACATTTTTGTATATTATGATTTGGTCTATCTGTAACGGTCTACCAGTTATGCAAAAGTTGTCCAGAGTAAATACGACTACAGGGGCTATAGCCAGAAAATTCAAAATATACATTTCATTTGCCATAAAAATATCTCAAACATAGGACATTTTAATCAAAATCGTTAGAGCAATTTTCAAGACAATAACAGTTTTGGAAAAAACTTCCATGTAAAGGGTAGTTTAGGGTGAGGCTATTTTCTTGAAGATCTTCGTGTCGCATCCTCGAAAGGCATTAAACTTAAATACCAACTTTGACTTTTAACATACTTTTCGTTTTTTAGTTATGCTGTCCACAGTCTGAGAGACACATAGACACACACACACGGACCTTTTTCTAAAATGCTTTTTTGGATTTAGGGGGCCCCAAAACATATATTTCCGGTGAAATCTCGACATCGAATTTTTGGGTGGAATACAAGTAGAGAAAGTAAAAATATCAAACAAATTAACAAGATTTCAGAAATATAGAATACAACATACTTAATACTCAGGAAATGTCAACTAATTACATGATCACCAAATGAGTTGGTAATAGTGTTGTGTATGTGGGGAGCAGTGCTGTCTTGCGTGAAAACAGTGTTTTCTATTTCATGATTCTGTAACGTTGGTATTTAGCAACATCTTAAAATATCGTTGCCTGTTTATGGTCACTGTTTCTGTTAGTCCATTTTCATTTTCTTCAAATGGCATCAAATTTATTCATCTTGCAAAATTATTTTGTAGAGCAGGATCCTCTTGTCAATCTATTTAATGTTCGATAACTTCTCAGTATATGTGGATATTGTCTGTTGCACTCGGAATAGCTCTGAAAGACACCAGTTCAAACTCGTACAGGTAACGACATTTCTGATACAACTGCTGTCTATGTTCTTATGTTTACACTAATATGACACAGTTACCGTAGAAAAAAATCTTCCAAATAGTAGTGATATCAATATAAAACCAAACTGCTGACATGTCAAGAAGATACCTATTTTAAAATGGGAACCTACTTCAGAATAACCTGATATAGGTTTTTCAGGAGTTTCTGGTCACACTTTTTAAGTGCTACCTAAACATCAATCTGTCTCCTTGTAGTCTATTTCTAAATTCTCTTTGACGCAGGTTTCAGTTGCAACGTATAGGGTTGCTCCCTGAATTTGCCATTTATTGCGACTGAGAAACCTCATGGACTGTTCTGGCAGGTTATGAACAGCAAAACCCATTTCTGAACGATCTCATCTGCAAAAGCTATTATTTTTATTTTGCAATTACGGCACTAAATTGGTTGGAAAAAAATTCTCTGAAAATCTTCACCCCATAATCCTTAGAAGCTGCCTGTAGTTTTCTTTCCTTATGTTTCGGATTACATTACTCCATTATATCAGGCACGCTGAATTCACAAGCGATCAATTTCTAGATTAGAGTACGCTGTAGATGGGTTATCAACTAAAATCTCAGTGTATTACAGTGGATTATAGGAAAACGCTCTGAACTAAATTATTCAACATGCAGTCACCTTGCTACACAGGAAAACTACGAGACAACCTTCAGGTTGACCCGCCCCAAGGGATTTCAGTGAGAGATCTTCTGAATTCGATACAAAGTTTCTTGTGGGTCACACTGATCTATACTCATGTAGCTATAGATTCAGCCATTTAAGGAGTTACAGAAGTATCAACATTGAGTTAGTAAGTTATTAAGGCCATGTACTGAAAATTCCGCAGATTCATTATTAGCAATTAAAGAAGAAACTGTGCATTGGCTCTCTGTTCTGGAAGTTAGCATGCCAGCTTCCAAACAAAGAGGTCTCGGGTTCAATTTCCGGATGGGTGGTTGGGAATTTTTCTTTAGCCAGTGTTATTCCCCACGCTACCTAAAGTATGAAAGTATGAATGAGAGTATGAATGGATGTGAATATAAAGACAACCCAAAAATTGACATCAAAAGTAAACGAGTGAACATTATTGCCATAAGTAATTGTTCCAAAGGCAAAGTCTCTTGTATGACCTAGATGTTAAAGGTTGCACACGAATGGAGAAAACATTAAAAAAAAAAAAAAAAAAAAAAAAAAAAAATTGAAAAGAAAGCTCCCACCAATTGCTTGAGTTTTACAGATATTATTGATTAAAATAAAAGTATAGCTCTTTCCTCAATGCTGAACTGTTCAGTGAACAATACTAATGCAACGAAATATCCAATGGTAAATGAATACAAGAAGTAGCTTCTCTTTTTTTTTCCAAAAAAATATTTTGACTTTCAAACGTGAATGCTTGCAAGATAGTCAAGAGTAAAATTCTGATATATTACAATTACATGTCATTTATTATCCATTCCTTACCAAAGAAATACCACAAAAACTTATTCCCTGATAATCGAAAGATTTTTGCAGAGTAAGATTTGGTTTATGACATTCCGTTTACCAGTTGTGAAAAACTCATTAAGAATAAAGAGGACTTTGGATAGAATTCCTAGAATATTCAAGATATATATAGTTTATTTTTCATTAAACTGTCTTAAACGTAGAGTAATTTAATACAATTCTTTGAGCCACTTTAGAGAAGACAAATTTTGAAAGATACTCCATGTAAAGGGAAGTTTAGAGTGGAGCGATTTTCTTCAAAATATTGGAGTCGCATCTTTGAAAGACCTTGGACGTACTAACAGCACAACTGACTGTTAGTTCATTTCCCGGTAGATCTGTAATATCTTAGAATTTGCTCCAAGAGCGACTTGGAGTCGTTATGGTGTTGCTTTCTCTATCGGCCACAAACTGTTGACAGTTTCGCGATATGCCGATGAGATACCACAGTCCCATCATAAATCTCTACCAGTTGCTGGTGAATTTTAGCAACCGTTGCATATTTTACCCGAAAAAATCTAATAACTGTGTGGATTTTTCCGCGAGACTAGTTTTTCAAACAAGCCGCTATTTGTGTTTACCTACAACTAGCGCTGTAGGCGGTAGGGGGCTGAAACTCTACACAGTTGTCAACAGCGTGTATTAAAATTACCGTACACTACTAATTTCTCTATAGCAGACGAAACTCCGAGAATATCGGCCTTGTATTGCCTGATCACACTTCCTGCTATTCAATACCAGCAGGGATTTCAATATGGAATTTTCGGTGACTCAAATCAACTGAGCTGCCATGATAACATGTCGGCAGGACATAAAATTTGGAAATCTGACTCGTTTAGTCCGCAGACTCACAAGATGATGACAATAGTGGTGTAATTGCTAGACATTGCGGTTTCAAAATCCATTTCTTGTAGAGATCCACATTACACCACGAGTGGTATGCACAAATAACAGACATTACCTACTCGACAACATAGCGCGCTAGTGTGGGGTATTTCAAGAGCTACGTAAGCAGTACAGGGTTTCCAGGCAATACTTAGAGCCCTCATGTTTGAAGTAGCTCCTATAATTATCGCTACGGATCATAGTTCTGGTGAACCACCTATTCCTAACGCGCACACGTTGGTTACAAGTACGAAAAAGTTAATGTGTGAATGTTGGTGTACAGCTTTAATAGCTGCGTCCATTAAAATACTTCACAGCTTGGTGTTTTTAACATGTTCGAAAAAGAAAGGACATTTTGTACTAGTGGAAGGCACAAAAGATGGTTATCTACCTCCAAACTTCCCAATATAAATTACTATATAATTTGCGCTTAATTTAAGGAAAATATTTCAATTTAGATATAAAAGGGAAAGCTTAAAACCAGAAGTTAACTCTTTTTAGGGGTAACCTTCTCACCTCCTCTTTGAATTTCAAATAAAAGGAAAGCAATAAGTAGATTTAAGGCCGCTCAACTATGTGGTAATCAGCGCCGTAATTAAATGGATCATGACAAATTTCAATATAAAATACAAATATTAGTAAAACAGCAAATATATATAAATATTCCGAGCAAAAATGCAAAAACTAGAACAAAACAAAATTATAAAATGGTCAAAAACATAAGAAATAAAGCTATCTAAAGTTTTAAATCCTAGGTTCATATTTATCTTTGCTAAAAACTACAAAACCCTTTCGACCGCTTGTTTATTGTCCGCCAAAACCTCTGCAAGTCTGACAGGCAGTTGCAGAGAGTTTCGAAGGTGCGCCACGTTTAAAAACGTAACTATGCAAAAAAATTGCAGTGGCCAATGCGTAATCGAGCCAAAATCATTTCCTCGCGGCAAGATACTTGAGTGAAGGTTACCCAGTTTATCGGAAGTTCTTTCACTTCTCTAAGCTTATTACCGCACAGAGCTAACCACTCTTCGCGCCGTCCTAAATCCGGTCTTCCTCTTGGCTTACATAAAAATGCTTGCAGCGGTAGACGCTCAGGGAACATTCTTTGCACATGTCTATACCATCTCTCCTGATACCCTCTTTATCCATGTTTTCCCCCAAATATCTCCTTACAATAATTGTAGAATTACAAGATGTTTTCGTTAACGTTAGTAAGCCACGTTTGAATTTTTCCCAAGGAAATAGGGTAATATGTGGGTACTTGTGCTTTTACAGTCACTTTATACTGTTGTAAGTCCACAGTAATGTAAAGTGATTGATAGTGTATTACATATTGCTGTACATGTATTCGTATTGAAACTGTATGTTTCACTTAACACGATTTTCAACACGAACTTTGATTCTTCAGTCCCCTAGGATTCCTATTAATGATGCTATATTGTAACAAATTAAACAGAAAATATTTCTAAGATTGTATTTCTTCTTTCTCTGTTTATCCCTCTCATACGGAGGACTTACAATTGGACGCCTGGTGTCAGATGCCAGCAGACAAACTCATTGAAGTCATCAGCCCAAAGCCTCCTATGAGAGTTTTGATAAAGCAGGTGATGAAATGAATGTCGGTGGAAACCGGAGCACCCAGAGAAAACCCGCAAAGACGCCGCTTGTTTCCACAACATACTCCTACGTATTCTCCGTTTAGAACAATGAAAATAATATATAAGTGCGAAAGCTCTAAACAAATATAAATACGTTTATAAATAGGGCAATAGGGGAAAATGTTTCCCTCTCGTAATTCCCTTTAGTGTCGTACTTTCAACAAAATAATCCTCTTACATTAAGTTAATTTATCTCGGATTTGAATGTCTATTTTTAGCAGTTTCGTTCATTAAATATTTCGTCACTTTCTCAATTTCCCGTTTTACACATCTCCATAATGAAATCAAATGGCCCTAGTGTAGCGCGAGTGGACGGTGCGACGCTCGTCGTTGTCCTGAATCCGATTTACACCTCAAATGGGGAGATGGATGTCTCTTCCTCACCCCCGACACATTTACAAACTAACCCTCTACTCTACTGCAGAGTACAATCAACTCTTCAACTCCAATTTATAGAACTGACAACCGGAACAAGAGAGCCTGTCAAACGGCAACTCCATTCATCTTGCACTTCCTTGCACCAAGTAATGACACCAGATCTACCTGATAGCACAAATTACATCTCTACGCCAGGGATTTCACTACTCAGATTACCCTACAAGTTCCCTTTTATCCCAAATAAATCAGATAAAGCCTTAACAACAGTACTCTATTCTTTGTGCTGGAAAAACTACAGATAACGAACTCAAATGCGAAATGCGCTGTATTGCGGATACCTATGCAAAGCGCATGTTAAGGGGCATCTGCTTTTTGTTAACTTCATATACATTTCAAAATCAGAGTTAAGGGTGTTAGCTTTGTCATAAGGTAATGAAAATTACACCGTCTATCCAATATGTGGGTTTTTACGTGCTGATAATACAAAATTTGTTATATCACTTCATAATTTTTGTCAATAGGCCTTTTAAGTGAGGTCTATAAATCAAATTTTAAAAACCCATGTTATTTAGGCACACCACAATTTTATTTACATATCTTCTAATTTTTAGTATACAAAGTGCTTAATGATGACCAATGTGAAACCCGTGAAATATAAGCTCTAAAAGTTTGCGTATAGAAAAATATATTATTCCACTTAAAATGCATGACTTTTTGTTTTTAAAAATTCAATACATTGCGGATAAAATTTTCTTTCACTCACTTTGTTAAACTAGGTGCTTTGTAACATCACAAAAATTTTCAGCCTCAGTTTCTGAGAAAAGTGTAACCAAATTTAAAGGGTTTAAATATTAAGATTGCTCATGTTGTGATAGAGTATTGGATTCGTAGATTTTTATAATAAGACACAAAACAGAAAATCGACTTTTTAAGTCATTCACGTAACACTGTCCTTAAAAATGGACTTCAAGTACGTGTAGCCATTTTACATAAAATATAGTTATTTTCGCCAATGTTAGTGTGTGATTTTCTTTGGTAACACAAAGTACATGAATGTAACACCGTTTTCATTCATGCGTGCCATCACACCGCTTATTTTACGTGGGCCCTCCCTATTCTGTACAACAGGCGTAATTGAATATAGTCGATGTTCATCTTGGAATGAAAATCCAGCCCATTTCGTATCGCCTTAACGCTCATGACTATTCGAAACGTTCACATTGGAGTGCCTGTAAAAGGAATATAAAAATCGGTTTTGTAATTACAATTAGAAGGTACTTCCACAATGTATTCTTACAAACGCTTATTCTTCTATCTACTTCATGTTAATCGAGATAGATTTTTATGATTTCCCAAATATCTTCTTACAATAGTAAGTTTACCTAATAATTACCATGTAAGGGTTAATCCCGGGGCATAAAGTACTTAGGTTAGTGCGTTGCCATTGGAGTGATTGACAATAAATACTAACCGGATTTATTTAATGAAAACAATTACAAGACAGTTTCAAAAATTACCTATGGTACCCTCGTCCCTTGGTAATACTAAGGTTAATGACAATTGAAAGTTGCTATTACGAACAAAAGTGTGCAAAACCGCAGTTTTGCATAAAATATTAGAGTTGTGAGAAGTGTTCACATACTTTTTAAGTAAGGGTGTACCCCACATCCAAGTCCGCGCTTTTACTTCTGCGTTATCGACCAAGTAAAGTCGATATTTCAGAAGCGACGGAGATTAAAATACTTTCCCTGGAAGTTTGTTTCCATGATGAGGTAAACTAAATTTTATTGCATTTTGATAAAATCTCATAGAAGGAACATCACCACAATGGCTGAGAAGCGAATAGTGGTTGTGGTTGTATTCTCATTTTGATAGGCTACCAAATTGTTATTACTTCCCTTATTCGTAACAATAGATGTTCTGGATGAAATTGGGATGCTTTATTAACACTTGCATATGGATATGCTATTCAGCGCTGACAAAGGGTATTTACTCGACTGTTTACTTTCTCTATTTCTTAGAAAATATCTCAGTCCACCCAAAAATTGAATATTGCAGTGGGAATACACCCTCTGAGGCCTCTTAAATCAAAATAAGGGTTTTTAAAAACATTTCCGTTGAGGCGCGAGGCCAGGGTTGCTCGCTTCCCCTATACGTGGTACCCCACCACTGACTAAGGCTACGAGAGACAGATCTAGTAGTCGGAGGCGGATGGCACGGAGACAAAATGTCAAAAGGGTATACAATAGTGATTGTGGGAAGGATTGTGTTCTGAGAAGGGCGGGAATTATTTACGATATTTTATGCCAAATAAAATGCATATCTTGAGTTTTTTTGTTTGTTTATAAGAAGAGCACCGTCGAGTTCAGACACCGGATGGGTACAGTACCTTAAAGCGGTATGCAGCAGTTGTGGCCAAGAGCTTGCTTGCCGAGCAGCGACTGGTCACGTCACAGCAGTGAATAGCACTTGGGGTCCAACGTTTGGCACAGAAATACAGGTATATACATTCTTGATGAAAATATTAATGTAGTACTCAGAATCAAGGCAGCATGAAATATCTCCTCAAGTATTCATAGGCTGTACAACAGAAAACTAACCAAGAAAAATAAAACATAAGTTGCAGTTTAATTTTCTTGTATTTTGTAATTTATATAAGCTATTTATTTTTGGGCTTTTATATTATGGAATATAATTTTGTTCCTGTTCCATTAAAGTGCTCTTAGTAAAATGTTTTGCTGATTAAGTCGCTGTACATATAAGTATAAAATAATTGAAATTCAAGTAAATAAACAGAGTGAAAGTATTCCGCTGCAAGTGTAGCACAAACTATATGAAATGTATGATGCATTTTCTAACAAATTGGAATAAAATATATCTGTAAATACATACACGCACTTTGTAATGCTATAAATGTAGAATATTGGTTCGCTATTAATAGACTTTCAGGATAATTCATAGTTAGTTATGTCACCAACAGCGCACGCCACTGACGTAACTCGAGAACCGCGCTGAGGCTCTAAGCTAGCAGTGAGCCAGAGCAAGGCTCGATCGGGCAAACCCTGCCATTGCCTGAAATAATTGCGACTATGTATCTATTACAAAGAAGTTTCTGTTGTTCTGTAATTAGCTTGAACATAGGGGATTATAACTGGAAAAGAAATTTGCACTACATCAATTTCTGTTACTCCACGTGTTCCTTTGCATTGCGTTTTCCCTGGCTGGCGAAAGCATTTCGCGCTTTGTCAGCTTTTCCTAGCGCAAATGGAGAACGGAATGAAGAGACAGCACGAGCGGCGCGAAACAAACATAATATTCATGCAAATTAAGTGTCTGAAGCGTGCAATTATTAATTAAGAATATTCAACTCAGAGTTTTCGGTGATTCAACAATGAAGCAATTTAATGTCGGAGTCTGCCACCATAATACCTGCAGTTTATAGACAACATGAAGAGAACAAACTCAGTTTCCATGCAGGAGTAACAGGGCGAGCCTAATTTCTGATAGAAAGAAACAATATTTAGAATAGGTTGAAATTCAGTATAAGAAACTCATGCACAGGCAGCGAAACTTGGACACCGATGGGACAGGAGAACTACAAGTTGACAATTCCCTAGAACAGCAATGTTCAACGTTTGCGAAAGAGGGAAGGTTGGGTTTACATTTCTCCACTATACGCGCACTTTATATTTCTTTAACACTCGGACGCGTATTGTGTTGCAGTGGCGGATTGGTTACATGTAAGTTTCGTTCAATTTTTCAAATTATATTCACTACACATGTGTTCATTAGTGACTAATTTGGTGCTGCTTACGTTTAAGAAGTCCATCAATATTTGGCGATAGAAGATACACCAAGTGATCCTTGTGTAAGCTATTACGATACGGACTTTCAGCTTAGTTTGATTTGGAGCAACTCTGTTCACAAATATATGTAGAGCTTTACTCACTCTTGTAACTTAAAAGTGCTTATTTCTCTATCTACTTCATTTTAATCCACATAGCAGTTTCAGGAATGCTAATTTCTTTTGGTGGCAAGGGGAATATGGGAATATAGTAGGTTTTAAGCGATAGTGAAATGTATTAAGAGCTGCTTGATATGCGATGTCTTTGAAATTCCATTCTCTTTGTAAGTCAAAGAGATAAAAAGCTAATAACTTATTTCTATTTGAGAAAAGTGTAAGTATTGGTAAATATAGTGTGACGCCGGGCGCGTATGAAACAGAGTCGAGATCAACTACCTCACACCACTGCGCGACGAGTAAACAAGATAAGAATGGAGAGGGCCGGTACAAAGACTGAGTTTCCTCGATTTGAGAAGCTATCGCGTACGGGTTTGCTTACGAGAAGTTTCAAGAAATGGTGTAATTTCCAGAGAATTCGGTATTGCAATATCGGACACTTTTTAAACATCCTGTATATGTTGTACATGGGTTGATTTTATAATAGTGGGAAGTATATTGTAACAATGCCTGAAACGGAACCAGATAATATAATTTATACTAGACGTAGCTTATATGGCTACCCTCCCTCAGAGAAAATGAACTCGTCCCCTCACTCCTTGTACGTATGCAGCAACAATAGCAATAATGTAGTTTTGAACAAGCGTTCGTAATGATTTCGGAGCAAGATCAGAGGAGCTGGTTGAAAATTGAATGCGGATGCCTTACCGCACAGTAGTTAAGAGGGTCAAAAGACGTCAAAACGTGACCGACATGCCTCGTGCTGGTCATTTTCTTATCGGTCTTCATGATTACAAGCCATGTAATAATCAACTTTGAGCACGCGCAAGAAGCAGGGCTGCTAACTTAATTTTCAATTCTGAGTGAACGCACCTAAAGGGCCCAGCAGAGCAACAGACCAGGACTATTAAAGGAGGGAAAACCAGCCAAGCATCTGTTGGTGTTATCTTCACAATATAATGTGGAATCGATACAGCAGTAAAGAGAGAAAATCGGCGGCTAAGGGGTTACCACTTTACAACCCTCCTGTGCCGCTCCTTTCCCAGCAGGATGGCTTTTGTTTCTGTTTTCTTAGGTCCACCTGGGACCGATACACGGTTTTCCATCAGCTATCGCGTTTTTCAAGCTGATAAAGCGCCTTTAGTTCCCCTTTCTTACGTAATGGCCAAAATAATAAAATGCACACGGCATTTGTGGTTCTCCAAAGTTCAGTTTCTAGGCAAAGCACTGTACGGGATGGGATAAGAGAAGGTTGTTTGCGGTACAGCAACAAAAACGTGCAAGACAATTTTACTTTTGGACTGCCTAGTTTAGCTGAAGAAAGTGCCGCATTGGATCCTGCGTTCTAGGTCAAAGCTGCAGTAAAAATATACCATTTTGTATCACTTTTACTGTCGTGAAATCAAAACAGAAAAAGTGCGGCCGATATATGTTGGCACATAAGTGTTCTTATGTTCGAAATGGAAACTGAATATGAATCCAAGTTACATATTGAAGTACAGTTACTCCTATTATGAGGACCTTAATTTCATTTTCCCCATTGTAAACAACTACTTAAGTGAAAGCGCTTCATTACAGGCTCCACCACAGCTGGCGCAATGAAAGCTTGCCATTCTGCAGGATGCGTAGAAGACTATTTTCTTATCGTACCGTTACGCCTGTTGCAAGGCGAGAGTACCCCTATTACTGGCGACAGTATCCAACGTCTCGACGTATGCATATTGTAGTGAATGAGGGACAACAGCGAGAGCGGCAGGTACAATGTAGAGAAAGTGGCATGTGGCCTTCAATGAAGCGAGGGAACCCGTCTTTATCCGACAATTAGCGTAGCTCTCGTTGACAAATTTTCGTTGCGTTACGTTTACTTAAGGTAAAATATTGCACTTCTACCAAACATTCGATAGCAATACACCTATTGAGGCTCCATGAATGGAAATAAAAATAGAAAAAGACCTGTGTTTGTTTAAAGGTGCTACACGTATATTTCCAAGAAAATTCCGTCTATCCTAACTATTTAGCTGGAATGTCTTTCGTTATTTTTTTATTTTCTCGAAAAACCACCTCAACTACTTTGATTAATATATCATATATTCAAGACATCATCATTGTCATTAAACATAAGGATTGAGCTTCCAGGGTCCGTTCGAGACTCAATGTTGGTCTGACCACCATCTTTCTGGTGTTCCAGTTTCCTGTTTCCGAATGCTTTTAACTATATTTCATTCGCCAAATGTTTTTCTAATTCTTCATTTCTAATTTTGTCGCTTTTACCGTATCAAGATTTCTTTCCTAAAGTCCAGATTTCAGCTTAATATGAAGCAGATAGTAGACTAAACTAATATTATTTTTTTATATTATTTGTTTAGAGCTGCCTATACTTTATATTTATATTCATATAGTCAACATAGAATTTATTATTCTGGTATTTATAGAAGAGTGAGAGGTTTGAAAGAATATTCTTGAAGAATGGGTAGAAAATGTAATGTGAATGGAACACATTGATTTTTACTTTTATACCGTCTCCCGAAGCTGGGGAAAGTGTTGTATTGGCCAGCGTTCTATATCAAGACCTCACGGAAACACATTTTGAGCTCTGCTGAAGCCAAAATGGAAAAGGAAATGAAAATTACCGGCCGTATGTGTTTCCTTGTCAAAAGGGAAAGCAAGATAAACATTAAATTTTGCTTTAAATCATATATATTTTGGGAAAACTTAATTATTTTCATTTATATGTAAAATTTGGAGCTTTTACTCTTAACTTCATTTTTGCAGAATATTGCTTCCATCATCAGCCTTGACTCCCTGCCGTGGTTTCTCCTGTGACTTGTGGATGACATTTTGGTTGGACTTACTGCATGATGAGATTCTCTTTATAGGCACATCAAAGTTTAACAAACTATTTTTGTAGACGAATTAGTTTCTTCCAATTGTAGCTCTGCTGTATTAAATACCTTTAGCTGTTTTTCAACTGATGATATGTGGAGCAATAATACCTTGCAATTTCTGATTTTTCCCTCTGTTTATGTATACTCTCTTACAGTATTTACATAAATACCTGTGTTAGTCTTGAGCATGTTATGTAACCAGTGTTCATAGGATGTTAACTAATCTGAAAGTCAGGTTGTGTATTACTGCATATTGTGTTCCGTAGGGTTGTAGCTGTTATTACTGTTAATGCAGCGCTCTCTGTCCCTCTCTGTTCTTTCCTGTTGATGTCACAACATTTATATATTTCCTTGTAAGTTCAAGAAGAGTAAGGAAACAATGATAGTAAAATCCTTTTAAGACCTAGTCCCTTTGTGATGGCAATTCCTATTTGCAAGAAGAAAACAACGCCTTCACAGTTGAAAAACGTGAAGCATTTGACAATTAAAACCAAGTTTACAAGTTATGCAAAAATTATTTAGAATGAAGAAGGCTTTAGAGGTTGTTCCCAGAAAATTCAAGTTATGTGTTTCATTTGTCATGAAACGCATGATGTTAATTTAATAAAATCGTTAGAGCAATTTCAACGAAATCCATGATTTTCGAAACATTTTTCAGGTAGAGTACTTTGGGATGGGGAATCTTTTTGAATATCTTCACTTTTTCGTGTTTGAGTTCACAATCAGATTTCTACACACACACACGCACGCACACACGCACGCACGCACACACACACACACACACACACTCACACACACACACACACGCACACACACAAAATGATCATGTATTTCCAATGAAAACTCGGTATCGAATTTTTTGGGTGGAATACAATACTTTCCCTATTTCCTGTAAGAAACTAGAGGAGAAAGTAGAAATTAGCTTTCTGTTATTGTGCCAGTGAAACTTAAACCCTCTTCTCGTGAAGGAACATTAAATCTGTCAGAAACTGTTGTAGTAATAGACGTAACTGGGCCACGTTTATAATTTGCATATTAATGTCGCTGATTCTACACAAAACCATACGGCATACACTAAACACAAAATCTCCTCGCTAGGACAACAGACCAGCGTCGCCCTTCACCAAAGTAAATCTAGTCGACCAAAACCTGATTTATTTACTCTGAGGCTTGCGTATCCAAATCGATCTTAATACGTTTTGAACTTGACGTAGAAATGCTGGTCGTATTCAGTATGGATGGACAGACTATCAATTTCAGTTCCCAGGAAACGTACTAAATCTATCAAAAAATTCATTTTTGTGTACAGCCGGCTCCAAATGTTTTCCGATGGACGAGAGGGTGCACGAGCGAGAGACAAACACTTTTCTTACGAATTAGTTGTGCCTGGTGTGCCTGGCCCAGAGTGGCTTTCGTGCGGTGAGCGGGAAGGAAACAAGAAGTTAAATATTAAATTTTATTTTATTCAAACGAAAAAATCAACATATTCTTTTCTACACATATTTAAGCAAAATTAGATAGGCAAAGTTTTAAACCACAGATATGGTTAGCGTCTTTGCGAGAGTACGGCAGAATAGGGCACGTCGATGTACTCTTTGTGTTAATCGCAATGGGCGTGCGTTCCAACATTTACTTTGAATAGTAAAGCTGTGATTAACTGTAAACAATGAGATGTTTGTATTTTCTTGTGTTCTGTGTTTGTTGTTTTGGATTAAGATTGTGTACGTTACTAAGACAAATGCAATACTAATTTGCATTGTTTATTTTGCCATAAATACATAAACTGGGTGGGAGGCAGAAATCTATGACGTTAACTCTAGCACTTAAACGTAAAATTGCGGCAAAAAACGTTTCTTAACAAAAAGTGTTTAAAATAGTGTTATCTATCAGCTCCCAATGTTTGTTGGTCTAGTTTTGGGACAGCCAATGTATATATGTTTGGATTACATTAGCTGAATCTGTAAATCCTGAAATCAACAATTTCAGGTGCACTTAGGAGCTTTAAAAGCTATTCCTTGGAAACGGAGCAAAATTTCTCTTTCAGCTAATAGAAACAAAATAATAATAAAAATTTCTTTAAGACCGCGTTCTTCTAAGTAAGCTTTAGCTAGCATTCGGAGTTATACAATTCCGCCATTATACAGATTGACCATTAACTCTGACCTACTCCGTATATCAGTTTATTCTGCCCTAGCAATCCATAGAATTGCAGGATCATATTGGATTTGTCTACCATAGATAAGGGAATAAAAGCCCAAAGCTATTACTTTTTATATTACGTCCAAATATTGTCAATAGCTTTCCAGACAGAGTACACTGACATACATTCCTTCTCGAGGCTTCTAGACAATGGAACATTCTCGAGGTTTTATCTATCTATAAGTCGGTGTCTACATTTAACCTTTGGAAATAAAATCTCTGTATCCAATAAATTTCATGCTCTGATATATGGAGAGGCAACAAACCCTAGGCCCGCGGACAAGTAATGGTCCGTCAATACATTTTGCATGTCCCGCTAATAGCTTAAGAAATAACTCGAATGAAATTTATCTTCCAATTTAAACAAACTATATACAAAGTATCGCAAATAGACACTCTTTGTTGTACTGTGTACTGCAATGGATTCATTTTGAAACCTCTTCAAGCAAAACTAAGCGCTTCTAAGCAGTTCTAATGCTATTCAGGTGTAAACTGGACTGAACAGCACAAAACAGCTGTCCCACAGAGAGTGTTTAAGTATGCATGCGCTTGCATTATCTTTTATTGAAGTTGTAAGGCAACTTGAAACTTACTATCCTGGCGTGCCTGTTCCGAGAAGAGAGACCGTTTGTTTGCTTGTAAATAAATTTAGGGAGACGGCATCAATTCGTTATAGGAAAAGACACTAATGTGGTGAATGAAAATTACCTTAGAAGATGCCATAGATGTATTGTTGCAGATGGACGGGAGTCCCAACATCTGCCGCGATAAGGCATATATTGTATTTATTCTGGTAATTGCTAATGCGATTTGAGCTTTGATTCGATGTGCATGTATGTGTGGCCGAAGAATGCCAGCCAGTCGTACAGTATATGTCCGGGATACCGGGCGTGCACCTGTTGGCCAAGTTTTGTAGTAAACGTACCGTATCCTGAATTTAAAAATTTTGTATAGTTTTTTAATAGCCGCTTTTTGTATAGGAAGTTTTGCGTCAACAAATCAAGGGCCTTCTACTGTGACCAGCATGTTCCCTTTACAGGGGACATTAATCTATTTCGCGCAACGTTTTTACAATCCTGAAGCTGGCAGTGGGATATCGCCGGATCAAAAAATGCAGTGGCAGTGGTGAAATCGTTATATATTGCTGGGATAGCAGGGGTTTGAGTTTAATTACCATCAGCGCGGCACACGCAGTAGGTAATCCCCGCTCCACTGTAAACATTGCATCATTGTATACCAAGGGTAACTCTAATCGCAATCTCCTATGTCAATGGTACTCCAACTGCTGTGGAAATATTGCCGACTGTGGAATTTGGTTGTGATGCTAAATTAGGGCATTGGGAGGCCAGGAAATGGCCTTCTTAACAACAATTTGCACTAGGGGCTTGATAAAAGCACATGAAAGGATTTTCTATAGTTTAAAGGTGTCGTCTAAGTTTTGTCGGCTCCTAAAGCGTTATAAAAGGTTTGTCAAAATCAGTAAAATGGTTGGAGTTTTACACAAGAGATTGAAACGTGAGAAGGATTATTTTATTATTCTCTCTGGCAGCGAGCTGGTATATCCGCTTCCAAATATGTCTTGCCTACAGCTAGATGCCACTTTACCAACCTTCTCAGCGGGTGTATACATAGCAGGGAGAGGTGTGTATTGAGCGTTATGCTTGTGTTGTTCGACCAAGAGTGATGCTCATTAGGGACCCTGGAATTACCTTTAGTTGAAACTGACATTTAGTTCTCTTTTATATTATATCCACCACTTTAAAAACCTAGAGATATGTTTAAGTCAACCGTGCGCAGACTTTTAACAACACTCGACTGCCTTACTTTACTTCCCTTTCTGTATGTGGTTTTCGCAATTTTTTATTTTGTTTGCGTTCGAAATTTATCTTATTCCTAAATTACAGTTTAACTTTGATTTGTATGTATATTTGCATATATATAGTCTCAAACTTGCTATGTAAATATTATGCATTTCATGGTCGTTATATTGATTGCGTAAGAAATTAATTTGTAGTGATAAGAAAGGAATTTTAACACCAACAGCTTCATGAAAACGAAATTGCATTTCTCTGCAAATAGTAATATCTACTTGCATTTATTTTCAATTTACTAAAGCATTAGAAAATGCTAGGTAGATATGCCAAGTTTCAAGCAAATAGCTTTAAAATTTAGAAAACTTATAATGTTCAGCCCCAGTATCCCTTAACTCTAGCTGACCCCCGCAAATATTGCGTGTTGCATGAGGGAAGAATTGTGGGTATCTAGGTAGACAATTTGTCATTTGAAAACATTGCTCAACGTTATATATTCATGTGCGAATAAAATTGAAGTACGGACGTAAAATCCACGCCGCTGCATGGGCGAAAACCTAAACAAGTATATAGGATGTCCCAAAATTAGACCTAACACTGGGAGCTGATAGCATTATTTTAAACACTTTTTGTCAAGGAAAGTTGTTGTTTTTTTTTTTTTTTTTTTTTTTTTTTTTTTTTTTTTTTGCTGCGGTGCTTCGTTTAAGCGCTAAACGAGTTAATGTCAAGATTACTACCTCCCGCCCAGCTTAAGTATTTACGGCAAAATCAACAATATAAGGTAGTATTGCATTTATCTTAGTAAGGCACACAATCTTAATCCAAGAAATAAACACAGAACACATAAAAAAAACACAAAAATGTCATTGTTTACAGTTAACCACAGGTTTACTGTTCAAAATTAGACCGATAAACGTTTAAACCAGAGAAATGACTGGTGTCTTTGCGAGAGTACAGCAGAATTGGGCACGCCGATGCACTCTTTGTGTTGATCACAACGGGCGTGCGTTCCAACATTTACTTTGTTCTATGAGAAATATAAGCTACCTTTATATATTTACAATAAAAATGAAAAATATTTTCTCCTATTAATTAATTTTTAAATATTTATTAATTTGTGTAAACCGCGCTGCAACACTCGTAGGTGTGCTTTGCTAATCATTTTTTCACATAATTTAGTTAAATGCATCTTTGCCCTGACTTCATATTTTCACTATTAAGTTACAGGGAAGAATTTTTGCAGCATTCTATGGAGAGAAACATATAGAAAAAAGATTAACTTTTTACTGTAGATAAATAACCAAAGCTGTCATGAAAATTTTCACCTGATTGAATAATTTAGGGGAAAAAAATCCCCGTTTAGTTTGTGCAGAGGATCAAACGCCATACTTGTCCGCTTGGTACACACGATCCATGCAAGAAAAAAGGGGAGGGGGCCTCTGCTTTGGGTTTGTTTCCTGAGCACATAGCCTGTTTGTTTTGGTACGTTTTCAACACGGCTACTGCCCCATTCTATTCGGCCAGCTGCTAATGTTCTTGTGCTATTTACACTTCCATTATTTAGTGCACCCAAAGCGCACATAGAGAAATCAAATAAATGTTGTTATCGCGGATTAGCTAGTTTCACCAGCAGAAGAATGGAGCTACGAAAAGAGCGAGGGAGCGAGTAAGCGTGCGCGCCGATAAAATTTAATGAACAGCAGTAACGTGGAAACCAATAAGAGAAAAAGCAAGACGGTCATGAAAGATGTAGTAGGCTGTGGAACATATGGACTCGAGCTCTTTTCTAACTTACGGTTATTTCATTGGCCCTCTCCTGCCTTGAACAAATGTATGTTTTATAATTTGATGGACCGAGGGCTTAAAGCTGTAACTTCGTATACATTTTATGCGATGAAGAGCTCATTGGAACGTTTACTTTGCAACTGAAAGTCATTGCTGCCAACAGGCTTTATCTTTAGTGATGCTAACCGGGTTTTTACGATAGAAAGATAAAAAAAGAATAGCAAACTTTCAATCAGATCCGTTAGATGTATGTCGACTTGCATAGAATCTGGCCCACAATGGAACGCAGCCCTAGCCTCTGGATCTTGTTAAAACACACAATTTATGTCAAGTACTTTTTTATTTTGAGCAAACCATTTCCAAGATATTCTTTATTATTTGTTTGAATGTGCTAATACTTACGCTTTTACTTATAACGGGTGAACGGAAAGACTGTAAACCGGCTGCGCTGTGTTTTGTCTGTAGGGGTCCTCTGCGCCCGTCGCCGACTGCCGCTGTCATTAGAACGGTACAGATAAAACCATACAGAGTTTTTTTAATAACTACTTTTAAAGGCTTTACTTATGTATACTATGTATACTATACTAATGTATAGTTTACTATGTATACATTTTTGGCACCTCTTTAGGAAATTATCTATCACTCGAAATTATCTAATTCACTTTCGATTGAATTTTCTGACATTAATGAGAAAAATCTTCTGAAGACATGTTTTCATGAAGTGTAGGTGGACCTACGGGGATACAAAAAATTATTCCATTGTTATAAATGAATACTCCGATATAGCCAGAAGACTAGTGTGAACATTAGGTCCAGAATATTTTTGCTACCGTTAGTCACCGCATACCTAATTAAGTATCTCTTGACTTAGCAAAATATTTCCTTTCTCGAGGTGTTTGTTATACCAATTTACAGTTTCATACTTTTTGTGCTCTAAAGTATTTTGATTCATATTATTTTAGTTTTAGTTCAGTTTTTGCGAACTGAGGAATTATTGTATTTACAATATATTTTATCAGAAGTGTAATAATGCTCTAATCAACTGTTTAAAATGTAAAATGTAAAATTGTTTTAATAAAGGAAAGTCAAGTAATGGTCGTGGATGCTAAAGCCACTTCAACAGATTATTATCAGGAACAATTTTGGAACACAAGGGTTAACATATTAGCATTAGCATATTTTTTTTACAAAGTGAGTCGAGGTGCGTAAGTAGATATCCCTTCGTGCGTTAAAACAGTTGCAGAACGGAACGGCGCAATTCTAATCATAGAGACGGCAGTGGCGTGTTCTGCCTCTTAGCGAAGACGTGACATGACAGGTAGTTGAACTAGCGCGTGTAGTCCGCGATAATAGACAATAACAGTATCAATAACCAAAAATGCCTTACTTACAGGACCTTTATTTTCTAGGGAATAAACTCACGCCTGTATATACTGCTATTCAGACATTACGAATTACAGAATGTAAAGAGCAAGAATAAGATATATATTTTACTAAGCTTTCTGAGAACTATTTTATTGCGTAAAGTGCCATGAAAACTTCTTCGGCTTCAGTTTTAATGAAACATTTAGTATCAGTTACAAACTGTAGATCATGCAGAAGTGATGTGTATACTAAACGATTTTAAAACGCTATATAATTCATCGCACTAGAATTATTTTTTGAAAAATTGTCACTTTAGGAATAAGGTCAATCGAAACTTCATATAAATTAAGCTCATAATGAAGGGTTAAAATTAGTACGTGATTGATGCTTATTCAGTGAAAGTCAGACGCGAAATTAATGAACCAGAGTGACTAGAATAGCATCAAGATTAGTGACAAGCAGTTTAGTGTCGTATGTCTGTATTGCGTATTAATAACACATCAATGTCTTGCGCTTGCGTGAACTAGTTCCTCTTCTTTGTAGAGCACGTTGTCTGTAGAACAGGGGTAATGGTTAATTCAGAGGTCGAACTCCTAAACTGAGTGAGTGTAAGGTTTAAGGGTCCGTTTACAGCTAGGTCATTAGGGCCCAAACGCCTAGATATCTATACAGTTCTTCAGCAGAGTGCAAATGCAGCATGTAAAGCATTGTAACTCAGGCGCCTAGTTACACGGCAACTTCTTCGGCATGGTATGCTAGGCTTGTTGCATACAAAGCACGGGTAATTGTTAATTCGCACGCCTAGTGATACAGCAACTTCTTCAGCATGATGTGTAAAGCTTGTTGCATATAAAGCACGGGTAACTGTCTATTATCTCGGCATAATGCACAAGACTTGTGACTCAAAGTGCTATAAAAAGAAACCATGTATTTTGCAGCCATTCAGAATAAAGGAAATATTTAACTGTTATTACATATTTTTCAATCGCATAGAATTTAATATTACTATATGCAGCTAGAACGGTTATTAAAATATTGTAACGTCGGGCGCGGCGCAAAGCAAAGGACGGTTGGGGCTAAGTTACTTCACCTTACATATCATGAAAGGACTGAGTTAAGGATACGAGAGGTAAACAGTTGTGAGTTGTAATATCACGAAGGACTATAGACTGTGTCAACGCCAGTACAAGGGAACTGTTTTTGTGCAAATGTTTAGAAGACAAAGTGCTAAAAAAGTAACTGGACTGGATTTTGTCTCTTTTCTTATAATATTTTATCCATACTACTTCATATAGTTACCAGTTGATTGTTTCGCATTGTAAAAATTAAAATCATTATCAATTTTTATTTTTCATTGAAGTATATTAATTTGGAAATATGCGAGGGTCGTCACCAGAGATTAGACCGCTCCCACATCACCAAAGTTCGATCACAGTTGACAATATGTGGGATTTGTGATGGACAAAGGAGAATCTGGTCGATTTTCTACAGGTTCTCCGGTTTCCCCGCGCTTTATTCCATCAACTGCTCCATACTATTCCTTCATCCTTTATTTCACATCGTTCTCTTCTTCACTCTCAAACCAGGGTACGAGATGATAACTTCAAGAGATTCCGAGTTCGAATCTCGATTGGGGTGAGTTATTCAGATAGGGCTTTTCCCCGAGGGTTTCCCTTATTCTGAGAAGACAAAGGTCGGGTAACTTTAAGCTCTATGGACATTGGGCTCATTTGAAGATCATTTCACCCAATTCATATTATATAATTTCATCCTACAGGATGGAAGGGAAGTCATTATATTAATTTAAACCAGTGATAGACGAGTGTATTTGGAACATGTGTTTCTCTCTGGCCGTTTCCTACGGAAATATTTTAGTTTTGTCGAAAACAAGCTGACGACACCGCAGATTGTGTGATGTCACTTTCATTAGGTCGGTAAATAAACATACACGCTTCAGTACTGCTGCCACACGTCTCGTGAGCGTAAGCAAATATCATGACGTGTCCTTCCATTTTATTGTGCGAATGTAGACCAATGAGAATCGATATCTCTGAAAACATTACACACCCTGCAAGCGAACGACATGTTTATCGGTTCAGACCCGTGACCAACCTCAACACAACAATGCAGAGTTACTTCACGTCAGAAAAAGCTGCTCGGAAAGTTCCTTTAATTCTTTTAAGTGATTATTTCGAAGCCTGTGTAATGTTCTATAATTACTACCGACATTATCTCAGATATAAGTTCCTCTACGCATCTTAAAAGTAACAAATACAAATTATCTTCGTACTTTCTTGTGAAATTACGCATTGTGCTTGTAGAAAGACGACGCGTATAGCATCTGCGTGACGGGGCTACCCCATTTCCCACACAGTGTACGACAATACTTAAAGCAAACTTTCCAGCGACATGGCCTCCCTTTTTGCCGGGTCTCAATCCACTGGATTTTGGCTGTGGGGACATTTAATGACTGGTGTATGCCAAACCCGACTAAAATTGCTCATATCTCAACAAGTATTTGTTTCCGGACATATGCAACATTTATTCTAGTTTTGACCAATCCCAACTCCTTTTGCAGTATCGGACACCGTGTACATGGTGTTCATTTTTATCCGCGGTTTCCCGCGTAGAAATAGACGTCATCAATAGCAAAGCTGATGAAGCGAGTTTATGTACAGCTCTCCAGTGGCCATAGATCATATTTAATGTGGAGACATCGACGTTAGATGTATTCGACATACACTTTGACGGTCGGGTCTTGCCCGCGTAATACGAAGCGTGCCGCTAGGGTGACAGTATTCACAAGCCTTCATGCCGATATCTACGCAAAAAGTGGTATTACGCGGGAAGACCCACTCATCTAATAGTACATTTACCTGCCGACAGGATAGTTGTGCATGTCTTATCATATAGGTACAGATAAAATGCAAGACGTTTATATTGCAAGTGCGTGTGCTAATTTGGAGGTACCTGGACGCTTTTGAGAGCATTACCCTCCGAGGGTTGTGTGTGAATGACGGATAGCGTTTAGTAAAGTCCTCAATGCAGTAATTTAAATCCTACTTATATATGCCGTACCAATTTTGATGTCGGTACAAAAATAGCGTTCAACCATTAAGACAAGTGTTCTTTATATGTATTTAGGCTTTCACGGCCGGTGTCTTGATTATTCCAAATGTTCTTTGTTCATAGTCCTCTTGTTGAAGGACAGTATAACCCTAGAATGTTAAGGATGATATCGATTATACGGTTAAAGTTGAAAAGACAAGGAGGTCGGGTGATATTAGCAGCGCACCAAATTCAGAGCGCTGTGACATGGTTTTGTGCTGTTGCGCAAATAGTTCCACTTCTTCTCAGTAGAGGACACTATTATTTGGTCGGTTGTATTAGTTTGCAGTGTACCACAACCACGACACTGCACGACACTGAGATGCTTATTGCTGCGCAAATAGTACCGTTGATTCTCCGTAGAGGGCAATACAATTTCAACATTGACTCGTCAGTCAACTATGACGCCATTCTTGCTGAATCGGAGCGCGGGGAATCACAGATATCACATATATTAACACACATATATCTGTATAACACATACAGGGTTCTTCATTTAAAACCTAACTGGTTCACGGCATTTTGCCTGTGCGCGAATTGGTGTGCCGCAGCCGGCTTTGCTCCTACATAAACTCCACGCGTAAAGCATGTGTAACAACTTATAAAAGATGCTAGTAAATGTCGTGCATTATTCCCCATCAATGCCTACACGTCTAAAATTACGCTTGTATCGTGCGATCATCCCTCCCCTGATCCTGTATGGATGCGAGGCATGGGGATTCGTGGCTCAAACCACCATCCGCAGACTGCAAGTCGTGCAGAACAGGGCCCTTAGGATGATCTACGATACTGAACGTAGATTTTCTTCCCATATCCTCCACACTCATTCTGGCATCCCATACATTGTGGATGTTGTGCGTGAAAGAGCCCGCTCAATGTATGCCAAACTTACGCCACACCCTAACCAGCTGGTAAATACCCTGGGACAATATAATCACCATCTTCCCAGGAGGCGCAAAAGCTTACCCAAAGATGTCTTGGGTTAATTAGCTTCGGTGCTTCCTCATTACACCAAACATTCCACTGCATTCTGTTTCTCGCTATTTGACACTGCCTGACTTGCTGGTTAACAAGCTGACCTGCTAAGTGTGCAGAGACGGGCACTGGGTGCACCAGGATGGGTAGACATTATAACTTGCACTCATATCCCAAGTCTATAGCAAAAGAGTTACCAATCATCACCATTGGTTGACACTGACATAATAGCTTGAGTAAAATGACTACATCTCTTATACCTCACGGGTAAATCCATACTAAATGGATAGGTATCGTGGGCATACATCCCGCTCGGGAAAACCAGAGCGACCTGATTTGGCTCTTGGCTCTTGGCTTTTGGTCCATTCTTCCGTTAAACAAGCAATGTATCGGAAGAACACATTGTGATTCACACGCCTAAGTTGGGTCACTGTCATGTTCCGGGTTTCATTTCTAATATTCTGTTTTAGTTCTTCAAATGTATGAGGATTTGTCTGGTAAAATTTGTCTTTCAGGTTGCCCCACAGGTGAAAATCACACACTGTTAGAATCGGGGGCCATACATCAGCACTAATCATTATCTTCAAACACTTCCCTAATTTTATTCATCAACTCCTCTGTTGTATGGGCAGTAGCAAACTCTTCCCTCTTCTGTCAGTTCATGATAAAATGGTGTCAAAATATTTCAGTAAGTTTCTGCATTTACATTCTGCTCGTAGAATACTGAACCGATTATGCATCTAGCGCTAACAGCATACCAAACTCCAACTCTCAGATCATAATGAGGGATTTCTTGAACGCGATGTGGATTTTCAGAGGCCCAGTATTGACCGTTATGAGTGTTCACACGAACTTTAGGTGGAACCACGCCTCGTCGGAAAAGAACAGGAGCTGTGGGTCAATTAAACCGTCGTTCGCTGATGAAAGAAACCATTCACAATAATGCATTCTTGATATTGGGTCACTTCGTTTTAAAACATGAATACTTGTACACTTATATAGCTTTCAATTGTAAATCTGGAAGGAGCCACTTCTCCAGGTATGTATTCTTTTAGGTTTTTTAGGGATTTATGAATTGAAAATTGAAATTAGGGTTCATGTCAGCCAAAACGAATAGGGGTTTTCAATGGTGAAAGAATTATCAAGGTTGCTTGGTTGGATTTTGAGGTTAACCTATATACAGTTTCTTCCTCTGCTTCTCTCCCCCTCTGAACACACACAAAATGCTACTCTGTTCTTCTCTGTTTATGACCCAACACAAACGTTTACTAGAACAGAACTTTTTACTATTTATTTGTGCCGCATTTTGCTATTCTTTACAAACCATATAACCTCCTTTGTATACTTCACAGTAAAGTGTGGTTACGAATTTCTTTTCCAGATACTACCTGAAAGAAGCTTTTCCTCCGCCTGACAACAAAACAAGTATTCACTGCTTGCTCATTTTAATGGTCGTCCTCATATTTGCATTATATAGTTCTCCATAAAGCGAGTGGAGGTTTTATATTTCCACACAAACAATTGAGTGGTAGATCAAAAGACTTGTATCATTTTCGTTGCCCTAAATCCACAATTTAGAGCGGTGTGGAGTTGCAGTGAAATCATCATTGTTTTAATTGCGACGAGGAATGAATGTTTAGTTGGAGGGAGGCTCACGTTAAAACAATATTGGGTATCCACAGTACATATATGTGTAATCTCTCCCCTGGGGTACCATGGAGAATGGAAAGCTGAGGCACGTATAAATTATTGGCTAACCAGATCGTCGAGACTCTCAGCGTATTTTCACTTATATTCTGGAGGAATTCCAACCGCTATCCCTTGCAATATTCAATATGAAAACAATAATCAAACTGTAATGCCTACACAATTTATCATAAAAGTTTAATGAGCTATAATTCACATGTCTTTCTCTGCCCTATATCGTTTACTAGTGCGTATGCAAACTATTCTTACCAAATTTTGTTTTTCCAGTTATTTAATTTTCAGATAAACCTTTGCACCATTTCGTGGCATGTGGGAGTATGGAGTAAATACAGACAATCGAATGACAAACGACTTACTGAAATGGTCTCGCCATTTGTGGAAAGAGCCCCCTGCAGCATCAAAACAGCTGTGCAAGTCTAACCACATGCAGATACATCCGGCGCAAAGTTGCAATACCGATGGCGGCAACTTCAGTCTTTTAGTTCCTGTGCTGCATGTGGATTTGTTTCATAGACTTTGTTCTTCAAATATCCTCACATGTTGCAAGGTCCGCAGAACGCGGCGGTCTCAAATATTTACTAACAGTTCGTGCTTAGAGAAGACATCAGGGATACATTAGACGTGTGGCGTGTCGCACAGACTTACTGGAAGAGAATTCGTAGTTTTTAATCAGCTTTTGTTCATAGGCCTAAACTTTGTGTACATTGTTTCCAAAACCTCAATGGCATGTCTGAAAAAAACGTTGTGACAAATGACAAGCCGAGTTACTTTTTCTGTCATCTTATTTCTGATAAAACTGAACTACAAAAAGTCTTTCATTTATCACTAACACAATCTACAATTCCTCATCATCTTGCAACTCGCGGCTGTTCTGTCCTGTCATAATCCTGACGCGTACTTCACTGTTTTTCAGTTCCACTCTGTCGATACACTCGCTCGAATGGCTAAACTAATAATTGCTTTACACAACAAACAACTCCGACGCGACGATTAAATATCTGCATCTGTTCCGGATAATACTCACACTCTCTCAAGTGACTGTAAATGCACACGCACACACACACACACACACACACACACACACACTGAAAAACTAATTAACTGCGAATAGCCATCTCGTTCAGTATTCTGTGACTGACTCTCTGTCTGACCTCTATCGTTTTTATGTCAGGAGAATTTTCTGGAAAATACACCTCTTCTCGAAACTTTCTATAAACGAACTCGGTACGTAAACAGCTTCGAGAATTATCTGGAATCACTTTGTTCTGCCGCGCTCATTGTGGCCTTGTTTACTCGCCGCGCAGTGGTGTGAGGTAGCCTGACCTTACTTTCAGGCACGCGGTCGCTATCACAGTATTTAATTCTTAACGTATGTCTGTGAGTGTAATCTACTTTAATTAAGTTTACAGGAGAATGTTTACTTTTTGTACCAAATAATTATCAAAGAAGTACTAGATTTCATCCAAAGCTTCTAATTATATTGTACCGGAAATGTAAGTTTGAGGCGCTCTGAAGGGCATGCTTTTAAAACACACACCTTATGTTAGTGTGTGTGTGTATGTGTATATATTTATGTATGAGTGGGAGAGAGAAAGAAAGACAATAACATAACTGAAAGAATAAGAAGTGTCATGAATACTAACTTAATATTTGGATCCGACATTTTTGAAAACAACTGCAAATCAAAAAATCTGCTATGAAAATAGTAGTTTTAGTTTGTCAAAAAGACTCTAGTTATGATTTTGATTACAATCGCGCGTGTTTGAGGTGTTTAATTTTCTGTACATCATTTTCAGCCAATGGAACATCCTTTGACGTCAGATTAACTTGGCAGCTAATCACCACCGAGAAAGGCAGGTAAAGTGAAGGCCCGGTAGGTGAAGGAGAAAACAGAAGTTAACGCTAAGAGATGGATTTGAAGGGCCAAGAGAGATGCATGTTATACCTTCGTACACGCGTGACTATAAAATCAATCTCTTCCGAACGAAGTCATCATCTAGGTTTCCCTGGAGCAGTTGCCACGTCACAAAGGCATCGAAACTTATTTGGGTTGGCGGACTGTATATAAATATCCGGTATTCTCTTAATTCGTATTGAATTCGATGTAACGAAAGTCAAGGAAGCTTAATATTGTGGTGTTTCCTTATCTCTGTGGACATACAGTGTAGTGTGGGTTCGGAGGATTTTACACAAAATCTTCGTTGGAAGATTCTGAGCTTAAACCAACCTTTCGTTTTTAAGTCATCGTTTTCACAGCGCACGCACGCTCACACACAAATACACACACACACACACACACACACACACACACACACACACACACACACACACACACACACACACACACACACTCGGATCTTTGCAAAATATTGTTTTAGACTTCAGGAACTTCAAAACGTATATTTTAAACGAAATTTTGATATACAGCTTTTGAGTAGAATGCAACACTTACTATATAAGTGGTACATTAACACCAAAAAGAGCTAAGAGCAAACTTACACAGAAGTTAATCAGAGACTGTAAACCAGGGCCTCTCAAAGCTTTAAATTGCACCGTGAATCGTGGTGACTCGCTTAATAATTAATAATTATTGCCAATATTAGTGTTTATAAACCTCTGGCAGGCTTTAGCGGTCCGGGTTCGATCCCAAGCAACCGCATGTGAGATTTGTGGTGGACGAAGCGGCGCTGGGGCGGGTTTTCTCCAGGTTCTCCGGTTTTCCCCGCCATCTCATTCCATCGGTGCTCCATCTTCATTCCATGTATCATCAATGTCACCGCCTGCGGTGCCGTATGTAGTAATAGCGGGCGTTAAAACACTACACACCACCACTGGCAGGCTTGGAATTGCAGGATGAATCCCCATGTATATTTCAGTTTAGCTTGTGTATGGAAAGATTAACTGCTCATTAAGTTAGCGGCATCTATGATGTCATTACAAGAATAGTTTTCCCATTTCATGACAACAACGAGGATAACAGTGTTCATTTGTATAGCTAATGTGTGCACTAACGCTGTGCATACATCGAATTATTGCGTTTTGGTGCAGAACGGATATTAAACTTGCCGCACCGAATTCACTTAGAAAAGGCAACAAAATATTTCAGGTATTTGAGAGAAATGAACAATAGAATGGTAATGTTTAAACGTTTTTATTTTTAATAATGCTGGCGAGGACTCGCAAAATGTTGCACATGGAGTTTTAACGGAAGCTGTGCTATAAAATGGGGAGGGTATTTCATTGGAATAGAAATAACGAACTCTTGTAATAAAGTAACTGATAATAATCTCCCTGAAGCATTTTGTAGGAGGTATGGCGTTCCATCCAAAACGTTCGTATAGAGATTGCATCTAACATACATATTTTGAGATTCCAAGAAGCAGAAAAATAATTAGAAAAGGACATACGCGAGAGAGAGAGCGAGTGAGAGAGGATAGGTCATGCAGCTTAGCTAAAAAACAAACAAATTAACGAACAAAGCTTTCTTTAAGTTCACACTTTTCAAAGATACAAGAAGTTTTCCCTAACATTCCCACACTAATGTACCCTTATATACAATATTTTTCGTTTACTTTATGTGTAAGAAGAAATGGCTCTAACAATTTTATTATTTTGTGACGCCGGGTTCGATGCACAATAAAGGACAGGCGGGATTACGCTTCCTCAGACACTCACGCGAGCGAACAAATGACTAAATCATACGAAGCGGCTATACAAAAGGGGCTTTCTCCGGAACCTTTGAGAAAGATCCAGCTGCGTCATTGGCGGCGAGTAGGGTATATAAGGGAAAGCTGGCACACTTTTTTATGGGCAAGATGGCCGCCGTGCGTAATCTAAGGATTACTAGGTAAGGTGGTAGGGGAAGCAGGACGTTGTAGGTGTTTAAAGGAATCTCTAGGGATGACTCTTAAGGCCTATAGCAGTGTATGTATGCTTATGAGCGTTCATGGCGCCTGAGTATGTCGTTCACTATATCGGTGTATGCCGCCTAACACAAGAGCTTTCTGAGTTGATTAAATATATTACCCCAACATGATACCTCACCCCACATTGCCTCACTAACCTAACCTAACCTAACCTAACCTAACCTAACCTAACCTAATCTATCCTAACCTAAGCCCCATACTTCTACTCGTCTAACCTATCTTAACCTAACCTAAGCCCCATACTTCTACTCGTCTAACCTATCTTAACCTAACCTAAGCTCCATACTTCTACATGGCTAACCTAACCTAACCCAGCTCCCACTATTTACTCCCGTCTTTGATAATTTAACCTAAGCCCCATACTTCTACTCGTCTAACCTATCCTAACCTAACCTAACCTATCCTAATCTAACATGGCCTAGCCTAACCTAAGGTAAATCCTCTTATTATTTATTCTATTCTACTAACATGATACGTTTCTAGACATTCATTCTATCCTCTTATCATCTATCCTATTCCCTCCTCTGCTTATCTATTCTATCCTGTCATACGCTACCCTGATCTCCGTCTAGGAATTTCATAAACATTTTGATACTATTTTGAGTCCTCTGATAGATCTTTTTAAACACTTTTAGCATATTCTTGATGATTTTACAACATATTTAACAACTTTTCAGACAATTTTCAGAGTTATTCAGTAATTTTCATACATTTTTAAGACGTTTCACCCCATTTTAATACTATTTTGAGTCCTCTGTTAGATCTTTTAGACGCTTTTAGCATATTCTTGATGCTTTTACAACATATTTAACAACTTTTCAGACAATTTTCAGAGTTATTCAGTCATTTTCATACATTTTTAAGACGTTCCACCCCATTTTTTGCTACAATTTTGCACCCTCTGTTAGATCTTTTAGACGCTTTTAGTATATTCATGCTGCTTTTACAACATATTTAACAACTTTTCAGACAATTTTCAGAGTTATTCAGTCATTTTCATACATTTTTAAGACGTTTCACCCCATTTTGCTACAATTTTGCATCCTCTGTTAGATCTTTTAGACGCTTTTAGTATATTCAGGGCACTTTTACAACATATTTAACAACTTTTCAGACAATTTTCAGAATTATTCAGTCATTTTCATACATTTTTAAGACGTTTCACCCCATTTTGCTACAATTTTGCATCCTCTGTTAGATCTTTTAGACGCTTTTAGCATATTCTTGATGCTTTTACAACATATTTAACAACTTTTCAGACAATTTTCAGAGTTATTCAGTCATTTTCATACATTTTTAAGACGTTTCACCCCATTTTGCTACAATTTTGCATCCTCTGTTAGATCTTTTAGACGCTTTTAGTATATTCAGGGCGCTTTTACAACATATTTAACAACTTTTCAGACAATTTTCAGAGTTATTCAGTCATTTTCATACATTTTTAAGACGTTTCACCCCATTTTGCTACAACTTTGCATCCTCTGTTAGATCTTTTTAAGCACTTTTAGCATATTCTTGATGCTTTTACAACATATTAAAAATTTTTCAGACAATTTTCAGAATTATTCAGTCATTTTCATACATTTTTAAGACGTTTCGCCCCATTTTGCTACAATTTTGCACCCTCTGTTAGATCTTTTAGACGCTTTTAGTATATTCAGGGCGCTTTTTTACAACATATTTAACAACTTTTCAGACAATTTTCAGAGTTATTCAGTCATTTTCATACATTTTTAAGACGTTTCACCCCATTTTGCTACAATTTTGCATCCTCTGTTAGATCTTTTAGACGCTTTTAGTATATTCAGGGCGCTTTTACAACATATTTAACAACTTTTCAGACAATTTTCAGAGTTATTCAGTCATTTTCATACATTTTTAAGACGTTTCGCTCCATTTTCCTGCGATTTTGCACCCTCTGTTATATCTTTTAGACGCTTTTAGTATATTCAGGGCGCTTTTAACAACATATTTAACAACTTTTCAGACAATTTTCAGAGTTATTCAATCATTTTCATACATTTTTAGGACATTTCACCCCATTTTACTGCTATTTGCACCCTCCTTTATAGAACTTTTAAACTTCCAGTAGAAGATGTCCTAACCATTGATGTTGAAGTTCTTATTACTGCTATTTTTGCCCTCTGTCACAGAATTTTATACAACTGTATGACTCTTTTGCTTGGTTCTGTATGTTCTGGGGGTAACATCTCGAACACACCGAGTAGTTTTTCTAAGTCTATCCCCACCTATTATGATCTAACCTGTTTTTTAAAATGTTCTTTACAAATTTATTCAACATTGTTTTTTCTAATCCTTTGTAGAGCTTAACCTATCACTAAACGATGTTTCATCTGCTGATGTTGAAGTACTTATAGCTCAGTATTTTAAGAGATATTGAGCACTATTTTTGATAGTATTTTAACACAATCTTCTGTTTATATAAAGTTAATGAGGGTATACTTACTTTAAGGTAGCAGGGTATACGCCTCTCCTCTTTTATCTGGGCTGGAGACCAGCACTAGAGTTAAAGTCTAGTGGCAGAGTTAACGCCTCCCTTTATAATTTTTATTTTTCTTCTTTCTTCGACAAGTATCATGGGAAGCACGGAGAAGCCTGGTGAGTAATTTTTTTATTTTTTCTTCTTTCTTCGTCAGACATCATTGGAGGCGTGGAGGAGTCAGTTCATTAAACTTTCATTTTCTACAGGAAACGTAACGGAGAAAATAATTATCTTGAGATCTAAGTTGCATACTCTTATGCACGGCTTGCAACGTTGTAATGCCCATACGCATACGTTGATATTCCATCCTCTGCAATTACTCTCTTGTCATCATGAGGCGACAGAGCTATTTTATTAGATTCAACTGTAGAGACATTATGACGTTGGGATAGAATTAAGTTCATAGGAGTTCTTACGATTTTTAAAGTTTTAAGACACTCCATATAGCTATTGAAGCTGATGTATTGCTTAATGGCGCTATGTTTAATGCCTTTGATCTTTTTTATCACAGAGCCATCAATATCGAGAGCATACATTTTAGGTCTAAGACCAACGAAACGGCGAATGATTTTACCACTTGCTTCATCTTTAAACTTTCCCAACACTTTCTTGTTTTGTGTAGAATAGCATATATGGTTAGCAGGGTAGTCCGCTGTGTCCAGATGTTCAAGCATATGTAATTTATCCTGGTATATATCAGCTGTAGTCACTCGATGGATGAAGGAATCTGTATCCGTATACAGCAGTTTAAGATTCTCAACTCCATAATATGGAAGTAACACATCATATTGATATGAATACATAAGCGTCTTGGAGATGTCTAGTACGCTCATACCAATGTATATAGGCTTGTTGAACACTATTTTACGAGAAGCCATATGAACAGCTGCAAGATTAGGACCGTATATAGTTCGATCGATAAATGTAGGCTTGGCTATCAGTTTTTCTAATGTTTTGCTGTTTGCTACAAGACGTATATCCATACGATTACGAATATTTTCCATTGTTTTTCCGAACATCGCATTATTGAATAGTTTATAAAGATCCTTCTCAAAATCATTTCTAGCTTGTTGTCGCAGACGGTTATTAAACTCGACGTAAGGTTTTAGCCAACACGACTGATGAAACTGAAGTGCTCGATGAATCTTTGTTAATAGTAGACCGTGACTAAGAGCTTGTTTCAAGGACATGTAATGTACCACATACTTCTTTCGGGATCCAAGATGGGCAATTAGTTTCTTTGAAGAGGATTCCCCCGGTTTCATACTCTCAGGCAGGAAGGGCAAATCATTATGAAGATCGTGGAGCTCGACAGGATATTCGACATCGACTTCTAAGATGTATCCAAGGGGGTCATCTTCCTTCAATAATTCCAGGTCTATGTCTTCAGGAGAAACCCATTTAAACCCTCCATAAGGAAGGGCCTTACACATTCCCCAGCCGTATTGGTTATTGGCGTCTTCGTATGTAATAAAATGAGAGGGTTTACGAGGATCATACTGCTCCATATAGATGTTGTTAGCCTCCGCATGCCGGTGAGAAACCTGGCATAATCCTCCTCTTATACCAGATTCAACCATGAGTAGCTGATCGTAATCAAGAAGCAATTCTAACTCGATTCCAGTATACAGCAGCATAGCATCCCATGTAAGTCCTGGAGAGGTGAAATAATGCGCAGGATCGACTTTGTGTGTTTTCAGAGTTTGGTCTCTGAATGTTTCAAAGACATCCGTAAGGAGAAGAACATCAGAGGTTAAGTAAATATCACTGTATTCACCTAAGTTTCTCACATTAAACTGACTCCATACATTTCTAGCATGTTCATAGTCATCGCCGGTAATTTCTTCTTCATTTAATTTATTGTAGAATGCTTCCCTTGGAGGCAGCTGAGTGTCGTTCAAAACATCCCATGATGTGAGGTAATCGTAGGGGAACACTCCCTTACGAGTCATCAAGCCAATCTTCTCTTCTCCGAAGTACTTCTCTGTTTCGGGATACGTAGTTAGGTTTTTTGCAAGCTTCTCCAAGCTTGTACTCAGGAAACGGTAGGTATCCACAAACCTGAGTTTAATATCCCCAACATACTTGGAGAATGATATATAACTTTCCTCTGAATTTGGTATAACCTCTACTCTTTCGCTTGTGCAACCTAACTCCTTAATAATGAAATGGGAGTCATACCCGCTCAAGTTATGCATAAACACAGGTATATAATTAGGTGTTTTACAAGCTAGGTTACATTTATTGTGTAAAGATCCTCTGTACACCCCTGTCACGTGATCGTGATCGCGAACCTTCCAATTATCTTCTGTAAATTCATTCCCGCACAGGTAGCATATTGTAGAAACATCAAATGATTCTTGTTCTTCAGCTGTAAGATTAAGAGGTTTAGCAGATTTGTATAAGACACTAATTTTATTTGCCAGATCCATCAGGCATTCCATAAACTTCTGTGCAGCGTCAGGCCCTCGGTAAACATACGGATCAGCAGGAAGAGTTGTTTCTAGTTGTTCAACACTAGACGACGGTTTCACATAAACACAAAAACTCATGGGAGAATGACTTTGATAGGGTGTTGTATAGGAGGTTTCAGGATTAGAGGCGCAGGTATAGTAAGGAGCGAGAATGCTCTCAAAATCGGCGTAGATGACATATGGCAGTTTCAACATTCGTTCGACGTTTTTGAATCTGACGATAGAGTTTTCCTTTGTAGGCATAACGCATCTAGCAATAGCATGTTGTCTACATATTTCTCTGTGCTCCTCCAATTTTTTCATTCCTCTTCGTCCATATTGGTCATCAAAATGGCTGAAGCAACGTTTACACGTATATATTTGTCCATGATGTTTAGTTTTCTGACGACGAATAAGCTTCTCAAAATCCTTTATATACACATAGTGATGTCCGTCAGCAGCATCACTCAACAGAAGAAGGTCGCGGTGATCAGTTAATTCTTCATCAACAACCTTTATGGGAAACACTTCATGTTTATCATCCACTCCAAACACATTTACGG
The DNA here is from genome assembly GCA_030765045.1 of Tenodera sinensis. NCBI lineage: Eukaryota > Metazoa > Arthropoda > Insecta > Mantodea > Mantidae > Tenodera > Tenodera sinensis. The sequence continues at coordinate 44,338,320 of CM060970.1, forward strand.
ATATATTATTGAGTTTTTCAAAAATAGCGATTTCACCCAAGCTCGTAGGAAATAAGACGCATGAGAAATCGTATTTCTCTTGGAGATCCTTGTACTTGCTAACACGCTGAGGATTCTTTTGAATGAACTTAGCCAGAACAGCGTACATAAAGCATTTCTCATCGTTGTAATTCTGAGGGTTTATACAGGCTTTTCTAGCATCCAAAGATGGCGGTAGAGGAATATAGCTGCTCCCTCGAAGAAGATTATACTTGTTAATACGCAGTCGAACACCATCAACAGCCAGTAGAGCCCAATTACTACCTTTCAACTTACTTTCCTCCATTTCAACACGAAGCTTCTCGAATTTTTTTTCCAAGATGGCATCCAAGTCGCTATCTAAAAACACAGCCTGATTACGCGTTTTAAAGGCTTTGTTAGTAGTGTCTCCAACGGCATTCACAAATTCGCATTCAGCCATAATGTTAATTTTCAAACTTTTATGAGCCCGCAGTTCCTTCTGAACAGCATGAATTATACGCTGCTTAGCCTGCTGCAGGTATGAATTTAAATCCTGACTTGCTGGGCATTGGATGAAATACGATTTCAGCCGATCCTGAAAAGCTGTTTCATATTCTACAACATCATCTTCATCAGGAGACATTAACAATAATTTATGCTTAGTAGGTTCGAATTTGACTTTCTTAGCATCTTTAGCCCTCTCACAGCGCCCTTCATGTACATCTCTTCGATTTTCAGTACCGTAAACATCACCACATTGTTTACACTCGAAAAACTCGCCACATATCAGCTCATGCCTCTTCTTATGGTAGTCACGTAGAAAACTCTTTTCGCATTTACTGCACCTATAATCTGGTATAGCATTCAGAACCGATTTCATCATTTCACCACTCCACATTTTTATAATACGTAGTGGAACACTTGTAAATTATATAAATGAATAAATGCTTATAGCACTTTCCACTGACTCGCCTCGATAACTTATAAAAGCTATTGAACGGTAATCTCGCTAAGAGAAGCTGATGTGCTCGACTCAAAGGTTAATTACTGAATAACTATGTAAGCTCAAGCAAACCCTACTTATTCCACTAGCACGTACCTTATAAATTACTACGCGATTCAAGATTAAGTTTGTATTTTTAAAGCATATATCATTAAACTACGTGAGTCAAGGATCAACTTGTTTCATTTTTATTTGCCAGTTCAACGTTAACATGCATTTCCCCTCATTTTTAAAGTTTAAACAAGGTAAATTATATTTCAACCACTGTATTTATAGAAATAAATGTTTATAATTTTAATACTTTCATGCCGAACACACACACAAACACAAACACACATACACACACACACACACACACACACACACACACACACACACACACGCGCGCGCGCGCGCGCGCGCGCGCTCGCAAAATTAAGACGTGAAACGACGGTTATGTATCTTTAAGTAACATTTCTTTAATCGATATCGGATGACAGTAATGGAACCATCTAAGCAATATTTAAACGCTTAAAAAAAACCAAATTTCTGCTATATTTCATCAAACCTTCCTATTTTTATGACTTTTTCTCGTCTTTTACGCACTTTGAAACGAATCCATCAGAAAAAATTAAGACGCGAAACGGAAGACGCGAAACGGCGGTTATGTATCTTTAAGTAACATTTCTTTTATCGATATCGGATGACAGTAATGGAACCATCTAAACATTATTTAAACGCTTAAAGAAACCAAATTTCTGCTATATTTCATCAAACCTTCCTATTTTTATGACTTTTTCTCGTCTTTTACGCACTTTGAAACGAATCCAACAGAAAAAATTAAGACGCGAAACGGAAGACGCGAAACGGCGGTTATGTATCTTTAAGTAACATTTCTTTTATCGATATCGGATGACAGTAATGGAACCATCTAAACATTATTTAAACGCTTAAAGAAACAAATATCCCGTATTTTTATAATTCTTTCTCCATTTTTATTCACTTTAAGACGAATCAAGCGTCAAATTAAAACATGAAAAGATGATTATGTTTCTAAGTACCATCATTTCAACAACAAAGACATTAATTTTAACTATCACCACGAAATAAACCTATTTGCACGCGTCTTAACACGCTAACATACTATATGTTACAATCTATCAACTGAACCTCTTTTAAACGTGTCCCAACAGGTAAAATCGTCACCATGTCATTAGTTGAGAAACTCTACCCTCAAACACAGGTGTAAACCTCTCTAAAAACAGGTCCCATCAGGTAAAAGTATCACATTGTCCACACATTAACGGAAAAAAACCCTAGCCTCACACAAAGGTGTCGATTTATAACATTATAGGAGAAACTAGCCTCAAACACAGGTGTCGACATTATAACCAAGCTGGTAAACCGTAAGAGCACACTCGAGAATGCTTTTAGACATCTAAGGACATATTTTCTCCATATTTTTACAGATACTTATAAATCATAGTACTTCTTCTTCTTCTTCTTCTTCTTGTTCTTGTTCCTCATATATTCTCATTCTCCTTCATGCTAACATGGAATATACGCGTAATTTTGACGTTATTACCTTAAATATTAAATAAAATAACAGCATTCTCCGTCAATTATATCTAAACCGACTTTTTCCGTGTTATGCAACATTTAAGCTTCTAGAATCAACACAAGCAATGTTTCTCTCAATAACAGCATTTTATAATTGATTTTGTAAGTAATAACACCAATTTAAACTTTATTACAGATCTCTAAGACCCTAGTTTGCAAAGTATTTAAATGGACCCTTAGAGATTCGAACTAGACCCCACAGTACAAAAGCTACCATTTTTATCAATAATTCAAGAGCAGATATTTAGCTGAAGTGTTTAACTTTTTATTTCATCACGCTAACTTTATTGATTCGCGAATAAATCGACTTTGAAGTAATTGCCACGTCCCGGTAATCGAACTATGAGTCGTAGGGATAAAATTGTCTAGTATATCATTTTATATGCCAAGTCACCCTAATTTGTCTTTGCATTACTATTCCAAGTGTAAAAATAGCGATATAGAGCAAATTTCAATAATTCTCCACAAGATAGGGATCGAACCTACGATACGTTAACTCTAGCATGTTATAAAATAATCGTCCTTAACAAGTATTATCATATAAAGTTTATTTCAGTCTTCCAACACAAGCGGTTCTCGAAATAATTAAATTTACCAAATCAGGATTGGAACCCAAGACTCCAGGATCCCGAGCATACCACAGAGGAAAGCTTATAACAATACCAATTTAATAAAATTTATTCGAAGATTTTATCACTAATAGTTTAGGAGTTATTCCAATAATAATTCATAATTTGCACGGGGATCGAACGCTAGGCCACCGACAATCTTCAAAATTAGACCAAGAATGCGTCGTTCTATTATAAGATAATTACCGTTTACCACTTTTCGATATCTCATTTAGTTTAGGAGAAATCAAGCATAATAGAGTAGTATAGATATGGGGCGTTTTAAAAACAATTAGCGGCGCCTTTGAGAGGTTTTAAAATCTTGTCCTGGGTGTGACGTTACAGCAACACAACATTTTAAAACCACTCAAAGAAGCCGCCACTAATTGGATGACAATGACGGTAATTGGTAATTAACCTGTCAACCCTTGTCAACCCTTATCGATGGTAATCTGACAGATGATGAGGCTGACAGATGATGAGGGTCGACCCATTGTCGGCTTTTCACCGACAAAGACAATGGAGTGTGAAAACACGTGTAATCCAATTAGCGCCCATTGTTAACCAATTAACCAATTAGCGGCATCCCTTTGAGTGATTTGAAACCCCCATATCTATACTACTCTATTATGCTTGATTTCTCCTAAACTAAATGAGATATCGAAAAGTGGTAAACGGTAATTATCTTATAATAGAACGACGCATTCTTGGTCTAATTTTGAAGATTGTCGGTGGCCTAGCGTTCGATCCCCGTGCAAATTATGAATTATTATTGGAATAACTCCTAAACTATTAGTGATAAAATCTTCGAATAAATTTTATTAAATTGGTATTGTTATAAGCTTTCCTCTGTGGTATGCTCGGGATCCTGGAGTCTTGGGTTCCAATCCTGATTTGGTAAATTTAATTATTTCGAGAACCGCTTGTGTTGGAAGACTGAAATAAACTTTATATGATAATACTTGTTAAGGACGATTATTTTATAACATGCTAGAGTTAACGTATCGTAGGTTCGATCCCTATCTTGTGGAGAATTATTGAAATTTGCTCTATATCGCTATTTTTACACTTGGAATAGTAATGCAAAGACAAATTAGGGTGACTTGGCATATAAAATGATATACTAGACAATTTTATCCCTACGACTCATAGTTCGATTACCGGGACGTGGCAATTACTTCAAAGTCGATTTATTCGCGAATCAATAAAGTTAGCGTGATGAAATAAAAAGTTAAACACTTCAGCTAAATATCTGCTCTTGAATTATTGATAAAAATGGTAGCTTTTGTACTGTGGGGTCTAGTTCGAATCTCTAAGGGTCCATTTAAATACTTTGCAAACTAGGGTCTTAGAGATCTGTAATAAAGTTTAAATTGGTGTTATTACTTACAAAATCAATTATAAAATGCTGTTATTGAGAGAAACATTGCTTGTGTTGATTCTAGAAGCTTAAATGTTGCATAACACGGAAAAAGTCGGTTTAGATATAATTGACGGAGAATGCTGTTATTTTATTTAATATTTAAGGTAATAACGTCAAAATTACGCGTATATTCCATGTTAGCATGAAGGAGAATGAGAATATATGAGGAACAAGAACAAGAAGAAGAAGAAGAAGAAGAAGTACTATGATTTATAAGTATCTGTAAAAATATGGAGAAAATATGTCCTTAGATGTCTAAAAGCATTCTCGAGTGTGCTCTTACGGTTTACCAGCTTGGTTATAATGTCGACACCTGTGTTTGAGGCTAGTTTCTCCTATAATGTTATAAATCGACACCTTTGTGTGAGGCTAGGGTTTTTTTCCGTTAATGTGTGGACAATGTGATACTTTTACCTGATGGGACCTGTTTTTAGAGAGGTTTACACCTGTGTTTGAGGGTAGAGTTTCTCAACTAATGACATGGTGACGATTTTACCTGTTGGGACACGTTTAAAAGAGGTTCAGTTGATAGATTGTAACATATAGTATGTTAGCGTGTTAAGACGCGTGCAAATAGGTTTATTTCGTGGTGATAGTTAAAATTAATGTCTTTGTTGTTGAAATGATGGTACTTAGAAACATAATCATCTTTTCATGTTTTAATTTGACGCTTGATTCGTCTTAAAGTGAATAAAAATGGAGAAAGAATTATAAAAATACGGGATATTTGTTTCTTTAAGCGTTTAAATAATGTTTAGATGGTTCCATTACTGTCATCCGATATCGATAAAAGAAATGTTACTTAAAGATACATAACCGCCGTTTCGCGTCTTCCGTTTCGCGTCTTAATTTTTTCTGTTGGATTCGTTTCAAAGTGCGTAAAAGACGAGAAAAAGTCATAAAAATAGGAAGGTTTGATGAAATATAGCAGAAATTTGGTTTCTTTAAGCGTTTAAATAATGTTTAGATGGTTCCATTACTGTCATCCGATATCGATAAAAGAAATGTTACTTAAAGATACATAACCGCCGTTTCGCGTCTTCCGTTTCGCGTCTTAATTTTTTCTGATGGATTCGTTTCAAAGTGCGTAAAAGACGAGAAAAAGTCATAAAAATAGGAAGGTTTGATGAAATATAGCAGAAATTTGGTTTTTTTTAAGCGTTTAAATATTGCTTAGATGGTTCCATTACTGTCATCCGATATCGATTAAAGAAATGTTACTTAAAGATACATAACCGTCGTTTCACGTCTTAATTTTGCGAGCGCGCGCGCGCGCGCGCGCGCGCGCGTGTGTGTGTGTGTGTGTGTGTGTGTGTGTGTGTGTGTGTGTATGTGTGTTTGTGTTTGTGTGTGTGTTCGGCATGAAAGTATTAAAATTATAAACATTTATTTCTATAAATACAGTGGTTGAAATATAATTTACCTTGTTTAAACTTTAAAAATGAGGGGAAATGCATGTTAACGTTGAACTGGCAAATAAAAATGAAACAAGTTGATCCTTGACTCACGTAGTTTAATGATATATGCTTTAAAAATACAAACTTAATCTTGAATCGCGTAGTAATTTATAAGGTACGTGCTAGTGGAATAAGTAGGGTTTGCTTGAGCTTACATAGTTATTCAGTAATTAACCTTTGAGTCGAGCACATCAGCTTCTCTTAGCGAGATTACCGTTCAATAGCTTTTATAAGTTATCGAGGCGAGTCAGTGGAAAGTGCTATAAGCATTTATTCATTTATATAATTTACAAGTGTTCCACTACGTATTATAAAAATGTGGAGTGGTGAAATGATGAAATCGGTTCTGAATGCTATACCAGATTATAGGTGCAGTAAATGCGAAAAGAGTTTTCTACGTGACTACCATAAGAAGAGGCATGAGCTGATATGTGGCGAGTTTTTCGAGTGTAAACAATGTGGTGATGTTTACGGTACTGAAAATCGAAGAGATGTACATGAAGGGCGCTGTGAGAGGGCTAAAGATGCTAAGAAAGTCAAATTCGAACCTACTAAGCATAAATTATTGTTAATGTCTCCTGATGAAGATGATGTTGTAGAATATGAAACAGCTTTTCAGGATCGGCTGAAATCGTATTTCATCCAATGCCCAGCAAGTCAGGATTTAAATTCATACCTGCAGCAGGCTAAGCAGCGTATAATTCATGCTGTTCAGAAGGAACTGCGGGCTCATAAAAGTTTGAAAATTAACATTATGGCTGAATGCGAATTTGTGAATGCCGTTGGAGACACTACTAACAAAGCCTTTAAAACGCGTAATCAGGCTGTGTTTTTAGATAGCGACTTGGATGCCATCTTGGAAAAAAAATTCGAGAAGCTTCGTGTTGAAATGGAGGAAAGTAAGTTGAAAGGTAGTAATTGGGCTCTACTGGCTGTTGATGGTGTTCGACTGCGTATTAACAAGTATAATCTTCTTCGAGGGAGCAGCTATATTCCTCTACCGCCATCTTTGGATGCTAGAAAAGCCTGTATAAACCCTCAGAATTACAACGATGAGAAATGCTTTATGTACGCTGTTCTGGCTAAGTTCATTCAAAAGAATCCTCAGCGTGTTAGCAAGTACAAGGATCTCCAAGAGAAATACGATTTCTCATGCGTCTTATTTCCTACGAGCTTGGGTGAAATCGCTATTTTTGAAAAACTCAATAATATATCCGTAAATGTGTTTGGAGTGGATGATAAACATGAAGTGTTTCCCATAAAGGTTGTTGATGAAGAATTAACTGATCACCGCGACCTTCTTCTGTTGAGTGATGCTGCTGACGGACATCACTATGTGTATATAAAGGATTTTGAGAAGCTTATTCGTCGTCAGAAAACTAAACATCATGGACAAATATATACGTGTAAACGTTGCTTCAGCCATTTTGATGACCAATATGGACGAAGAGGAATGAAAAAATTGGAGGAGCACAGAGAAATATGTAGACAACATGCTATTGCTAGATGCGTTATGCCTACAAAGGAAAACTCTATCGTCAGATTCAAAAACGTCGAACGAATGTTGAAACTGCCATATGTCATCTACGCCGATTTTGAGAGCATTCTCGCTCCTTACTATACCTGCGCCTCTAATCCTGAAACCTCCTATACAACACCCTATCAAAGTCATTCTCCCATGAGTTTTTGTGTTTATGTGAAACCGTCGTCTAGTGTTGAACAACTAGAAACAACTCTTCCTGCTGATCCGTATGTTTACCGAGGGCCTGACGCTGCACAGAAGTTTATGGAATGCCTGATGGATCTGGCAAATAAAATTAGTGTCTTATACAAATCTGCTAAACCTCTTAATCTTACAGCTGAAGAACAAGAATCATTTGATGTTTCTACAATATGCTACCTGTGCGGGAATGAATTTACAGAAGATAATTGGAAGGTTCGCGATCACGATCACGTGACAGGGGTGTACAGAGGATCTTTACACAATAAATGTAACCTAGCTTGTAAAACACCTAATTATATACCTGTGTTTATGCATAACTTGAGCGGGTATGACTCCCATTTCATTATTAAGGAGTTAGGTTGCACAAGCGAAAGAGTAGAGGTTATACCAAATTCAGAGGAAAGTTATATATCATTCTCCAAGTATGTTGGGGATATTAAACTCAGGTTTGTGGATACCTACCGTTTCCTGAGTACAAGCTTGGAGAAGCTTGCAAAAAACCTAACTACGTATCCCGAAACAGAGAAGTACTTCGGAGAAGAGAAGATTGGCTTGATGACTCGTAAGGGAGTGTTCCCCTACGATTACCTCACATCATGGGATGTTTTGAACGACACTCAGCTGCCTCCAAGGGAAGCATTCTACAATAAATTAAATGAAGAAGAAATTACCGGCGATGACTATGAACATGCTAGAAATGTATGGAGTCAGTTTAATGTGAGAAACTTAGGTGAATACAGTGATATTTACTTAACCTCTGATGTTCTTCTCCTTACGGATGTCTTTGAAACATTCAGAGACCAAACTCTGAAAACACACAAAGTCGATCCTGCGCATTATTTCACCTCTCCAGGACTTACATGGGATGCTATGCTGCTGTATACTGGAATCGAGTTAGAATTGCTTCTTGATTACGATCAGCTACTCATGGTTGAATCTGGTATAAGAGGAGGATTATGCCAGGTTTCTCACCGGCATGCGGAGGCTAACAACATCTATATGGAGCAGTATGATCCTCGTAAACCCTCTCATTTTATTACATACGAAGACGCCAATAACCAATACGGCTGGGGAATGTGTAAGGCCCTTCCTTATGGAGGGTTTAAATGGGTTTCTCCTGAAGACATAGACCTGGAATTATTGAAGGAAGATGACCCCCTTGGATACATCTTAGAAGTCGATGTCGAATATCCTGTCGAGCTCCACGATCTTCATAATGATTTGCCCTTCCTGCCTGAGAGTATGAAACCGGGGGAATCCTCTTCAAAGAAACTAATTGCCCATCTTGGATCCCGAAAGAAGTATGTGGTACATTACATGTCCTTGAAACAAGCTCTTAGTCACGGTCTACTATTAACAAAGATTCATCGAGCACTTCAGTTTCATCAGTCGTGTTGGCTAAAACCTTACGTCGAGTTTAATAACCGTCTGCGACAACAAGCTAGAAATGATTTTGAGAAGGATCTTTATAAACTATTCAATAATGCGATGTTCGGAAAAACAATGGAAAATATTCGTAATCGTATGGATATACGTCTTGTAGCAAACAGCAAAACATTAGAAAAACTGATAGCCAAGCCTACATTTATCGATCGAACTATATACGGTCCTAATCTTGCAGCTGTTCATATGGCTTCTCGTAAAATAGTGTTCAACAAGCCTATATACATTGGTATGAGCGTACTAGACATCTCCAAGACGCTTATGTATTCATATCAATATGATGTGTTACTTCCATATTATGGAGTTGAGAATCTTAAACTGCTGTATACGGATACAGATTCCTTCATCCATCGAGTGACTACAGCTGATATATACCAGGATAAATTACATATGCTTGAACATCTGGACACAGCGGACTACCCTGCTAACCATATATGCTATTCTACACAAAACAAGAAAGTGTTGGGAAAGTTTAAAGATGAAGCAAGTGGTAAAATCATTCGCCGTTTCGTTGGTCTTAGACCTAAAATGTATGCTCTCGATATTGATGGCTCTGTGATAAAAAAGATCAAAGGCATTAAACATAGCGCCATTAAGCAATACATCAGCTTCAATAGCTATATGGAGTGTCTTAAAACTTTAAAAATCGTAAGAACTCCTATGAACTTAATTCTATCCCAACGTCATAATGTCTCTACAGTTGAATCTAATAAAATAGCTCTGTCGCCTCATGATGACAAGAGAGTAATTGCAGAGGATGGAATATCAACGTATGCGTATGGGCATTACAACGTTGCAAGCCGTGCATAAGAGTATGCAACTTAGATCTCAAGATAATTATTTTCTCCGTTACGTTTCCTGTAGAAAATGAAAGTTTAATGAACTGACTCCTCCACGCCTCCAATGATGTCTGACGAAGAAAGAAGAAAAAATAAAAAAATTACTCACCAGGCTTCTCCGTGCTTCCCATGATACTTGTCGAAGAAAGAAGAAAAATAAAAATTATAAAGGGAGGCGTTAACTCTGCCACTAGACTTTAACTCTAGTGCTGGTCTCCAGCCCAGATAAAAGAGGAGAGGCGTATACCCTGCTACCTTAAAGTAAGTATACCCTCATTAACTTTATATAAACAGAAGATTGTGTTAAAATACTATCAAAAATAGTGCTCAATATCTCTTAAAATACTGAGCTATAAGTACTTCAACATCAGCAGATGAAACATCGTTTAGTGATAGGTTAAGCTCTACAAAGGATTAGAAAAAACAATGTTGAATAAATTTGTAAAGAACATTTTAAAAAACAGGTTAGATCATAATAGGTGGGGATAGACTTAGAAAAACTACTCGGTGTGTTCGAGATGTTACCCCCAGAACATACAGAACCAAGCAAAAGAGTCATACAGTTGTATAAAATTCTGTGACAGAGGGCAAAAATAGCAGTAATAAGAACTTCAACATCAATGGTTAGGACATCTTCTACTGGAAGTTTAAAAGTTCTATAAAGGAGGGTGCAAATAGCAGTAAAATGGGGTGAAATGTCCTAAAAATGTATGAAAATGATTGAATAACTCTGAAAATTGTCTGAAAAGTTGTTAAATATGTTGTTAAAAGCGCCCTGAATATACTAAAAGCGTCTAAAAGATATAACAGAGGGTGCAAAATCGCAGGAAAATGGAGCGAAACGTCTTAAAAATGTATGAAAATGACTGAATAACTCTGAAAATTGTCTGAAAAGTTGTTAAATATGTTGTAAAAGCGCCCTGAATATACTAAAAGCGTCTAAAAGATCTAACAGAGGATGCAAAATTGTAGCAAAATGGGGTGAAACGTCTTAAAAATGTATGAAAATGACTGAATAACTCTGAAAATTGTCTGAAAAGTTGTTAAATATGTTGTAAAAAAGCGCCCTGAATATACTAAAAGCGTCTAAAAGATCTAACAGAGGGTGCAAAATTGTAGCAAAATGGGGCGAAACGTCTTAAAAATGTATGAAAATGACTGAATAATTCTGAAAATTGTCTGAAAAATTTTTAATATGTTGTAAAAGCATCAAGAATATGCTAAAAGTGCTTAAAAAGATCTAACAGAGGATGCAAAGTTGTAGCAAAATGGGGTGAAACGTCTTAAAAATGTATGAAAATGACTGAATAACTCTGAAAATTGTCTGAAAAGTTGTTAAATATGTTGTAAAAGCGCCCTGAATATACTAAAAGCGTCTAAAAGATCTAACAGAGGATGCAAAATTGTAGCAAAATGGGGTGAAACGTCTTAAAAATGTATGAAAATGACTGAATAACTCTGAAAATTGTCTGAAAAGTTGTTAAATATGTTGTAAAAGCATCAAGAATATGCTAAAAGCGTCTAAAAGATCTAACAGAGGATGCAAAATTGTAGCAAAATGGGGTGAAACGTCTTAAAAATGTATGAAAATGACTGAATAATTCTGAAAATTGTCTGAAAAGTTGTTAAATATGTTGTAAAAGTGCCCTGAATATACTAAAAGCGTCTAAAAGATCTAACAGAGGATGCAAAATTGTAGCAAAATGGGGTGAAACGTCTTAAAAATGTATGAAAATGACTGAATAACTCTGAAAATTGTCTGAAAAGTTGTTAAATATGTTGTAAAAGCAGCATGAATATACTAAAAGCGTCTAAAAGATCTAACAGAGGGTGCAAAATTGTAGCAAAAAATGGGGTGGAACGTCTTAAAAATGTATGAAAATGACTGAATAACTCTGAAAATTGTCTGAAAAGTTGTTAAATATGTTGTAAAAGCATCAAGAATATGCTAAAAGCGTCTAAAAGATCTAACAGAGGACTCAAAATAGTATTAAAATGGGGTGAAACGTCTTAAAAATGTATGAAAATTACTGAATAACTCTGAAAATTGTCTGAAAAGTTGTTAAATATGTTGTAAAATCATCAAGAATATGCTAAAAGTGTTTAAAAAGATCTATCAGAGGACTCAAAATAGTATCAAAATGTTTATGAAATTCCTAGACGGAGATCAGGGTAGCGTATGACAGGATAGAATAGATAAGCAGAGGAGGGAATAGGATAGATGATAAGAGGATAGAATGAATGTCTAGAAACGTATCATGTTAGTAGAATAGAATAAATAATAAGAGGATTTACCTTAGGTTAGGCTAGGCCATGTTAGATTAGGATAGGTTAGGTTAGGTTAGGATAGGTTAGACGAGTAGAAGTATGGGGCTTAGGTTAAATTATCAAAGACGGGAGTAAATAGTGGGAGCTGGGTTAGGTTAGGTTAGCCATGTAGAAGTATGGAGCTTAGGTTAGGTTAAGATAGGTTAGACGAGTAGAAGTATGGGGCTTAGGTTAGGTTAAGATAGGTTAGACGAGTAGAAGTATGGGGCTTAGGTTAGGATAGATTAGGTTAGGTTAGGTTAGGTTAGGTTAGGTTAGGTTAGGTTAGTGAGGCAATGTGGGGTGAGGTATCATGTTGGGGTAATATATTTAATCAACTCAGAAAGCTCTTGTGTTAGGCGGCATACACCGATATAGTGAACGACATACTCAGGCGCCATGAACGCTCATAAGCATACATACACTGCTATAGGCCTTAAGAGTCATCCCTAGAGATTCCTTTAAACACCTACAACGTCCTGCTTCCCCTACCACCTTACCTAGTAATCCTTAGATTACGCACGGCGGCCATCTTGCCCATAAAAAAGTGTGCCAGCTTTCCCTTATATACCCTACTGCGGCGCATTTGTGGAAATCAAGAAAGCTCCGTGTGACGTCATCCCCTGTTTATAAGGAGGCGAGGGAACAGCAGACAGAGTTAGAGTTACAGACATAACTCACTATTGCACTGTTTCGGCAGTGTCCGATGAATCCAATTAAACTCTACTCAACTCAATGTCAACCGTCAGCTAGTTAGGTGCTTATGTAGGCTCCGTATACAAAGTGAACCTAATGGTAAAGGAACCTACTCAAAATGGCCAAAACGAATTCTCTGGAGCGGGGAAGCGGCACATAATGTATATTATCATGCAGGGTATATTGTTCTGAAGTAAACACGCGGTCGATAGCCGCACCAAGATGATATGCATTTAAAAATGTGATGTTCAAAAAAGCAAGTTTTTTTTTTACAATTAATTGACATAAAATCGAAACATCATGGAGCGTAAAATAACAATACCCATTTGCATTTATGATCTAAGCTTTATGGAGCTTAAGATGTGAACAGGTATAAATTCTGTTATTAATGTTTACATTTATAGTTACACGTAATGGCACTCAAAGGTCGCCAGTTTAATAGCAATGACCTTTGAAGAAACTGAACAACATTTAAATAGATTTCGGTGACTTCAGGAAATCTAGTCATGACATCCTCACGCTTTGAGGCTCTTTAAACTCCAAACATATGTTTGTTATCAATCTCTCTCTCTCTCTCTCTCTCTCTCTCTCTCTCTCTCTCTCGCAACAATTTTGTCTGAATTTAACAGTAACTTTAAAATACATCCACATGTTCCCTGCGGCACATGAACGTAAAAAACATATAGCGCACAGAAATTGTTACATTAAAATCGGCGAAGAGTTGGGCTAACGTTTCCTCCCTACCTCTTGAGCGATGGCCATTTAAATGTCCGCGAGCCGAGAACTGCTAGGATTTAAATTCTTAAATGCGCTTCGTATATACACAGCTGTATTTTGTGTAAATATTAAGTTATTTTAATGAAACAAAAACTGGTATAAAACTCGTTATTTGCAGTATAAATGTACGTCATCAGCAAAGTTGAGTTGTATTTACAAAAGGTTGAAATGGCACAACTTTGCTTCACTGTGGTGAAAAGTCAACTTTGCTCTGTCGAACGCATCTAATATATGTTCTGGGAAAGATTCAGTAAAGAAACACCCATTGTATGTGTGGCTAATGCGTCAGCATCCTGTGAAATACATCGCTACTGTTTGCGTGGTCTCTTAGTCATCAGAATAGATCAACATTACAACTTTTGCTTACGCGAGTTTCGTAACTAAGTAGAGTCCGTGTCTTTCTTTGTTGAAATACATACGTATTCTTTCCTGCTTGTAGCTGAAGGGAGAAGTGGTATAAAAAGGAGTTTTTGCACCAACTGGATATAACCATATACAATTGTTTGGGGATTTGGACAGCTCTCTAAACCCACACAGGACAATGACCGACCTTGACTACCGACTATAAATAACTCACAGCCTAATTGAACAATACCACGTTGGGGGTTGAAAATCCAAAACCCCTGCACCCCTCAGACTTCAAGGAAAACATTATCCTAAAAGGATACCACCAACAGCAAAGAAGTCCCGCCCATTTCGAAAGTGTTTCGTGTGCCGCAAGAAGGGAATTCGCGAATGTGGAGATGTACCTACCCTTGTGTGTTTATCCCTGTTTTGAGGTAAATCACTGCAGAACGAACATATTAAGGTAAGCCAATAAAGTATATAGACCTTACTAAAATGTTTCATAAAGGGAAAATTATAATAAGTTGAGTTGCATAAGGGATAAATAAGGGTTAAATGCTTAAACGCACAGGACGCCCATATCGCTCATCCGCCATTTTAAATGGACATCATATGACGTCCATATCCCTCAAGAGGTTAAACTCCAAACATATGTTTGTTATCAATCTCTCTCTCTCTCTCTCTCTCTCTCTCTCTCTCTCTCTCTCTCTCTCTCTCTCTCTCGCAACAATTTTGTCTGAATTTAACAGTAACTTTAAAATACATCCACATGTTCCCTGCGGCCATGAACGTAAAAAACATATAGCGCACAGAAATTGTTACATTAAAATCGGCGAAGAGTTGGGCTAACGTTTCCTCCCTAGTGAATCTGTTTTTCCTCCTCCCCTCATTTGTAATAATACCCATGGAAATGAAACATCCAGCCTTCTAAAACAAGAAACTCACGGCGCGCCCACATGCGCTCCACAGAATCTCCCCAAAAACACATTAAGCAAATTAATGATTACTTTAACTGTTGTTGCTCTGTAAACAAACCAAACTGAGTGGTAATTCAGTCAGTCATGTTGAATACATGTTCCTTACAAGCTGGAATTTATTTATCTTTTATACTTTATTTGCTCCTTTAACATTATTATTAGGAATAGTGGGAAATATACTAAAGAAAAAAAGGCATAATCTAAATTCACAATATATAAATTATATAGATTTATATAAATAAAACATTTACAAAATAGGTTTGGTATTTAACCAACCTCTTATTTCCAATTTACATTGTTCACGCACACGCGAATGCACACGCGCACGCGCACATACGCACACACGTACACACAGGCCCACACACACAGACCTTTTCCCAAAAATGCCTTCTTTCGATTCACGAACTCTCAAAATATTAATTTCCGGTGAAATCTCGATATCGAATTTTTGGATGGAATACAATACTTTACCATACTTGTTATATGCAGCTTAGAAAGTAGAAATTCTGGCTGATAAACTCTAATTCTATGATTTCTAATATGAACAAAGAACAAACGATAGTAATTTGCTTCAACTATGTCCATGTTTTTCATACCATACGGCATACATTAAAAAGATGTATAGTTTTTCAACTTCCACACATATTCAATATTGAAATTTCACGCAAATATACGCTTTAAAGTGCACATAACTCCAAGGGTAATTGTTTTTGAGAAAAAGTTCCAAGCATTTGTATTTGTGTGTCTGTCAACAACTCACTCAAAATAGAAATGCTGAATAAATACCTGTTCGCAAGGCGAAACCAGGCAAACATTTTCATTAAAGCTTTCTATTGACTAAATAAATATTAGATGGAGAAGTTCGTTACTGTTGTTTTTGTGAAAAGTGGTTTCAGCGATTTATTATTAAAACACTATATGGTGAAGATATTTGCGTGACTAATAAAATGGATATTTTGAAAAGCAGGATTTCAAATAAGAAATAGTATGTTTGTATATCTAATCTACTGTTTGCGGTTGACCAAATGCTAGTTGCTCAAGTTTTTAATTTTCTATTGTGTAGTTATAGTAAGTGGGCGAAGTTTCAGCAAAAAATTTGACACCCAGATTTCAAAGGAAATAGATGTTTTGAGATCCCCTGAATAAGAAAAAGCGTTTTCAGAAAAAAACAATGTGTGTATACGGGCGTTTGCGAGAACGTCTGACTGTATACGAACAACATAACTTAAAAAACAAAATGTCGGTGAAATAACAAATTTGGTAGTTAGGTTCAGAGTCTTGCTAGGATGTGACACAGATTTTAACAGCAATTCGTACACTCATATTCCTGTAATTCCGCTAATAAAAGCTTCTTACTAACAAACCACGAAATGTTCCAATAGTAATTACCTTTGGTTTCCGAATCGTACGTAATATGTGAATAGTAAAATACATTTATATGAATACTGTAAATATATAAGTCACCCGTCCCATATTTTTTGAAGGTAGCCCACTCGTCCTGCAGCATTTGCACTTGAAGTTCAGTTTGGCGCTTACTAAAACGTGTTGCTTTACGTTCTTAGACAAATGCGCAAAATTCAGAAGAACAGCGGTTTAAGAGACAGAATATGCCCCTCTTTCAAGTACACCTCAGAAACATACCATTTTCTTACTCAGAGGGAATTCGGGGTTTCTAAGTTATTTTACAAACTTTTGATTACAGTATACAAAGCAACCAATTCGGTAAACCCTCTGATAAAATGGACCTAATCAGCTACAATGAAAATGGTTGATTGTTGCACTTAGAGCCGGCGTTGGCTGCAACATGTTCGAGACACGCCTCGTCCACCATGGACCCATACGCACATACTATTAAATACAGTTTATTTACATTTTCGCGTAAACTATGTCCTGTACATCTTAAATGACGTGCATAATAGTTTGTGTCATTTATGTAATATTAAAACGCTGAGCAAACGATTAAAGTTATCTTAAAGGGCTAAATTTTGCACCAAAAGTCACGAAATGGCAATGGTGTGCGCCTGGCATACAAGTTCTAGGTTGACTCGGTCAAGCCTCCAAATGGCTGAGTAGAATTTTGACTGTATTGTGTGCGCTAACCTAGGGACACGGTTTCGCTTCTCAGTATTGTACAATTGATTTTTTATGGTTATCAAAACTTGGAAACTGAGTTTATAATGATCTAATTTAACGTCCCTGAGGATTTGGGCATTATAATTTAAGTCGTCTTTGGTTGTCTACATTTTATAATAGTAGGTAAATGACTTTTGCCCCATTTCCATTGGACTGGTATGATGCAGTGTGTTATTATGAATGTCGACTCCCTTCATTCTCCAGCGTATGCTGTCGCACGATATTTTCTACCATTCCTTCACGGTGCATTTGACTGACGAGTGCTTGATCTACGGAGAAGCAAGAGCTAATGTACAAGTAGCTCAGTATCTATACCACGAGAGACATCCTAATAGACAACAACTAACAGAAAACCCACTGGTAGGAGGATAAGCAACCTGACATTTGCTTAATTCACAAAGAGAAACTATGAAAAACCCCAAGTAAGAGTGCACAGTCAGTAGAATAGTTGTAAACCTGAATCCACCTTTGTATACAGCTTTATCACTCTTTAAATGACCATAACAACGTCCTCCAGCTAAAACACGACTAAAGTATAATTGTTGTACAGTCTTCAACTTAAAAGACTGATATTTTTGTGTAATTTCACTTGTGCATAATATCTGCAAACTTCATGGAAATGTTATTTAAGCAGCATTTATAACTACCCTGTTCCCTAGAGTCACCAGGGACAACAGGGATTCTCTGTCCTTTCAAATATGATATAACTAATTTCAAAACAAAATAATATAAACTTTGAAGCATTGTGTGTAAGAACTCAATTGAAAAAAACACACATGGCCCAATGGAGCCGTTTTTGCTATACCGCTTCAAATGTGAAGTGTAGAAAGAATATGGACTGTTCTCTGTAGACTTTTCTGTGTGCTTATTTTTCGCTACTAAAACAGCGGAAAGAGAATACATAATTCACTGTCACTAATTTCTATTTGCACAGGAAGCAAAGGAAGTATGGCATATTTTAATTTGTTTACAGTGAAGTTAACAAGCTTAGCAGAAAAAAGTACTTGGGGATTTGATGGTAAATTTGCTTTACCGAGAAGCTATAACAGTCACTGCGCAAAAAAGTCCAATATGCTGTGTTTAAACACTGCAGCACAGATGCTGTTGTCAGAGAGGGAATTATATTAAGTTCTACGATAGGAAAGAATACAGCAAGCTATTCATAATACATTTATTTCACTCATATTAACCATCAATATAATATAATAAGCTGTAGTACCATTGGTAGAGGTCATTGGACTGGCGTGATGTAGTGTGTTATTATGAATGCCAACTCTCTTCATTCTCCACGTGTAAGCTGTTGCATAATGTTTTATCATGCCTTCACCATGTAATCGACAGGCTAATACATTGATATGCTTTTGATCTACAGAGAAGCAAGAGCCAATGCACAAGCATTGAGAGATATCCTAATAGACAACAATATCATAATATGGAAATAAAATAATTACACATTAAAATAACAGTAGTTTTTAACATAATAATTATTATTCAGCCAATGTTATTTGTGAATATTACGGTAAAAGAATTTGCGCTTGCAGGGGAGTCGACAGATTATTTACGAATTGGGTGCTCGTTCCAAATGAGCTACCTAGTAATGGGAGAGGTAAGTATTCCGTTTAACATGTAGCATTCGCTGGTCCCAGGAACATTTACGAAGGTGCCAACCTCAGCCGTCTAATTACGAGTATATTAAAAGATGATGCTAACACATCTATATTAGTATCTACTAATTTAATCGAATGCGTAACCAAATACATTTCATCTTAATTACTTGGGTAGCACAGGGGTCGATGTGTTTATATTAGAGTACGAAATGTTGATTGCACAAAATTGGAAAAAATAATGGCAGCTGACTCACCTGTTATTGAATAAGGGATATTACTGTATACTGTGAACCGCTACGCTGTGTTTTTCCACTGCGAACGCGGAAATACGCTAACAGCAGCTGATGTAGACAAGGTCACGAGCATCACTTGTTTTTCTCTGCTCTGCTTACAATTAGTATTGAGTTGACGCAATATCGTGCGGCTGCATTATTGCCAGTGTACCTTATTATTTAGTCTCAAAGTGTATTATGGGTCAGCATTTGTTTTCTATTGCACAGCGTGTATTTATTATGATTTTTTTTTCTCGAGTAAACAGTTTTCGCCTGTACCTAAGTCAATACAATTTTGCGCCTTTTTTGTTAAAGAATTAACCGACAGGGAGCGGGATTTTGCCTTTTTCAACAAGACTCTGCAACAGCTCATACAGCCAATCTTTCGATGAGAACAATTGAAAGAATTATAAGTAGAGATTTGTAGCCCCCTCTATCCTCCGACCTAATCCCCTGCGATTTCTATCTCAGGGGTAACTTAAACCATAAAGTGTACAAGACAAACCCACACATCCTGGAAGAATTAAACCAAAATATCCGTCAGGAAATTGTCAGCATTTCTCAACGTGAACTACGGCGAGTGATGAATAATTTCCTAAAGATGTGCCAAAAATGTATGGACAACGACAGTGGCCAGTTTTAGCATCTGCTGTAATTATATTTGTAAGTAAAGCGTTTACCAGTAGTTCACAGTCTTTTGGATTACCCATTACTTTCCGAAATATGGTTCAATACTTTACTGTGGCCCATTCCTCATCTACTCCTCAAGTGTGCAATTCTCACCCTTAGCATTAAAAGCGCGTATTCTTTCTAAAGCATTTTTCTACAAATTTATTAAGTATAGAGGTAAAGTGCAATTATGATTTTTGAACGGCCTAATCTTCTTCTCTCTCTGATTTAAAAGATGATATACGAAACGTAATGTTTTGTGACCTACATATTCTAAATCAGATACTTGTTATTGGTGCACCCTATACGGTACAGAACTGTAGCATTTGTTTGCCACGATTTGCAAATGTATTTCCATTGGAAAGCAATTTCTTTCGAGCGTTCATTTAAAAGTTGGGAGACTTTAATGAGGCACGCTCATGTCATTAACGAACGAAACGCCTGAATGTTATGCAAATGTTACATGCATGTTGCATCCCAACCGCCCTGCTTGCGTTTATATTTTCGAGAGTATCATTTTACAAATATTATACGCTCTAATTTTATTTCTCGTTTTTTACCCTGTGCTCATTATAACTTAATCGTATACCATCTCGTTATAATTGCACACTGCTGTTAATCCAGAAGTTTCACTACGATACGAGAACATTTCCAATTTGCTTTTGTGCCTATTTTAAAGCCTTGAAAAGAATTGGAGAAGAGAGAAGCAAAGAAACTTTGCATTTTGATTTGGTATTCAAATGCTCTGGCTTTATCATTCAAATTGTGCACTGAATTTCAACGCTAACTGATTTTTTTCGGACCCGTAAGTGAAAACTTTTCCGTCAATTTGTTTTTGCAAATACAATTACTTTTCATTCCACGGTGGAAATTACAAACGTCTTGTATTTCTTTTCTGTGAGACAGCTAACAGTGTTATTCATCCTGTTGGAATTATTCAGCTTTTGTGTTTTGTCATAATTCTTTATCTCAACCCCTAGGGGAAAATTTCAAGTGATATGTTGAATGAAAAGGGTCGGGGGGGGGGGCAGTTTTGCTTTGGAAGCAACCATAATACAACTTAAACTTCATTTATGTCGACTTTACACTCTGTTTTTGTGATTTTCGTAGGTTTCCCTGGTCGTTATGCGACTTATGGTGTAATATCTCGTCTGCCATAATTTTACTGTTATTCCACTTCCTTCACATATGTTAAGTGTTCTTCTAGGTTTTGACATCGCGTATGGTTGCTCAAAGCTATTCTCTATGGACACTAGAGGGCTGATTAGTCAACAGGTCGTTCATCGCTCTCAGCTTAAGCAATTGCTCGAATACCTAGAGCTGTTAGGACTTACACCCGTCTCTGTGACTTGTGTACCGCGGCATATGGCCTCCTGTGGATTGGTAACCACAAAATCGTTGATTTACATTCGCAAGGAGATTTGATCAGATAAAGGAGAGGATTGCAGTAGGTAATGTTCTACTTTCGTCCCAAAGCCGGTTCAGAATGTCACCTACCTCGAGCTGTTGCAGAGCACTATTGCTATATTACGTCTGCAAAGGCTATTCGGAATGTCTTTTTAAGCGATTAGTTAATTAAAAACCCTGTGTGATGTTATATGCTATTCTGGAAGCGAAGTCAGAAATAAGTTAGTCTGCTCAGCTTAGAAATAACATATTATATAATATATAACAATAGAAATATTATATTTATAAATATTGTTAAGCCGAACATGTAGTTTGGAACAAACGTATTTATTTTGCATTACAGTGCAAAGTAGCACAGATACCTGACACTGCTTTTCAACAGTCACCAAGTCTCCCTATAAACAGCGGTCTGAATGTTCTATCAGTTGTTCCATTCCTGGATGGAAATATAGCCCTTGGTCAGGAGACAGACCGTTGTAATAATTTCAAAAAGGAGAGGAGGTTTTGATTCCGTGCATCCCGATGATTTAAACGAACTTGCCATTCGATTTCAAACGGCCGCAATTCCTCGTGCGTCTGGCCTTCGCGAGGACTACCAACAAATCACAAGGCCATTCGTTGTAAATTTGCGGAATGAATTGGAGTTTCCGTGCTTCGCGCATGGACAGATGTATATCGTGTGTTGGAAAGCCATCATCTTTGTTTATTTACGAACAGGAAAGGAAAACAATAAGCACAGTTGACCAGAAAGCTTTGCATTGAAAACGTTAACAAAATTTTTCTTTCATCTAAGTAAAATACATA
Source organism: Tenodera sinensis (assembly GCA_030765045.1). Lineage (NCBI taxonomy): Eukaryota > Metazoa > Arthropoda > Insecta > Mantodea > Mantidae > Tenodera > Tenodera sinensis. The sequence continues at coordinate 44,360,409 of CM060970.1, forward strand.
AAATTCATTTGAATTAAAAACGAATTTCATTTAATAACCATACAACACTCAAACCACATACAAAAGACTATAAATGTCAACTTTTGCGACTTTGTGTCTTTTAGTATGTCCTTAAACGTTCAAATCACACACTGTCAAAGGTGATCAAAAGTATGCCTATAGCTTCTGACCCCCCTCAGACATGGTGCTTTACTCACCTAGTATTCCCAGACGAAAGTTGAGGGTGACGACAATGACGTGGCCATAGCTGGCTAAGACACTCCCGTCGTAGGGGTTACCCGAGTTCCATTCGTACGACTCGCCGTGCACGTAAACCATAACGGCATAGGGCGCCTCCAGGCCCCTGTTTCCTGAAACAGAAAACACCAACATATTAGTCTCAGGAGTACAAATTTATATTTAAACCTGTATTGTACCAGTTATTTTGCATTCTTTTAACTCCTGGACCGGTTTAAGTATTCTGTCACAGGCACCTTCAAGGAAGTAATTCTAACAGGCACGATTGTTAAAGGCCAGATAAAATGAATTGGCCATCCATCCAAAGTCGAACACCATGGAGTTTCATCCCAGTGACTACAATCAAATGTGGCTGTATTAAAGGATGGGGAGGGCCCACGTAAATAACCACTGAGATGGTATGCACAAATGATGACGGATTCACTGTAGAATGCAATTGCATGGATTTTGATTTTTGAAAAAGAAAAAATAAAACTACAGTAATACCAAAATAAAATGGTACATTCATGACAAATACCTACCAATGGCTATACTTTATTGTTACACGCCCATATAATATGAAAATAAAGAAGAAACTGTTACAATATTCTAAAACATTGACTAAACATCTTTGTTGCCAGATGGCAACACTTACATTATAGGGTTAAATAAAAAAAGGCCGCAATGTAACAGGAAAATTTTGAAAACGAACTAAAAAGTATAGAATTATTTCTCTAATTAATAGCCGCTATACAGTTTCCTAGCCCAATACAGGATGTTCTGAAAACGTTATCGCAATTTTTTAATAGCTATAAAAACTTGTAACATTTAAAGTGAACTGATGAAAGAATAGCTAACCTAATTCTCTAACAATTTTGTTTCATTGCAAATGAATATTAGTTGTACGAGTTTGTTCAACGACTATTTACACCCCTTAGTGATATCTGTGCCCCTGGTTTCACAGTCTGTGTGACGTTAGAAATTTGTATAGGGTTACAAATCTATGTACGGAAAAGAGAAATTATTTTGTACATTTTAGTCAGTTTTAGAAAGTTGTATACTAATTTCTTCATTTAAATTTTCCCAGTGTATTCTTTTTCTTCTTTGTTAGTTCTCTCCTCTTTCAGTAAACTATATTTTCTCTGTTTATTTTTTCATACTTACACACTTGACTGTTCCATTTAATAGTTTTAAAATTTCAAGTCTCTAGTTCAGGCATTGGGAAGAGGGGTGACAGGAATGAAACCTAGTATTTTCCCCCTCCACATACCCTAAATGCAGGGCATCTCACGTTTCCGGTTCTGTGTTTACGTATACACATGCCCTTACGAATAAGGTACATACGTTTCAAGGTAAAACAGCATAGAAACATGATGTATTAGTTTTCTGAATGCGTTACATACATTTTCTTTCAGCATAGCAACTATAGTGCCCTATTTTTACCAGGAACACAAAGTATTTATATTCCCATTCCACTTTTAGATATCTTTTTACCTTGTTATGCGGCTTGATCCCACCGCTGACACGATATGAGGGTGTAGTTAGTTTTCTGAGGTAGTCAGACAACAGCGGGGTGCATGACCTGGTAGCTAGCCGGTGTGTAGGAGAGTGGACGGGGTTAAATCGACGATGTAGGGGAAATGACACAATGTGTCGCTTCTCCCCATCTATGCTCTAGTTCATCGGGCAACTAGTTTAAAATCGATTGCAAACTTCGTACCTAACAGACCAACAAACAAGAAAGCAAGTTAATAATAACGAGGTAAAATACAAGCAATGGATTCATATTTTATATCGTACAGTAAAACCTCGATTATCCGGACTAAATGGAACCAAAGGTAATTCGAAAAATCGAATATCCGTATAATCCGGGTTATATGAGTAATAAGCAAAACAAAATATTTAAATTCTTAAATAAGCGGACTTGCTGTTTATGATAAGAAAAAGTAAGAAAATTATGTAAACTACATAAGTATATCTTCTTTACAAGACATTAAAAATATTACAATTTTAATCACATCAAATCACATTATTTCCTAGCAAAGAATTGATCTATAGGGTTATGTTTTAAACACGTGTGGCGTTTGAACGAAGTTTGAATTACGCTCCCAAATGTTTTAGTAATAAACCCTCCTCCCCCAAAAAAAGATGAGGTTGAAGTACACAAGGGAAAATTGATGACATGTGCCGTTTGAAAACGCTAGGAAAAGTGAAGAGATTGAGGAAAGTGTAGTGACGGGTAGGGATATTTCTTCCGGCACTATTTATAGCTAACAAGACATACCGCGTCAGCACCGTGTGACACACTGCTAAATCTCTCTTCAACTCAACAGGCAGCACTTTACAGTACATATTACCATAATTTATTATACAACTTATGCAAGAACCGTGCATTGAATTAAGCCACGCCCAAGAGGTGATAATCCGGCATGAGTGTAATAGTCTCTAATAATCTTTAAAACAGTACACCCCGTGTAGTTTTCTAAATTACTTATCTTTGAGGTACATACCTCATAATTAAATCTATCTGAACTCGTTTTCACAATGACGGCACTAGCTCTGGTTTTTTCCACTAAAAATCAAGCACTTAATTCCCTTGTCACTTACAAGTTGAACAGGTAGAAGAGAAGGGTGGAAACTTGAACCATTTTCTTCAGTCTGCTAAAAGCTTCCATCCTGACAACCCGCGTTCATCCTGCAGAAGAGCTACAAAGCGCTTACTTCACAGCCATCAAGATGCCTAACAGGAAAAGTTAACTGAAGCAAAACAACGTTAGGTTTGGGGAAGGGGCGAAACTTAACGGACAGTAAAACAGGGAACTAGGGAAACCAAACAATTTACAGAAAGAGTTTAAAAACTTCCTGCAACTTCCGGTTTGTTAGACTCACAAAATTGAGGCGATCTTATACTCAAGTATTCCAGCTAAACAAATCAAATGCTCGTTTTGTTTTTAATTTATTGAGCCATAAAGACTGGAATCGTGGCATTATACATAAACTCAACCTTCTTTTTAAAGTTATTCATTAATCACAAAAGTTGTAAAGCTACACTCTTTTGAGACGAGTAAAATAGTTCATATTTCAGCTGAAAATAAATTAGACCGATAAACTTTTAAACCAGAGAAATGGCTGGTGTCTGCGAGAGTACGGCAGAATAGGACACGCCGATGCACTCTATGTGCTAATTGCAATGCGCTTGCGCTCCAACATTCACTTTGAATGGTAAAGTTGTGATTAACTGTAAATAATGAGATGCTTGTGTTTTGTTTTTGTGTTCTGTGTTTGTTTCTTGGATTAAGATTGTGTGCCTAATAAGATAAATGAAATACTAATTTTCATTGTTGATATTGCCGTAAATACTTAAACTGGGTGGGAGGTAGCACGTAATGAAATTAACTCGTCTAGTGCTTAAAGGAAACACCCCAGCAAAAAATTTTCCTTAATAAAAAATGTTTTATATAGCGTTATCTATCACCTCCCAAAGTTTTTCGGTCTAATTTTGGGACATCCTGTACATTAAGATTGCTTGAAAACTATAAAGACTATCATAATGACAATTTTGCCACAAAACTTTTAATTCAGAAAAAAAATTCAAATCATAACTTAGATTAATAATTGTTAACTTGTTGATATTCAAATAAGCAACAAAATTTGCAAAATTGTTCACAATTTTATTCTTTAGGTACATTTTTCTTCTAGATAATTAAGGTGAGACACTTAAATTTTTTTAGCCAGTTTGAAAATATACTATTTTACATAGCTAATGAAAGATAGGCATTTTAAGGAAAAAATGTCAATTTTTAAAAAGATATAACTGTGTACACTTCCTTTTTAATTTTCTTGTAACAAAATGACAAAATAAGCCCAATTACTTTTTCTAGAAATTTAGTTTTCTTCTAAACTTTTGTACAAAAACACAGCTGTCTTTTACTGACGTTAACATAGTCTACAGTCTTTCGTGATATTGCAACTCACAGCCGTTCTCTTCTTGTAGCCTTGGTTCAGTTCTTTCACTGTCTCCGTTCACTTTCTATCAAGCACTAAGTCCGACGATACAAGCTCTCGACTCAATGACGCACTGACCGACTCGTGTCTGTAACTTAACGAGCACTGCTGCTTCCTTGCCTCCTTATACAGCGGATATGACGTCACAAGAGCTTTCCCGACTTCCACAAACACGCCAGCGATAAAGTAACCAGATTTTTCTCGAAGGCTGCAGAAATCCTTTGTGTAGCCACTTGATTTACGAGTTAGTGATATGTTTGTTCGCGTGATGGTGTTGGGAAACTTGACCTTGCGCCTTCGTTTGTTCGCCGGCCTGATATGCGGTATGAAGTAGCTTGGTACGGAGTGTCCCTTGTTGTACACCGTGCACGGCATCACAACAGTTAACGTAAAAAGCTTTCACCAGCTGTTGAGCAATACATTTTGCACCTGTTCAAAAGACACAGCTCTATCCATTATATTTGTTTAGAAAAGTGAAGGTTAAGTTAAAAAAGCGACTTTTTATAAATGGCGAAGGAAGATACACATAGATGTTGGCAGCCATATTTATATGTCGATTTAAATTCCTATTTAAATACCCTTAAATACTGGAACCACATATAAAACTCATATAGACAAATTGAACAAATTACGTAGATTGATATTGTGACGTCGGGCACAACAATGGACGGACGGGGCCAAGCTACTTCACAGCACATACAGTGCCGGCGAGCGGACAAAGACGCCTCGGGTGAGTGCTGCTTTTACGCGGCTTAATCATGTGGAACTCGAGAAAAGTCCACGTGACGTCATGCCTAGTATATGAGGAGGTCAGAGAGCTTTAGAGTTGAGTTATGGATATGAGTCGGTCAATGTGTCAGTGACAGCTGGGCGTGTGTATGTCGTCCTGTTGTAGAAGATTCAACGAGTGTCGGGAATGATTATATCGTCATAATTAGTGCACGAGACAGAGGAAGCAAATAAAGACACTAAAAGGACTGCGCAAGGTAGTGAGAAGTAAAAATTGTGAGTTGTGATAACATAAAAAACTGTCGACTGTGTTAACGACGAGAAGAAAGCTGTGTATCTGCTAAAAGTATAGAAGAGAATTAAATGATAGAAAAATAACCTGACTGCTTTTGTTATTTGTCACACTGTGTCATGAAGTGGGATTCGTCTTGGCATAATATTATGCATAAAACCAAAAGTCAACTTTTGGAGTAATTTGTCTCTACCAAGTGTTCGAACAGATTTCTTTACTCTTGCTATCGCTACATAATAAATGAGTAAATACAAAATAGGTAGTGGGATGATCTCTCTTATTTTACGTGATTTTTTATAGTCTTGGTGCACTTGAAGTTGGCAGAAAGGAGTGGGTTACACACGGCCTAGGAAGCGCTTCAAAGTCGACGTGACCTGGTCCTGAAAATCCCTTGAGCAACTTTTTGTTGCAAAAGTTAGAGGAAGACACGTAGCCATGATGTAGCGGGGATACGATGGGAGAGTTTGTACAGAACGTGTTCTATGCAGCGGTACTTCCCCACGTGAAACTGTGCAAGGAATGTAAAAACAAACGGCACAAAGCTCGTGTTTGTAAATACAGGCTTCTGGCTTGTCCACACCAGTGCTATTTGAGCACTACGACTTTCCACTTATGTCATTTACTACGAAGCTTCAAATAACTACGAAATTTACAGTAGCACATTTTCTGATAACTGCCATTACCGTTCGACAGCTTATTAGAATTGTTATCATAGCCTTTAAGTTTAATGCCAGTACTTTCTAATTCCTTTTATACTGGAGAGAAGTACCTTGTGGTGTAAAATATGTGTTTCAGTGGCACATATTATATCAAAGTTGTGAACTGATAAAAGGTCTTTAAGAGACACTGTTTTGAGATGAAGGCTGTTAACATTCCAATTTAATAAGGTTGTTTTATAGATTGAAATATAATTACGTACGGTCATTTTGAAATGCTGTTGAGATAAAAAATTGTCGAATGTTTGGCACACGAGAATTAATGAGACAATGTTAGGTATAAACTGCCGTAATAAATTGGTAAGGAAGGAGGTAATTAAAGATGTTTGGAATTGTTTACAGTGTTGACGTAACTGCGCTGCTGTGAACGTGGTTCCTGTCCTTCAGTTGGCGAGTGTCTCGGCATGTTATTTTGAGCCTTTATTGTGGTGAAGCTGGCCGTTGAAGAGGTGAAGGAAACTCTGAATGATTTGAGGGAAGAGTTCTAGTTGAGTTCTGTAACCGGTAAAGATTATGTGCTTGAGATGAACGTTCTTTTATGCGTAACTAGTGTGAACAACCTCTATAGTTAGCTGTGGGATGTTAGCAAATTTTCTTCTGGTTCTACCTTTATCACACTGTCTAGTAGACTGGTAAGATTCAGGATGGACTTTCCTTCATCGCCTTCATTAAGTTTAACTGTACAGAGCGGAGTGGATTGTTTGTTTTTGTCTAGTAACCTTGTTACTTTGTGAACAGGGTAGTTTAGTTCTTGTAATACCTCTGTAATCTCTTCATTACTGAGGGAATAGGGTAAGCTGCCAGAAAAGATTTTGTCTTTTTGACTGAGGAGTCAAAATATGGTATAAGAACTCCAAAATCGTCTGTTGTAGAGGTTAAAACTTTTATAGTTTTGCCCCTTAGTGCAGTATGAAGCTTTGTTTTCAACTGACCGCGTATGCTATGAATAAGCAGCTGATAATTTTCAATTTCGTATTGGCAGATCGGATGGTACTTTATCTTTGGCAGGTTCAGAATAATCAACTGATTCATTATCATATGCACTACCTGTCAATATATCATACCTATGTATGCATAGGTATTCATGTATTTGTAGCACTTATCCATATGCAATTGTGAGGTGTTTGTTGAGGGCGCTGAAAATGTAAAGTACGCACTGTTTGCGTTTTTCGCACTCAAAAGTTTGCTAACCTGGGATATTCAGAATTTAGAATGCTTGACAATTTTCATTTTTGAAGTTTGATCGTCAGCTGCTTTTCGCACTTTCGAATGTTTCTCAGTTTTGTTGCTGGCATTACAAAAAGTTTGTTAATAGTGGAATTTGTATAGCTAGTAGAAATTATGTTAAATACGTTATCTTGCTCCATCGGGGAACATGTTATTGCTTTAATTTTCCAATTGCTTTCTCTACGTGAAAAGTTATTTGCTGTTAACTTAAAGCCCTTAGATAGCGAACTGCTTTTTATAAGTGTGTCACTTTAGCCAACTGTATCCTTTTTATACCTCCAATGTAATGTGTAAAGTAATTTGTTAAACAATGAGTAGAAAGTTTGATATGAATGCGACATATCAGAATTTTTCACAGAACGGACGTTAGGCGCACACATAAACTCTATACCGATTTTAAAAATGTACTTTTTGGGGATTAAAGGACGTACTGGGTTAAATTAAGGACATGGCATAAAAGAAAAAGCATTGGGTATTTTACGCATGGGAATAAAGCATAAAAAATGCTGACGTTGATATTTCAGCTCTAATATTGCCTTAAAGATGACAAGCGCAGATTGTTACAAACTTCACGCCACCTCTTAAAACTTTTTGCAAGGAAACTTTCTCGTCTGCTATTGATTTCATCAGAGTGCTCCCAACATTTATTTTGAATTTTCTGTAAATAAACTTTGAAGTCTTCCTTATCCTCCTTGAAATGTATACCACTGACAGACAGCGAAAGATACACAAAAGCTTACTGCAAGAAGAGCGTAGGAATTCATTAAAATATACAGTTTGTGACATCCACTAGTTCTAAAGCACTCGCCACTGTATATTTAAACTTTTGTTCAAAGCTTTAATAAAGTTTTAAGAGACTTTTAGAGCTTTATTGTGATAGCAGAATATACCTCTTTAATGGTTTATTTAGAGGAATACTGTGTGTAAAAGTTTACTGAGAAACTGAAAGTTTATAGTCTAATTGGCGATGGATTGTTGTCGCTAACCAAACGCAACATTATTACACTAACATTAACACAATGTGTACATTAACACTTTTAAAGGTTCAACCGCACTAATTTGTCTATCCCTTCATCACGTGTATTCTACATTAATACTTTAATTTTTGACACGCTTAAGGAGTTCTGAAAATGTCACAAAAGAACCAAAAACTACATGCAGAGCAACATAGCATTATCCTAAATAATGCCGCGAGTGATTGTCAATTTATCTAGCGAATTTGACCATCACGAGTAGCATTTATTAAGACTATTTTACGAATTGTCAGGATGTTGTAGCCCATGGAATCTTATTTAAATGATATATTGTAATTACTAACCTCTTAAAAGAAACGTGAAGCAGATATACATACACTAGCGTCTGTTGCCACGGCCTTCTAAATTCTCATATTAATGCTTCAATTTGTTAAGATGTTGCCAACGTCAAAAGTTGGAGTATCCACCTATTTATAATTTTGTTAATACAAAATTTGTCAAACTGATTCCAAACGTACGATTAATGAGAGTCAGCCATAGTTGACATTTGAATAGCGGCTTTGTTGAGTCACATTACGATGTGCATTTGTTAGCATAATATAGCTACATTCTCTAACCTGATCATAACATAAGAGAGAAGCAGAAACGGCGAAATTCAAAGGAGGTGATAATGAAAGTGCGATAATTTTTTCACGAAGGAAGAATTTGAAACATGCACATGATTGTAGGATTTCAACCAACTCAGGTGTGAGTGGAATAGTCAGGATTATTTTTCATTCAGATAATCTATTTGATAATGAACATTAAAAGACAAAACAAAAAACAAGCAGGGATAGTTCAGAAACAAAACAAAATGTTCCTACAGTTTAAAACTAATACAATATTTTATATTATTAGGTTTCTATTAGCCAATAACAATCCTCACATATTGGGCATGTTCTAATGGGATGACATGAGAGCATCTTTGAAGAGTAACTCAGACGTAACTCTCAGAACACTTACAAATGCACTGTACGCATATATCTCCAGTGTATGGCTGATTTTCACTACCTAGTGATGTCATAAGTTCTGTCTGGGTAGCAAAACAAAGAATGACACTATCTGAAAGAGTTTCACACTCATTAAGTATAATATATCGAGTACAGAGAACAAATGACCAATCGTCTATAGCACATGTCCAAATTCTATACTGTTTACTTCAAATCTCGTTTTAAGCTTCCAGATTTCTGTGTGGTATCGAGAAAGCTTTACTCTCAATTATGTGTATATGTTTAATCTTATGAGCTGGTGTAGAGGCTTATGTTAACATACTCTACACGACGAGTGCAACAAATATGTCCAATACAATTATTGACAATGAAGAACAGTTTCACCGGAAAATATAATTTATGTCAAACATTTGGAGCCATCAAACTTCTTGACAAACGGATATAAATGGTTTATTATTTGACTAAACCTCGCACAAAACATTTTCAACAATGCTGTAATGCATTTCTACCTTAATACGAATGAATTTAGTCACAATTTAATTTACAATGTCATGCCAAGTTAAATTTCTAAGAGATATTTGACAACGTCATGTTACACACTGTTTGCACGACAGATAGTCAAATAATAAACCATTTGTATCCATTCATCAAGAAACTACATGTCTCCAAATATTTGACACTAGGTTCCTCCACCCTGTACTATACTGGATTTTTCAACAAATACCCATATTTTTATAGAATGAGCGGATGGGACGGGATCCTTTATTAAAATGACAACGAAATTGGTGTCTAATGGCCTTAAAACTATTATTGTTTTTGTAACAACTTTTCCTGCAACAGCATATTGTTGACCATTTCACTGATACATGTTTATTGAAGGGCATTGTCATAGTAACAGAATGTGCACGCAGTTTTCATGTTATTCATCAGTTATGAAAGACAAAAAAATCGCCGTTGGTCTACCAGACGCTGTACAAAAATGAATTATAACTGGTAGAGAAAGTGACATAATTGGTGCACTCAGATTTTTTAACGCACATTCCATTCTGTGGAAGAAGGGAAAACGCCAAAATCACTGTGCGAGATTTGCACATAACATCCGGTTTATTAACGTGCTGTTCAGCGCAGCGTTGTAATGGAACTGCTATTTCAACCTGATCCCTTGAAAGTTGATGCCTCTACATGCTAAATTAAAGTAGATTGATGAAAGCAGCCGTCATGCTGTTAAAATACTGTTGAAAATGAGATTAAAAGCTGGAAATGAAAAACATGGATGTAGAATTGCATGTTTTAAAAGTAAAACCTTAATCCGTGTTTGTAAACTGTTTTCATTCCACATGTATTTTATTTCACCATATATCTAACATATAAATAATGAAAATATATGTTCATAACGCAATACTAATATTTATCTTTTGCTGTCTCCATGCTTCACCTGAGGTGGAGTAAAAACGTGAAAATTCAATATAACGAGCACAACTGTGTGTTTTTCTCTATGCAGTATTTTTAATATTTAATTACATATTGTTAGAAAACATTTGTATGAAACAGATTTGTTCTAGTAATGTCTTGGATATCAAGAAATCACGATTTGGTCAACTTATAATTCAATATTATAAAGCCTTATTGTAATATATTACACTTGCACATGTGGGTGTTCATGTGATTTTCTCTCCTCAGTCTTCTACAAAGTATTCTTACAAAGCCTATTCTGTGTATATGGCCACCGTATGCGTGGTGACCCGGCCCCTGTGTCTCACACGTACGGCGCCCAACTCTACCTGTCGTACGTTTTGATTGGTTGTCCGCGATATGCTCCCGTCGCCAGTCCCTTGGCCTGGGTTTTACTCTGCGGTCCATTCTAGGCAACAACCCAGTCTCCGTAGATACGGTGCTGCGATACGTTCCCGAAATTGGGTTCACCAAACAAGTGTAACTTATGTTTTTAGTATTAGGCTTTTAATTTTACGATTTACAAATCTGCAATCAGATTTGTCTTGTTTTACTGTTTAGTTTTTTAAACCTTTACTGTTTTACCATTCACTTTTTAGCGTTTTAACCGTTTGGGGTTTCAACTGCTTTAGCGAATTTTAGTTTTGTGTTTTCGCTTAGCTTTTAACAAAAAGTTTGAGAGTGTTTTATCCTTCAAATTTGACTTAGGACACAAACGACCTAGCTGTCGACGGTGTATACAACATTTTTGATTTTTTCGAATGACGGTGTTGATTAAAATGCCATATTGAGATATTTTTATGGCAAACTAAATGTATATTTTTAATTTTCTGGCTATAACCTATGTAGGCCTGTTTACTGTGGATGAATTTTGCATAACTGGTAAACTGTACTTGATGGACCAAATCTGACTATACAAAAAACATAAATCTTTCTAAAATACACAATTTATGTCCGAATAAAGTTTGTTGCAGAGTGAACCATTTCGGAGACATTCTTTGTTATTTGTGTGAGTTTTACAGAACAAACTTTTGTGAAATGGAACATCGTTATTCATTTAACCGTGCAAAGAGAACGGAATTTAAAAGATATTCTCCTTGTGCCTACAAGGAAATAAGCAATAAGATCTTTCTGCAAAGTTTTATCTCAACTAACACGAAGAAGATTTAGGAATAAGTTTGTAAGAATGGTTAGTACAAGAGTAGGGAAAGTCGTATGAGCGCAATATATAATAGATTTTTTAAATTGTGACACTAAAACTTGGCGCGTTTGCTTTCGCTGTCGTCTTCCAAAAGGCTCTGTATTTTGTATTTTCTTGCGAGGAGTTCTAAAGGAAAACTGTCTCAATGGGGGATAGAGGAATGAAAGACGAAAATAGCCTGTTTTATATACTATATTGTTGAGTTAGTATCTGTAATCAGTCTGCACATAATCTTGTATTTATTAGCATGTTCATGTAGCTGTTTACGGACATGGTATGAAATTTATGCTCTTGATGATTCAGTTATTGCCACGCCCGTTTAAGACTTCGCTTATAAGCTGTGTATCATCTCATTAAATTACGATATGGCCGGATAGATCGTCAATCAAAACGCTACACGTCCGGCAGCATTCATCAAGCTAAATTATGCCGTCACCTGTAATAATGGCTATCAAATTTTGCGACGCCTCTTCGGACGTTTGCTCATAAATTACACAACGTAAATCCTTTAACAGTTCCTGCCGCGAATTGCATCCTTTCTGTTGGGATTTCCATTGGCAATAGGCCCAAGACCAGGCTGGCTCTAACATATCCTTGGTAAGCTCACATGAGCACGTATAGCATTTGTTCCGTATGATTAGCCGCTATTGGCTGTTTTCACGGATGATGGATTTGATGCGTACAGTAAGCACGGTTAATAGCGGGGTTAAAAAACAAATTGCTTTCCTGATCACCAACGATTATGAATACAAGGTAATGGCAACATTTAGGGCTATTTGATTTAAGGGAACACAACTGAAATTTAGTAGAAACCTCGCAAAAATTTACATTTTGTTTTGACTTTTTATAACACAAATAAAGGTATATAATGTAATACAATCAGCTTTAATTTGTTCTCCTTCTCAAACATGTCGCAATGTGATATGACATACTTACATCATACTGGCCCTGTGGGAAGAAAAATAAATACTAGGGCTCGGATTCTTAGGTGCTAAAAGCTTGGAAAGTATTTATTTTTTATGTTATCTTATTATCTTATTGCGCATTTTCTTTTAGGTGGAAGGGGAATATTAGAATACAGTAGGCTTTGTACGATAGTCAAATCTTTTAAAGCTTTGAGATTCCGTTCTCGTTGCACACTTAACATAAAAAAAAACAATGAACAACGATGTTCCATTTCGCGAAAGTTCTAAGTTTTCCGACACTCACACACATAACAAGCAATATCTCCGAAATGGTTCACCCTACAAGAAAATTTATTGAGACATAAATTGTATATTTTAGCAAGATCTACATTTTTGTACAGTAAGATTTGGTCTATCTCTAACGGTTTACCAGTTATGCAAAAGTCGTCAAGAATAAATATGACTACAGGGGCTATAGCCAGAAAATTCAAGATTAATTTTATTTGTCATAAAAATATCTCAAACATATGGCATTTTAATCAAAATCCTTAGAGCCATTTTAAAGAAAATGAAAGTGTTCGAAAAATTTTCCATGTAAAGGGTAGTTTAGAGTGATCTTCGTGTCGCATCCCTGAAAGACATTAAACTTAAATACCAACTTTGGTTTTTAACCGATTTTTCGTTTTTGAGTTATGCTGTCCGCAGACGCACACACTAACCTTTATCTAAAAATGCTTTTTTTTTTTGGATTCAGGGAGTCTCAAAACATATATTTCCGGTGAAATCTCGACATCGAATTTTTGGGTGGAATACAATACTTCCCCTACTTACCAGTAGAGAAAGTAAAAATATGTATTTACCTAAAAATCCGAGCCCTAATAATTACTAATGACGTATACACAGCCGCAGTGTCACACTGTGGACCAATTTTTCACATTTTCTGACCCCACCATACCAGTTATGCATTAAAACACACATACTGACCTACAATGATAATTTATAATATAAACTGAAGAGGAAATTCCAATTGATACGTCTACAGGAAAGCTGAAACGTTTAATTCTGTGGAAACTTTCAACAATTAGTCTATTGTCCAATCTAAGTAGCTTACCAGCAATGCCGGTTATTTCATTTAACTGAAGCAACTGTAGTTTCCATATAAATATGTATTCAGGAACACAAATATTACTTTTTCGGTATGCACTGTTGAATAGCTGATTATATCAACACTACTAAATATAGCATTTGTGACGCGAGTAAAGGGTTACATGGCAACAGGTCATTTTGTTTTTTCAGCTTACTTCATTTGACAGTACTTGCATATGTCCGAGTTCATTGGGTTAACCTGAATTCATGTTGGCGTGTGAATTTTTACCAGGCTTTAAATGAGCTAATTGGTTTAAAGAGCAAATGAGATAGCTTGATTAATGTTTTGGTTTGATGTACTGTAATTAAAGTTGGTGTTCCATTGCTACTTTTTTAGTGTTTGTCTATGGAATCATCATTTTATTATCAAATTGTTTAGGACTAGTTTTGTGAAAATCAGAAGCAAAGTATTTTTACAGGTTGCTTGGGGTGGAGGATGTAACAAAAGACAACGCAACAAATTTCACTGCTGACAAAGGTCTTATCAACCTTGATACGAAGCTCTAATACTACTTGACTGTTCACACAAATTCCAACACTTCACTCACTCAAAACAGTTCCAACACTGACTCGCTTTATAGTCGACTGCTGGCGAATTCTCTGGAAAATACATCTTTTCTCGAGAAATTTCTCGTAAACGAGCCCAGCAGTGAAGAGCCTGTAGAAAGGTATAGGATTGCTTGGTTCTTTGTCCTGACCACTCCATTATCGTCGGTCCGCGTATTTACAAGCAGTGGTGTGAGGTAGCTAACACCGAGCTTCCCTTTGAGACGGCTGCTGGCCGGCGTCACAATATTTCCTAAAATTGTCTCTTTTCTTTATTAAAAGGTGGCACGTGTAAAACAAAATCGCAACATGCTTTACTACTCCCAGTTTGTCCAAATCGACCCGACACTCCATATGCGCAAAGAGGAGGAATTAGAAGTGACTGGAGTGGTGGGAAACAAGCGAGTGACGTCATGGCATTAAAAGGATCTATAATAATTTGTGAACCACCTCTTAAAGTTGTTTTATATGAACTTGTGTTCTTATTATTTCAATCATTTTTGGTTTACCCTGTTGTTTAACCATTTTTATGTGTGTCAAGAACTTAATTTAAGTTAGTATTCTTTGTTACCGAGCGGGATGCTCAGGCGGCAACATCTGTGGCCCGCATTCGGGAGGTCAGGTTTCGATTCATGGGGCCGCGCACTCTGAAATGGGTTTTTTCGTGGTTTCCCGTGTCACTTATGCGAATGTTGGGGTGTATTATTTCAAACCACGTTTTCCTTTCCATTATTTCCCTTCATTCCATTTCCTTATCATCTTTCAGGTGTACTTTCATGCGTGTAATGTTGACAGTGCCGGACAGACGGCGCTGGTAACTGCTGTTCTCGGCGCTAGGTGGCGTTTGGCAGGCCTTGTCCTCCGTCGGGCCCTCAGTGTTAGTGACTTCCGCGCGTCTCTGTGGTCTGTACAGCTGCGACTCTGTGTGGCACCTTCAGTTCCCTCATTTCATCCCTGCCTCCTGGGGCATGGTAGGTCTGTGTAGGTTGGTGTGAGCGAGGTGTCCCCCTCTGGGCCTGTACCATTTACCCTTCTACTGTTCTGTTATTTAGGTAATCTACACTTGTAGAGAGATTTATTAAATGCATATCGTTGTGTTATACGATATGAATCATTCGCTCATTTCTTGCCATGATTATTTAACCAAGATCCACCAGTACCAGGTGCTAGTGTTGCCATGGCAGTCACTGTCCAGGTTTTTCGGTGTATCCCTTACAGTTAATTGAAACGGGGGTGGCAGGAACGAACGTTCTAGTTGTGTATGCAAATTGTCTGGTCGCATGGGCACGCCGCGAATTTAAAGTGGAAGAGAAGGAGTGGGTTCTTCACGGTTCATGGGTTGCGTTTATTTATTGTGATGTATGGCAACACCGCTCCAATTGTGGAAAAGCAGGCAAAGTGTAATCAATGTATTAAACTGACTTATCATCCCCCTTCCTCATGAACCAGGTTTCGATTTCCAAGCTGATTAAACGCCTCTCTCCGGTACACAAACGTGAACCAATCAAAGATACGTTTTTCCTGTGTTCTACAGTGGAAAGGCAAATATCTGCTCTTTGGCTTTCATGCAAATTGCACAGCACTTGTTGGAGTTCTGGCTAGCGATTGCACAATCCACCATTCGAGAACTTTGTGCGTATGTGAGTGCTTCAACCATATGGAACATTTCTTGTATTGTGTACACTATGAGGAAGATTATTAAATTAGGTTGCCAATATACGAAAATTATCTATTTGTATATGCTTCTTTCAATTATGTATATACCTACAGCATGACAGACTACAGCCGTTATCTTCTTCGGAGACAGTTTAATACAAGGATAAATGAAACATTTTAGCCCAATTGTGTGCACTCGCAGGAGTTTCTCCACTCACTCTTGTACAAACGCTCATTTTTCTATCTATAATGTTAATTGAGATAAACAATTGCAGAAACAGTTTCATTGCATATTCCCTAATAGTTGCAGCGATGTTTGAAGAGCTGGTCGCTATGTAATGGCTTGAAATTTCGTTCTCTTTGTAGGACCAGAAGGGATAAAACAATAATAACTTCCTATGTTAGAAACGTTCAAGTATTTTAAGGTTCAAGGAAGTCCACAAAAAGAGCATTTTAATCAAAGTAATTGGAGTTGTCTTTGGGAAAGTAAAAAAAAAAAAAAAAAAAAAAAAAAAAAAAAAAAAAAAAAAAAAAACATATAAAGTAATTTTGGGTTGCGGGGATTCTCTTGTAAATATTGGTATCGATTTTTCGTTTTTGAGTTAAGCTCTTATACTACATGGACGTTTTATTACTTTTTTCCGTTTTTTTAATGTTTCACGTTTCGGATCAAACGTGAAACAGGAAATATCTCTTCATATGAAATCTCCATATCGGATTGTTGGGTACAAGAATATATCTTCATCTTCAGAGGTTCGACTAATGGTGAATTTCGAGCAAAATCCATACTGCGTCATTGTCGCCCATGTTAGCGAATGCGGCGGCGAGAGAGGAGAGCTCTTCGGAGTCAAGTGTAGGAGAATGCTGTTAGCAGTTAGTTCTAAGTCTGTATAGGTGTGTACAGTCACCGTTGACAGTTATGATGTGTCATCAGAGAGAGTTTTGGACATCTAATGTCGCGTCGGAGTTATTTCAGTGTTGGGACAGTTGTTTGTGTGAACAGTCGAGCAGTATTTGAGTCTTGTGTCAAGGATATAACTGCTGTGAGCTGTAAGATCACGACGAGGTGTAAATTGTGTTAACGATAAAACAAAGAAGACTGCTTTTGTGCTTCAATTTTGAAAGCGAAATAAGGTGACCCAAAAAGTAACTGAAAATGCAATTTGTCACTATGGTGTCAGAAGTGGTATCGTCATTTTGTTACAATATTGTGACATTGGTGTCGTACAGCAATATACGGACGAGAAGGGTTCCGGGCGGCCTGGAGCGGTTGTACGAATGCGTGGCCGTGGCGCCGTGATAACAACAAAAGGGGCCGAGAAGTTTGTCATTCATTCTCGCTGAGTCATTGTGCACCTATGCATGGAAAGATCTCGAAAGGTCGCGTGACATCGACTCCAGCATAAGTAGGTCTCCAGACTGTGCGGGTAATGAACAGTTTAGTTTTGAGTCAATTTGAGCTGTTTAGTTGTGTCTCGTGTACAGTGTTTTCAGTTACGTGAGTGAGTTGGTCAGCCTGTCAGTGAGTATGTATGTGTCGTGGAGTCATTGTATCGTAATAGTCAATATATAAGGGACAGAGAAACTGGAGAAAGTCATTGAGAGACAGAAAAATTGTATCAGAAGAACAATTGTGATAGCAGAAAGGACTAGAAACTGTGTTAACAACGAGAAGAAAATTGCACATTTATAGTAAAGTGGTAAAAAATAACCAGATTTTGGATTTTGCTGTTTTGTTACAATACCTTATGAGCTGTTTTCAATAAACATACCACAATAATTCTCATATTTTGCTCTACCTCCATTCTTGAATTTTGTTTTAATTGCTGAAATACGAGAGGAAGCAATAATTAAATTGCAAAACTTTATTAAGAGTATATTTGGCTATAAAATACTTTGTTGGATTAAAACTCCAGGTAATTATTTTTTATACGAAGAACAATATCAGAGAGAGGCGAACAAAACACAGGTAGCTTTTTTACCTTCAGTAATTTTCTCAGATGTTGCGAATTGCTTCTCATTAACAAGTCTGAAAGAGGGTGGGATTACATTAGAATAATTGTATTTCTGTAAAAAAGAAAGCGTGGAGTAGGGACTAAGGGACCCAAAGGCCTGAATAACGGCACCGGTTTATGTTTGAATAATGGCTATTGGAGAAAAAAGAGCGAATTACTTGCAAGAAAGTGCCCAGTGTTAAAAGGCTTATTTGGACTTGATAGTTTGTGCGTACGTATTAGTCAACACACTGTAAATTTCTGCGTAGCGTTTAATCCTCTTCCGGGGTAATGGGTATCCAAACGGAATCTCTAATGCAGTTAATGGCGATGACCTTTGTCTTTATCCTGCGGCACAGGGGATCACAGCAAAGGCAATGACAAATTGCCTGTTTGTTTACCAGCTTAACAATGCGATTCTTGACCTAAGATTTAGAGTGTGCATTTAAATGACTTGGTTTTGCATTCGGTACAGTCACGTACACAAAATCATGTCGATCTCACATTTCGTATGTCTGTCACAATTGTTATGCCTTCACTACATCGGTTTCCGAAGTAGACTCTGTTTTGCTTGCGGCTCTGTTGAAGCTCCATGGTTTCATTCCAGGCTCAAGGGTGACGATTTTAAACCTCCGTTTGTACATAAGGACCTGGGAATCCTCGAGGTTTATTACACCTCACTCGATTGGTTGCTGGAGCGACAACCCTAATCGTGTATTTCGTTAGCTGCAAGAATAACCAACCGGTTGTTAGGTGTCGCACAGGTCAACCAACCCCTGCACGCCTACTCTCATTACCAGGGAGCGGGGTTTTAGTGCGAAATCCATCAAGTTAACCATGCACTTACAACGGGAAGTGGAAGCGCCGGCCGGCGACCTTGCAGAGTGTAAGGCAGTACATTCCTCACGCTACCTGCCGGCTCTATACTCCGCTCCCTGCTTATTTCATATTGCTGGCATTTGTTCTTCAATGACAGTTGCGCAATATTGCATTGCCATTACAAGTACTGTGTTACCAATTCTCACAAACACGAGTAAAAGGTATGATCTACAAAATAAATTCAATTCTGAAGACTGTAGACTGAAAACGAGATGTTTAGATTCAGCAACTGATCGTGAAGCGAGTTCAAATATAAGCAGATGGCTGCAAAAGAGACGTCACTCCTAAGACTGAACTACCTGTATTCACTGCGCATGCGCGAGAGTTATGGGCTCACTAGCTGTCCAGATAACCACTGCGCAACCAGGCTTCACCGGCACAGGAGAACTCACTGAAGTTTAGAATAATGTTGGCTATTTTGACTAATAAGCTGATTCTCCTATATGAGGGGAGAGGAAGTAGGGAAATGACTTGCCTCCTTGAGAGTACTGTTCCCTAGAGCTGCTCTACTCATTGTAAGATGCGAAAATAAAAATCCAAAGCTTTCTACTTACACATCTGACTGCCATATAGCTTTCACGAGTCTTAATTCTGTGTGGGAGGACTGAAAAAATCCAGAAAGAAAAGTTAGCTGGGGAGAAATTTCTCAAAACATTTACCTCTCAATCTCTGGGTTATTTTTAATGGCAGGAGATTTTCTTTCTCTAGAAGGGCACTATGCAGAGTTGTGGCTGCTGTATTTATGATTTTCAACGGGTTTCTTAAATGCATTAACACAACGATGACGCTTGGAACAGTTTTTCCCCGCATAAAGGGAAGTCACGCGATACTGAGAGTGTGTTTATGAAACGAACTTGCTTAATGAAGGCATATTCCCGTTATCAAAGCGGCATGTTTACTTCAGAGATCTTTGCAAGCACTTTAAAATAAAAGAAAGGCCTGGCTTTAAAAGGTACTCCTCCAACAAAGGGTAGAGAGTGGCTTTTGTGGACGGAGGCAGCACTTAATTTACTCCCCCACATCCATCCACCTTGATTGCTGAAAGGCTCTTTGCCCCGCAACGGACGTGTTTTATTACGTCAGAAGAGTTAGAAGCGGAACTGGTCGACCTCCTCGATAGACAAACACTGCTCTGCGATTTTGTTTGTAAACTTCTCCTTGTTCCCAAGTTTACACAGAGCCCTAGTCAATTAATCCAAACATTTATTTGTTCAAGAGGAGACTTGTCCCAACCACATCTGAAAACCCTTGTTATGTCTTGGATTCCCCCCACCACTTGTACACTTTATGGTTCAGAGTTCATCAATGTTCTTCTAACTATCCTCATTCAAGGGGACAGAGTACACCGAAAACAGTTGCTGTGTATTACCCATCAGATAGAAGTTTAAAGTCTGTATGACGTCATTGTTAGAGTGAAGTTCTTGAAGGAAGTGTCAGCTCTAAGGTGAAAGACGTAACTTAGTACACGTGTTGCGGAGAATCTGCCTAGTAAGCACTGCGTTAAATCCACCCTAACCTGTAGACCAATTAACATGCCTCACAATGCCAGACGCATTTCTTTATTTTACTTATAATGAGACATTCTTTGTTTCATGCCCAATTACTTATACGATAATTAAACTCTTTATCTTAATTTTACAGTGAAAATTATTTCTTTCCCCTCTTATAAAATTCTGACTTAATTATAAACTATATTTATTCGACTTTTACTTTTTGGGTATTTCGTGAAGAGAGGTGAACATACAATTACAGGCACGGAACAAATAAAGAATTGTTAGCTTACTTTCCCATTCGGGAAGCCCCTCTGCATATCCTGTACAATCTGAATAATACACGAGTATGATGGAGTAACAGTATCAGAAAGGTAACACAATTTTTTTCCCGTCAAATACATAAATAATTGTTCAGATCAGTGAATTTGTTGCTGCCAAAGGTAAACTCAATATCAACATTCGGAAAATCAGAACAGAATTTTGAATCACACGTGACTAATGCCAAATCACATTATGTTGAATGTGCATGATTGCACATCAATTTCTGCTGCTATCTTTCTTATTCCCCATCACGGTTTGAACATTTTACTGGTCTGTTACGGCTCCAAATTGATGCTGTTTCCGTCTTCCCTAGATCTCACCAAGTTTAATTCTTCCTTGTGGTGAATAGTTGTATGTTGCCTTTGGTATTCTGTTTTCAGTTATTCTTATTAGGTGTTGTTACCAGTTTGTTCTATATTTCACTATTGTTGTATTTAGTTCCTCTTCTTTCTTCTTCACCTGATTACCCTCCCTTTATGTAGGACTTACACCCCCTAGGACTTATAAGCCAGTGCCTAGAGTCAGACGCCTGTCGGGGAGCAAAGAAACCTCTGGACCGGACAGAGTGAAGACCTGGAAGCGTGTGATCAGCCAAGCACTAGGTATGAGAGTGAGGAAGAGGATGATATCGATGATTGGAAAGATGATAATGGAGCAATTAGTGGAATGAGTGGCGGGGAAAACTGGAGCACCCGGAGAAAAAAACCGCCCTGACGCCGCTTCGTCCACTACAAATACCACTTCTATTGGTTTGTTTATTAATATTACCTTTGAATTGAATGAGAACTCTTCAAAACCATCATTCCTTATTTTTCAGATAATGTTTCCATATATTGTTTTGATATTTCGTTTAATTTATATAGCATTCTTTGCAGTTCTTGTGCTTTTGTTATTAAAATCTTGTCATCCGAGAAGGCTAATATTTTTATTATTAAATTTCCTAAGTTAATTCCTCCCATTGTTGTTTGCTTGCATGATCTTATCATGTGTCAAAATATATATTAAACAGAGTGGTTGACACTGTACAACCTAGTCTAGCTCTTCCTGTTATTTTGATTGGTTCCTTCGATTTATTTTTTCGTTTAGTGCATTCCACAATTTTGGTCTACAGAACTGAAATTACAGCTGTCTCAATGTCCAAATCACAACACACGATCTCTTCACTATACAAAGTCACGAAGTGTCGTACAAACGATGGAAATAAGTTTAATTCGAAATAACAGATCCTGATACTGTTTTTACTTTCTCTACTCGTAACTAGAGGAGGTATTGTATTTCACCCAAAAATTCGATGATGAGATTTCACCGGAAATATGTCTTGAGGCCCCCTGAATCCAATTAAAGCATTTTTACAAAAAGGTTCGTGTGTTCTGTGTTTCAGTCTGTGGTGCACTCAAAAACGAAAAGTCGGTTAAAAGCAAAGTTGGTATTTAAGTTTAATGTCTTTCAAAGAAGTTACACGAAGATTTTGAAGAAAATTCTTCCACCCTAAACTACCCTTTACATGGAAAATGTTTCGAAAATGTTGATTTTCTTGAAAATGGCTCTAACGATTTTGATTAAAATGTCATATGTTTGAGATATTTTTATGAGAAATGAAACATATCTTGAATTTTCTAGCTATAGACCACGAAGTCCTGTTTACTCTGAATGACTTTTGCATAACTGGTAAACCGCAAGAGATAGACCAACTCTTACTTCACATAAAACGTAGATCTTGCTAAACCACACAATTTATGTTTGAATAATTTTCGGAGATATTCCAGGTTATTTGTGTGACCCTTGGAGAACTTATATGTACTTCTGTCAAATGGAACATCGTTATTCATTTTTTATGTATTAACCGTACAAAGAGAACGAAATTTGAAAGCTTTAAAAGATTTAACTATTACTCAAAACCTTCTGTACTCCCATATTCTCCTTGCTTCTACAAGAAAATAATAAGATAATTTCTGCAAATGTTTATCTGTATTAACATGAAGATACAGGAATAAGAGTTGGTAAGAATGATTAGTACAAGAGTAGAGAAAGTCATGTGAGTGCAACACCTAAGATTATTTATAATAGTACCTTTTTACTTAACAGAATATTTAAAATATTATAACTTCTCACACCAATTTTACAGCAGTTGGAGGTGTGAATTAAAGTTAAATGAAGAAAACTCTATTCATTTTAAAGTTATATTAATTGTGACTACAGACGCAGACTCGAGGTTGTGAAAAACTGGGATAACATTTACGGATTCTCAGATTTATTATCCTTACATATTTGGGTTGCATAAATGACCTGATTTGCTTAATTTTTGTAGTAAAATAAAGTCTGACTTTTGAAAGGAGATAGATCACAGCCGTCAGCTTGTTCACGTTGAAAGCTGCAGTGTTTTCAAGAAGTAGATAGCAAGTTACGCACGCTCCCGTTCTTTAACCCTCAAGAATTGGGACATATAAATAAGCTTTCAGGTTTATCTTAAACCAGCAAAAAACATGCAGATATAATCTGTATTAGCCTAGCTTCAGAATAAAATTAATAGTTTGTTCGCAATATGCTTCGGAACAAAAGTAATTTGTTCTCACTGGGAAAAAGGTAATGTGTTCTAAATACGAATTCACCGTAATTTTAAGAAAACTTGACCTCGTTTATATTCACCATATGTGTAATTCCTTATTTACCTCGATTAAACGCTAAAATTAGTTATTCTCACCGCCTACTGGGAAAATAAATCTTAATTAAAATGTACGAATGTGATTGTAAGTTGTTTGTTTTTAAATCACTATTAATATTAAACAATATTGAATAAATTATTTCTCAGAATACTCCAAACAAATTCCACCCGAGGTTTTCACATTTGGGATAATTCTTCTCGCGTTTCGCGTTCGCAAAATTGGCATCAAATGAAACTCTATCGATTACTGCAGACAATTTCATACATGGGGCGTTAAATTATCATATCTGGTAATTCTTTTGTTTAGTCGGTGTCACCAATTGTATCCCATAAATCGCGAAAAAAAAAAAAAAAAAAAATATTACACGGTAAAAAGAGCACTCCATTTCAATTTGACAACTGCTTTTAATGCTGTTTTAATAAATAATTAATGCATTTTTTGAAAGAAAGGTTATTTGTGAAAGTTAAAATTAAAGTGAGATTAATTTGAGATTTTAAACTGGTTTTCTGTTATGCCAGCAAGAGAATATTGAAATAGTCTTGGGTTTCGTCTCCCTCAGTTGGCAGTTATGAGTAAGTCGAACTACATTAATCAAAATTAATACTGTGACATTGGGTCGTTCAACAATATACCGGCAAAAGGAGGCCAGGTGACCTTGGATACGACGAGTGGTTGTGTGTGTGCGTGACCGTAATACTGACGGCGAGGCGTGGAGGAGGTCCGGGGCTACAGGACAACTAGCGACTGTGTGATCGAACAGCGATAACACCAGAAAATTCTGGCTACTACTTTGCTGACTCATGCACACGTGCAGTGGAAAGAAGTCAAAGGAGGTTACCTTACGTCGGCTCCTGTATAAATAGGACAGGCAGTGTGCAGTTCAGTTATAGTTTTAGAGTCAGAGTTTAAGTAGTTGTTTAAATCGTCGTGTTTTACTTACGAGAGTGAGTCGGCCAGCCTGTCAGTGAGTATGTATGTGTCGTCGAGTGATTGTATCGTAATAGTAAATATATAAAAGAAAGTGAAACTGGAAAAAGAGATTGAAAGACTGAGAAAGATTATCGGAAGAATAACTGTGAATTGTAATAGATAAAACCATAAACTATGTAAGCAACGGGAAGGAAACTGTGCATTTATAGTAAGATTTAGAGGAAAATAAAGTGTTAGAAAAAGCAAACGCACTTTCCATTTCACCGATTTTGTTACAATATATTGTAGGCTAGCTTTTATAGAACTTAACATTTTATGGCCAAGCCCTTGCGATATAATATTTAAATTCATATCTTATTTCTAAAGTAGTACAGATAAATATCATTCACCGGTCTGATCTTCCCAGATAAATTCCATTGGTCCGCTGGAGAATCTATCGGTTAGGTCAGACGTCTCATCATATTACTTGTGATAAAACTGTTGCTTGAAAAATATTTTAGTATAGTATGAAATATATATCACACTTTTGCTGAAAATAAATGTTAAATATTTCGCCTCTCGTGTTTGCAGAAATCGAAGTAGATATATACACTGGTACAAAATATGTAACTTCATACATTTTGCTCTCTATAAATTACATTACAGTGGTTTCATTTCACAATGAAATGTTTCATAAAATGTGAAGCATAAAGCAAACATTCCAACAGAAACAACGCCTCTATTGAAGGCATTTTCCAGGTAAAACATTAACCGCTGTTACTCCAGCCATTTGCAATAATCGAATACCATTCTCGCCAGCAGCGAAAGGATGTAATATTAATCAACGATACATGGGCTTATCCCAAAAGATAACATAGCGCCGTGTCAGAGTCCTAAGCCCTAAGAATGCTATATTCCATGATATAGTGTTGTAGTGACCACAGCTTAACAAACGAAACTGTTGACCGTGGGATTACGTAATTACTTGAATATAACACCAAGGAGTGTGGTGGGAGGGAATTTAACGGTCATAAACATGCATTCCACGTCTTTCTCTACCAAGTACGACTTATTTTCATGCCTATACTACAGTAAAGTTAGTCATATAAAATTGTATTTCTTATGGGAATATAGTACAACAATTTACAACAAAAATTGACATTTGCATTCCATGGCTTTAAAAATACCTAGGGGACATAAATTGCAAAAACCTTTTTGACCTTTTATTTTTTCTACTACGTATAGAAATTAGGGAAGGTATTGTATTCGATCAAAGATTTCGATGCCGAAATTTCTCCGGAAATGTTTTAATGCACCTGAACAAAAAAAGTCATTTCCACAAAAAGTTCCGCGCGTGTGTGTGTGGCGGGGGGGGGAGTGGTCGTGCGTATGTGTGTGTACAACATTGCTCAAAAACGAAAAGTCGGTATTTAAATTTAGTACCTTTCAAGATGCAATACAAAGATTTTGAAGAAACTTCATCCACTTAAACCATCCTTCATATGTAAACTTTTTCGAAAACTTTTGATTTTCTCTATAGTCTTCTAAAATTTTACCACAAATGCATGGCTATTTTCTCATCGTTCACACAGTATACGGTTGTTCAAGTTATCACAACTCACAATTTTTACTTCTCATAACCTTGTTCAGTCCTAAGTGTTTTTTCCACGTCCTCTGGCTATCACATAATTACGACGTCACAATCACTCACGAAGCTCGTTGAGTCTTCTTACGACGACACACATCACAGCTGTCTCACACTTCCTAGCTCAATGACACACTGACCGACTCATATGCGAAACCCAACTCGGAAACTCTCTCTTCTGTTATTCTCTGGCATACTTATATACTGGGGATGACGTCACACGGACCTTTCTACACACAGAGACACGTGCAGAAGTCTCGAGAACATACCTTTTGTTCCTGCCGTTTCGATTGTTAACACACAGCAGTCCCGCGAGACATGCCGGTCTTGAACGTCTTTGCCCGCTCGCCGGCACATTCAGAATAAACGTTTTTCCTTTTGCATTTTAAGGTTATTGAAAATTATTTTTTCACCGTATTCACATGATATAGTTTTCATCCAATTCTTCTGTAATTTGCATGTAGATTCGCATAACACAAAGAAATCTGTCATTTATTTTTTTCTTTTAAACGAATTTTGAGTTATTTTTTAAAGCTATATAAAACTTAAAAATACAAATTTCAAATGAGTGAATTTCAAAATTATTTTTGTTGAACTAAGGCTAGTAAAACAATATTATATGACAAATTTGTACGTAATTATCAGATAAATATAATATACTCTTTAAAACGGATAATTTTTAAGAACTGCATCGTGTAGGGTATTTGACATTGGACAGTAAAATCCAGAATTAACAGCTGATGACTAAAAGAGATATCACACTGATATTTAAAACCCTGTAATGTTGATTTAAGACAACATGGAAAATTTATCATCAGCTAAATCGGCTGAAAACTTTAGAAAATCACATTTTCAGTGGTGTGTCCCCTTATAATGTTTCACTTATAACGTTCACTAATGCTTACTTATAATACGTGTTACTCTGATCCCTTGGAAAAGATATGTCAAAGGTCATTCACGATCTTTAGTTTATATTGCATCCACATGACAAGTAGTAACTGTTACATGAATAAGTGACAAGTAGAAATAAACGGGAAACAGTTGGAATTGATTACGTGTAATATTTTTAGTTTTAAGAAGTATTATCTTTCTTTAATTTAAGAGAAGGTAAAATAAAGTATGTTTACATTCCTTAAATTAAACAATCAATGATATTTTTGTACGAAGTAAAATGCACCCTCAATTCTGAACCATTTTTCAAGAATTAACGAAGTTCAAATAAGTGATTCTACTTGGTACCATACCTTTTATTCCATGTAAACTTTAACGCACTACACAAAGAAAAATTAAATTAAATTTTACGTACCCCTAAGAAGCCTTCGCGCACACCTGAGTTATAGATATAGAAAAAATATATTAATAATTTAAAAAAAGGCTTGACATAGGACATTGAACTTTTATGTATACCATCTATTTTACGATCTGAGAGTATGGAAAAATTCAAAGCAGCCAGAAAAAACTATGGATTTTTTAATTTTCACAGATATTCACAGATACATTGCCTTTAAAGATCTTCAAATTATGTCCTAAAATCAGATGATCAGGTATGCAACCTAGTTATTGTGTGCTTTTTAATTTCACCGTCTCGACACTCGACAGGGGTTACCCCAAAGATTCAAGCGGACGAAAGTTGAAAATACAGCTTTTAACACGATTAAGGATATTATTTTAAAGGATAAATGTTTACAAAACCTCATTTTAGCCTTCATCTTTAAGCCTTTAGCTTTAAATCCCTTCCAATGACCAGTAGTTTTGGCCAGGTTAATGTTCCTTGTGCTTGTATTTCATTTTTCTGCCGTACGCGTGTTGGTAGTATGGGAATCAATGCGCAGGCGCGGCCGGAAGGGAGGTTGAATACTACACAAGGAACGCACGACAGTGTATGAATACTGCACGGCCGTGCTGTTTGGCCACATCCGTTTTTCTTTCTGCCCATCCCCCAGAAATGACGTTGTGGGGAGAGCAGGAATATTTGTGACTCTCGCGCAGCTCAAAAAATGCAAATGCTGAAAATACAAGGATCTCGTGGAAATTATTCATACGCTAGCTACATCATGTATTTTATGACGAGAGCAGCGCTCCCGGTGATTTGCTGCCTGCATTTGCAAAGGTCGTAACTTTGATTTCCGTTTGCTGGGCAACCGAAATGCTTTAATTGTTCTCTGGGGTCTTCAGTCTTCATGTGGAGTCACAACACGCGCATGTACAAACAAAACTATGGGTTGTTTCATTTTTACTTTCTCTACTGGTAAGTAGAGGAACTATTGTATTCCACCCAAAAATTCGATGCTGAGATTTCACCAGAAATATATGTTTTGAGGGCCCCTGAATCCAAAAAAAAAGCATTTTTAGAAAAAGGTCTGTGTGTCTGTCAGTCTTTCGACACCATAACTCAAAAACGAAAAGGCGGTTAAAAACCAAAGTTGGTATTTAAGTTTAATGTCTTTCAAGGATGCGACAGGAAGATGTTGAAGAAAATAGCGCACCTAAACTACACTTTACATGGAAAAGTTTTCGAAAATCTTTATTTTATTGAAAATGGCTATAACGATTTTGATTAAAATGCCATATCTTTAAGATATTTCTATGACAAATGAAATGTATATTTTGAATTTTTTGGCTATAACCTATGGAGTCCTATTTACTCTGGATGACTTTTGCATAACTGGTAAACCGTTAGAGATAGACCAAATCATACTATACAAAAATGTAGATCTTGCTAAAACACACAATTTATGTCTCAATAATTTTTTTGGTAGAGTGAACCATTTCGGAGATATTCCTTCTTATGTGTGTGAATTTCGGAAAACTTCAAACTTTCGTGAAACAGAACATCGTTGCTCATTTTTTAATATGTTAAGCGTGCAAAGAGCACGGGATCTCAATGCTTTAAGTATTTGACTATCGCTCAAAGACTACTGTATTTTAATATTCCCCTTACACCTACAAGGAAATAAACAATAAGATAATTTACACAAATTTTGTCTCAACTAAAATGAAGAAGATACAGGAATACGAGTTAGGAATGGTTAGTACAAGAGTAGAGAAAGTCATGTGAGAGCAACACATCAGATTTTTTACTTTCTTTGCTATGTAGTTACAGTAAATAGTTGAAGCATTGTATTAGACAAAACACAGGTAGGGAAAGTAAAAAAGTTTTTATTTATTTCAGGCTTAAGTCGTTTTCCTGCCTTTATCCTTATAAGGAAGAACAACATGGCAAACCCAAAGTTAACGATAAATCAATTCCGATGAGAATTGTTCCAAAATAAAAGGCAACAGGCACTGATGTCACAATGATGTTAAATTGGAGGGAAAAAATTCTCACTGTGAAATTTAGAACTTCATATTGTTTTCTCCCACTCCAACCTTTATAATTTATGAACTTTTTTTAAAACATCTCAGGGGAGAAATGCACGCCTATACACCTTGCTGGTTAATGAAGGAGACTCCGTCCGAGCTAGGTATGATTAAAAAAATAAAAAATAAAAAAACCGAAGGCTAAACCAGGAATTCGGATTACAGAAATTAAATTAGAGTTTACCCTGAGCTGAAATCTGGGTAGGATTGGAAGAGGATATTTATGATCTTGATCTTTCACAGAAAATGGGAAACTTTAATTTGATAGCCGAAACTTTAATTACATTTTTCTCTTCGCCTGAGTGAAAACAAAAGTATAGTAGCCTGAATCAAAGTTGGGGTTAGTCACTCTTGTAGACTAAGAATGTTGTGTTACACAAAATTTAATAATTATTTATAAAGAATATGAAAACTTAAAACGTTTTGACATTTAATTACGTGAGATATGTTATATGCAATCAATTATATTTTGAAAGTTATTTTGCTTTCAAAATTTTGTCTCATAACACCATTAAACTTGTAACTTTTAAGGTGCTGTAGAAATTAGCAATTTCAAGACCTAGTAACCTTATATTTATCACCGATAACGGAATTACTTATTGGTATGATTAATAATTTTATAAAGATTTGAAATTTATGTCTTTTCTTTCATGTGTTATAGAAGCTTTCTACCATGACTATTTTACTTCAAAGAGGCGCTGAATAATCATATACTATTTATAATTAGGTTATTTTTTTATTTTTGACGAATTGTCACAGGCCATTCATTTGTTTAGCCAATGTTGCCAACGATATTCCCATAAATTGTTGAAATGAACTTAACATAATCGATTAACACTTTAATTCGAGAACTGTACTTTTAACAATTGTACTTCTAGTAATTAATGTAATTTTATAGAAGAAAGGTTATTTGTTAATGTCAAAAATAAATTTAGAGTAAGTGCGTGGTGTTCAGTTCCCGTCGACAACTTGGTCATTCGGGCCAAAATAATGTGAGATTTATTTGAGGTTATAACTGGTAAGACATATTACATACAAACGTAGTAGATTAGCATAAAATTAAAATGAAAATTGGAATGAAAAGTGAAAAAGATGATGAGCCCTCCCCTTATTAATGAAATAAGCAAATACAGGCTGAAGAGGGTGAAATAAACTCTGAAGCAGCTATGGATGAGGCTAAAAAAAAGCTGTAGATTTCTTTAAAACACACAATTTATTTGAAATAATTTTATTTCTAGCATCAGTCGTCTCATGGATGCTCGTCATTGTTGGTTTATAAGTTTCCAATGCTTTGTTATTTTAGGGTACACTAAATGTTCTACTGTTTTTTGTGTTATCAAGGAAAGAGCATGGAATTTGAAGCCTAGTATACGTGCACAGTTTTTAGACATATAACGAAACTTGTAATATTATTCTATTGTGTCTCTGAATTTTAAATATAAAGAGAAATAAGCTTTTGCAAAAATAGTTTGTAAAGGTTACACAAAATAAGCGATACTGGGTAGAGTGTAATGTGAATGTAACATATACATTGCGAAGTTGTAATGGAAGGGGTAACATTTGATTTCTGGGAAACTAAGCATTAAACTTTCGTGCGGATCCTGTATCTTCTCAACTGCAGGCGACTAATATAAAATTTACTACAGAGGTAAACGAGCAACCTATTTCTCTCTTTCTCTTCCTCCAGATGTGATTTAAGGATTACGCATGACTATTACTTAAACCCAGACAAACCTTGATTTATTTAAAACAGAAACTCAAACCAGTGGATAAAAAAACAAGTGAAATACGAAATGTTCCACTCACTCTTTATCAATATTTGTTCTCTCTGTGTTTTTCCGAGTTTACAGCTGACATTTTTGGATTGAATTTTTTTATTCACTTGAATTTCTGGTATGATATGTACGTTAGCAAGGGATTCCATTGTCCATCACAAGCCTTTGTTTTCGTGGGGAGGCCGGAGAGAAGGAGGGGTGGAACTGAAGCGTCATCAGTTTTACGTAGGCAGGGCGGGATCTTTTCGGTAGACGATCATTTTAAATCTGCAGCTGTGGTTTCCTCGCTTTTTGAGGTAAACGATTAACGTAGATTTATATGATGAACTTATTTCTCGGTTGTATAAAAACTGATTTCAGTTGTTTTGTGCCTATGCTTTAATACCAACATAGCAAAGGTAAGTAAGATACATGAAAACTCTGATGTGTTGCACTCACATGACTTTGTCTACTCTTGTACTAACCATAAATACAAACTCTTATTCCTCTATCTTCTTCGTGTTAGTTGAGAGAAACATTTGTACAACTTATTGCTTATTTCCTTGTAGTTGCAAGGGGGATATTAGAATACAGTAGACTTTGTGCGAAAGTCAAATCTTTTAAAGCTTTGAGATCCCGTTCTCTTTGCACACTTAACATATAAAAAAGTGAACAACGATGTTCCATTCCACGAAAGTTAACAGAAATAGCAAGGAATATCTCCGAAATTGTTCACTCTACAAAAAATTGATTCAGACACAAATTGTGTGTTTTAACGAGATCTACATTTTTGTATATTATGATTTGGTCTATCTCTAACGGCTTAACTTACGCAAAAGTCATCCAGACGAAATGCGACTACAATGGCTATAGCCAGAAAATTCAAGATATACATTTCATTTGTCATAAAAAATATCTCAAACATATGACATTTTAATCAAAGTTGTTAGAGCAATTTTCAAGAAAATAAAAATTTTCGAAAAAGTTTCCATGTAAACGGTAGTTTAGGGTGGGGCTATTTTCTTCAAAATCTTCGTGTCGCATCCTTAAAAGACATTAACCTTAAACGCCAATTTTGGTTTTTAACCTACTACACACACACAACAAACACACACATACACACACGGACCTTTTGCTAAAATGCTTTTATTGGATTCACGGGGTCTGGAAACATATTTCCTGTGAAATTTCGACATCGAATTTTTGGGTGGAATACAATACTTCCCCTGCTTACCAGTAGAGAAAGCAAAAATTATGTTAGTAGGTGTAATGGTTCAGGTGATGTTCATATTGCAACACTGACATATTTTTCATGTTTAGATTAGTGTGTTTTGCTACAATGTGCCCTTAAACATGTTCAAATACAAAGCGTTGTTGGCATGTGGTTGAACTAGAAACCAAAGTTGATATAAAACCTCGACTCAACAGCCCTTGTCGAGCAAGGCCTACCGCCCGGCTGCTGTGTTCCCCGCTTCTGCTAACTAGGGGTGCAGTAATGGAGGGTGGGACGTGGTCAGCGACCATCGGCCGCTATTTCTTAACCAAGTAGCTCCTCAATTGGCTCCTCAGGAACCTAACGAGGCTGAGTGCACCCCGGAAAAAGTCTCCCAGCAGGAGAAACTCCTCACGCCGATACCGAGAATCGATCCCGGGTTTCCCGTTCGGTAAGCAGCAGCACTACTATCGCGCTACAGAGACGATCAGCCGATGTTGATAACCAGTGCGATTACCTAAAGCTTTTGTACGTATGTACTGCGTTAAACGTTCTTCTTTTAGGCCAGGTTGTCTAAAAATACTAACATGATCGAAATTGCATCTCTGATTCGAGTATGTTTTTGTAAGCGTATTGCTGATTTACTTCTATAGATATTCTAACAGCAACGTTCAACAAACGCATCCTTAGTTATTTATCGTATCACAGTCGTAAATCAAGGACGTCGAAACGATTCTGCTGTGCTTTTGGATACAGTATTTTTAAAGCCAGCGTATATTTCACGAGCCAGGTCACGTTATGAGCCCAGGGCAAAGTTGGACAGCTCATTTGTAACTTGTTTGTTTGTGTCACTGTGTCTCCATTATTTTTATTTTAATCGCTTTATCTGTTCGAGAGATAAATACGTGTACAGCCCTACTTAACCCGGTCTTTATCAGCCTCACTTAGCTTCTATTCCGATAGATTTATAGTTGGCCGAGTTTTGTTGAGGCTTGAAACTCGCAGCTTATAAATTTAGTTTAAACAGCTTTTTAAATCGATATACTATATGCTATATATCTGTATTGCTTTTTTAAAAAGATGCCCCATATCGCTATGATGTCCGAGAAAAAAATTCCTGTCCTCCTCAAACATTTCACTACAAAAGCTTTCGATGATGGTTGATCACACGAAAAAACTCTGATATGCCATATTCACATGACTCTCTCTACTCATCCTTAAAAAAACATTTTTATCAAAACTTACCTTTATCTACTACGTATTAAATTACAGAAACATTTTATAAATGGTATTATTATATTTTTATTGTGGGTACAAAGGAAATAAGGAGATATACTAGGCTAAAGTGATTGTCAACTCTTTTAAGATCTGGTGCTGTGAAAGTTGATATAAATCATGTGATTTAACGAGAGTATTTTATTACAGTGAACCGTTTGTCGGTTCCCCTTTTGACCTTGGGTTTGCGTCACGCTTCTGGTGCATGCTGTTGGCCGCCAGGGGCATGACGTTCAGTCTGGGAGTTACACACCGTTAGTTTGTCTAAAATTATCTGGTATTCTCTGACTCCTCTGTGGACGTGCTCGTTAACTTTGGGATTGAAATATATTTCTTCTCAGAGTTATCAAGAGCCAAAGAGAACATAATTTGGGCGTTTCTGCCTCTCTGAAGTAATTCAGATTGTAAATATAGAGGCAACAGAAAGCCCCCTGAAATAACCATGTTAAAATATAGGCAGCGTAGGCTGACTTCGTCTCTTTATGTGTGACACAACGGAGGAAGAAGGATTTTGATCGACGTTATAACAACGATAAATAATGATCATACATCGAAAAGTGAATAATTAACCCTGAAACTTTGTGAAAGGAACTATATTGTCAATAATTGATTGAGATCAATCCAGTGCAGCGAGATTGGAAAACAGCATTGCCTTTTCACAATAATTGGCTAAGCCCAGCCATTTTCTTTGTTAGCGAAGAAGTCCGCCATATTTTGCGAGAAGATTGGAAAAGTGTATTACGAGAAGGGTGTTTATTTTTAAGTGCTAGTAAATTGTTCAAAACATTCATTAAAACAATGTTGATTATTTCATTATAAAATAGATCGGTACTACTCCCTGTGACAACAGTAATAGAATCTTATAGCTCCCAGATTGATGCTAGGCTGCGAGTAATAAAACTTCGTAAAGACTTTCATTCCAACGAAGGTTAATAAAAGCTAAATAGCACATCTACGTTCGTCTCACAGTAACATAAAAACGTATTAAAAGTTGTTACATGTTGTAAATAACATTGTAATAATGTCAATTCAATATGTATACTGTTGATTCTCGTATGCACAAGGAATCGTGACAAGTGGTTAAAATGTCGGACAGTGTCAGGCAGCCTATGAAACTGTAGTATAATGGCAGTTATGGTGCCTTTGCTCGCTACAGCTTGTTCCATAAAACATACTCGCATCTGAATTGCTGCCATTATGCTCTAGTTATATACTATATTATTATATCTCACCCATGTATCAATAGCTGCAATTATTGCAGCGATGTTTAACACATTACACTACCCATATTACTTTACAAGCTTTCTCCGCAGCAGCAACTACATTTCCAGCCAGTAGCATAGTTACTTGTTCCTTACGTGTGTATGTCGGTTCGAAGCCCAGAATGTTACAAAAACCTCGTCGAATTGCAAATGGCATTCTTGAGACGGGGCGTTATTGGAAAGCCATTGAATGCTTGGGATCCCCAGGGTGGTGTGCACCCTGGCACATTGCCCTGCTGAAACCTCGGCATCTTGTTCGGCAGTAGCACCACCCTCCTCCCACATTCCCTGTCTTCTCTATGTGACACATTTCTGCCCTTCGTTCCCTAAAAACCATTTTATGTCCCTGGAGAAGTTCACTTAAATGCTGAGCTACGAAACCCTGCGGTGCCGATAATGGCATTCTGGAATAGAGCTTCGTGTTTATTTTCAACCGCATATATGTACGATACGTTATGTTTATGTGTGGTGTGTGCCGGCACACACGCTTCACTTAACCACTTAATTATGTGAAGTGTAACACTTATTGGATTTCAGCCATAAACGTTTAGGAGTATAATTAAAGTAAAGGTGCTAAATGATGTTTTCAAAACGCAAAAAAAATAGGAAAGTCCAGGATTAGATGGAATAAATATACAGTTAATGAAATATGGAAGCCTGAAATTTAACAAAAGTGTTAGTTCAACTGTTGAACGATGTTTGGAGCGCAAGACGTATACCAACGGAATGAAAAATGACTGGAATGGTCAACTTAAATAAAAAGACCACAAAAATTATACAGCAATTTATTTTTTGAGTTCAGGATAAAAGTGTTAGCAAATAATTAAAGGAAATGCTGCAACTAACTTTGGAAAATATACTATAGGAAGAACAATGTATTTCCGTAAAGGGAAGTCCTGTATTAAAGCAATTTTCACCATAAAAAGGGTAAAGGAAGAACTAATAGAATATAATTTACCCCTCCATCTGCTGTTTTTAAACTATGTGAAAGCATATGATAGAGTAAATAGGTGTAAACTATGGAATAAATTGAGAGAGTATAGGATACCATCTAGTTTAATTAATGCTATTAAGTCTTTGTATGAGCAAACACAAATTAAAATACAAAATACATATAAATAAAATTTGAACACAATGAGAGGTACAGAATTCTGACAAGACTGGGACACTCCTCTTTTGTTTGAAATTTATATGAACCGAATTTCGGAAGAGTGGAAATTGTCGGAGCTTAGGGAGAAATGAGGAGATTAAAGCTTTTATTTGCAGATGACAAAGTACTGTTAGCTACTAAAGAAGACGACCTCCAATATCATGCAATTAAAATTGACAAAGATTTTAAAAGATAACATGGAAATTTACCACAAAAAAACAAAAGTACCTATAGAGGGGCAAAATATAGAACAGGTGAACATTTTTAAATACCTAAAATGCGCTATAAGAAATTGTAAAATGAATTTAGATTTAGAGGAAAACATAAAGAAAGATAAGGACAAATTTAGAAGATATAAAAATTATATTTCACAATATTCTTTCAAAACCTGTAATAAACTTAAACTTAAGCTGATAATCTTATTGGTAATTTTCTTGTAGGTACAAAAAGAATATGGGAATACAGTAGTGATATCGAATGTTTTAAGAGGTCGTCGCTAGTTTAACTGGAGCTTCATTTTACCGGTGTTCTATCACGAAATGCATAGTTACATTATATGTCTTGTTTTAGTAAAAAAAAAAAAAAAAAAAAAAAAAAAAAAAAAAAAAAAAAAAAAGCGGACCATTTTCTAAAAATAATTTCGCTGCCACTTTTCGTGACGTTTCTTTGACGTTTCATGCAGTAAGAGAAGCTTGCTTGTGTTGCAAGTTTAATTTAAACTCGCCTTCATGTTGTAGAAACGTGCCAGAAGATTGCGTGACAAATCTTTACTACTGATACTTTTTCCAAGAGAAATTATTCCAGAAGCCGTAGAAAGTTGCATTACGACTGAAAATAAACTTTAGACTGTAAAACTCAGGTCATTTTAGAACAATAAAAGCGTCTTGCTTTTTACCCAGGCTACTCTAGAGCATTTGCCCCACTGTAGAAGAAATACAATCAGGGAGCTTTTGTGCATAGTTTCACGTGTCTCAGGTGGTGGAAGTCGAATGTAGTGTCTTCTATAATATTAAGGCATGTTCTTCAGAAAAGCTTAAGGTGAAGCTAAAAAATCTGATGTGTTGCACTCACATGACTTTCTCTACTCTTGTACTAACCATTCTTACAAACTCTTATTCCTAAATCTTCTTCGTATAACTTGAGATAAACATTTGTACAAATTATCTTATTGTAGGTGCAAGGGCAATATTAGAATACAGCAGGCTTTATGCGATAGTCAAACCTTTTAAAGCTTTGAGATTCCGTTCTCTTTGCACACTTAACATATATATATATATAAAAAAAATGAACAACGATGTTCCATTTCACTAAAGTTTGTTTTCCGAAACTCACACACATAACAAGGAATATCTCCGAAATGGTTCACTCTACAAGAAAATTTATTCAGACATAGATTGTGTATTTTAGCAAGATCTACATTTTTGTATGGTATAATTTGGTCATTTCTGGTATAGTAAGACTTGGTCTATCTGTAACGGTTTACCAGTTATGCAAAAGTCGTCCAGAGTAAATACGATTACAGGGGCTATAGCCAGAAAATTCAAGATATACATTTCATTTGTCATAAAAATATCTCAAACATACGATATTTTAATCAAAATCGTTAGACCAATTTTCAAGAAAATAAACAATTTCAAAAAAGTTTCCATGTAAAGGGTAGTTTAGTGTCGCATCTTTGAAAAACATTAAACTTAAATAGCAACTTTGGTTTTTAACCTACTTTTCGTCTTTGAGTTATGCTGTCCACAGACTGAAAGACTGACAAGACACACACACACACACACACACACACACACACACACACACACACACACACACACACACACACACACACACACACACACACACATCGTTTTCTAAAAATACATTTTTAGGATTCAGGGTGAAATCTCTATATAGAATTTTTGGGTGGAATGCAATACTTTCCTTACTATATGCAGTAGAGAAAGTAAAAACAACTAACCATTTTATCAACATCAAAGTAGATCCACAACAGCACTTAGAGGTTGTATTTATTATTCATACCAGAAAAAAGCCATTATTCACAGGAAAAGCTGCTTAAAGCAAAAATGGAGGAGACATAGTTCCATATATTTGCAAACAAAGAAACCGCATGACTTCAGCACACAGAAGCTGCTATCTGTAACAGTTGTACCAACTTGCAGAACAAAACTACCCCTAAAAGATGGCCTAAATGTTATCTTTTATTTCAAAACGGGTAGCGTAATGGGTTTCATCTCTGTGAAGTGCTGTGGCATTATCAATACAAAATAGCGGATGTAGTATCATTTTAATAGTTATTTAAATACAAGTATTGTGATGAATATGTGACATAAGATCCCACTTCTGACACCAATGTAACAAGTGGCAAGTCCAGCTAATTCTGCTGTCACTTAATTTCCCTTAAAATGGAATCACAATATATGGTCCTCTTTGCTATCTTAACACAATCTACAATTCGTTGTAACCTTGCAACTTGCAGCGGCTCAGCATCGTCCTAACCTTGACACATACTTCGCTGTCTTTCAGTTCAACCCTCTCTGTCGCACAAACTGCTTCCAGCGATACAGTCACACTCACTCAAACAGACATAATTAAAAACTGATTCTTTGTACAAATAATTCCGACGCGACTATTACATGCCTACAACTATCTCTCACAATACTTGTACTCTCTCA
This sequence comes from Tenodera sinensis, assembly GCA_030765045.1. Lineage (NCBI taxonomy): Eukaryota > Metazoa > Arthropoda > Insecta > Mantodea > Mantidae > Tenodera > Tenodera sinensis. The sequence continues at coordinate 44,399,059 of CM060970.1, forward strand.
ACAATGACTGCACACATAGTGCTAACAGCTGTTTCGTTCAACACTTAACGAATCCCTTCCCTTAACTTTACATTCGCTTACAGCAAATTACACACCTTTTCTCGAACTTCTCGTAAATAAGCCGCCAGTCAACTGTTTCTAGACCTGTATGGAAATGCTTTGTTCTACCGCATAGTCATTCTCGTTCCGAGCGTTACACTGTTGCCGGGCCGCGTATTTACTACTAGTTGTATGAAGTAGCTTGGCCTTGAGCGTTTCGAGGCGTGTAGTTATAAGTGCAAAAATGGGTACTAAAGAGAAGAAAAGATTGCGATTCTTTATTTATAAATCTGAATTTAGAATCTATTTACCAGCCTATTTAATTAACAACGAATCACAATACAACTCCGGGGCTCAGATCTCACTTATTCGGACCTTAAAACTGCAAAAAAGAAATTTTTGGTTCATGATTTGTATTTAAAAGTTTGAATAGCATGAAACTATTACTAGCACCATATCCTAAGTTGATGGACCGAAACTCAATAATATTACTAGCCGTTAAACAAAATTTATAATTTGTGCTGTTTTACTTCGTCAAATTTGGCAACCCACAAATGTGGAAAGTTGTTGATCTGTTTCAATAAAGTAGTTCCAAGTTTAGGATTTCACGCCAATATGCACTTGCAGTTCAGTCAGCTCATGGCAAAAGATAAAGAAATACGCTTTTACATGCCTGCTTTTAAATTTTGTTTAGTAAGTGCTAGTCCTTTCAAAGAGGATTTTCTGATTGCCATACAAGCTGCATACACTAAATTAATAATTTATTCTGGCCTCACGGGCTTATAAGGATCATTTCAAATGTTCAAAAGCCAATTCTGTCTGATCTGTGCTTCAGTGTAGTGGATTAGTGCCTAGAGGCAAGGCCCATACCCCGGGTCGGCTGGTAGCCCTGGATACAAGTTAGTTTACAGAATTGTCGATAGATGGCAGAAGCTGCTTAATTTCGTTTTGTACAGTAGCTGAAGAAGTTTGGCGTCCAGTTCATGTGCCAAGAGAGAAAATATGTAGATGATTTCTGCGAGACAAGAGGGGACAAATTTTCCTCACTAAGTGTCTAAACAAATTACGAAGTAACTCTCATAATTGTAAACCAATCGCACCATAATGTATTACGCATAACGTTATTATCCTTGTTTCAACGTACAGCGGCTCCAAATGCTTTCCGGCTGACGAGAGTGTGTAGGGGAAAGAGACGAAGAATTTTCTTATGAATTAATTGCGCCTGGTCCGCCCTACCGAGGGATAGCTTCACCAGAATTCTTTGCTTTGGTGTGTGTTCCTCTGATGTGTGTTCTGCGAAGAGCAAACAAGAAGCTAATTAATCACTTTTATTCTATAAAAAAATCACTACATTCTTTTCTGCACGTATTTAAAGAAGCAACATTTACTTATTTGTGATAGCATTAAAGGCTTTTAAGAAATATGTTTAAACAATTTCTTAAACAAAGATATAATAATAATAGTAATAATAATAATAATAATAATAATAATAATAATAATAATAATAATAATAATAATAATAATAATAATAATAATAATAATAATAATAGCAATAGTAGTAATAATAATAAAATAAATAAAAGAAAAAAGCTCTTATTGTTGTTAACATATTGATAAATGGTGAATATTAAGGACGACATTGGAGTTAGCTCAATCTACATACAATTTATTATAACAACTTTGGCAATGAGAGGCCCAGAACCAGTTGGCTGCGGTACTTTGTGTATTTTCACCGAGTGAAATGTCTCCGCGGTAACGTGTGGAGTACTATCTCGGGTCAGACTGTAGGTTTTTTTGTTGTTTCCTCGGGTCGGTAGGTGAATTCTGGAGTGCTTCCCTTTGGATCAGAATTTTCTACCACTTACTGCCCCTTTGATGTGACTTTTTCTGTTTCAGGGTTACAGGACCAAGCGACGGTGGTTGGTATGTTGCGGAAAAAATGTGGAATTTGTATTCTGGAAAGAGTTTAGCTTGTCGCTCGGAGGAAGTGATGGGCACTCCCCCCACTCCCTTGAGTATCCCACCCTGGTTGCTGGTCGTTATACCCTGTGCGCTGTGCGATTTACCTTGCCTCGAGCCTGAAGAAAGAGAAAGAGTTATGTTGAAAAGAGATGCAAATACCCACTCCTCTAGAGTTGGTGTTATCGGGAAGGTAGGAGAGGTTCGCTCCCCTCCATCCAATCAGTGGTGGAGTAGCAATAGTTCCATCATCTGCGCTCACACTGAAGTAGTCCGACACTGAACACAAGACAAACTGAGAGGTGTTTGTGACCGCAAAATGTTTTCTACCGCCGCCCGTAACTAGCGACTGGACACTTTTATGATCCTCGAGCCAAGTTAGCCCGCAGAAGGTATAGGAGATGTCAGGTTAGAGACTCCGTCATCTTCCGGCTCTGATTGTCCTTGGAATACTCCCTTCATCCTTCCTTCCCAGTCAACGGCCATATTGGAAGCGGAGTTGCTCCAATTATTGAATGCTGAGTATTAATAACTACTGACTAAAATATACTTCCATCATAAACTTAAAACAAACCTTCTCACTTATGACTAAATACAACTTACATGAAACAGGTAGTCTACCTTTTTGTGTTATCCCTTTATTTCTATAAAAGAAGTTTTGCAAGCTTAATTAAATTTAATTAAATTATACTTCCTAACAGCAGGAACCTAAACAAACATTGTTGATTCAATCAAGTTTTCAGATTCAATTTTATTCCTCAGTAGAACAAGGGATGTAAAGCTAATTCCATGAACTGCTCACAGCGATTTTTATTCTATTATACTTTACTAATTAATGTTTGGAAGCAATTCGAAATTACAGTTTACTCATTTTTTACGCCCAGTCTGAGGCAACATTAATTAATGGCGTTAGTCACAAGCTTCGTGATAAATCTTGTGCTTCAAAACCTGGAGCAAATATTTAAACTGTAATACCATTATAGCTTAATTGCTTAATTATTTTTCTCTTGTAGGCGAGGTTATTATTTCCCACTCGTCCAAGTAATCAGTTTGTTTAACCGTTTGTCATGTTTTTCTTTACCGAAAGAGAGAGAGTGAGTGTGTGTGTGTGTGTGTGTATGCGTGTGTGTGTGTGTGTGTGTGTGTGTGTGTGAGAGAGAGAGAGAGAGAGAGAGAGAGAGAGAGAGAGAGTGAGGGAGAGAGGAAGTGAAACACCATTTCTTGCTGGAAAAATCTAGTTAGTGTTTAATAAAAAACACGTTTCGATGTTTGTTCTAAAATGTACTTACAACTTTAATTTTCAATCATCCGCTAACCTTTTTGGTGAGAGAACCGTTAATAATATAATTTAAATTCGCACCACCATGCGATGGCACATTTTAATTCTTCAAACTTCGTTTTACATATTTTTTAACATTAAAATGCACAAGATTCAGCCTATAATCAAACTAGACTATGCATGTATCGTTTACTCTTCAGCACGGCCATCTGTGCTGAGAAAATTAGGCATAGTTCATAATCGGGCCGTTCGCATGGAATAGGAGCTTTTCCAACAAGCCCAGTTGTGAGCCTTTAGGCCGAATCGGCAAAACCTCCTCTGCAGTATCGGCGTGAGATTCTCTTAGCTAATTATGGTTGTGCGCTTAGATGTATGCCTAAGCACCCAACGTTTGTTTCCGTTGTCAATATAATACGAACAATATAGCAAGAGCTTAGAGAAGTGAAAGAACTTCCGATAAACTGGGTAACATGCTCTCGAGTATCTCGTCGCGAATTGGCCACTAGAATTGAACGCATGGTTACACTTTTAAACAGGACCCTGCCCCTCTTTGTCCGCTGTGAGACAACCTTTTGACGGTCCGTCACGTGCTGCTAGAGCGTGCTTCCCTCTTTGACTCTCTGCATCTACCTGTCAGACTTGCACAGTTCTGGCGGACGATAAACAGGCGGTCGAAAGTGTTTTGAACTTTTCAGAAATGATAAACCTAAACCTAAGAATTTAGAATGTTAGATATATCTTACTCTCTTACGTTTTGTTCTGACTTTTGCCTCGTTAATTGGTATATTTGTGCATATTTGCTTTTTACTAGTATTTTTATTGTATATTGAAATTTATCGGTGGCTTTTGCCATGATGCGATTTATAAGATAGTTGAGTGCCCTTAAACATAAATCAATCAATCAAGTAGGTAGGCAAAGTAATGTGAATCTAACACATTTTTTATTGAGTTAACTTAAATCTTCTGCATACAGCACCACAGACAGCGGGCACTGGTAATACCTGAATGGGAAAGGAAGTTTGCGAAATAAACTTCCAGACCTTTTCCAGTTATGATACAGGCTTTGAACTATGAAACTCCTATTCATGAATCCGTGTCTTAACGACCTCGGTTACTAGTATCGGTTGTCCATAACCAATTCAAAATATTGGAATTTTAATTGCATTTTCCAGATATTCTAGTGCAAAGCACGCATAAAGGAAGTAGATGCGAAAATAGATAATGATAACTTTGTGGAAACTGTATGGTGGCAAACTGCCAACTGTTATGCATGATTTCGACAGTTACAGTTTGCATCTTGATGTAACTCTCGCGCTTCTGTTGGAAGAGGAAGCTGTCTGTTAATGCACGTATGTATGTAGTATAAAGTCGCAGCAGATTTGCAAGTCTCCGAAGACCTAACGAAGTAACGTGCATACGGAAGACTTGTAGAATAAGTTTAGGTGTTGACAAAATCCTTATTTCCTTGGCACACACCTCGAAGTTTACATAGCAGCTAGCTGAAGCTTGTATTTGGAATGATTAATGGATGACGCGAAGCTAAGCTGCGCAGAAAAAGGATTTATTTTTAGTTGTGTAAGTTTTATCTTCACACCACCATCAACGTCTTAGAAAATTCGCCAGATATAAGACAATGAGGGTCAAGGATGTGTTAGATATCACAGAGATAATTCCAATTCTCGATCCACGATGAATCTGCTGCTGGCTACTACAGTTGTGAACTATTGATTCCTTTCTCAGCATATGCATGGGTGGGCCAGAGTGTAGACAACACCATAAGAGTTAACTGATAAATGTCTGTTTTCTACATTTTTAAAGGTGAGTAGTTAAGAAGTTATATATATTTTAATGCTTAAATAACATTTATTTTTAAATAGGTGTATGCCTATGACAAAACTATTTTTTATAAATCTTTAACGCTTTTGTGACAAATATTATTTCATATCAGCTACTGTTTTTTATATGTTAAGAGACACAGTCAGAGAAAATTATATTTGCATATGTTATAAAAAGTTTTCAATATTTTTGCATATAGGAAAATGAATCATGGCAAATTGAACAGCACTACGTAATAATATATTGCGATATAAGAATGTTAAGGAGACCCGGCAAGACAAATGAGCAAAAATGCATTTTTGTTTTGTTTTTTGTATGTAAAAATACTAGTGAATTTTCTGAGTAAAATGGTTCAACTTTTATCTTCATATCACTATTACAAGATTTTTATGGAGTATTTACCAAGGGGCTGCATTTAGTGGCCGTGGTCGGGTAATTTATTAACATTTGTTCTCGCTATCAACGAAATTAGTACCTATACTTAAATTTCCCGGTGTTTTTAGGAGGGAAATGAGGGAAATTTTTGAAATGGCTATACTGATTTTTGGTAACACTGATTACTGATTTACCATGGCAATCTAACCTATATGTCTTATGGTGCTGGAATGTATTGAAAAGGTTAGTTCGAACTTTGAAGCGTGATATCTAAAAACTACATTTTTTAATACACAAGGAACATTTTCTCAGAAACTGCTAGACATAGAAAGCTCATACTTTCAGGCATTATGTGTATATAAATGATATACATCTCAGTTACTAGTTACTAGGTTACTAAATACAAAATATGGATGTGGTTAAAACACACAAGGTATGTCAAACACTTCTTTTTTCTTTTTAGTGAACCATCTCCGAGACATTCTTTATTTGTTTACTTTGCCAATACTTATAGTTTTCACAAATAGAAATATGTTGCTCGTGTTTTCTCTCTTAGCATTGCAAAGAGAACTATATTTCAAAGGCATCGCATAGCAGACATCTCTTAAAACATTTCGCTATCGTTTAAAGCCTACAGTATTACCCTTGCAGCTACAAGAAAATTAGCAATAAGATGTTTTATGAAAATGCTTATGTCGATTCAAATGAAGTAGAGAAATAAGCATTTGCAAGGATAGTGTGTATAAGAGAGAGTATAGCACTACATATATTTGCGAACAGTTTTTTCAAATCGAATTATAATAAAAATCTGTATCAGAATAGGTTATACGACGATCACTTGGTGTATGTTCGACTTTGTTGCCTTGATAGACTTCTTAAATGTAAACAGTATCAAATAAGTCACTAATGAACAGATGTTTATTGCATAAGATTTGAAAGTATTTTCGTAAATCAAACGCAACGTACATATAACAGAATCGCCACTGTAACACAATATAGGTTGGTATGTTAGAGTGGCAGAGTCCCCGTATAGTAGAAGAGGGTAAATCCAACCTCCCCTCTTTCGCAAACGTTGGACATCGCTGTTCTAGAGATATGCAATTTCGCTCCAAGGCACAAACACAGAACAAGATGCAACAGCATTTTTACAGAAACCCGTGAAGACAAATTTAATTGGTGCTTCACTTCGGGGAGTTTTCTCGGAATGCAGCAGCGCATTTTACGAAGTACAAAACGGCTTTCTGTAAGGCACTTCGCAGTTACAACTTTGTTACGGGCAAGCGTTTAGCTCCAGGTGTGCCAACCGTCCATCCAGTCCACTTTACATAATGGCCCATTCTACAGGTTAGTAACTACTCTTATGCAAATGTTGGCAGTTTCTCTCCCGGTGTTTGTTATCATCCCCCCTCGCTCCCACATCTTCAAACGCTTTGATTAAAATCTTAAACTCACAGCTGCTTTGAGCATAATTAACCTCGCTAGTGCCAGACTCTCTGCAGGAAGGGTATACATCCACTCTAAAAATACTTCGCTGTGATCATTTGGCTTCCCAGAGAGCATCAAACGTGATGGATGCCACGCACATTGCTCACTGAAGGTTAACACTGGAATAAGATAGCGTTCCGCATGAGCAATACTCGGTCAACTATACAAAAATATTTTTTCGGCTGCTCCTTGAGACAGTTTTCCTTTATAAGTCCTATAAGAATATAGGATTTGAGAAGAAAATAGTCTTATGCTGCGGAAAGATAACGCTTCGAAGAAGTGTGGAAAGAATGTAGTGTATCTGAAACTTGTATGACAAAAGTACATTTTAATATATCCAGATTACATCTGTATTTGAAGAGATCATTCCAGGTCAGAATAAAGAAGATAGAATAGGTCAGCGATATACAAAACTTAACTTTTGCCATTGTACATATGACACAAAAGGTGATTTTTTATGCGTATGTCCCTGACGGGCACCTCCTTGGAGGATGGATGAGGTGAATGGATAAGGGCGGTTGAAACGCTTCCACGACAGAATAGGTGGCAGGGTCACTGCATTTTCCCAGATAGAAGCACCCCGGCGGAGGCTGACTTAGCTCCCCGCCCCAAAAGACAAAGCAAATATCGAATGAGTTAGAATCGGGAACAACAAGCAGCAAAAAGACAAGGTATTGAGATCCTGCCTAACAGAGGAATAAAAGAAGCAACTTAACAGATACAAACATACTGAATTACGCCAGGAATGACCATAAAACGAACATACAAGAAAAACTAGGGAGCTATATATAAAAAAGCTTCAATACGAGATTTCATAGTAAATACAATTTTGAGCAAAGATGATATACATGCACCTAACATTCCCAACCAATCTTCAAATAACTTTTCCTAGACTGGTTATTCTTCTATCTAATTAATGTGTTTAGTTGGCAATTAGAGAAGATCGCTTGTGTCTTGTATAGTCATAAAGAGCAGTTGGGAAATAGGCAAGTATGTTGACAATTCTAGCCAGGGAGAAAGGATGAGAATAGCACGGTTAAGAGCAAGAATATGAAGGTTAAAACGAAAACGCAATGTCCCACAAGGCTACATTAGGGGAGTAAAAAGATGATATTTTAATATAAGATATCGAGGAAACAAAGTGTATGGTCACAAATGAATTGGGAAACTGGTGTGAATAAACTTAAAATAAAATAAAACTGCTAGAACGTGAGGAAAAATTAATAAAAAGCTACAAATAAATGGTAATGGACAGTAAAGCAAGAAGAATAGACAATTAAAATTTATATAAAGAAAAATAGTAATAGTGTGCCAAACTAAAAGAAGGAAAAAGAAAAAAATACTTCACGAGGAAGGGACAAGAGCTTGAATACACATTCCAATGCTGGAACTGCCTAGAGAGTAGAATGAACGACCAATCAACCAAGCAGCCTTCTGGTGTTAACGAGACTTCTGCTCGGCATACCTAGAAGCATACCGTAAAGGAAACAAACTGAAATGGAAATGATACAAATCAGCTGTGTGGTGGGGGGGGGGGGGCGGTAAGGAACCACCGCAGCATTTGCCTAGCAATCAAAGAAAATGGTAGCATATAACAAGAGGACATATTTTGTTTTCCATTTGTATGGCAAAAGAAAATGGTATCAGCCAGCGAACTTGCTGTTAAATGTGGAAATACTAATAAAATAGCAACAATATTGGTTTAAATTGATATATTAAATGATAACTATTCCACAGCAAATATACGGGCCCAAATAACCTAGTTGTCGAGCCTTAAATCCACTTACTTCACTCTACTCAGTCATTTACTCACTCACACTCTCTCCCTCTCACTCACACTCACCGACACTCACACACTGACTCATCAGAATTACCTCAGTAACTGCGCCAAATTTGCGGGCTATTTTGCCGTGGTATTTTAAATAGATTAAAACGATTTTCCCTGACTTTCGTCCCTCTCTGCAAGCGACATCTTCAGATATGTTGCCATTACGCTGTTTGTGTCTCAACTAAATTATTTTTAATATACGCCAAAGGCAGTATTTAGGAAACTAATGCTATAGATATAAGCTGGGAAATGTTAGTTTAATATACGTTTCCATGTTCACCATTAATGAAGCAAACTAAAATTTATCCAGCTCAGCTGTGTATGAGCCAGACTACTGAAAATGTCGTGTGCACTCGAGTTAAGCTGTGTAACCCAGTTTTTGCACGTATCCATTTCATTTCGGCCTGGACGCGCACAGTTTAAATGATAGGACACCGGCAAATGCATTGTCTCACTGTATCGCTGATGTCATTGAAAGTCGCAAATTAGCACCGGTCGTTAAAAATGTCTGTCCATAGCATCAGGAAACGTGCATCTGCTGATCCGCTGCTGGGCAAATGCGGGAAAGAACAGAAGCAAAGGCCGCTAATTACTGTTCTGTATCATGGCCATTAGCTGCCAGAACCAAAAACACAGCGGGAGCACAGAAACCTTTACCATATTTCCACGTCTCACTCCGGAAACCTTCATCTCTCTAGGTTTGGAAAAGTCATACTCATCAAATTTTGGATACTGCCAGAATTTTAAAATTAAGTTACAAGTACATATATATGGAACATCCGCCTATATTATATGAAATTTAGCTTTACAGTCAAAATATCCCTCTAAATATAGTGTTTTCTTAAAAATTAGACTTCATGCATGGGCCACAAACGGAGCAGAGTGAAATCAAAATCGATGTTAGAGGTTAACTTAGAGGCTAGAGGTTAACATATCTTTATGTCTTTATAAAATTAATGAAGATCTTCCATTTGTCGAAAGTTTAATTCCAAGACTCACAGAAATACCGAGACATATCTCCGAAGTAGTTCACTTGACAAAAAATGCATTTGGATATAAACTGTGTTTTAGGAAGATGTGCATGTTTTGTATAGTAAGATTTGGCCTGTGCCTTATGGTTTACCAGTTATGCAAAAGTCATCCAGAGTAAACAAAATCGTTAGAGCCGCTTTCGAAAAATCAAATTTTTCGAAGAATGTTCCATAGAAAGGCTGGTTTAGGGTTTAGGAATGTTCAAGGATTAGGATTTGAGCTGTTCTGATATCTTTGGTCGGCTCACTTCATCTGCAAAGTTCCCGGCCCCAAACGCCTTCACTGTTTTGAGGGCGCCGAGGATGACGTTACGTCCATCTGCGTGACGTTTAATTCATGTCACCAGACGACCAATTGGTGATTGGTCGCCTGGTGAGTGCAACGCACAAGATTTTCCTGACAGCCAGTTTGGTGAAGAAAGAGAGAGGCTAGTGAAAGTCAGAGAGTCAGATGGTTAGGAAACAAGGTAGCCATTGGTATATGCATTAAAATATTCTTCAGTGTTGCTGAGTTTTAAAATAATTGAATCCATATCTCAACTAGTTGAAGTTCAATTGTAAAACGAGAGGTTGTAAATGTTTTTTCAAAGAGCCACTAGGAGATAGGGGAATGGATTTCAGGATTTTTACCGGAGGAGTGATGTAATTCTGATGGTTATGAAGAATTGATACTGAAGTGAAATCAAATAGTGTTTTCTGCCAAGAAGGAAATAGACTTTCTAAAACGAACTGTGCAAAATCCATATGTAAAAACAGCAGAAGCATCATGTAAAACGCATATGGGAAACAAGCGTTTAACGCAAGTTAATATGGGCATAATTGAAATTTTGTACTTAGATTAAACTTGGCTGATGTTACTATAACTTTGTAATTTATATATTGTACCTTATCACCCACTTTAGCACGTTTCCTACCTGTAGATATATTTCATATCATCTTAGTAGAGGATAAATTAGATGAAGGGGAAACAGTCGTTATATATTTGATATAGTATATGTATATAAGTGTAATATAATAGAGCAAGTAAGTGAGGTTACCAGCACTAAATCAGGAAATAAACCTTCCACTATGGAAGTATAAACAGAAATAGGATCAGAAACACCATCTTGAAAAATCATTTTTCGTCCGTTTAGGCATCTGGGAGCACAAAAAAGCATTATAAAGAATGTAATAAGAGAGAGAGAGAGAATTGTTGGTTAGAATGGACAGTGGCGCTGTTGTTGTGAAAGTTTCCTCATACCATGTGGCCGTTCTCACAGTAACAAGCTCCATTCAAGAAGCTGGTTACCGATTGAAACATCCGGCAAGACAAAAGGCTATTGCGTGAAGCGGCCTATATTTCACAGCGCTCGATTGAATTACTCCGCGGAACAGCCGATCACCATTCATCATCCACCCTATTCCTCGTGGAACAAGGATGCAACCTCCAACTTCTGCTGCTGCATGAATAAAGCATTTCCTTCGCATAGAAATGCACAATGCTTTGGAATTTGCGGAGCAATATATTATCCCTCTCTTGACGATAAGCAAAAATATTTTACTTGTAAAAATATTCTAAGGAATCCATACGCTTATAGATTGTTCAACCATTGGCTACATTTGCGTAGAAGAAGGGGTTAAGAACAATGCGTAAGTAGGATAGAAAGGTGCAAATAAAGTAGGGTGAATCATAAAGAATTCCTATTTTGAATCTTTCCGTAAAAAAATATTAGAACATTATGAAACAGAATATGCCTGATCTAGCTTTTCAAATATTAATTTTAATAATAGTAGTGGTAGTAGAAGTGCCGGTGGCGGCAGCGGCAGCAGCAGGAGTAGCAGCAGTAGTAGTAACAGCAGTAGTATTAATAGTAGCACGTTTCCTCCATGCGGAGGTTACCCTCATCATTCGGTTGCTGCGTCCTCCAGCCGCAACCAAGGCTACGAAGGAGTGCAGATTGGGGGCGGCGGGGGTCAGCACGTCGACTCCCCCGACCGTAAGGCGACTGCTTGACTTTTTAGGGACGTTACCTTTCTATCACTATAGTTACTCAATTGGCCCCTCAGAAACCTAACGAGGCTGAGTGCACACCGTACCAGACCTCCCTGGGGGGGGCAGGGATCCCACGCCGGCACAGGGACCGAACCCGAGTCCTCCATACTAGAAACAGGTGCTACCACTGCGCTACGGAGGTGGTCAATAATAATAATAATAATAATAATAATAATAATAATAATAATAATAATAATAATAATAATAATAATAATAATAATAATAATAATAATAATAATAATAATAATAATAATAATAATAATAATAATAATAATAATAATAATAATAATAATAATAATAATAATAATAATAATAACAATAACAATAACAATAACAATAACAATAACAATAACAATAACAATAACAATAACAATAACAATAACAATAACAATAACAATAATAATAATAATAATAATAATAATAATAATAATAATAATAATAATAATAATAATAATAATAATAATAATAATAATAATAATAATAATAATAATAATAATAATAACAATAACAATAACAATAACAATAACAATAACAATAACAACAACAACAACAACAACAACAATAACAATAACAATAACAATAACAATAACAATAACAATAATAATAATAATAATAATAATAATAATAATAATAATAATAATAATAATAATAATAATAATAATAATAATAATAATAATAATAATAATAAATAACAATAATAAATAACAACAATAATAATAACAACAACAGGAACAATACTTGAATTTCTTAGTTCTGGAGTTTAAAGAACAGTTTGAACATTTCGCAAAAAGTAAGTGAACAATTGCCTTCTGTGGAACATTTTGAGTATGTAAAAATATTGGAACAGGAGCGAGAAAAATAAGAGTTGACTGTGTATTATCGCAGACACAAAATATAATGCCGGGTAATAATGTCTATCACTATTGTCATTCCTGTTCTGCAAATACATTTTGTGGTTGCAAATGAGATTTACATCACCGACTTCAAAGTCTGATTTCACAGGTATTTAACTATACAGCACCTCAAGGCGTGGCAAGCCTCGGCTTGGATATTGTGTTGAGCCACCCGTCATTAAATGTTGTGTCAGCCATAATAAGCATGCATCTGTCTAATTATAGCTTCACATAAGTGGTAATTTAAAAGCACTAAGTAGAAAGAAGCACGTAGTTTCTTAAAGCTCTAGAATTAATATTATTTTATTATGCAAGTTCTTAATTGGTTAATTTTTCACAACTTTTGCATTCTCTACTACGTATTTACTACAAAGTTCGATGACAAGATGTCACCGAAAATATGTTTTGAGGTTCCCTGAATAAAAAAATGGGTTTTTTAGAAAAAGGTCTCTGTGTGTGCATGTGTGTGGATATATGCGAACAGAATAACTCAAAAACGTAAAGTCGGTTAAAAACCATAGTTGGTATTTAAGTTTAATGTCTTTTAAGGATGCAATACGAAGATTTTGAAGAATATTTCTCTACCCTAATCTATCTTTTACATGGAACATTTTTCGAAAATTTTGACTTTCTCTAAAATGGCTAACGAATTTGATTAAAATGTTTAAGATATTTTTATGACAAAGCAAATTAATATTTTGAATTTTGTGTATATAACCTGCGTAACCTCTTTACTCTTGATGACTTACATAACTCTTAAACCGTAAGAGATAGAGTAAATCTTACTATCCAAAAGTGGAGATGTTGTTAAAATACACAATTTATACTTATTTGTGGACTGAACCATTTCGAAGATATTCCTTGCTGTTTGTATGGGTTTTGAAACACTTAAACTTTCGTCAAATGGAATATCGTTATTTATTCTTTTATTTCTTACCCGCGCAAAGAGAACGGATTCTCAAAGCTTTAAAAGAATTGACTATCGCTGAAAGCCTACTGTATTCTAACATTCCCTTTGCACCTACAAGGAAATAAGCAATAAGATAATTTCTGGAAACGTTTATCTCAACTAACACGAAGAAGATAGAGGAATAATAGTTTCTAAGAATGGTTAGTACAAGGGTAGAGAAAGTCATGTGAGTAAAACACATATTTTTGTAGATATATTTATCCACACCACTATATGTGGTGTGTTTTGGTTTCTCGCGTAACGCGCGCTGTTTAGTGACGTCATGTGTTTACACCAGGTTGGGTTCTTAGAGTGAACCCCACACACATGTGAAAGCTTGCTAAGCTGTAGTAGTAAAGAAAGTAGTGAAGAAGGTGAAGATGTGGATATGATTTGTTTGCGAAAGACACCTTCTGGGAAACAGAGACGTTACCAGAAAAGCCGCCGGATTCCAAGCTGTGCTCTGGAGCTAAGCACGGCCTGTTTAACATCAAAACAACATTAGATGTGCTTCCTCCTCCCGAGTCGACGAGGATTCCACCTCGCTCTAAGTGAAGCCTTTTGCTCAAGATGCCTCGTGGATTAAGTTTCAATTCCTACTTAAGGCCCTTTTAAGTCTTTGAAAGCCATCGTCACATCAAACAACAATTTGGGCGGGGACTGAGGATTAATTCATCCATGTCTGTGGATGATGAAAACGCGGCACGTTTCTACGCTTACATTAAGCCATTGAGAGCGGCACTACTGCCTGAATTTGTAAAACGGTCGTCGCAGAGTGAGTGAGAGAGTGAGGGAGGAATAGGATAGATTATCTCAAAATTATATGGCAAGGGAAGAAACTACCAGAATTATTGTGCATTCAGAACTGGGCTCTCCACGTCACGTTTTGGGGATTTTTTGTCCCCTTGTTGGCAACTCTTCCTGAATAAGAAGCGGCATCCGTTCTCCGGAAGGCACTTAAAAATATAAAATAATTTAACTCGATGGCCGACTATATTGAAAAGCATTCATTACTTTTTAGAGAAAACATGACTTCCATTCAAAATGTGGACATCGTCCCTTTGAACTTAAGTGCACAGAAGTACCATACAAAGTATGATGCGTAACACTTGAATACTCATTTCTACAGTCATTTGTTCTACTGTTGTGACTAAAAAACTTACATTATTCATATAAGCTAATATGGCGATTTGTGACAAGTTTTAAAAGTGAAGTTTTATTTTACGAATAGCAATCATAGGAGCAAAATAAACTTACTTACAACACGTGTTGTAACTTACTGCTTTTAGATTGGGCCTTCGTTGTTGTTTAATCTTTAGCACCACATTAGCAAAGTAATGATCTATATAACCCTAACATTCTATAACTTTAGAGGGCCATGGTAAAAATAAGTGAACATATATGAACAATAATACTTTTATTAATAGAATATATTTATACAGCATTATTACTATTATTTATTTGAAGATGGTTGTGCAGTTATAACAATTTAATGTTAATTCCCTCTGAAGAAGTAACACTAACAGCAATAACATCATGATCACGTTGTCTGAATTGGAAGCAGTTGAATTCATTGGAAAACCCTGTTTTCTTCAGCAACATCGAAATTTTTGTGACACCAGGCGTGGCGCACAACAAAGGACGTTCGGGCTAAGCTACCCCATACATCAAGGTCAGGCTGCCTCGCGTGACTGTTTGTGTATACGTGAATGACAATGAGCGTGATGCCTAACAAAGAATTTCTGAAATCTTCGAGAGGCATCCGGTGGCCGGCGTGTTTGTGGAAGTTCCAGAAAGGACCATGTGACGTCATCCCCGTTATATAAGGAGACGAGGCAGTCAGTGAAGTTACGGTTACAGACATGAGTAGGTCAGTGAGTGCGACCAGTTGTGTGCGTGCGTGCATGTGTGTGTATGTGTGTGTGTTGTCATCTTGAAAAATACGTCGCGTCGAGGTCAAGAAGTGTTAATGAGTGTTGAATGACTGAATCGTGTTTGAGAGCCAGAGAAAGTTAAGAAAGGCAGTGAAAGAACTGAGTCAAAGTTACGAGAAGAAAACGGCTGTAAGTTGCAATATTACGAAAGACTGTAAGACTGTATTAGCGTCAGTAGAAGAGAACTATATTTTTGTGGAAAAGTTTAGAACAAAAATAAAGTGACAGAAAAGTAACTGGGGTGATTTTGACGCTAAATCACACCTCTTTTGAAATCCCTGTATTAATTTTTGGATGGAATACAATGCTTTCGCTACTTACTATTGGTAAACGCAAAGAAAATAAAGTTAGGCGCATCATCATTGTCATCATTTACGTTCCTAAATTAAGTTCCATAAGCCTGTTCCTTCTAGGACGATCAGTACTTTTGTATTTGTATGTGAGGGCGTATAGGGTAAAGCTAGCTTCCGATATGTGTTATGTACTCTATTTTATTCAAATTCTACTAATATTTTGTCCAATATATCCAACATTTGAAACGCCAGTCTAGGTGGCGCAGTTGGTTAGGCGATGGTCTCTGATTTATTTAGTACCTAATAATGTATGTTATGCTAAAATACAACACACAAAGGCATTATTAATTGCAATACCAGGCAGCATATGACGAGCTTAATTTTGGAGGAAATCGTGAACTTCTATTATTGTTTTATTTTGTCACTTATTTGAAAATAATCCAAGTAAATATTCCCTTAAGTTCATATCAAAGACGCTGTTAATTGTGCTGTGTAAATGTGGCTTTATGAATTTATTTCAATATTTCATTTTGACCGATAAGTAATTTCTATTTATGACCAACACACTAAGAAGCACTGTTCTCTTTAAACATAAAACCTCTATCTGTTCTATGTATCCTTCTAGACAGTTCTGAACGGAACATTTCATAAGGTATATGTACCGAAAGTAAGGTTTTACCTGTAGACACGCCAAACTGCGACAACTGACGGCGACTGCCTACTCGTGCCCTGAACTGCGTGCAACCATGACACTACCGTATTTAGAAAAATGTTCCAAAGGAAAGGCCACCCATATGATGACTGAAGTTAAAGACGGAGTATATAAAATATTCTCCCCACTATTTGACCTACGTCTTTCTTCCCTGTTATCCAAGCTTCTAGTTCATAGATTTAGGCCTGTTGCTGGGCGACGGTATAGCTAGTATCTAACAACGTCTCGAGGAGTGGATATCGTAGTGAATGGTTAGAAGGAAAGAAGGCACTAGCAGATGGCAAATACAAAGATGGGAATGGAAGTGTGACGCGGCTTTCAATCGAGAGAGGAAACCCGACTTTACCGAAGTAGTACCGAAGTGTCGCGCAGCTCTTCTTGACAAGGTTTCGTTGCGTTATATCTGCAGTGTTATAGTCATACTTCGAGTCTCTGTGGAAGAGGTGAAGTAAGGGCCACGCCCCAGCCGAAAATTAATTCCATTAAGGCAATACTTAGTTTACTACGTTACACGCGTCAACCCATAGCGGAAGACTACCGAACACTCTCGGTCGGGCCGAAGGCTGTCTAGCTAAGCAGCTGCAATTTCTCCAGTTAGTACGGGAAACATCAAGGCTTCTCAAAATCCTGACTGGACGTGCCCAATCTCTCATGGTTGTCGGGAACCACTGCCACGCCGAGCCCAACCCAATCCGAACAACTGCCCTTATGGGATGGGCTCAAAAGTTCGGTCCGCCGTACATCTGATAACTTCAGGAGTACCACTAGTGATAAGGGTCCGCAGCATCGCAGTTGAAGGGGTCATAAACCTCCTATGGGGTGGTTAAGGGAAAACAAAATACAGCATCGGGGTTAATACATTTTGGCAGAGGCCTTCTTTTTTACGGGAAGTAGCCTATACTTTAAGAAGCACCCTTGCCATTTGTTCGGCACCATCATTCACATCAAGCCTAGAAGCGCATTTGACAGATTGGAAGAAAACTAAATGGAACGGATATGACAGAACGAAACATGTGGTGGGTGATAAATACTTCAGCATTCGCCTACCCACCTGGTAAAACCAAGAAAAACACAAGATCAGAATAGTCAGACGACGGGAATCGCGCCCGCAGCCTCGCGAATGCGTACCTCATACGTTACCGCTGAGCAATCTTGGTCGGTCTGTCAAGTGTTTTGTATAATAATCGGGTTTGTACACCGAGAGAAAGACATGCAGTGTGTACATTAGATCTTTTGTTGTATTATTCATCAGCATTGATCAGTAGAGATGGATGCAGGCGGCAGTAATGAAAGGGATGAGAAAAACAATGTGGTTGGCTGTCTTTTTTATTTGGAAACATAGAGGTTGGCGTGTATTGCATTTAAATGCAAATAGTTTCTTCCTGGAAACAACATTATTTCATTAATACTACTCGCATTGTCCAATAAACTCAGCTGTACGTGATATTTTACGAATAGCTCTCAGAAGTACTCAAAGAAAAGATCTTAAAGTCACCAAACTAAATTTTATTGCAGAGAAAAAAAAAAAAGCTGCTCTCTACGGTAGAGTTAAAATAGTGCTGCCATAATAGTAGATTTTATGTAGTGTAAAGGACTGAAATCAAAACTTGCCTCCTTAGGGGTTATTCAGAAATGTTTATGAATGAAAAGTGTTGCGCTCTTGAATTAAAATGAGTTTGAAATAAAATAATACTAGGTTAGGGCACACAAGAAGTGAAATAAAAAGACTTCTCTGCAGAAATACGGACTTGCAGAGAAAAAGCGAAGCCTTTCTTTTTCTGTATTTCCTTTGTGTTATCGCCATCTCTTTTTTCTGGTAGTGGAAAGGAGCCTAGTCCTGCAGGCAGGCTGATTGTGTGCCGCACGGTGCACGACGGGTAATTAATGAGGCTCGGGGGGAATCACAGAAAACTGCCTTGCGCAAACGCAACAACCGTCCCGAGAGTTGTATCCAAAAGAAAGAGAAAGGGAGAAATGAATTAGCTATTCCGTCGGCAGTTCCATACCCGCTTTTCTTCTCCTTTTTCTTCTTATTCATTATTCCTGTTAATTTTTCCTTTCCTTCATCCTGTTCTTTGCGCCACAATTATACTTGAACACGCATCTAAAGTGTTTGGTATTAGAACCTGTCGCAGTAATTATCAGGTTTCGTTTTGTTTTTCTCTTTTTCACCTCTCACCACTTTCAATTTTGTCACTGTTTCTTATGTGTGTTCCAGTCTACATGCTCTAACAGTAATTAGTTACAATAGTACATATAACCTCTATCAAGGAGCTTCACTATCATAAAAATAATAGTAATTAAATCTAACAATAATACAGAATATATTTTAAATAAATGGACACTTTAGTTACCCAAGAACAAGTGTTGATGTTTGCAGACGATCTCATAAAATATGATCTGTTCTGATCATCCTTATATGTGCTAACCAATTGTGTAAATTATATTATTTTATGATATCAGTCACAAACACGAATATTATGGCACAAAAAGGCAAAAATCCTGTGCAAAATACTTGGGATACGATATCAGCCTTCATGTAAAAAATTACATGATTGAAAAATAAATAAATTCCAGACACTCTGAGGAATTATACTTTTCAAAATAATATAAGGAAGGGATAGAAAAAATACAATAAAGGTGCACATACCTAAGTGGGGACGTAGGTAAAAAAATATCACCTCGGAAAAGTATATATAACTCCTAGATTTTTTAACTCAGAAAAATGAAATTACTAACGCTTGTTCACATACTGTGTGATTTTTTCAGAACTTTTTGCAGTCTTTCAGTTGTAGTATGCTTTTTGCTATCTAAAAACAATAAGGTGAATTTTCTCAAAAATTATTTGAGTTACTTCATTGGCAATTTTTATGGGTTATCTTGAATATATAACAAATAATTCTGTCCCACAAAAATTATAACGTGTATTATAGTTTTTAAATAAAAAATAATATGTTACTTTGACATAATCCTTGAATATTCATTCGACTAAAACGTCACCTATTAACTAAAACGTTTATTGAAATTCTACTCAATAGGATTTTGCAATAGGACCTTCTCTATCAAACTGCCAAATTTGTTAACCGTACATACTATAATTTTGGAGTAAATGCACCTTAAATATGAAAAAATTTAAACTGCCGAAAAGTAGAATTAAAGATTTACTTTGATTTTTATTGTCACAGAGGTGTTTCAAAAGTAAACACATCAAACGTAAACACATCAAAACAAAGCGCAATAAACGCATTTGGCCATCTCGTTCAAAGCCTTCTCAAAGCGCACAAACAACACTTGGAGAAATGACAGTCAAAACAGCGAGAAATATAAACATGACAAATCTTTTAAAGAGGAAGTAAAAAGAGCGTGGCACAGTAACATTCATTGTTGTTTAAATTATTTGCTAATACTAAGAGCGATGATATAAGCGTGAAACTTCTGGAATACAATTACAGTACTGTAAACTATTTTTAATGAAAAAAAAAAATGCAATTTTTGAATAAGTTTAATAATGTACATCTGTGAGACCTGGGTCCAACGAATAAATAGAAATATAGAATTCAGAGGCGCAGATGAGGTTCCTAAGGCAAGCAGTAAAGAGTTGCACTAAACTCGATGAGAATAACTTAGAGAATTAAGGGAGGAACTGAAAGTAGAAGAAAAATAGTTTATAGACAAAGACAAGATTTTTTGGTTATAACTATTTAAAAAAGTTGCACCAATAATATAAGTTAGTGGTGTTTTGTGTTGAATATAATTCTAAACATTCGCATTAAAAAGTTTATTTTATTACTATCATGACAAGAATCATTGCATCAGGGCCATTGTCCATCAATCAGCATCACCAAACTGCAACATACAACTTGTGACACTTTCACGCCAGAATCTGCAGTCACCAGTCAGAAAACAAACTTCTAATCGTCACAACAACAAGCCGACAAAAGTTTATTACGCTAAGAGTATATTGAGAGAACCTTCTCTATTGCGTTATGTCATGAGCAGTGGAAGAAGGTTAAGTGACAGGTTTTCAATTTTTTTTGGAATGTGGCGTAATGGGATAGACACTTCTATGGCAGAGAAAGATAATTCTAACAGTATTACAGACAAGAGTCAGGAGGGACGACTGCAAGTACATACATATGCAAAACTGGAACAGAAATATAAAAACATATGACAAAAATAAGACAATTTGAGTGAAAATATGACTATTATCTGAAAAATGACCAAAGACGTTAAAAAAGTCAAAATATAAACCATGAAATACCAGCGAGGAAATACTAAACAAGAGAACGTCGATGTGTTGACATTTATTTGCTTTTGTGCAGAGCTGAAGGTTAGGTCTGAATTGACCAATTAAATAAATTCAAAATACAATAAAATTATTATTTATTTATCATTGAGTGTGCTAGATTTTTAATGTAGATTTTCAATATAATGTTAATTTTTTAAAAATTTCCAAAATTCAATAAAAAATGTAGATCATATTCATCACATTTTCCAATTCTTTTCGATCTAAGTGCTTGCACATTTCTAACATTTTAGTTCATAAACACCTGAGCACATGTGTAGTTTTATTTTCCTGTTATAACGCCCTAAAGGAGAATAACGTAAGAAGCCATGATTTACGTAACTTTCGTTTTATCAAGTGTAATACTGGATTGCCATAAAGGACGGAAACAAAGCCGAACGAGGCAAATGGCTCTTCCCTAAGGCCGCCTGGGCTCGTATTTATCCCATTAGGTCCAAAGTGCTGGCCTCTTGACCTCCCAACAATACATCACAAACTGTAGTGTCGGCAACCAAAGCCCCTGAGAAGCACTACAGGCTCAAACTTGCTAATAATGACTCCATTCTGAAAAGCCAGTTACATGTTAAACTCCGAAACCTTTTAATTGTCTTGATCAATGTGGCCATCCTGCAGACTCCCAAAGCCTGTTTCAGATCTCTAACAGTTACAAAACAGAAGGCTGTGGCAAAATTATTGTTCTGCCAATGAAATTACATGCTTAGCAAAGAATTAAAAATTTGGAGCTACGGTTACCCGCAAACAAGATGATCTACAGAGATATTTACATTATTTAAATATTGTATTCCAAGGATATGATTTTATAGGTATAAATTGTACCAAAAATACTAAAAATTAGCATTTTGGGGAAAATCAGAAATACGTTCTAAAATTATTTTAGAAGGAAGATCATTAGCACAAGTTGAACATTTTAACTATCTGGTTCTGATATTAATACAAGAAATGATTCTGACGATGTTAATAAAAAATTAACATTTCAAATGATGTGTGGTACTATCCATCGGAATTTGAGAAATAACAAGGAAAGGAACAATAATTAAATTATATAAAACAATGGCCGTTCCTCTTCTTCTATATGGATCCGAAATTTGGGTAAACACGAAAACAATTTAGAATAAAGTACAGAGTACTTAAATGACATTTTTAAGGAGAACAAAATGATACACAAGATTGGATCACTTTACGAATGAAGATATCAGAGAAGAATTACACATTAAATTGACATTTATAGTATGCATGAAAGAATAAAGGAACATTGAGATAAATGGTTTCAGCATATAAATAGAACGGAGGACATGAGAATCCCACTTCTGACACCAGTGTAACAAAATTACAAAATTTCTCTATGTAAAGGGGGGGGGGGGGTTTCCTCGAAAACCTTTGAATCGCATCCTTGGAACATGCTAAACTTAAATACAAAGTTTGCTTTTTAACCCATTCTTCGCTTTTGAGTTATGCTGTTTATATATGCAGACCTTTTTATAAAAAAGGTTTATTTCCTATAAAATATTGGTATCGAAATGAAGTACTTGCTCCGCGTACCATATAAATGCTAGAGAAAGGTATTGTGACGCCGGGCGCGGCGCAAAACAAACAACGTTCGCGGCTAAGTAAGAATAAAGTTATTGAAAAAGTTATTGGAGTGTTGTCGATTTTCCTAAACTGGTGCCAGGAGTGGGATTCGTTGAAGTGCGGTTTTGCTAGAACATATTAGCTTTTGAGACTTTTAAAATAGGTATTAGGTTTAAAAAATATCCTAAAACTTTACAATAAGCTTATTCGTGTGTAGTACAATCTTGCAGCAATGTATTAAAAATACAAATTATAACCTTCTACCTAAGCTACATCTATTAGAAACACATTAACCTAATTTTGTGCTACCCAGCGCTGACTAATAACGAGTTACAGAAAAAGCCACTTGGAAGTCTGGTGTGTTAACAAGAAGGAAGAGGAGCGTCACATCCTGACTTCACAGGCCACTCGGTTACGTAACATTCCTGATTCAAATTAAATTTTAATTAGAGCACTTGGGCTGTAACTGACAGTTAATTATTTTGAGATCTGTTCATGAAGTTTCGAGCAAGGTTTCAAAGCGCGCTAATCGCTAGTTCAAATTACATTCCTTGCCTCCTTGAGATAGTTTGAATTAAGCAAAGTAGTTATGCTTTAGCAAGTAGTGACTGTAACGTGGAGGGAATTTAGACAAATGAAAATTAGATTCGACAGTTTCTGCTGTACTTCAAGCGTGAAATCTGCATTTATAAAAATATGATGTATTGAGTTTCTCCACTCTTGTACTATCTACTCTTACCAACTCTTATTCCTATACTTTCTTCATGTTAGTTGAGATAATGATTGACAAAAATTATCTTATTCCTCATTTTCTTGTAGCTGCAAAGGGAAGATGGGAATAAGTAAGCTTTGAGTTAGTAAGTATACATTTTGCAATACTTACACAAATAACAAGGAATATGTCCAAAATGGTTCACTTGACACACACACACACACACACACACACACACACACACACACACAAAAAAAAAAATCATTTGGCCATAAATTGCACGCCATTTAAATTTTTGTATAGTAAGATTTGGTCTACCTCTTACGGTTTA
Source organism: Tenodera sinensis (assembly GCA_030765045.1). Classification (NCBI taxonomy): domain Eukaryota; kingdom Metazoa; phylum Arthropoda; class Insecta; order Mantodea; family Mantidae; genus Tenodera; species Tenodera sinensis. The sequence goes on from CM060970.1 coordinate 44,422,622, forward strand.
CCAGTTATGTAAAACCATCGAAAGTCATCAATTCAAAGTATACGTTCCGTTTGCCATAAACATTTTTTAAACGTATGCCATTTTAATCAAAATCGTTAGAGCCATTTTCGAGGAAAAAAGAATTTTCAAAAATGTTTCCGCTTAAAGGTTAGTTTAGTGTGGAAGAACCTTTTTCAAAATCTTCGTGTTCCATCCTTGAAGGGTATTATTAAGTTAAATAACTTTTCGCTTTTATGCTATTCACACGTACACACACACACACACACACACACACACACATGAAGTTATGTTTGATTAAGATTAAGAACCACTTATGAAGAGTTAGAAAGAAATCAATTTTAGGTGGTACGGAAATCACTGTAAGAATCCTGCCGTCAGCCGTCATATCTCCTAGTTTCGGTCGCTCTCTGTCTCCTTTCAGCCCAACCATCCCTCCCGGGGGCTCCTCATCAAGAGCAAGGGCACAAAAAACAGAAGCTTCGAAGCTTTCACTTTCACTTCGAAGATTTCGCTTTAGGTACAAGATCCTTATAGTAACATATAGCGAAAGTCAAATATTTTAAAAGTGGGTCGCTATATGAAAATGTATTCTGCTTGCGTGATCACAAGAAAAAAGGAATAAGGGATTTCCATGTATAACTTGAAAATACAAATCAATGACAAAGGAATATCTGGGAAATGCTGAACGCCACAACAATATTGTTGCACATCCTCTTACAACTTCATTTAACTGAGATTGATAATACTAGACGCATCATGTACGCCTTGAATGTTGTTTGGTTATTAAATGAAACTCGTTTGTAATGCAAATGAATTGAATGTATTTTATTTACTGAAAGATAAATACATTTAACGTTCAGTGCAAAGCTCTCTGGCGAAGTACGTTTCTTGATTTTTGATTTGTTGATAGTCAAGGCGAAGGCCAGACGCACCGAGGAATTGCAGCCGTTTGAAATCGATTGGTAAATCCATTGCAATCATCGGTATGCGGAATCAAAACATGTCCTTTGTACTTTCCCTTCATAATCTTCACCTCGATGACGTTGTTCATAACACAATGTTTTTGCGATTAGAGAAACAATATACTATTTATATCCATTGGTAAAGAAGCTGGGTGGCTCCTCCCAAATGTTTCTCAAATTAATTTTTTTCGGCAAAATGGTTCGTTATTGTCAATAATTTTACAGGAAATATTTGTTACATTCGTCATGTAAAATCCTTGGTTAACTAACGAACGGTTGATGCAGTACCTTCCACCCTGTAGACGTGCAGCAAACATTTAACTTTATACACAAGAGGTAGAGAGAAGAATAGCTTTTTCTATACACCATCTCATACCATGTTTCCAATTTTACGTTATCTTTTGGTTTTCTTTACCGATCACCTTCAGTATCGACTTTCCTCTATCCTCCTATTAAATCTACGCGGTGTGGGTAAACAAGTTCCTAAATTTCGTTCCCAGAGTTGCATCGGAATCCGTTGCTTCATTGACTGTACCGCGGAAAAGTAACAACGCCATCTATTTTTAGTGCCGAAAAAGGTTCAGGTAGCTTCTTGCGTGTTATGCAAAACAAATGCCATGGAGCTCTGTAACCCATACACAAATTTAAATCGGGTAGCGGCAGTGCAATTTGTTTTTGTTTCGCAAACAGTAAGGGAATGGTAGCCCACAGTGTAAATCTTTACATTCGAAATGAATGTAGTACGTACAGTGCAATGTTACGCTCCAGCAGGTGAAAGGAAAACACGACCTTCTGGAGCGTAGCCATTCTCGCTTGCATCGCTCGTGTAACGGGCTGCTACCTGCCTATTTATTTTCATTCAGCCAATACCCGTAGCTCTTCACGACAACGATCTGCTCCATTCAACTAACACTGTCAGACTCGCCTCAAAATCATATCCACAAATTTTGGCTGAAAGTGCAGCCAAGATACTGTATTAGCGACTCTGGGAGTGAGTTTTTAGTTGAAAATGACAAAATTTACAGTAAGTGTATAATACTAAATAAATATTCTACGCACACCTGTAAATTTTACCAAATAATTTTCTTGATCTTCCATTTTAAAAGTCCAGCGATATATTTAAGTCAGTCGTGTGCTCCGTTTTAACTCCACTAGGCCCGCTCACTTCCCCTTTCTGCATTCATGTTTCTCTTTTATTTCTCACTTTTATATTTTTAATATAAAATGCATTGCCTCCATTTCAGTTTTGCTCTGATTTGTAGGTAAATTTCTATGTATAATCAGAAATGTGCTATGCGTTTAATGACTTCTTTATTTATTAGCTCACAAATATATAGTAATATAGCAAAAATGTATTCCTCTGCAAGTAATAACATCAACTTCAATCAAATACATTTATTTTAACGTAACTAAAGAATCAGAAAATGTCACTATCATACTTCTCTGAAATATGTGATAATGCAAAGCAGTTTTAAAACAAATTACACTTTACGCACTGTAACTGCTGTGGCGTATGGGTGGCGTTGCGGTCACCTGCCCTTTTGGGGTGGGCCGGTGTCGAACCCCGTAGCGGCAGCATCGCGAACCCTGGCTCAGGGATGAACTTCCAGTTTACATTAGGGGTCACGTAACTGGCCCTAGTTCCGGCACACCTCGCAGGGCGTTCTCAACTTATCCCGTTCTCCCTAGGGTCTAACATACAATAACTTGTCTGGAAGGTTCGGTATAGCCTCCTCTGCTTCTAATCCAATCCAGTCTTTGTTAACCTAGACAAACACTTATATAAACTGTCTTTTGCAGAGCTCCTTGTAAGTATAAGACTAAGATTTCGGTAACTAATATTCACATGCAATCGGTTGGATTTTTTAACATCCTATATCCTATGAAAGTGTTATGTAACCCTTGTGCATAGTTTTCGAGCTCTACTAACTTCATTCCACCACAGTTTCTGTGGCAAAATATTAGAATGCACATTTCAGATGTTAGAATTTCAGAGCAAATAATGAGATTTCTGACGGAGATGGAATAGCTCAGATAATTAGCTCATATCTTTTAGGTATTTGCAAGAGATTCAGATATGTGGGTCCCAGCAAAGTGTTACTATTAGGATAAAACTTGTAAATTGATACCTTAGGATAGAAAACTGTGGTGCCTATTTCTAATACATAAATACGCCAAATAGAGAATAGTAAATGCAACATTACGATAAATTCCGATGTGTTGCACTCACATGACTTTCTCTACTCCCTCTTGTATCAACTGTTTTAAAACGCTTGTTATTTCTGTCTACTTGACCTTAATCGAGCAACATTTATAGAAATTGTCTTATTAGCATATTACCTTATAAGTACAAGGGCAATATGGAGATACAGTAAGCTTAGCCGGTAGTAAAAAATTTTAAGAGCTGGACGCTATGTTGGGGTTTTGAAGTATGATTTTATTTTAATAACCAATAAAATAATTGCAATAAATAATCTCGTATGGTACAATCACAGGATAATGAATTCCAGTCTTGTGGCCATTAAGAAGTTTTATGATCATACCATTAGCTCAAGGTCTTCCCAGAAGTCAGTAATGTTCAGAACCAGGCTATTGGCAAGGCGGATATAGGAAATTCAGAGAACTACAAAGGAGGCAAACATTTGCCTCAAATACAAATTAGTAAGTTTAACATTTGGCAATATTATATGAAAGCGTCCACTGGTAGGAGTAGCCATGTGATTGGGGTGTAAGCTTATAAAAGAACGTGCATTGCTAAAATTTTTGTCTTTTCCGTCGAATGTTTAATTTATTACAATAGTGTTTACTGTGATCAGCAGTTCTAGCATTTAAATTCGGTCTTTTCCTCGGATTCGTCGGCGGGCTGAGCTGCGGTGGTGCTTGTGCTCACGAAATACGGTGCTCTGCTGAAGAGAGGTGCTGTGGTCGTGGAACTCCGTCGTACTGAAGAACTGGTGCACCTGTTAGGGACCTACCTTAGTTGTAGGTCCCCCTATGACGAGTTCTGACCGCCTGTAGGGAACTTTCATATCATCCTTCCTCGCAAGGTCTCACGCACAAGCCATCGGCTGACGTGCCGGAATCCCCACTGTGACGGATATATCTTTCCCATATTAACCTACATACGGTTTGTATGGACGTACAATTCTCATTTATAGTAAATATTTGTATAATTGAAAAGAATTACAAAGAAAAAAAAAGGATAATAGTGGTGAGAGTCACATGTATTATTCCCAGTTCAGTAGGAGTGTCAAATCACCTAAAAGCCTTGGTAGAGAAAAATAAACCCGGATCACAAAGTGCTTAAGCTCGACATCGACAACTTCCACTCCACTCTGCTTATCATTCGACTGGAGGCGCAGTAGAATTGGAACCTCTTCCGGATGACACCGTGTGCGGTAGATTTAGGCAAGTGGAATTGTCGCTGAAGACATCAGACTGACTTTGGGGAACTCCTCTAATCCCTTCTCTATCTTCTTCCAATGTCGCTGGTTTGCCTGTTGTTTCCCCGAGCTGCAGTAATCTTTATAAGCCACTGACGGATACAGTTTTCGTGCGGTGGATCTTTATGATACCCCCGCCTCAACTGTCTTTGGACGAGAATTAGGGATGTGTGCTCAGCCAGCCGTGACACCCAATGAGCTTTCTCTTCTCAACAAACAATGAACAACCCTACCTCAAACCGTTACACATTTGTTCCACTATTTACTTTACAAAGTACTCTAGTCCAAAAACCCATGGAAAATGAGCAGCTCCTTGCAGAATAACTACTTTCATGTTGTATTATGCTAATCTATCTCACTAACTACACTAGTCTTAAATTATTAAAAACTTGTACATGAAGAACGCTGAGCTCAAAGTTTGGAATTATTTATTACCAAAGTAAAAATAATATTCAAAAGACGACATTCTAAACGAATGCAAAACTTTATTAAATAACGAAGGAGTTTTATTCGATAGAAAGGGTAGAATATATTGCTCTATTATTTGCGGAATATGTCCTATTTATGGCAGAGTCAGAAAGAGAATCCCAGCTAGTAAGTTCCAAATGGTGAAACAATAAACAAATAAAAGGAATGGAATTTAAGGATAAATATGGAATTAGAACCAACATATAATGCTGATTATTTTCGTCCGTTCTGGAAGATCGACCTGGGTTCCAACGTTGTTTGACTAAGTTGAGCTAATGATCTTTATTCTCAGGGTTTGCGTGGGCTTATCGAAAAGTGGCAACAGAACTATAGTTTTATGACTTTTGCTACACAAAACAAACTCAATGACAATATATGGAGGTATGCCGGCCGTTAATTAACACAAATCATTGTTTCCTTTGCGACAAGCAACTGTCATCAGCCTGCTTCAAAGTAGTGCCAACCGTCAGTGATATGACACGTCAACATACTGTATTTCAAAAAGAAACCGTTTGCCTAGTTGCTTTAGACTGATGAAGCCAAAAGAGTGTCTATCAACTGAATTTCCATATCAAATAGTATTCAAGAATAGAGTAGTGGAACAAGAAACACACTTCAAGTATTTAGGGTGTGGCATTACATTATGAAAAAGACAAAGATATAGAAAAAAAGTCTAACTTCCAGGCAAAATTCGGGACCATTAAAAGAGCTTTCGGTCAGAAAACAAAGAAGAATACAAAACTTAAAGTATAAGGCTGTACCTATAGATACTACTTATAGAGCTATATAAACATTATCAGGATAGTTTATTTTTCCGATAATCTTAGGCAGAATAAAATGATTTTGAGCATAGGTATTCGTTGGCAGTAATTTTAAAAGCATAGAAATTGCCAACTGTTCTCATGTGAAGGCACACAAAGTTGTTTTGTGTTAAAACGAGCCATCACTATGAGAAAATACTAGCTGAAATAGCACTACAGAACCTGGATTTAGTAGCATTTCCCTGGTTTCAACATTTGGCAAGCACGGAGCGTCTAAACCTCAGATGCCAATATCGGCCTGAAACAGCCGTAAGGAACTTTGAAGTTTATCTGTCGCAAAGTTTTGCTTGAGGAAATAATCTGAGGGTCTGGCATTGTTTGTATCAGCTGCTGGCATATCTGGAGGGAGACATTATACTGGCTAATTTGCGAGCCGGGGAAGATAACTAGCCCTCCATTGTTTCCACTTTCAGTCACGTTCGCTTTGTTTCCCAGTGGAGCGGTTCAAGTGTGTGGAAAATTGTGTTTCTCTATTAGAAAAGCACAAGATTATGGCTCGTTTCGACTGAAATACTGCAAGCGCCTCGAGGTTTATTTATGCTCTTCTCCACAACTTAAATCACATCTTCATACTCTCTGGAGTTGCCCGAGTGGAAGGGAACATTCAAGGCGGGTACCCAACTTCACTTCTTTACTGCAGTCTTCTTATGAGTTACTTTCTCCATTAAGTAGCTTCATAACTTTACTTCTTTAATATAAATCTCAGCAAAGCGACCTAGAAAGTAATTTACTAGCTGTTTATTTTATCACAAAAAACAATATCATAATCACAATTCATACTAACGCTACAATTCTGTGCACGTTTTTGTTCCATAGTGCAACGCAGTAACCAAAGTGGTAAACAGTCAAAGGTTACGTCGAAGATACTGGGATATTAAAACGCATTTGTTGTACTTACTAGAATAACATAATAGACGGAACTGCATATTAATTTTGTTCCGAATTAAAAGCGATTTCACATATACATGCAGGATGGAGAAGAAACAACTTTTTCAGACCTGAAGTAAGTCGACAACGTTGCGTTGAGTTGGTCAGGGAATTGACCAGGTTTATGGATGTAAACAGGTCGGGCGCTTTCGCTTTCATGCAGTGTTTTGGGAGGTGACGCTTGTAACTGGCTTACACTCGCACTGCAAACACGAAAGAACAAGACAGGGTGTGTGTTAATGTTCCCAAGACGTACCGTTACGCTGTTTATGTACTGAGCTAGGAAAAGTGACACCCACGCAATCTGCAGTGTTGCCAGATTGTTTTCGACACAACTAAAATATGTCCGTAGGAAATGGTCAGAGGCAAAAACGTAAAGACAAAATGTGCTCGAAATACCGATATCCTTAAGTTAATGTAGGCTTTCCCCTCCATCCTGTATATCTGTATATTTATATTTGGAACAACACACAATAAATGGATAAGTACAATTTTTTTGCTCCTCCACGTCAAAGAACATAGAAAATGAGTAAACAGTTTAATTATTTAACACAGGATAAGAACACGAGAAAAATTAATTTAGAGCTTCAAAATGCAACCTCGAAGTTATTTTAAATTTAATAAATTAAGGTTGATATTATGTATGAAATCTTAAATTATTATTCAGAATGGCAAACATCTGATGTGCAACAATCATATTACTTTCTCTACTCACTCTTGTACAGCGATCGAAAAATTAAAACTCGAGTTGCAACGCGGTTTACACAAGTCAATATTTCCAACATGTAGCTCAGCTTAACGATAAGAGATGTTCCATATGTTATCACTGTCGAACACACAAATAGACTGCGTCTTGAATTGCCATTTGCATTTGTGTACATATTTGCAAAGGACGCAAGCGAGGACGTTATCGTTTCCGGGCGGCCCAAGAGGAATCGAATCCGAACGCAAGTTTTACACGTTATTGTAGGACAGGCATGGGGAAGAGGAATGACAGCAGTGCAATCGAGTATTTACTCTCTCCACTAACTGACACAATGTGAAGCACTGACCGGTTCTCTGAGGTTGACAGGCAATAGCGGGAGGCGTCACCTCGTAGCTAATCGCTGGACGAGGTTAAAACTACGATGTAGAGGAAGCGACGCAATGAGTCAGTTCTCCCCATCTATTATGTAGAGCTATATTACTCGGTAACGAGGAGGTTATGGTGTTATATCTCATTACACATCGGCAACAGATCTTGGAGACATCGCCAAAGTAGCCCGCTGTAGAAGATTTAGCCCTTACAGCCTCATCCTATAAATCATTCTCTCAATAGCAAACAGGTAATGTCGTAGCGAAAATCGATAACCCCACACGCGCGCAGAAGTAAATTCTCTTGTGTTTTCGAAAACTTGCAAATTAGTAGGATATAAATCAACCAAGGTGCCAGCATGCTGGAGATATGACTATAATTCAGAAGACAAAGCGAATAACTTGCTGAAATGTCACTTTCAACTTGGTTGAAAAGAAAGCTGACGTGTGGTACCCACGTGACTTTCTCCACTATTGTACAAAGTATGATTACAAACCTTGTTTCGCTATTCACTTTAATCAACATAAAACATTTATAGAAATAATATTATTTGTAATGCTCTTGTAGGTGCAAGGGGGTTATGGGAATGTAGCAGGCTTTGACTGATGGTCAAATATTTGAAGATCTGGTCGATATGTCCGTCCCGTTTGTATGGTCGAGGTATAAACCAAGAGAAAGAAAAGACAAAAAAAAAAAAAAAAAAAAAAAAAAAAAAAAAAAAAAAAAAAAAAAAAAGGGAGACAAATCGTGGTTTTAACAAGACGTACAATTTTTGCACATAGCATTTTAAACCACATCGTCTGAGCCATTTTTGAAGAAAAACATGGCATTTTAAGTTTAAAAAACTCCATGCAAAGGGTAGCTGAGGACGAAGCATTTTCTTGAAAATAGGCGTGCATACAAACGTTTTCTAAAAACACTTCTTTAGGTTCAGGGGGTCTTAGGACATATATTTTCGTTGAAATCTCGATATCGAGTTTTTGGGTGGAATATCATTCTTCCCCTGGTTACTATACCGTAGTAGACAAAGTAATGAACTATAGCGAAGACAAAATTTAATGGTGACTGATAGCTGACCATAACTATTGTTTTTCCTGTTGTGCAAATACATTTTTGGACGCAAACTATAATTATTTCATCGGCTTTACAGCGTTATTTTACAGTATTATACAACATTGCAAGGCATGGCAAGTCCATGATTGGATTTTGTATTGAGATACCCACCATTAAATTTTTCGTCAGCCATAAGCATTCTAACGTCATAAACATAAAGAGAACATTTTGAGACACACTCGTCGAGAAGTGTATTATCTCTGCTGTGATTATAAAATTAAATAATCGTCACTTAACGGGATCTCTTCAACTGAAGGTGTATTATTTTTCATAGTCTAATTTAAAAACTGCATTTAGAAGTAGGTAATTTAGAATATGAAAGCTTCTACCATTCTTCGAAAATAGCCAGAAGTAGTACGAATAATCCAGCAGATTTCAAACTGAATGTCCCAGAAGTGTTCATACAAGTACGACCCATAAAAAGGAATATCAACACGAGGAAGAATACAAAAATAATAATCAGTGATATTACGCATTTACTTCTTTGTTAAGATGTCTCCATGGAGAGCTTTCTTTTCGGAAATTGAGTACGGAAATATGCATTAAATGAAAATATCATTTTCTTTAAGCTGCGCTTAAAGAAAACAGCCTTAGAAACGCAATCAAGATGGGAAAATGGGAAATGGCCTTTGACTCGAAATTGCTTCCACGTCTTCAGAAACGCTCCTTCGCCGTTAACAGAAGGAGAAATTTACATAATCGCATGCAAATTTCGCGAAACACTTCTTCCCAACAATAATAATAAAAAAGAGGGCCCTTTGGAAATCAATAAGCTCTGCTGAGGATATACACACGTCCGTGATGGCGTGCTGAGCGTCGATAACAGAATTAGATGCGCATCCGCTCCGTACAACCCCTCCGTCCGTCCGTCCGTCCGTCCGATAATCCGGGCGGGCAGATATGACCACAAGCCCTTGCTTGTACCAACATAGGGAATCATAAATGATCCGTAGATGTAAACCAGGCTCCTATAGAGTTACAAACACTGAAGCGTCTTCTCTCATGATTCCTATAGAATGACGAAGGAAAATTTCCGATACATTTTATGGCATCAGGAAAACTTCATTCCTCCTTCATATTTACATTGGGTAAAAAGCTGTCAGGTGAATGTCTTCAAACAACTTCATTCACAATGGAAAAAAATCTGTTGCACTCACGTGACTCTTGCGCTAACCATTCTTACAAACTCTTATTCCTTTACGTTCTTTGTGTTAGATGACTTAAATATTTGCAGAAATTATCTTATTGCGTATTTCTTTAAGTGGAAGGGGAATATGGGAATACAGTAGGCTTTGAGCGATAGTCAGATTTTTTAAACCTTTCAAATTCACTTCTCTTTGCATGGTTAACATATACAAATGGATAACGATGTTCCATTTGAGGTATAAGTTCTCCAAAACTCACACAAATAACAAGCAATATATCCGAAATGGTTTACTCTACATAAATTGTGTGGTTTAGCAAGATCTACATTTTTTATAGTAAGATTTTGTTTATATCTTACGGTTTATGAGTTGTACAAAAGACATCCAGAGTAAATACGACTACAGGAGCTATAGCCAAAGAATTCAAGATATAAATTTAATTTGTCGTAAAAATACCTCAATCAGGCATTTTAATCACAATTGTTGGAGCCATTTTCAAGAAAATCAAAATTTTCGAAAACTTTTCCATGTAGGGGTAGTTTAGGGTGGATGCATTTTCTTCAAAATCTTCGTGTCGCATCCTTCAAAAACATTCAACTTAAATACCAACTTTAGATCTCAACCGACTTTTTGTTTTTGACACACAGATACACACTTGCACGTTTTTTAAAAATGCATTATTTCAGAAGCAGGGGATCCCAAAACTTGGAGTAAAATCTCGATACCGAATTTTAGTGTGAAATGCAATACTTCGCCTACCTTCTGTTCGTAGCACAGAACGTACATAGAAAGAAATTTTAAATTATGTCCTCTTTTAACATATTAGCGGTTATTTGGTAGTCTGGAAAGCTAATATCTGGTCATTTCTACTGTCCTTTCGGGCTTAGAACGGGTGCTCGCAGAAGCATAGCTGTTTGTGTCACTCGGAGCCACCGCAAAATTAGAGAAAGGTTTTAATCTAGTGAGACAAATACTGTAACTATGTATGTTGATATAGATGTCTAGATTAGAAAGCAGGAAGCGTACAAAAGTATTTTTAGGCCAAGGTGCTTCCAAACCTAGTCATAATGCAGAACTGAAATATACGCAAAGATTTGTGAATGAATGACGTCAGGTGAGTCACTCAGTGAGTGAACGAGTGACTCAGTGAGTAAATGGTGAGTGTGAGGCAGTGAGTGAGTGTGAGTCAGTGAGTGAGTTAATCAGTGAGTGAGTGAGGCTTAAGGATCCGTCGACGAATATATCGTTTGGGTCTGAGATCGGAATATAATCTCTTTCCTGATAGTAAAGTAAAAACAAAACAATTTGTTAGCTAAACGCCATATAATATGTATGTGTATCCGATGTATACAACATACGAGTATAAGGTAGTCCTAATTGGAACTCTTGGGTCATCATTAACTCCGAGATTACAAACGATAAATTACTTTTCCCCGAATGAGGCAGTCTAATGCTTTTATTACTCCCTAAAAGTTAGACACATTACTAGGTTATTGTCGGAGAAGAAAATGGCTCTTCGGGGAATACTCGAGTACCTATGGGTGGCCTGCACCCAGAAGAGCTGTGGAGCTCTTACTTTAATTTAAAAGCTCGATGTAAGGTTAGAGAACGTTTTTCAGGCGTTTATTTCGTAATTGCTAAACAAGGGATTCAACTACTAGGAATACGTTGTTAAACTGTATAACTTCCTCTACGTTTAAGATTGGTTTAGAATACATAATTAAAGCTTGCAAATTAAGTAAAGAGATGTCATTTGTTTGACGTTTCCTGGGAATATGCAGTGTCTCAATTTCATTTAATTGTAAGTATTCTTGTCTGTGTGAAACGGAAGTCAGTCTTGTAGCGTGGATGAATTTAATATCGTAACGATTGACTTGTATCATATTTAATTTTATGAAGAAAAAAATTCCAGTATAATACATTATTAGTTGATTACATTTTGTGTCAGACATAGTATTCATATTCAACCCACTATACTGAAACTATCAATTTACTTTCGTTGTGTGTTCTTTCGTGCTTCTTTTTTTGTACCTTTGTAAGGCAGGGTTTTAGGCTCTTACCCTTTTGCTGCTTGTTGTTCCCGCTTCCAACTCAGTCGATATTTGCATGAAAACTCTTATGTCCAGAATTGGCGACGGAAAGCTACTATTATCTTATGTAAATGAGATAGACCTAATATTTATATACCACTCACTTCTTTTTAACATCTTAATTTGTGATTTACAATTACTTGTACTGATTTTGAAGTACATATGCCCTGGATATATCATAATTGACTTTTCTCATGCACTTTTTTGAAGCGTTATATTTCCGTAACATAAGACTATCTTCCCAAAGCCTCTGTATTTTACATTTTAAAGGCTTATAAAGGAAACCTCAATATTTCCAAATAATTCAATATGTAATTATTTCAATATTTATTATGTTTACATTACGTTGATATAAAGGCTATAAATTCACGTTCATCTATAGCTGATATCCCTAGGAAGATAATTGCACTAAGTTCCCTACATTTAATCCATGCAGAATGAAAGAAATACGAGTTAGTGTTAGTGGATGAGAAGTATCACATAAATGCAGCACGTGCTGGAAACTCTAGACAATGTTTAATGCGCAAGGAGCAGATAGTTTAGAAAAACCAATTTTTGTGCACACATGCATCATAAGTCAGATTACCTGTTTGTCAAAGCTTCCCTCTTTTGTCTAGTAGTCTCTCTCCTCAGATTTATAGCTTTTCCCTTGCGGCAAGATGCCGCTTAACCACTTCTTTCCGCTGAATTTGGTTGCTTTTAAGCTCTTTTGACCCATATTTTGTTCAAGTACCGCCGAAAATTTAAGCAGAAAAGGGGCGTTTAAATGTAACGCACATGACATTTAAAGCCAAAGTAGAAATTAAAAAAAGGTTTCACTGGCAACCGACACACACACACACACACACACGCGCGCGCGCGCGCGCGCACAAATATACATACACCTAAAATTCGTCAATTTGATAAGTGTCAGGGTCTTTTAATCCAATTTGCATGTTGGTTTTTTCTCCAAGCAATTAATTGTCTGAAAATAGCGTTTATCTGCAAAAACGGCTGTAGAGAGATATGACGGTGTTGCCAATGTCAGGATTTGAGTAAATGTCACCCAAGCATATCGCTATCAGGCGAAAATTATGTGTCCCCGGGTTTGTAACATCCCGGTAGTTCATTCCCCAAGGGAAGAGGGGGTTATAGTGTAATTTGTGCTCGTCCGCCGTGAACTTTGACATCCTCCGCCGGGACTCGATCCCCAGAGTATAAAAAGATAGCGGTAGGGTGAGGAGAATATTGTCCAGTAGCGTGCATCCGTCAACCATATGCCAGCCGGTCTAAATGAATATTATAAACTTGGACCTCGTGGTGTGTATCCATGCGGTGAATCCGTTAAACCTCTAACACATGCGACCCATAGAGGGTGACCAGAACCACCAACATGCCACAGTATTGTCTCTTCGCCATTTTGTATAATTTAGTTAATTTAATGAAACAAATATACCCTAGGAATCTTTTCAAAAGCAATACATCCCATAGGCGCGCGGGCCTACTGTTTATATGTTTGTATTTATTCTTATAAATTTTGTTTTCGTTCATTCCCTATTTAGCTTCATTTGCCATAAATATACATGGCTTTTATTTGCATTATCATACTAGATAGGTTAAAGATAGACAATTAACTTAGTATGAGGACAGTATACATTATAATTTGTACCTTCAGGTGTACAACTTGTAATCTGAAATATACTGTCAATAATAATAGTAACAATAATACTATCGGGGGCAGCGCCGTAGCTGAACGGTTACACCATTCGCCTATCACCAGGCCGATCACCGTGCGATCCCAGGGAACCTCATGTGGTATTCGGGTGGACGAAGCGGCGTCTGGACGGGTTTTCTCCGGGCTAACCACCACCATTCATTCCACCAACTGTTCCGTTCATCCATTTTGCCTGCATTTTATATCATTCTCTTCTCCACTCTCATACCTGGTGCTGGGCTGACCACCTGCTTCCAAGTCTTCAGTCTGTGCGGTCCACAGGTTTCTCTGGTCCTCGACAGGCGTCTGACTCTATACACCGCCTCCGAAGTCCTCTTAATTCTAGATGGCATTGCTGAACCGTAAGCGAGTGAGAGTGAGTGAACGAATATGTAAGAAAGTGAATGAGTGAGTAAATGATAAATTGACTGAAAGTGACTGATTAAGTGAGTGATTCAGTCAAAGCTTGGGTGAGTGAGAGAATGGGTGAGTGAATGGGTGAGTGGGTGAGTGAGTGGGTGATTGACTGAAGAGGTGAGTGAGTGAGGTTTAAGGTCCCGTCGACATCTAGATCATTTGCCTTCGGAAAAACCGTAAGATCACAAAACCTTACTGGACAAAAAATGTTTGGAGCTTTTGAGCTATGGTGTTCATAGACAGACACACTGATTGCTCTTTAAAAAAAAAATTCTGCCCATTTTCGATTCAGGGAGTCTCAAAACACGTATTTCTGTATCGAATGTTTGGGTGGAACACAACACTTCCTCTACTCATTGTAAGTGGGTAGCAGAGAAAGTAAGTATATATTAAAATGTTATACATTATGTATGCCTAAAATGTCATTTTAATACGTACTCTTTCATCACGGATATCAAGTGTAAATACTATACATTTTCCAGCCTCTCTGAATTAATGTGGTCCCGTAGGAAGTTGATCACACACTCGTCGTGGGACATTGAAAGCTTTTACTGGTAGGCTCGCAGGAGTTGAGGTGATTGCGATAACCAAACTGTTGAGTCACATGTCGCCACACCCCGACATGCACATGCTGCTTTGAACCGAGCCAGCCTACAGGAGGCTGCTCTCTAACGAAACTTGTTGAATTTCTAACTCTAATTATTAATGCAGCTCCATCTGTCACCGTACAGCACTGACATTCGATGTTACTTCATCGCGCTAAGTACGTGCAACTGTGCTGCCTGCCGACGTCTGCTATGTAAATTAGCTGTTAAGAGCGCCCCCCCCCCCGTCCCCCCGGCCTCCGCTTGCAAAAAGACTCAAGTATTACAGACCAATCTAATGCAACAGCATAGGCGATGCTATCAAATGGAAAACATGTACTGTCATTCACTAACAAATCAATCAGCACCATAGCTGTAACTTTCTCCATAACCTACACTAATATTGTATGGGTAACGTGAGAAATTGTGTGTGTGTGTGTGTGTGTGTGTGTGTGTGTGTGTGTGTGTGTGTGTGTGTGTGTGTGTGTGTGTGTGTTGGTGTGTGTGTGTGTGTTGGTGTGCATAACCTCAAAAACCATTCAAACGATATTCATAATTATTTCACAATTGAAAGGTCCAATTTGTTCTCATGGCAGTGGGTCTGTAAAGTATCTTGTACCTTTCATAAATTACTAAGATATTAAAAACTTCTGTGAAACCCCTGTCCTTGAATACGAACACACTGGCGTTATAAATGAACATGATTTCGAAAGAAGCCTTGGTTAGAAAACAGCTGTTCTTATACCACAGAATAAAATAGTTGCTCCACTTTACAGAGCATAAAAGTAAAATAAAAACAAAAGCCGGTTATATTTCATGCAAGTAATATACCACATAGATGACATGAATTAACATTTTAGCAAACAAAAGATAAAACTTAAAACCCAACTGTCTTTTTCTTTAAATGTAATTTATAAAATCATACTCGTACATTTTATCTTGAGCTTTAGGATGCTTTTATCGAAGATGGTAACAGGAATTTTCATATCTTTTATGCAGTCATACTTTAAATTATATTATAGAAGGCCGTGAATTGTAGTTTCACAATTGCTTTTTCCAGATTAGGCAACGGTATAAAAACAAATGTAAACCTACACAAAAGAATACAAAGTTTAGAGAAAGGAAGAAAATATAATTTAATAGATATTTAAATGGCTGCTGACACATTTAAAAACTGCACTACACAGAACAATTTTTATTAATGAAAGCAAAGTTTCACATATTTGGTCCAAAACCTCAGAGTTTCAGTTGAATATCCCCTTGAGTCTTATCAATTTACCGAAGTGAAGTTTATGAGAGCAAGTAATTTAGGTTAAGCAGGAAATGGGATTGAAAGTATGTAACAAACATTTCGTTTGTATTATTTTGTAAACTATTGACATTTTATCTTGTAATAATAATGTTGTAAAATGATTTCCATTAGCAATGAACCAGGCTTTTCTAAAATTGTATTCCAACAATTTTCTTGAAACACATTTGAAGACCTAAGTTTCTCTTTCCAAGTTAGATACAGCTGACACAAAATATAACATCCTAATATGTGAAATAGCTTGTAAAATTAAATGAATCGTTTATTTTTGCAAAACGATGCTTTTTAGTGGCATATAATTAGTGTTAAGCGGGACAAAGCTCCCGGTAAATTGTTTTTTATTCTCTTGTAATTAAAGGATTCAAAATAACTAAAACCTATAAACACCATGTAAACTGTCTTATTTCATTCCACACTTTTTTATTAAATACGAAAAAAAATGTAAATGATAAAGTGAATGTGCGCCAAACCCTTTAAGTAATAGGTTATAGCTGACACAACATTTAATGACGATTGATATCGAACTATTACTACTCTCCTGTTGCACAAATCAATTTTGTGGGAGCAAATTATATTTATATCACCGGTTTTACAGTGCAATTTCACAGCGTGTTTAACTACACAACGTCGCTAGGGTGGCAAGCCTATGTTGTGTTGAGTCTAACATATCCATTTCATATTTTGTATTTTACTTCATATTTCAGGTATGAGAAATATTTATAGGCTCCAATAACTTCTAGAACAAAGTTACATCCTAACACTGCGCAGTTTATAAAACTTGTGCTCTGAATGGTATCTAGATTTTTTTGGGGGTCGCTACAGGTTTGTTTGACAACTTGAATTTGTTCCACGTATCATTTATCCTATCGACGACTCGGTGCTGTTTTGGAGTAATCTGCTGGAGTTTTGCACGGCCGAATATCCAGCAGATCCATCACACCTGACCAACAGATGACTGCTGCTTTATTCACTATGAGAGTATGGAATGATACCACTCCATTTGGACGTTTGGAGCGATAATGAATGACCACCTTTATCTTCTCATAAGTCGGTTATCATGCTGTACTAAGCTACTTTACTACTTAATTAAATGGAGATCTTGTTGATTTTACACCAAGTATAACATTAATATTTGGTTAATGTTTCCTTTTTAAGCGGATTGGTTTCCAGCCAGATATAGAATGCGGTTGAGAACTGGGCGTTACTTAGACAAATCGGCTATTCGATTTCAAATTGGATGAAAAAGAGAAAACTGACCTCGTATTTCTTTTAAAATCATTAATAATTACTACATGTTTCAGTTACTGGCAATGAAAACAATTTTCAGAAGTTAAAATTGGTAAAATTTGGGTTAATTTCCGAATGAGGCAACTGAAGAGCCATATATCGGATTTCAGTGAACTACAAGTCATTTTGAAGCTCAGCATCTATTGTTGAAGGTGGTGTATAACAATAACATAGCAGTAATTACACATTTTTTAAAACCTGTTACTTCGTGTATACAATGTGAATGCCTTGTTATAAGGATTAAACTCACATAGGATTAAACCTATTTTCATTATACGTTCAATTGCAGTTTTCAGTTGCACAGTACCTCTTGTTTGAAATGTGGAAAAACATAACGCTCAGCTGGCGATTACCACTTAACATAGGAAGAGGCTCGCAGCGAATTAGGTTCAAGGTTAATTACGTCTTGTTATATATTTTATATATCGTTATTTCCGCACTCCCTTGTATAATTAAATGACGCTTTTTCTTATCTTAAAGTAGTCGACTTTGATATGAAATAGTCTAAAAGCTATTATACACTTAAACATAATTTTATAACTAACATACAGAACAAATCCATATTATAAGTACACCAGGCAAAAGAGTCACTTGCTTAGGTAAAGGGAACAAAAAAAAAAAAAAAAAAAAAAAAAGTTGTTTATTCTCCAACTCTTATTGCCATCCTCTCACAGCAGCGGATCGACAACGACCTTGACGTGACTCATGGGCGCTGTGTGGTGAGGTGCAGTGCGACTAAGGTTCTGGCGCCGTTTCTTGAACTTTTTATTTTTTCTGCAGCCGCGCGTTTTTTTTTTTTTTTAATTTTTTTTTTTAATTTTAGAGAAAATAAGGTAGGTAGGTACTATGAAATTTTTTGTAAAGAGCAGAGGAATTTTGTTGACAATCCTAGTATGACATTCTCAAACCTTATTAAATTGTGGTGTGACATTTTGTGTTTATCTTGGTTCTCGTTTCTTGGTTATGCTGTTTTTTTTTTATTTTTTTTTATTTTTATTTTTTTTATTGTTTTTACTTGCTTCATGTTTTTTTTTTATTTTTTCTTTTTTTTTATTTTTTTTTTATTTATTTTTTTTTTTTTTATGAAAACCTTAACTTTAAGTTTAACCTGTTATTTTTTTTAGGTGACACATGGTCAGTTATTTTCATAACAGATACTCAAAGTTAGCTTTTTTTATTTTTTATTTTATTTTTTTTAATTTTTTTTTTATGTATATATTATTTTGATTATAGTTGCATTGTCGTATTTAAAGTGCAAGGCGTGTTATGTACGGCTGCATTGATTTGCTAAGACCAGAAGTTATCAGTTGCCAGCGTGCCTGTCTCAGAAAACTGACCCAATCCTTCCTCTGCGCCACTGGGCCATTATTCTGTTTAAGGATCCAGTACATTGTTCCCATTACCAGCCAAACTACACAGCGTTGGAGTGCAGTATTCTGAAAATGAAATTCCAAACGCTGGAGCTTCTCAAGGCATGGTGGAGCTTGCGGTGGGCACCATTTGGCGACGTAGGTCCTGAGCTCTACCCAGATGACTTCAACCTGCTGACAGGAAGCGATCCGGTGGTCCAGTGTGTCGACGGCGGCACAAGATGGACATTGGTTTGACTGTGCCCTTCCATGTCGCCAGAGTTTATCCGCTGTCGGTATAGTCTCATTTAATACTTCATAGGTGGTTTCCTGCCAATCACTGGGCACATGTTTACAAAATAAATTCTGCCAGATCACTTTCCACTCCCTGGTATATTTCTCTGCCACTCTGGGCCCAGATGAACTGTCGTGAGCATACGGTAGTGGTTCCGGGTGCATTCGAAGGCCGTAATGTCATCGTTGTTGTCCAGAATTCGTTTTAGGTGAAGGACAGTGGGTTTAAATCCGTTGAGTGCCACCTGAGGGTTATGCAGCTGTTCCTTCCAGAAATTTTGGTCAATGGATGAGCCAGATCCGCGCAATGATTGTGTGGCGGTTTTCCCCAATAAGGCCATGCATTTCTTGGCAATGTCCACTAAGCCGCAACCACCTTTGGACGGAGGCAAACGTAGTTGAGGCCGGCTCACCTTATATGCTTTTCCAGTCCACAAAAAGTAACCAAGGAGTTGTTCCAATTTCTGTGCGTCACGTTTTGCAATCGGCAGAATCTGTGCCACATACCAAATTTTGCTTAGACCATAAGTATGAAGGTACCAGATGCGTTGTAGCAAATTCAGGTTCCGGATCCTCTCCATGGATAAGGAATGGCGTAAACTATTAATTTTTTCCCTCCAGTTAACTGCAATCGTATCTTCTATATTTGCCATAAAGCATATTCCAAGTATCCTTGTAGTAGTCACACATTGCATCCCCAAGGTCTGTGGCGGTTCCGGCCAATTTCCTAATATTAGGATCTCCGATTTCTCAGCATTTAACACTGCACCGGACATCGTTGTGTACTGCTCCAATCCCTGTTGCATGGTCGTCATGTCTTCATTATCTGCAGCCACCACAGTCACATCATCAGCATAGGCTGTAAGTGTGAACCGTTCATTGTATACACTGACTCCTCGCATGGTTTGTTGCAGCCTCTGGAGTAAAGGATTCAATGCCAATGAAAACAATCCCATTGATAGCGGGCAGCCTTGACGTACTGATCGTTGTATTCGTACCGGCCTGGAGAACCATCCGTTCCATAAGACTCGAGACTGTGCCGTGCCGTAGAGTCCCTGAATAAGATTGATTACCGGCACTGGAAATTTCGCAGCCGTTAAGCAGTTCCACAGATACGAATGGCGCACTCTATCAAAAGCCTGTTGAAAGTCGAGATTGATCAAAGCCACCGCTTTATTTTCTCTGCGGAGATGGATCAGCGTGTCACGCAGTTCCGCCAATGTGTCAATAATGTTCTTTTTCGATATTGCCGCTTGGTTACAATGCATGATTTCTGCATATGCTCCTTTTAATCGGTTAGCCAGAACTTTCGCAAATAACTTATAATCGGCGTTTAGCAGCGTTATTGGACGATAGTCCTTCATGGTGGCGGTTTTCTGTTTCTTCGGCACCAGGGTGATAACACCATCCGCGAAGGTTGCGGGAAACACTGCTGTCTCCCACAGTTCCGCATATACTTCCATCACTTCGTTCTTGATTATTGGCCAGAACTTTCTATAGAATTCATAGGTGAGCCCATCAGGACCTGGTGATGTGTGTCGCCTGGCTTGTTCAATGGCGACCAACACCTCCCGCTCCGTGATAGGCCTGGTAAGTATTTTTGCGGATTCCTGGGTGATGCCGGTGTCAAACAGTTCATGTTCCATACGCCTATAAGGGGTGTCTGCTTCTGGCGCTTCTTGAAATAAAGCCTGAAAGTGATCCGCTATAAGCTGGAGCTGGGCGCGCGTTCCAACATGGGCAGTTCCAGTGTGCGCGTCCCGTATTGTTTGAGGATATCTTCCATGTCCCTTCTGCCGCTCCTTTGCGAAATAATAAAATGAGTTCTGTTCCGCTTCATGCATGGATTTCACTTTGGCTCGAACTTTATGTCCTTCCAACTGGTGTAAGTGTTTTAATTTGATGATTTCTTTTACTTTTTTTATCTCCGTCTGCACCTCATAGCCCTCCCTTTGCTTCAGATGCAGCCCCCACAGCGCCTCATTGTAAAAATGTAGTAGCTGCTTCTTGGCCTGTGCCCTCACAATACCCATGGATTTAAATAGGGAGCGAATCGCTGGTTTTGCCGTGTTCACCCACCAAAAACTCTTCCGAGTTGAACTTCTAAAGGCCGACTGTAACTGAAGCCATTTGATTTGAAATTGTTCCCTAATGTCTGTGTCCTCCAGCATAGAATTATTGAGTTTCCAGTAGCCACGGCCGGCCGTCTCAAGCCTTATTTCATTTATTTGCAATTGACATAGCACTGCATGATGGTCACTAAAAACCACCGGAATGACCCAAATTCGATGGACATTTGGAGCCATTCCGGGAGATAGATACTGTCGGTCGATGCGTGAGGCAGAAGTGTTGCGGGTGAAAGTGAATTCCACTTCGTTCCCATGCTTGATCTCCCATGCGTCAAGCAGTTGCAGCTGTGACACTAGGTGTTGTAGCATGATGCTAAAATTCGTAGCACCTTTTTGGTCCTTCGCCTGCAACGTGCAATTGAAGTCGCCTGCTAGGAGAAGTTCCTTGCCTTGTCGCAAATGCGGGGTTACCTCGGTTTGGAAGAAACGCTCTCTCGCTTGTCTATTCTGTGACCCAGCTGGAGCATATATGTTAACCAGGACGGTCTCTTCCAAAGTAGCGGAGAGGACCCGTCCGTCGGGATCCATCTGAAAATTCTGCAGGGGAAGTCCCTTCCTGTACACTATTGCCGTTCCTCTGCCGTTCAAACCTAGGTTAACTTTATAGTCGTAATTGTAAAGAGCATCCAAGTTGTAAGTATTTACTTCTTGGAGAAAGCATATGTCAATGTTGTTCACCTGGAGGAAACTATTGAGCAGTTTTTGGGTTACTAGATTTCTGCACCCATTCACATTCACTGTTGCCACCGTTCGTAGATAGATCATTATGAAAGCGACTGTCGCAAAGATAGTGTAACTCGGGCGTCTACGTCCTTGGCCTCGTGCATTGCTGCTAGTGTGCTACTGTTCGGTCTCTGGATGTCTAGCTGGGGTTATCTGTGCCGGAGGGTTTCCCTTAAGCCTTGGGTCACATAAGGACACCTGGGGCTTCCGTGTCACCTGAAGTAGGATCGGCGACTCCGCTTCTGTGGCCCTCGCATCAAGTTGGGAGGGATGAGATCCACCAGCCATCTCTGCACGCCGATAAATTGCGACTGCTTCAGCTGACCGTGGTTGGTCCTCTTGGGATCTGTGTGGCCGTTCGAGTACTTGCGGTCGAGAATCACTCGCAGATGGTCGTGCCGCTACGGTGGTGCCGGGGGTGTCCTCCCAGTAATGGGAGTCTGCTCCTATCTCCACCGCTGGGCACCTCACACTTTGTTGTAACTGTGCTGCTTCGTAATCACTCTGGGGGTTGTTTCCCGCGTCCCTCCTTGCAGGTTGAACCTCACAGGTGTTCCTGTCACCTCCCTCCTCCAGGATACTGCTGCCAATCAATGCTGAGGCAGGCTCTTGCGTCAGTACTCCAGCCGTATCTGCTGTGTCTGTGGACGGGACTTGCAATAGACGTGCCTCCTCATGGGCTTCTTCCACAACTTCCTCCAGCTCCATTTGGTTATTCCAGGATGGTTCTTCCTTCTGGGCTTTGCTTGTCTTCGCCCGCTTGGCCCGTTTCTTCTCGGTCGGGCGTTTCTCTTCTGCTGCAGCTGTCTCCGTTATAAGTGAACCCACCTCGGGTGGTATTATCTCCTCCGGATTGGCCAGATGTACTCGTTTGCCTGTGGTATCTCGAACTATGGAGGCATACTCCCTTTGCGGTGCAGACCTTGCTGCTTCCTGTTGACTGTCATTCACCAGGGACGTTTGCCTGCTTTCATCCGTAGGATGCGCTCCCTCACTCTGCGTGTCCACTACCACCTTCGTCGGTTCTGTTTCGTTTCTCCGTCCAGTCGCCACTGGGCGTGTTGCGGTCGGACGGTGGGGGCAAAATTCCTTTAGATGTGCCGTGCTACTGCAGACGTAGCAGGATCTGGGTTGGCTGGCGTAGGACACCGATAATCTGTAGCTGCCAATGATGATAAAACTAGGGATGTTCGTCTTCAGTTGCATCTTTACCGCTCGTACCCCATTAAACACCGGGACGCGATATTGTCGGCTCCATTGTTCCTTCCGGACGTCATATACCGTTCCGTAACGCTGCAACGCTGCTTTTAAGACCTCTGCCGGGAGCTCTGGGGGTACATCGAACACTCGGACATTGACAGCATTACCGGTCACGTGTTCGATAAGCACTTTAGTCATCTCACCATTCATGTATGTGAAAGGTGTTTCCGCCGAGAAGGTATTGAGGGTTTTCTCCAGCAAGAGTGCTGATATTAATTTAACATAAATTGCCCGTTCACTTGCAATTAACTGTATTGTATCCACTTGTTCCGCATTTAACCGTAATGTATCTGCTATGAAATCATGCACCTCATATGCCGACGGTCGCGTTGCACTTAAAGCAAACTTGATCCTGAGGGTATTTTTCCTCGCGTACATTTCCATTTCTTTTCACTGTTAAATTTAGCTGAAATACTCACTTTAAATTCCTACACTTGGTGATCGATAATATCACTCACAGTGTTGTATATGTCTTTCTTGCGCTCACTCACTATCAGGCCACACACGCAGTAGACAAAACAACCGGTTCTCCTGGTACGTCCGCTCTGTCCCAGCGCACTGGCTTGACTACGCGTTGAAAATACCATAAAAATGTTAACTAATATTGCTATGAAATTACATAAATGCTAAACGATATGGCATAATTTATACTCTATTTAAAATGTCATTTATGTAAAACACAGAAAGCTAACATTGCATTAAATTTAGGCTCTAAAAACGTCAAGTAAATACCACTACAAACTACATAATGTTACCTTCATTTTGAATTTTCTTCGAGTATTTTGCATGCAATCTTGATCCTGGAAAAAACTCGAAATCATTTGTTTATCATATTTGCAATTTTGCAAAAGACATCAACTTAAAGTCTATTTTAGATGATAGAAAATTAAACATCCCCCCCTTTTCGAAAAAAAATACAAGGTTTGCTTATGTCAGAAATGAAATGCAACACCCCACATGGGGAAGTCTTTAGAGGGGGCACTATTGTGATCACTTATTTATACTCCCCAATCTACGTAAAAGAGTTAATCCTGAAGGATGCGAGCTATGCTTTATAGGAATAGATAGAAAAATGAGTTTTTGCATTAGCGAATAGTCGAACAGCTATGAAAATTTGTCTGCAGTGAGCATTTGTTTAGTGCCGCAGTGCGCCTAAGCACTTGTTAATAGGCGAGGCATAAAGAAGCGTGGATTTAGTTTTAATTCCCCTTTAGCCTAGCCACGTGCGGTTACAGAGGAAAGCAATAATTGAGGTTTCGTTTTACTGTCCATTGTAACATCAGCATTCCAACAACACAGAGGAAAGGGGGGGGGGGAGGAAAAATCGAATAGAGTTGTTGAAAACACCACAGTCCAGTTGCAGGGTAGACTTAATTATTGGAAAACACTCAAGGGCTGTTGGGGAGAAAAAGAGAATTGGCTTCTCGAACAAGGCTTCACTATGTATGTACTTTGTGTATGTATGTATATGGGAAAGGTCTATTGATTTGAAGGAAATTGTAATAAAGTGTCAAACGGAAAGGCTGCACATTTACACTAGTAAATGAACAACGAACAATTCTCCTAATTGCTTACGGATGCGTGCGAGTGGAGCAGAGAATTAGCAGCTATAAATTTTATGATTAAAACTGAGTAACAACAACAGAGCTGTCATCTAGCTCTGCTCCAACTCAGTCATATCGCCTTTCGTGCAGGCGACGACCTCAGTTTAACGTCAAGTGTAGGGTAAATGTGCCAAATATGGGACCGCCTTCTACTGCACCGCCACAACTTCACAATGCATACTTATTACTTTCTCTACTGCTAAGTAGGTGAAGAATTGAATTCCACCCAAAATTTCGATGTCAAGATTTCACCGGAAATATATATTTTCAGGCTCCCTGAACAAAAAAAGGCATTTTTAGAAAAAGGTCCGGGTGTGTGTGTGTGTGTCTGTGTCAGTCTGTGGACAGCATAACTCAAAAACGAAAAGTCGGTTAAAAACCAAAGCTGGTATTTAAGTTTAATGTGTTTCAAGGATACGACACGAAGATTTTGAAGAAAATAGCCCCACCCTAAACTATCCTTTACATGAAACATTTTTTGAAAATTTTGATTTTCTTGAAAATGGCTCTAACGATTTTGATTAAAATGATATATGTTTGAGATATTATGATGAAAGATGAAATGTATATCTTGAATTTTCTGGCTATAGCCCCTGTAGTCGTATTTACTCTCGATGACTTTTGGATAACTGGTAAACCGTTAGACGACAAATTCTTAACATACAAAAAATGTAGATCTCAATACATACGTAATTTATGTGTGAATGAATTTTCTTGTAGGGTGAACCATTTCAGAGATATTCCTTTTTATGTGCGTGAGTTTCGGAAAACTTAAATCTTTCGTGAAATTGAACATCGCTGTTCATTTTTTTATATGTTAAGTGTGCAAAGAGAACGGAATGTCAAAAATTTAAAATATATGACTATCGCACAAAGCCTACTGTATTCTAGTGTTCCCTTTGCACCTACAAGGAAATAAGCAATAAGATAATTTGTACGAACGTTTATATTAACTAACAAGAGGATAGAGGAATACGAGTTTGTAAGAATGGTTAGTACAAGAGTAGACAAAGTCATATGAGTGCAATACATCAGATTTTTTATTTAGAAATGCAAGGTGTTGTCGGTTTATCTCGATATGAACAACTTAATTAGAATGCAATAACTTCTGTATTTACTATATACTTAAAGGAGAAAGTAATAATCTTTTATAGGAATATTTTGTAGAAAGAATTTAGAGTAGTAGGTAGGGAATGTCATGTGAATATAAAACATGAAATTTTTAATTAATGCAGCTGCTCTGTTTTATGAAACCTTTACTTTACCTTCAGAAAATTTACGTTTGACTTTTATTGCACACAACATTTTTTAATGTCCCAGGTAGACTTGAGGTACTTTTTTTAGTACGTGACTTTTAGTGTGATTGCAAAGCCAGATTGTCCTCTTATTCCTTTTTTTTAATGTTTATTTTTGCTTCACACCTTCCAGTCTGTGGCATGTTTGTATTCATACTTGCGCACCGCAATATGTTCACTGAGGGTAGCTGTCCCTCAGCCCATTATTTGCTGATGGGAAGGGATGTATGTATGTATGTTTACCACCGCACATACAGTGTGTACTGCCATGCAATATTGCATCTAGACGAAACTAATATTACCATTCTATGTTTGGAGTTTCGACTTCGTGCACGACTACAAGGTTGCCTGTTAGGAAGGTATAGTAAAAACTTATGGCCTGTTCTTCTACTCAACTGAAACTTTCAAACTTAACTACAAATAATCCTGAACAATCTATAAATTTAATAAGTTTTCGACTCATATTCAGGAAGTCCCAGGTTCAAACTTCTGAGCTGATCAACATGATGGAAGATTTCTCCGCTGTTTTCTTCTGTCGCTTGACAAATGTTCAGTTGGATAATTTAATCTGAAATTTTAATATCATTGTTTCTTCACTAAATTTAATTTCCTTCTTGTTTACCCCCAGTTCCGGTATTCAGAATATTTTTATTGGTTGATCCATTTCTTTCTTGGACTCGATATTCCTCGGTGGTTAATATTTTACGCATTTTTAGCTATGCTTTATTTATTTTCTTTCCTAAGTTTAGTAAAGAGGGGAATTATTACTTACTAACTAAATATTCGAGATCGAGATTTCGGAAACTTAAGTTTTGGGAGCCTTCAAATCATACTTATAACTTATATCACATCATAGTGAGTGAAAGTGAGATACCTGTTCTATTGGTTTCCTATCTAGTACTATTTTTATAATGCACTGGGTATTTTCCTTTAAACGCTATAGTTTTGGTTTTATTTTATAATATTTCCCGGTTATATATTTACTTTTAAAGTCCAAATAACGTAGAGCAATTTTTAAATAATCTTCCGTCCTTTGTATAATTATTTGGTCATCGACAAATAGTAAAATATTTAATTACGTATTTTTAGGTCTCAATTTTACTCCTAAGTTAACCATATACCATATGTAGTAGAAAATTAAAAAAATCAGATGTGTTGCACTCACATGACCTTGTCCATTCTTGTACTAACCCTTGTTACGAACTCCTATTCATATATCTTCTTCATGTTAGTTGAGATAAACATATCTACGAATTATTGTTTATTTCCTTTTAGGTGCAAGAGGGTATGGGATACAGTAGGCTTTGAGCAATAGTCAAATCTTTTAAATCTTTGATATTCTGTTCTCTTTGCATTGTTAACATATAAAGAATGAACAACGATGTTGCATTTGAAGAAAGTTAAGTTTTCCGAAAGTGACAAAAATTCAAGAAATATCTCCGAAATGGTTCACTCTACACAAAAATTCCTTTGGTCATAAACTTTGTTTTAGCCAGTTATATACTTTTAGTATCGTAAGGTATGGTCTATCTCTTACGGTTTACCAGTTCTGGAAAAGTCATCCAGAGTAAACAGGACTACAGGGAATATAGCTAGAAAGTTCAAAATATAAACTACATTTGCCATAAATGTATCCTAAACTTATGGTATTTTAGTCAAAATCGTCAGAGCCATTTTGGAGAAAATCAAAACTTATTTAAAATTTAAATCTTCGTGTCGCATGCTTAAAATATGTTAAACTTAAATAGCAACTTCGGTTTTCAACCGACTTTTCGTTTTTGAGTCATGCTGTGTACACAGACACAAGTACACGCACGCACGCACACACACGCACTCACACACACAGACCTTTTTTTCTAAAAATGCTTTTTCTTGGATTCAGAGGGTCTCAAGACATATTTCCGGTGAAATCTCGACATCGAATTTTGGGATGGAATACAATACTTGCTTTACTTACTAGCTGTATATAGTAGGTGAAGTAAAAAGGACTATAGAAAATTGACAGGTTCAATGCTTGACAAGCCAACCTCCAAGATGCGGCGCTCAGTTGAATTTCGAATTTGAACGAAGTTGCAAGACACTACTGTTGTGTGTATTCAGTCTATCAGACAGTAAAGGGTTGGAATGAAGAAGTCATGTTCCTTTACAGACGGTAATCAAGCTGCATGTGCATTGCTTCTGTGAAGGAACTGGGCTAAATTACTCTGGTACCCTCACAGAGTGCAAGATTCCCTATGCAAATGTGCATGCTCGTTAGTGAATTTCAGTATGCGAACTGGATGTCACGTATGCATGCTGGGTTCTTCATCAGCAGCAAATGGAATATATATCTAGAATAAACCCATAATCGACTCTGTAGATTAATAGCATTCAAATGGTTGTTAGGAATATACAAAAATCATAAATAATTGCAAAGCAATGTTTTCTGGAACATTTAGCTGTCAAATCAGATCAACAATACATTTAATGGCCACTAGAAAGAACAGCAATCAGTTTACAATTTGAAATTTGATATCTTCTCCAAAATATGGAATGAGACATCCATAGTGTAATTACTTTTTCTTTATCGACGTTTTTAACTGAATACATTTTGTTCCATACGATTTTAGGATCAAGAATTAATCCTGTATCTGTTGTCTGTGTCCGCAAGTGTGATTTCCATTGTTTTTAAGAATTCGCATTTCCTGCAGAAGCCAAATGCAAGTGATAATTATTTTACCAGGTCTCATGACAATGTATACACACACGCGCGCGCGCACACACACACACACACACACACACACACACACACACACACACACACACACACACACACACACACACACCTAAAAGATGTTTACGCTAATAGCAGTGAGATAAACAAAATGGACTTTTCTGGTCCACAGTTGCAGCTTTTTATGCTTCTAATTTTGTGTTGCTTTCATAAAAACGGACTCCAAATGTTTATACTCATAGCGAGCTAATATTTTGATTTGATGCATCTCATTTTCAGAAGCTTTTGTCCCCCCCCCCCCCCCCACAGATATGCGTTAATGCATACATTTTATATTAGTCTTCATGCAGCCTTTCAAGCGAGGAAATATGTAATTCAGCACACAGTTGTAAAATAAAGCAAATTAACCTCCTTATATTTGTCCTTCAGTAATTCTGAAGCCAGTTTTGGTACACATATAATGGCGTTTAGTTAACCAAACGTTAGGGCGACATATGAAGCGGGTTTTAATATCGATGCTAATAATGGTGTTGAAGCGCACTTTTATAACTGGTTTAAATATATATCTCTGCCTCGGCGTAGCTTCAGTCGGGAAAGTTGACAATCCTTTCTTCTCTGAGCACAGTATCAGACCGAAGTGAAGAATTTTTTCTGCTTTAATTTCATTTTTCGTTGTATCTAGTTTAGAGGTACTTTTGAGGGCTTAGGGAAGAAGCTGCTTTAACTGCATGTTAAAAAGGAATCTGAAAGTTTATTTTTATTTAATCGTTCGGAATACGTGAGTTAAATAGCGAAATACAGGTGCACCATTACATTTTATTCATGTTTTTTAAGTTTTTAGACCGGCAAAGTAAAGTAGCTGGTGGGGTGCTCTCGGTTCTCCGCCCTAGTTTGTTAAACTCTGCCTTAGGTATAAATCTACACCATTTGATTAATCAGCACAAAAGGAGAATTGCGTCAGAACAGGTGCAGTTTAGATCCGAGATGAAGTACTGGTCGTACAACAATATGCGGACGAGAGGGGGCATGGAGCGTTATGTGCGTGCGTGGTCCTGGTGGCGCGGTAACACCAAAAGGGGCCGAGAAGCTTCTCGTTGATTCTCACTGAGACATTGTGCACGTGGACATGGAAAGATCACGAAAAGACACGTGACATCGGCTCCAGTATGAATATGACCATAGAGAGAGCGAGTTAGTTAGTTTTTAGTTACGGAGTGAGTCGACCAGCCTGTCGGTGAATACGTATGCGTTGTTGAGTGATTGTATCGTGATATTCAAGATATAAGGGACAAAGAAACTGGAGAAAGACATTGAAAGACTAAAAAAGATTGTCAGAAAAGATTATAAACTGTGTTCAGAACGAGAATAAAATTGTGTATTTATAGTAAACTTTAAGACAACAAAGTGAGAGAAAAGTAACCGGACTTTGGATTTTGTCGTTTTATTGCAGTATTTATGGCTGACACAAAGTTTAATGGCAGGTTGACTCAACACAGCATCAATTCAGAGGTTTGCTTGTCTTGTGGTGTTGTATAGTTGAACACTGTGAAATCTCACTGTAAATCTGATGATATAAATATCATTTGCACCCACAAAATTTATTTACATAACAGGAGAGACAATAGTCAGGTATCAACCGCATTAAATTTTGTGTCAGGCATAATAAAACCGCGTCTGTGATTTAGTTGTCCCTTGAAGTGGTCTAAAACTGTTTGATGCGACTATACCAAAATAACTCTGTGGCTGCTACGAAGTGAAAAAGTAGTGTAATCATAATAAGGTGAGTTACAATATTTGCGCTGTACTTGTTGACTTGTTGTGTTATGTTTTTATATTCATGAGACGTCTGAACTTTTGCACTCAAAGTTTGCATCTGAATTTGTTAGCAGTTGGAGATCTCAAATCAGATTTCTCTACAGAACAAGTCTGTGAAGTAAACGAGCTAGATTTTTCAGGAGCCTTGGCGAAAAGTCGTTGTGAATAAAATTATGTCTAGAAGTGCTTTTCTCTAGTTAAAAAATCTAAGAGTAAAGTGAGTTGAGAGGCACTTGTGCCTGTAAGGAAATGCAAATGGAAAATGAAGGCAGTGCCAGTAATAGTGATAGATGGAAAGAGTAAGGGCTGCGCCTCAAAGAAAAACTTTTGAAATGAAGTTACAATGGAAATGTAGACGAACGAGGAGTTAAGAGAGAGAGTGATAATATCAGACACAGTGCACGAAGGGAATAGCCCTTCTGTCTGTAGAAATGGAGTCTTATCCACCATCAGAAACTTTACCCGAATTAACAGATTTCAATTTATGAAATTACGCCATTGCCAACTTAAAGAAGCAGATGTGTTAGGAAGTTCTGGTTGTTATTGGAATCCTATAGAGCACATCATAAATCTAGAACTCCACTGTCTCTGCAAACATCTGGAGAAGTAAGACCGGCTCACTAATTCCTTTTTCTTCCTTTTTCTTGCTGTTTCTTAGCTTCAAGTTTCTTCCTTCTTATTACAATAGAGATGGTAAGTGTTAAGAGAAGACAGAACTGTAAAACGACATAACTAATAAATGTCTTGCGAGATGGCGTTGCGAAAATGCTACTCGTATTCTCGATAACTAAACTATAAGGATCCTCCCCTATATTGTCGTGTCTACTAGATCGCTGCTCTGTTTTTCCCTTTATCCATCCCTTTTCCCGGGGGTGCCCCGTGAGAGCCATAGATACAAAAGAACTTCCATAGGTTCAGCTGGTAAGTTTTTCCTCCTAACCTTATCATCATTGAGCGGAGATTTAGTAGACAAATGTAGGAATGATATTAACAGCACGGAGTATAGAGCCGGCAGCTAGCGTGAGAGTGAAGAAACGACACAACACACACAACAGCCTCTTTCTTACGACTGTCGTATGTTATATTTGACTGTTTTCTTTCTTTTTTCCTTCTTCTTCTCTCTATTGCGTCTCTACAATAACACAAAATGGTTTACTACTTGTTACGGAAGGGACTTCCTATATGAAGAAAACTGCCACAGCAATACAGTAAGCATTTCCAAAACTAAAATTTGTCTAGCACAGTCTCCACCAAGTTGCGGAAGAAATAATATCCTCTTTTCCTGATGTAAATGCTTTTATCGCCAACACGAAAAAGATGTTTTGCAAAACACCCTACAAAATCAAGATACTTAAACAGATGGCACCTGGAATTCCCTTGCCTCCACACCAAATGTAACTCGGTGGGGGACATGGCTACTTCCTTCAACTGTTAGGGAAGGAAGTTAACAGGTCCCGTTTCAAACTGGTCGAGACCCATATCAGAATATACGCCCTCTAACTGCCCCTACATATCATCAGAAATTCTATGTCTATTACTATTTGTGCTCTGTGTACTACAGCCTACAATATCTTCTTAACTGTTTTGTATTGTGATAAAGCACATGACATGGAATATCTAGGGCAGAACTCTATCACATTATTTTCTATGTACCGTAATAGAAAAAATTATGTGATTCCATATTCATCACTACCAAGAATGAAATTACTAAAATCGTTACGGTTCCGTAGTGTTTTATATGATCCTCACAGAAGTCGTACCACTTTGTTCATTGTAAGCTGAAAGAGACGTTATATCTAGTTTAGAACCTCCACTACAAAGGTGGAAGAAACGGAATCGATAGCTATTAAATGTATAGGTTAGAACCCAGTTTGTGTATGGAGTGTTTCTTTACAATAAAACTCCCACAAAGGTTGCAGTAAAGAGAAGAATAAATATCGCCATCATCTCTTGGGAGAACCTCGAGAGGAAGATAGATGAGGGCGGCACTGAAAAAGAAAAAAATATACGTATGCAAAGTAAGGAGGAGCTTTATTTTACAAAACACGACCCTAGAAACCTTAAAGGAGACGCTATGTCTCACTCCCACAACAGGAACCCGTAGCTTTGGAATCACAGATAATTAATTAAACTATGTTTTTATTTTCTGTACCACCTAGCTTTGGAAGAAATTATTGCGTTACACCCAAAAAATTACATGTCGGATTTCACAAGAAATGATTAATCTTTGTGATTGCCGGAATCCTAAGATAAAAGCATTTTAGCCCCTGCATCATACACTGTTTTTATACAATGCTGAATATTTATAGGTATATTACATATTATATGTAAATATATATTATTGGTTTACATTTTTCATAGTCATGATAGTCATTGGGCTGCGCTGTTCAGTTATTTCCTTTCTTAGCATCAGTGTTAACAACACGATGGCTTTTACAAAACCACAACATTCTACACAAAGAAGGCAGCGGAAAAAATATTTTTATCTCGTACAAGTCCAGAATCTGTTGCATGCAATGTCGTATTGATTTCTTGATTTTTTGGATAAGAATTCTAATTTCTGTCTCTCCGTTGCTTGTAAAATTTCAATACATACAGCACAGTGCATATTCACATACAAATGACTCATCGTATTATATAAGCATTGCATAACTGAGATTCGTGGCCTACTTGAATGGGGCTATGGTCACATTCTGTAAGAAACCAAAGTTGGCATTATCGGAGTGTTAAAAGCTTTTGAGCACTGAATGGAAGAATTTTTTACTTTTAACACTGTCGTGAACTGCTGAAAGTCCGAGTTTACTATCAACTGTCTAAAACAAATGCTCACACACATGTGGAGCAAAACATTGCTATAACAGAAGCAGGAAATTCTCTCAAACCAACATATTACGCTACACAACTCTTTGAACATGTCTGTGCCAACTTAACCTCTGCACTTATTTATTCTGTTAGTAGATCTACGAGTTCACATTGCAAGTTAACTCTTACTTTACTACATCTACACTAAAAGGGTATATATTCCCGAAATCATGGAATCTATGCGAAGTAAACTCAGTTTTAACTCTTGAAGAATGGGCACATAACTAATTAGTTTATCCTCTGGCAAGTACTGAGTGATTTTATACATTTGAAATAAGTATTTTATAATTTGATGTGTTGATTAAGGGAGTTGTCACAAGGTTATGTTTGTTATATTTAGATTTTAAACCTTCTAGAACTTAGGCACGCTCTGTAATCATAATTCCTCCACTGATACCGGTCGCGAAGCGAACTTTGGACTCCCAAATCAACTAAGGAAGGAGGAGTGTATTGCTGTGTTGCATGATAACACGGCGAAATGTTCATGAATCACACGGATTTACTAATCCGCTTTTGCCCACCTCTGTCTTATTGTTTAATATTCAGGGCTGTCTGAAAATACTGTGCTTGTATGCTATAAGAAACACTTTGAGATATAAATATATCTTATACCCACATTATTCAGCAATGGCGAAATAAGCCAATCACAAATTACCTCCACAAGGGCAGAGCGTGACGTCATGGTTCCAGAACAGTGACAGTAGAAAGCACACTGCCTATAGCGCAAAGTGTCTCAAATGTGTTAATTAGTGCCACACAGTAAAATTCCTGCAGTACGAAAATGGAAATATTCATGTGTTGCAGAACTTGTATAGCAATTTGGGAGTTAATATTTTACTGTAAACTGTGACAGAGTTGAATGTAAGTTATGCAAAAACGTTATCCACAACGTCCCTACGTCGACTGTACCATGGCTCCTCTGTGTTATAATCATGTGACAGACTTACCCCTCCCTTAATTGCTATAGTCCAAAGCACGCAACATTTTGTTTCCTGTATGAAGGTTCGGACTCTAACTTACGCCACACTAACCTAGAAATTAAATAAGCATTTCCCAGGTTTCACTAGTGGAAAACACTTTGCACACAAATATTTATTTAAGCATTTCCTTGTGAGAGTAAGTAATATTTTGAATTTGAACATCTTCAGAGATGTGTTTGCGTGAGGTGAACTAACATTAGGTAATGGAATATGCTCAGCTTCCTCTTGGTAAAACACAAGTTTGCTAGAAGTTGTGCCTACGTAATTATTTTACCTTTACACGTGAGTGTTGCGGCAGAAAACTTATTTCCTGAAGCAGAGCGTCTTCCCTCGTTATTTTCTTCTTTACTCGAGTTTGCGTGAAGTTTCCCGGGGCTAAATCTCTGGCCAAGTTTTCATAATGAACGGTTTTACTCCAATACAAGTTGCGGTAGATATCAGGTGTATGATTGCTTTCATTTCTGCTCACCAAAAGTTTGCTTCCCTTCAGCTGTTGTAATAGTGCTAATAAAAACATCCGTTGAATGAGAAAAATAACAGATCGCTTATTCCGAGTTGGTTTAAGGAAACGATAGTTCTGCGAAGTTTTTATCTACGATTTGGGTATAAATCATTGAAACCCATGACAAGGACTCGTGTGAAACTTCTGTACTTCAGCCGGAGGTTGTTATTCCGAAGTTTCAATGAGCCCCAAGGGAAAATTAACTTAATCCTTTGTGTATAATACATTCTAAATGCTGGAGTCTGCGCAGTACCTATCCAGATTGTATAGCACGGACGAAAGGAATAGAGATGAGCTAGATCAGAGATGTTCAAACCTTTCTCTTTGGAGACTCTTACGTAACTAGCTGCTATTCCCCACCTCCTGTTTCAGCAGGAGGGTAAATCCAGTCACGGACGCATACAGGTAATTCAATGGCAGTTTCTGTCATAACATGCATTTTCTGTGAATGTTCTCTGAAGGTCTCTACATTCTGGATGATATACATGGTAAACAGTAAGGCACAGAGGAAAGGTTACTAATTACAAATATACAGTAAGATTTGGTCTATCTCTTACGGTTTAACAGTTATGTAAAAGTCATCAAGAGTAAACAGGACTACATGGGCTGTAGCTAGAAAATTCAAACTATACATTTCGCTTGCCATAAACATATCTTAAACACATGGCATTTTAATCAAAGTCTTCTCCATGTATGGGGTAGTTTGAGGTAGAGGATTTTTCTTCATAAAGTTCGTGTAGCATCCTTGAAAGATATTAAACCCAAATATCAATAACAACTTTTAGTTTTTGAGTAATGCTGTTCATAGGCAGAAACACATACACACAGACGAACACACGCACAAACCTTTTACTAAAAATGCGTTTTCTTTCCCTTCCCATTCAGGGGGCCTTAAAACATGTCGAAAAAGTACCAGATTTGATATTCCGCCAAAAATAGTACAATTCAGCTCCTCAACAGCATTGGAAAACACTCGCGGCTCATAAATTAAGTAAACTTTCAACATTTAACACCTGAAACACAGTTCTAAAGATTTTCTTTATAAAAGCAAATATTGTTAGATATGAAACTTTTAGAAGAATAAATGTAACGTAATTTCAAGCAAACAGGTGTATTAAAATTTAATTTTGGGAAAATTGGAATAATTTAACCACAAAGAAGTGTAAGGGGTCTCACAGCTCAGTGGTGAAAAGAGCACTAATAATGATAATAATAATAATAATAATAATAATAATAATAATAATAATAATAATAATAATGATAATGATAATGATGATGATGATGATGATGATGATGATGATGATGATGATGATAATAATAATAATAATAATAATAATAATAATAATAATAATAATAATAATAATAATAATAATAATAATAATAATAAAAAAATTAGCTCTGAACTTAAAAAGAATTAGCGTTGTTATTTAATGCAGAGAAAGAACCATTTTGGCACAAAACCCTTAAATTTGACTGTTCTATACATAACCTATACAATATAATGCAAATCCCTTGCAATACCACACACCATGATACTGATACTTTGTACCTCAGGTACTAGTTGCAAAGGGTGACTTTTTTTCTTTTCTGGCGGCAAAAATTGTTATTTTTTCTAATTTTTTCCCTCGTCGGCACACTTGCTAAACACACTGCAGTAGTACCGTATTACAGTCCATGTTTCGTCTCTGTAGATAGTTTCACTTTTTTATTTCCTTTTTATAGTGCTGGACGTCTGTTAACAAAAGCCTGCAGGGATGGTGCATGGCGGTGATACGCCGCTCAAATGAGCCCGAAGATGATGAGTTAAGAATGCTGCCAACCTGCTGTTTTATGAGAATGAGGAAAATACGTGTTCACTCACACATTATTTTGTAGCGCATGGAGAGTTTCAGAAATATCTCCGACCTCCCCTTATATGGTTTATTGTTTTTTGTAGCCGTCTACAACTGCCTAAGTGATGTTAACGATTCTTTCCATTACGGCGAAAGTCTAGCACATTTCCACTGTATAACACTCAAAATTTGTCTACAAACATTAAGAGTTGATGATTCTTCTTGAAATACTTTATATAGAAACTATTGACTGATAAGGCCAATAATTTATAAAGATACGACAACGAAATACATAAATAATTTCGATAAATAATTTTCGTATTGCGACGTCGGCCCATTGCAGCAGTAACTCAACAAACGACGGTCGGGGCAGATACGTAACAAGGCCCTCAAGGTGAAGCTTACCCACAGCACTCACGCGAGTGAACACGTGACTAACAAGAATGAGCGCGGTGCTTAACAAAGGATTGCTGGAACCTTCAAGGAGGCTCGGGCGATCGGCGTGTTGGTGGAAGTCGAGTAAGGTTCATATTATGTTATCCTCGGCATATAAGTAGGCGAGATATCAGTGAAACAGAGAGTTACAGACATAAGTCTGTCTGTGTTTCAGTGAGCGCGAGACAGCTGGCGTCGTGAAAGTATGTCGCGTCGAAGTGAAGAAGTTTTAACGAGCGTTGAGTGATTGTATCGTCGGAGTTAGTGTATGAGAGACAGAGAAAGTGAAGAAACAGTCAAGTACAGAAGTTTAGAAGAAAAATAAAGTGATGGAAAGTAACTGGACTGATTGTCATTTTATGACACTGGTGTCAGTAGTGGGATTGGCTTTTGTCTCAATATACTAAAATCAACACAGCGCAAGAAGCGCGAGTTCAATTTTGCCAGAAAATCGAGGTTGTTAGCAGTTCGTATTTATG
This sequence comes from Tenodera sinensis, assembly GCA_030765045.1. Classification (NCBI taxonomy): domain Eukaryota; kingdom Metazoa; phylum Arthropoda; class Insecta; order Mantodea; family Mantidae; genus Tenodera; species Tenodera sinensis. The sequence goes on from CM060970.1 coordinate 44,460,228, forward strand.
AAAAGGCAATGTAGCTAATGAGATTATGGATACGATATCTGAACTCGTGACCTTCTTAAGTTGGATTTGAGTGCAAAACACACTTAGGCCAGCTCGGGCGATTAGAAGAGCAAAATGAATTCACAACTTTAAGCATGCGTTAACTTGTTAACCTTAGGTATTATCATTATAATCCAAGGATGAACAACCTACACTTGGTTACCATTAATTGGCAAGTTATTGTGTAGCCAGTATGTATAGCAGGATTATGTGTTACTTTCCTTAGCTTCCTAAGGAGATCCCACAGCCCTTAAACATTCTAAAGTTCGTTTTATCTAAAAAAATGTATATAAATAGTATTATTGCACTTCATGTTAGTTGAGACAAACATTTGCAGAGATTATCTTATTGCTAATTTTCTTGTAGGTGCAAGGGGAATATAACAATATAGTAGGCCTTGAGCGATAGGCAAATAAATCCTTTAAAAGCTTTAAAATTCCGTTCTCTCTGCAACGCCAAGATATAAAAAGGTAAATAATGACCTTGCATTTGAGGAACGTTCAAGTGCTCCATAACTCACACAAATAACAGGGAATATCTCCAAAATAGTTCACTGCACAAAAAATGCATTCAGACATAAATTGTGTATTTTAATCAGATCTACCTTTTCTGTATATTAGGATTTGGGCTATCTTTTACGGTTTACCAGTTATGCAAAGGTCATCAAGAGTAAACAGGACTACATGGACTATAGCCAGAAAGTTCAAAATATACTCAAATTTTTCGAAAAAAGTTTCCATGTAAAGGGTAGTATAGGGAGAAGCACTTGTCTTCAAAGTCTTCGTGTCGCATCCTTGATAGGTACTAAACTTAAATACCAACTTTGGTTTTTAACCGACTTTTCATCTTCACACACACAAACATATTAACGGACCTTTTTTCTAAAACTGCTTTTTTTGGATTCAGGGGCCTCAACACATACTTCCGGTGAAATTTCAACATCGAAATTTTGGGTCAAATGCAATACTGACCCTACTTATTATACGTCATAGAGAAAGTAAATATGTGAATATATAACTAGGCAAAAGCACTGTTCAGTAACCACAAATACTAAATACCACAGTTTGTACTGATGGTTTATAGTCAATGTAGCCAAATGACTTCCACGATGTCACATTTGGACAACATTCTATTTATGAAGAAAATATAATTGGAAGGAAGTAATAGAAGTTTAAGTAACGTCGCCATAACCTTGTTTATTCTGTGTAACAAACATACACAAAATCATGACCAAACCAAAGAAAGTCTAAACAAAAGAAATACCAAATTTGTCGATGTTATCTTTCCATGTTACAAGTATGTATCTAAGAATGCGAAAGCCCAAGTAATTATTTCTATGTTGGTAATGTTCGAGCTACTATAATTGTCAGCGAGAATCAACAAGAAGCTTCTCGGCCCCTTTTGTTGTTATCGTGCCGCCACGCCCCCCCCCCCCCCCCCTAACACACAACCACTCTAAGCCGATAAGGAAAGACGTTTAAAGCAAACCCATATATATTCGCAAAGAAAGATACACATATCCTAAGTATTCATACTGCCAACTTGTAGAACAAAACTTCACCTATACAGTTTTTGGACTAACGTTTGCTGCTATATAGCATTTCAAACAAATATCGTGCTTCTAATAAGAACTAAATTAAGGAAGAAATTTTAATGAATAACGCTGGAAAGCAAACTAAGAAACAAAGAGATAAGGAAACTGGAAACAATAAGGATATTTGGTCATTGTATTTTAGTGTCCCTTAATGTTTTTATTTATTTATACTAATAACGTGATAAATTATCTAAAAAGCGAATGCAACTAAAGCACGCAGCAGAGCTAGTGAATAGAATAGAACTCCTGTAAGATATATTACGGCAATAGACATAAAAGAAAACTGCCCATTCCCAAGAAATTGAAATGGCCGGCGCCACGCTGTGACCCACGGAAGTGAATTCAGTGTTCATGCGTTTTATGTTGCTTAAAGTCCTTAACGAGTTTTCTGGGTCACTGGATATAATGAGCCAACGTATAACCTTCAAAGATTATAAATAACATTCTGCGGGAGGGATTCAAAATACGATGGTGAGTATATTCAGCCGTCTTTCTGGTGTTTTCCTCAACATTTTTAAAATATATATATATCAATGGGCATTTCTATCTGGTTTTCTTCCTGTTGACTCGGTCAATAGCGTACTACAAAATCATATGAATATCATATTTTATAGTTGAATCATAGCCCTTTAACGAACTTTTGAGGACGTTTCCGTACTCCAAACAATTATTTGATAATTTTTGAGTCCCAGGATCGCTTCAAGCGAAGTTATAAAATTGCTCAAGTATGTTGCATTCTCTTACTAAATTAACCTTCAAGAAACCTTTATATGCGTGTCTGTATTTTACCATCAACTAAAACATTTACAGCAGTTGTACTAATTACACTCGGAGTAGCAGCGGTTTTGCTATTCTCTAAAAACAAAAATATCACGAGAAGGGACCCAGTAAGAATCCAATTAAAGTTATTTCTCTTAATTTCTTGGATCTAGGTTATTTGCCGCACGTGTGCCCTGCAGTTCCGGAAAGTGAACTTCATTTACTCGCAAGTTATTCATCTGTTTTCCCAGGACGACACCAGCGCCTTGAGTGCAGTTCTTGTAACTTCCGAGACTTGGTGCAGTGCACTTAGAGAAGGAATAATTTTAAACTTCATGAGCATGCATGCTTTCCTCGCTTGAGAAACTTGCTTGTTAGCTAATATTGTTTCAATCTTCATATGTTTCTACTGCTACATTTATCATCAAAGCTATGTATTTCTAAACTTACCTTACCCACCATTTATAAAAATGGAAGGTGGTAAATTTAGCGGCCAGATTATTGGTCTATGGCAATCTGTTAACACAGCTCGAGAAAGTTAAGAAACTGTGTAAATTCACAGAAATGTAATTAAATTTCAATACCACCCAAAGAAGGCTGTTTGTTGCATATCTTTTAGAAGAAACCGTTTCATTTGAAAGCAGAAACTGTATTATAGTATTACGTAAGAGGCAACCATTTTAAGGCTATTTCGATACGAGATTTAATTCCAGGATAAATACAGACAGAATTTGCAGAAGGATTATAGGTTTTTATGTTTTTCAATATAATACTGCATTGTGTTTACTGTTTTTACACATCTTTGTCATTCTGTGGACAAAGTTAAACTTATTATTATAACAAAGAATCGTTTAATCCAATAAATGTTGCTTACTTCCTAATGGACATTACGGAGTTTTAGATAAATCTAAAGAAAATTAAATTGTGACTTTTCTACCAGGCCAGATGTATCTAGTACTCTATCTTACCTTGAAGATGCCAAGCGCAGTACTTGGCGAAACGTTAGTATCTACAATGCCCTCTAGACCACGGCCTACAAGGCCGAAAGAAATAAACATACCTAATAGTAGACATTCACTTTAAAACGCCTCACAAATATTACAACTGACAAAGTCATTAAGAACTGAATTTAATATATTAATATTTGTCTCATCTTCGTTTACGTTAATGTAGCTTTCTTTTCGTTGTGCAGTTTCGTTTTAGAAACACTGAATGTAGTTTCAGCATTCTCACCAAGATTTAATACTAAATGTTCACCTTTTTGCAGAATGTATGTTCTATAATGTTGATTATCTTTGTTGTTCTTTTCTTAAACAAACCTTTAGGCTTTGTCATTGTAAAAACAACACAAAAAGACGAGTACAATTTAAAATATATAAATGTGTAAGAAATTGCCACTTCTTTATATAAGTAAAGAGAATCTAATCACACAAATATGATGCCACATTGAATTCCATATGAACCAGAATTGCTCCTAAAACACAAGTGAAAGCACAGCCCTTTGAGCCAAATAGTTTCGGAGTTATGCTTTTTTTTTATAAAATCTTGCAAGGGTTTAAGAATAAAGAATTACACTCGCATTATCGTTACAATATAAATTAATTTAAAAGAGTAAATATAGAGTTATTGTAGTGATCATGTATCATATTAATCAGAATGGATTATATTTTCATAATATGTAAAAATGCAAAAGAATAAAAATGTGTCATTTAACGCCTTCAAGACTCTCCTTAAATGACTGCATTTCAGTAAAAGAAGAGAAAAACTTGGTTCCCGCACTTGATTACTTTCCGAGCAATATCACGCGTGGTAAAGGACCGTTTTATCCTCTTCGTTTGAAAAATAATATGTTTCTAAGCCACTTTTCAGCTTCTAACGCCCCACAAAGGATGCTGATGATGATAATGAAGGGGTTACCTAGCAATGGCAGTTTTCCAGCATTATTTGCGCATACGCAACCGTTTTCTTTTCCAGCACGCATCCTCTACAGCTTTGATCTCATTCTTTGTGACGACATTAAGCCCTCCAGAGTTCCGTTTGAAGATTTGGCTTCACTTCAGCGGTTCTTAAAACGAATGCAGCCTTCCTCTCCTTGCCGGTTGGGACTGTAAAGAATTGATTGCATCTACTTGGTGTGTGTGTGTGAGGAAACAATGGGAAAGTTATCGCAATGCTTTTGTGCAAGAGCTCGTAAAACCAGCCGTTCTGGAAACGTGCGGTGCGAGGTTGAGAAAGAAAATGGCAAGTCTCTGAATTCTGAACTTCGTTTGTTCTGCCAGAGTATCACATTCATCAAGCATTTGCACCAGATGACTAAACCATTAAATACAGCCCAAGATATGAAATATTTTTCACTACTTTGTTTCCACAGATTATCAGGGATTTCAATTTAGCAGATAAGTTAATGACAGTCAATGCATTGTCAACTTGCTTCCACTTTATTTAGGGAATTAATACCACGTGAATCACCTTTCCCTATTTTTTATCGATATTGTCCAACCTACTAAGAACCAGGTGCCTCTTGAGTCCAACTTGACCGTGCACTCTTCACTATTTACAGAAGGTGGCTAAACATCTCAGCAAAAGAATTATTTAAGGAGCAAAAGGTGTTAGTGATATAAATTTATTCCAAAAACATCGTACATTACACTGAGTGTTTCACAAGGTTTGAACAAAATTTATAAACTTCTTTTTAGATGCAATATCTACGGACTCTCAAACATCGGCAGGATAACGTCTAGAAAAATTAGGAAGGCTTTCTCCATATGCTAGGCTATCATAAACAATACATTACTTTTCTTACTGGATGTATAAGAGTGCAACTGGCAATGACAGTGAAGAGAAATCTACATTTGATGACCATGAAAAACCAATGACGCCTTTAGTGGGAAGAGGTGGGGGACGCAGCGGCTGGGCGGCAAGCCTAGGCCCTTCATGATCGGTCACGCTAGAGGTTTAGTTTAGTTTTATAGCAAAAAGTAGCAAAAGCGTTTCCAAGAAACTGCTAGAAAAATATGAAAGGCACACAACTTGGCATGTCGAGATTGCTGCCGACGCTGTCTCCGTCTCTTGAACTGTTCTCCTTGTACTACTCTTATCGCGGACATCGAGAGGAGCAACACGGAGTAGAAAAGGATAACAAAGGATAATGCGGATAAAAGGAGAGCATACTAAAGCGCGCGACAGCTACACCAATCTTCGATTCAGAGGTTATATGCAGTACATTTTGTTTAGTATAATAAAACAGTAAACGATGTATTTCTGAACATGTTCCACTTATTAATAAATTATTAATAATGCATTGAAAGAAGCAATAACTGTGTGTACGCGCGCATGTTATATTTTCGTCTTAGAAATTTGTACGTAAAATACTTGAGGTTCCACTTAGATTCCACTGGTTAACCAGTTATAAATAAAGGCACAATTCTTAGTCAGCTTATCGTGTACATGGGGCTGTTTCATTCAGTGCTGATGGGTGACCTCTCGGTCTGGGCGAACACACTCACGGCATAACCGACACTCCTAAATACGATGCGGTACCAAAACTGTGGCTATAGTTATAAAGAATGAACCAATTGTTCGTGTGGCATTTGAAGCAGGATTCGCAAATCGTCGACGCAACGATTATTTTTTTGTAAGTCACACGTTGATAATACAGTTTGAAACAACAGTTCTTCACGCCGTCTAATAATGCCTCAAAGTCAATTTGATTGATCCTTTGCCGCCGGTAAAACTGTGAGATTACTCTCTCTGGGTATGCGTGGGTTTTGCTTACAAAGGGTGACACTAATTCTGATAACGCCTTTTAGTAAAAGTTTCAATCTTTTCACTATTTGCAGTGGGACATTGCCGACCAATGTACGTCGATTATAAAACAATTCGCTAGTTAAACAAAGCTGTGCTCACATTTACACTCATATAAGCTTCACACTAGTACTTCAAATTTGTAGCTCAGACGCCTATAACAAACACAATGATTTCATGTCGATTAACGAGCTAGGAGTGTGCGCATGCTGTGGACTAAAACGACGCTATTTACCATTTTATATTCGCGAGGCTATCCCTCTTTTGAGTTAGTTTTTTCTATTCATTTTTAATAAAAATTATTGCTGTATTATTTTTTTAAATTGTTTTTTAAATGATTAGTTTTACGTGTCTATAATTTCGGTATCAAAACACGGCGTTCTTTTTATTATTATTTAATATCGTTTAGGTTCCGAAGCTAGAAAACTCTTTACGAATGTAAATCAGATACTCATTTCTTGTTTTTGTAAAAACATTTCAAAACAGCAAATAAGATGACATATTTCTGGTGCTCTCTTATAGTCCAGGAGATTTCTTTGTTCATTTACTTTCCTCATTTGATGAAAATGGCACTTATAGAGCCAGCAAGATAATTGAATTTTCTAGGCATGGTGTGATGGTACTTACCACTTCCTGGTACGTAGAGGTTGAGATAAAGACAATCTTCACTCTGGTTGACTAGGTGGGGCACAAGTCTTCTGAGGAAGTGATATCTTCCTCGCGGCATCACCAGGAGCGCCGCCGTCCTATTGGACACGTCCGGATATCTCTGAGGACACACAGGGGCAAAGGAGTCGGCGAGGCGAGTGCCTGTCCAGCCCAGGGGTGGTGCCGGGGCGCGATACCTCAAGTCCCCTACAGGCGGCGCAGCGTACGGCACTCCACGAAAAGCTTCCACGGGCTCCAAGTGTCGGGAGTTGAGTTCGAGGATGATGCCGCGGATGGCCCCGGACTTGGTCTCGACAATACGCGAGCTATATCGCGGGCCTCCTAGCACCACCAGTGGCAGCAACACCGCAAGTAGCACTTGCCCAAAGACCATGGTCTCCCGCCAGGGGAGTTGACGACGACGGTGGCTCTGCTACCTAACACAACCCTCATGCAGAATTTACCCTTCAACCGTGCCCCTGGTCATCGGAAACCACTCACTCCAGCGTCCCACCGGCTTCAGTTTTCATCTCACTTAAAGCACACTTCACTAATGAACACCATCATCGCCTTGACCGACACTGTTTTTGTTATGCCGTGTGCACACAATCAAGCCGCGCGTCAACAAAAGAGTTCCTCTTCTCTTTCATGTGTGAGGTGAAGTACTTTGCATTCCACCTTTCCTTTCTCCCTCGGTCTACAAACAGCTCCATGTGTCAAGCAGTTGTGAAACGGTAACGTTTATAATGTTCCATCAAAGTTCTTCGCTGGATCCACAAGGCTCTTCATTCTGATGAACACAATGGACCTGAAAATAAAGACAAAACTGTTAAAACTTATCCCCAAAATGAGTGGTACCAAAAACAGTAAAGTGTTAAGTTTGACATCAAATAAATCCTTTAATTATTCATAATAATCCATAAATATTCATATATGCACACATAAACTCGTGCTCTGATTTGAGATTTGAGATTTATTTATTCATAAGGCTTTTGTCTGGTGGGATATATGATATTACAGTTTCATAGATTTACAATTATCTGCATGTTTTATATAGTCTATTTGGTTTATACAAAAAAGCCATACGGTGACCACATGTGGGTTATCTAGAGAAGTTGTATTGGAGAACAGCGTTCTACAGCTGTGTTCCGCGCAACGCTCCTGCGCACACCTCAAGTCCTCTTCATTCTGAATGGTTTTTTTCACTGAATAGTAAACCATAAGAGATATCTGCACCAAATCTTGTTACACTAAAATGTAGTTGAGGTTAAAATGCACCATTTATGTCAAATAAAAAGTTTGTAGATTGAAATTTCAGAGATATTAAATTTTACTTATTTTTTAATTTTGTAATACCTACACCTTTCTCGAATACGACTAAGTTATTGGCTTTTTAATTATTGTCCATGCAAAGAGAACAGAGTCTCAAAACCATCACATAGGGAGTAGAAGTTTCTTTAAACCATTTGACTATCGCCCAAAGCCTTCCCATATTTCCTTTTGCGACGGTGTCTAAGAACTCAAAACAAAATGGAAGCATATATGGTTATGTTTGCGAGTGAAATAAATAGCAACAATTGGAAGGTAGTGTATTTGAAATCTAGAAGAGAAAAGTAAATAATAGTTTATCAAGTGCATCTGTATTCTAAGAGCGTTATATGTAAATATAAAACAGAATAAAGAAGATAAAAGGTCGAAGGTGTAGGAGAATAAAATATTTTGATATACTATAAGGTAACTGTAGCTTTTCCGTTGCCAAGGCCTGTATATAACCGGCACAATAAGCAGTAAAAAGGAAAGGAATTGAGATCCTGCTTTAGAAATATAAGAAGGATCTTACCACGTATAAGCTTGCTAAGTCATTACGCAATAGTTTCAAAATTGCACTCCAACATACAAAATAAGCGCACAGGATACTCGTTTCACCCTGCAGTTACCAGAATTGTAGCAATTCGATCATATCTGCAAAGTTTATCTGGATTAATATTGTGCGCGGCGCACAACAAAGGACGGTTACTACCAGTCTGGCGAAACTATGCAGTTTTCAGGCGAGGGCGCTTCTATGCTCCAGCCAGGAAAACATGGGGTTTGTCCATGCAGTACAATGGGAATGATGACGTAATACGGCTTACCTGTTATGTTACAGGTTATCAGACTTCACACCACATTCCAGGCCAGCGAGCAAACAAAGGCTGCCTCGCGTGACTGTGTATACATGACTAATAATGAGCGCGGCGCTTAACAAAGGATTGCTGGAACCTTGAGAGGCATACAGAGGCCGGCGTGTTTGTAGAAGTTTCAGAAAGGACCGTGTGACGTCATCCCCGCTATATTAAGAGACGAGGCAACAAGTTAGAGCAGTTACGGTAACACATATGAGTCTGTCACTGTGTCAGTGTGTGCGTGTGTGTTTTACTGTCGTCATGAAAGAAGTTTTAATGAGGTTTGAGTGATGGTATCGTAAGAGTTAGTTTATGAAAGAATGTGAAAGTGAAGTAAAGTGAAAGTTTGTCATTTTGTTACAACATGAAAATGAATTCAACGTTTGTAGTGCAAAACATCAGATGTTTCTGCTTGCACGGCACCTGAAGAACAGTATTTGGAAAGAGAGATATACATCCCTGAGAAACGTGAAAACTTATCATTGGAATCACGATTTCATTGAAATATTGTGCTGCGACACGACTGCTCGCCTCAAGCAGATAATATTATTGGAAATGCTGAAAGATAAAGATGTGCTTTTTACCCCGTTTCCAAGAGTTGACATTTGATTATAGCCTGAGGGAAGAGAGGTTGCACTTCCTCCGTGTACTACTGACATTTATTGATAGATTTCTGTGCAGTTGATCCCTTCGGAACAAAAAAGAAAATGAACGTCTCTGCACTAAGGAAAGGAATTTCACGTCGCGACGCGTCGCTTGAATGACACTAAAATTTCTTGCAGCTAGAGGTTATTTCTCGACGTTTCTTGCTCTATTTTTGCAATCTATGAATAAAAACCGGAATTATAGTGGAAGGTAGATCGAGGCAAATTTGGAAACCGTTTGGGCCGTTTAGAGTGGAGAAATTTTATTCAAAATCTTCGACATGAAGGATGAACAATATTAGGTTCTGAGTTATAGGGCCAATTAAAATTTTGCTCTCTCTCTCTTTTAAACTGTTTTTTTGTAGAGTGAATCATTTTGGAGGTATTCCTTTTTATTTGTGTCAGATTCGGAAAACTAAACTTTCGTGAAATGGAACATCGTTGTTCATTTTTTTATATGTTAAGCGTGCAAAGAGAACGGAATCTCAAAGCTTTAAAATATTTGACTATCGCTCAAAGACTACTGTATTCTAATATTCCCCTTGCTCCTACAAGGAAATAAGATAATTTGTACAATTGCTTATCTCAATTAACACGAAAAAGATAGAGGTATAAGAGTTTGTAAGAATGGTTAGTGCAAGAGTAGAGAAAGTCATGTGAGTGCAACATATCAGATTTTTTTTCTGTGGAACATTTGTGTTAAAAACGAAATCATTTTGCAGAGCGGACGTTATGCTGGTTGCCATGAATACGCGCTGCAGTTAATAAGAGACTCTGTAGGAAGGTAAACATGTTCTTGCTTTGGAGTTGGTGTAGATACATCAAGTGTATTGTTGGGAAACAAACATCCGTTACAATGCTCTATTGCTCTTGCCGGACCCTTCACCCTGCTTCTCCATGATTATTTGTCCACCATTAACGTTCTATACGATCCTCAGCGTCATGTATTGCTCATGTTTGCCTGGGACTCAGAATACTACCATCATTTGGGTAGACGTAATACATCTGCTAAGTTTGGAAAATCCATAAGATATATTGCTGACATTTATGCCAGTTGTTTTGCAATCAGTAATCTTTGTGCTGATATTTCAGAATTCTAGTTTATGTAATGTGTTTATTATTAACAAAAATAATATAAATTCTAACTCATCATAAACTAGCATTTTATAATGGTCTCCGAATCACGTAGAATTAGATTATTTTTAGTAACAAATACAATGATAAGAGCCGTCACGTGCTCACCGCTGCTGTATGTGCACTACTCGTGTCCTCTCCTCACATAGTGCTTTATTAGCATTCGCCCGCTCCTACGTCTTAAGTGCGATATTGCCGACCGCTGTTATAGATCATCTTGCGAGCTTTTGTAGGTATCACATACAATTAAACAATTAAATGTATGAACTGCAGTTGAATTTCGAATTGGTTTGGTCGAAATTGGTGCAATGAAACACATACAAACATACACACGCGCGCGCGCCTGCTAATTCCTTACTCTAATAAAAATATTCACCAAGATTTATTTTTAAAAATATTTGCATAAATATTTCAGGGCCTGCAATCAAAGAGGTTAATAAATATCTGTGATACCAAATATGTTTGTATTATCAGTTAATTATTGTAGCAAAGATACTCTTTTTGTCATCTAAAGAGTTAATAATTTATTTGTCAAGTTTGATGAATTAGTTTAGAAAAATATGCCAGTTCAAATGACTATCTCTATTCACTGTGCTGTGAACCATCCCTAAAGATGCATATTCTTTAATCTACTTTATTTTAATTAGATAGGTATTTACAGAAACTTTTTGTTAAACACTACCTTAGCAGATACTATCGGAATAGGGGAATACAGCAAGCTTGCCAATAACCATGTGTTAAGAGATAGCCACTATATGAATAATACGTTTTTTAAATATTTTTTTTATTATTATTTTTTTTTATTATTAACGTCCGCCAACATTGAGTCATATCGGACGAATGAATGAAATGAAATGGGTGAAATGATGCTCAAATGAGCCCGAGGTCCATGGAGCTTTAAGTTACCCGACATTCGTCTTCTCAGGGTAGGGAAAACCTCGGAAAAAAACCTTACCCGGATAACTTACCCTAAGTGAGATTCGAACTCGCGACCTTTTGAACGTGAGGCAGACACGCTAACCATCACGCTATGAATAATAAGTCTAATTATTGTAATTCAAATCACAAACTAACAATAGCTTTGAAATGATAAAAAATGTGTTGGACATTAAATTGTATTCTTTTGGATATGTACATTTTTTATGTGTAAGACTATATGTATTTATCTTAATAGTTCTTGAGGAACTGGATCGTAATTTAGAAGGAATAATGTTGATTGGACAGCTTTCAATCTTTCGTTAAGCCTATATTTCGTTTTGAGAGAATAATTCTTTGCTAAAACTACTTTTAATTACATATAACATTACATTTGTGGGAGTCATTCCATTCTACTTTCAAATTAAACCGTATTGCAGAATTTTGCTCATCTCACCTTTTAAAACATGAGATAAATCTTCGGGGAAAAAAAGTAAATTTTCCTGATGCAGTTTTAGATCAAAGCCTGTACAACGAGTAACCGTGAAATTAGACGCGTTCAGTGGGTCACTAATTCTCTGAGGAACGGGCAAGAGCAAGAGGAAATGATGAACATTTGGAAACAGGAGGTGAATGTGAGAAGAGTATGTGGCTGTTTTCAATTTCACGCTAGCTTTGGTTTATGTGTGTGCGTGCGTGCGTGTGCGTGTGTCCTCCACCTGGATGCAGTAACATTCTCTACATAGCATCAGACAAAAATTACCTGCTACAAACTCAGACGAACTCTAAAACACGTTCCACAACCTGGCCACTTCAACTGTCGATTCCAACAGCCAGCCAGTGCACAAGAGGAAAATCCCCCAGATTTCATCACCGTTCCACTGGACTTCAATGGGATGGTTTATTGCATATAGAGCGTATTGAATTTGGACATTGCTCTCAAAAAGTGGATAAAGGTAGATTTAAAAATCTGATCGCATTACTTTCTCTACTCTTGTACTAACCATTCTTACAAACTCTTATTCCTGTATTCTTCTTTGTGTTAGTTGAGATAAATATTTACAGAAATCTTATTACTTATTTCCTTGTAGGTGCAAGTTTATTTGGACATAAATTGTGTGTTTTAGTGAGATCTATATTTTGGTACATTAAGAGTTTATCTATTTCTTACGGTTTACGAGTAATTCAAAAGTCATCCAGAGTAAGTAGGACTTCATAGGCTATAGACAAAAAATTCAAAATATACATTCCAGTTTAATCAAACTCGTTTGAGCCATTTTCAAGAAAATCCAAATGTTCGAAAAATTTTCCATGTAAAGGGTAGTTAAGGGTGGGGGAACTTTCTTCAAAATCTTCGCATCGCAGCCTTGAAAGACATTAATATTAAGTACCAACTTTGGTTTTTAACCGACTTCTCATTTTTTAGTTATGCTGTCCTCAAAATGACACACACACAAACACAAACACACACACATAGACACATACACACACACTAAGTTCTTGACGAATTGATATAAATTGTTTATTATTTCACTAACTGCCACGCAAAAATTGTACTAACAATGAAGTAATGCATTTCTGACATAATTCTAATGAATTTAGTCATGTTAAAATTGTAAGGCAAAATTTAATTTCTAAGAGAGATTTAGCAACGTTACGTTAACATTAAATTGTGGCTTAAATCATTCAAATTAAAATAAAAATACTATTTGTATCCATTCGTCAAGAAGCTAGATGGATCCAAATAGTCCAGACATTTGCCACAAATTATTTCCACTCGGTAAAATAGCTTAAAGCACTGTATATGCTAATGTTTCCGACGTCGGTATTCATATTCAGAGAGAGCTACTGTTGCTAGAATAGCGGTAGTTGTATCATACATGCATAAGAAACAGCTAAAAATTCCATTTAGTTTTCTATTAAAATAATTGCTACTGAAGGTGCTAAAAGCTTTGTACATTTGGAAATTAAACTTCTGTCATAAATAATTTTTACCTGCGTTACGAAAATATCCGATACAAAAGTTAGCCTTTTTATACTACCATTCTCGTTATAAGCTTTTTCTTACTATAAATGATTGTGAACGCTGCGCCCCTGCACTTCATTTCCGCCCTTAAATTATCAGCACAGAGGTTTACAAAAATACAAAAACACGTTTTCTGTCAAAGAAATGGATATAAATTACGAGATGAAGAGATAAATACCTACTGTGAGAACGCTGAAAGCTTTTAATGCTCCGTTTATCGTTTTCATTGAAGAGTACTTTCTGAATTAGCAGGTTTGTGACGAGATTTATTTACAAAGGTCCATTTAAAGACGCTGGATAGTTCCCAAAAGGAGCAGAGTAAATTGCGGAAAGCGAGCGATCGTTGCCAGCTTGCTATAAACTTGGAAGTGTAACATAAAAGAGAAAGGGATCGTAAATGGGAGCATGAATTTGTATGGGCAGTTAAATTCTCTGTTGGGGATGAATACCGCTAGACTTAAAGGAGCCTGATTTTTGGTACTGCTCTGGTCAAATTGAGTTGTACCTACAGATAGCAGTTGTCCGCTGTCTTTCTGCCTCTCGTGTAGATGCATTTGAATCCACGGAAACATGCAGATACTTTTGGCTTTGTAGATTGTTTAAATTTAAACAAGGAAAAACAACCTCCTTATCAACTGTTGCAGGCATTAAAATGCCATATGCTCGAGATATTTTTATGACAAATGAAATGTATATCTTGAATTTTCTGGCTATAGCCTGTAACGGTATTAAGAGTAATACCGTTGGATATAAGAAATTATTATAGACTTGGGAACAGCCAGAAGGGGTATGTCCTGAAAGTGGAACGGTTAGTGTTCACGTAAACAGAAGAGGACGTGGAAAATGGAACTGTCTGAAGTTGTCAATCCCCATTATGCATTTCCAGTAGGATTTGTATTAATATGTGCCGTTCTTGTATTTGCGTTTGGATTCAAATCTGCGGAACAGACTGCATTTGCCCAGTTCACGTATACAGGCGATGACCGGAAAACAACCGACAAGAAAAGAAAAATTAAAGATAAGCAAAAGTCACATGCTGGGCAAGGAAATACATCAAGTGATGAACAAGCAGATATAAAAGGGACCGCTAAAAGATGCTGAAAAAGAGCAATCCATAAAAACTGTCTCTAAACAAAAAAGGCAAGAAGCTTAACCTGTAAAGGAACAGAAAAATACAAACAAGGATGTTACCAAAGTAATTATTGGTAAACAGCAAAAGACAGTAACAAACTAGGAGCTAAACATACAAAAGGAAAATCTAATGAAAGTAAAGGAGAAGAAATTAAGAACAGCAAGCTGAAAGGAACCAGGGACCTACTCCTGATAGAATTCTACCAAGATAAGGAATCAAAGAGAATGTAATTCCATTTTCCGTCATGATATAAGAGCATTCAGGGTTTTGTGTTATATACTGTAGGTCAAGTTTAAATGTTTATTTAGTGTAGGTCAAGTTTGTTGTAAAAAAATAAAAGAAGACTTCTGGTGTTTTGGAAGTTTGGTGTAGTTAGGATAAGTTTAAAAAGGATTTTAAAAATGTTTGAATTGTGTATATGATTTATTGTTTTCTCGTATTCTTAATTTCACGAGATACGATGTAATGTTAGAACGGTTTTACTTAGCATATAGATATTGTTTAAAACTTTTAAGTTATTTCAATAAATTGTTAGTTATGCACGTGTTGTTTGATGTGAACTTGCGCTATCCTGAAGATTCGGCAGATAGGAATTAATCAAAGGAGAGTGATATTTAGAAGGGTAATTTAGTAGCTAATAACAAAATGTCGCAAGCCTCTGTAGTCGTATTTATTCTGTACGACTTTTGTATAACTGGTAAACCGTTAGAGATAGACCAAATCATACTATACAGAAAATGTAGATCTTGTTAAAATACACAATTTATGTATGAATAAATGTTCTTGTGAATCATTCCTTATTGTGTGTGTGAGTTTCGGAAAACTTGAAACTTTGGTGAAATGAAACATCGTTGTTCGTTTTTTTATATGTTAATTGTGCAAAGAGAACGGAATCTCAAAGCTTTAAAAGATTTGACTATCGCTCACAGCCTACTGTATTCTAATATTCCCCTTGCACCTACAAGGAAATAAGCAATAAGTAATTTGTATAAATGCTTATGTCAACTAACACGAAGATAGAGCTATAAGAGTTTGTAAGAATGGTTAGTATAAGACTAGAGAAAGTCATGAGTGCAACACATCAGATTCATATAGATTATGTTTAGAAGAGACCGGACCCATAATGCATCAACCCGAGCGCTACCCTTTCTCCAAAGCGATAGACTTTCCCGTTCTTTGTGGTATTGATTAGGTGAAGTGCTCGCCGTTATTGTAAATGAAGGGACTAACTGGTAACGTTTTCTGTGCATGTCGCGCCTTCATGGACATGTTGGCTACAGATTGCAGATTTGTACCTCTACCTCAATGTCTGCTCTATTTGACCCAGACGAACTCAGTTATTTCACACAATATTGCACACAGAGGACTTTAATGAATTCTACCGCACGAATCCCAATACTATAGACGGGTCTTAGATAAGCAATTTGAGATGGGAAACCCATGGTCTGTGGATTTCAATTTCCAAGGTATGATTTAGGCTCCCTAAAGGGGTGGTAAGCCAGTAACTCTGCTTCCACTCGGAAGGACACCGCACAATAAACGGGGCAGAGATGCAATTGATGTGGTATTGGCATTACTCAATGCCAGAATTTCAGGTTTACGTTCTAATGAAACGGAAAATTCGAAATTTAAGGCTTCAGTGTATAGTTACAAGACACCATCGTCACACTGCTTTTCTACATTCAGAGAGGAGTTTTTATAGTGAACATATAATACCCCTGACTCTTTTTTCTGTTCCATTAAGTCTCTATTTGCAGGGAAAAAAGTATAAACTTTTAAGTTGTGACGGTTAACTTAAGTCAGGCGGGATAGTAAACTTTATCCCGCGCCGTGACTACAAGTATCTACACACACAACACTAAAGATAACTTGCAATCAAGATTGCGTGTAGCGAAGAGAAAATCGGCTGCAGTTACTTTTCCTTTTCTTCCCTTATGAATGGTATCCTCAAGAAAAGACATTTAAGAGAAATTAATGACACTTTTTTTGTAAGTTCTCTCCTTTAATACCTTTAAACAGTGATATAGGCAATTTAAGTTATGTGAGTAAAGCGGTCTAACCCTCACAGTTTAGATGTGAGAAAAATAAGAGTTTTGAACACATACACGCAAAAAAGAAATATTAGTTCACACTGTGATATATTTTATTAGTCAGCCTAAATCACACACCTCAAATTCATTCTTTTATCCAGACTCCAAAGTGTTTTAATTTATCTTTATTGTGCTTACGAAAGAAAAATAACAAAATAACATTAATATTCCTTGGTCTAAATGGACTACACTTATTATTAACAAACACACCCTTTCATATTGAATTTAGATTTATTGCATTTGTGTTTATTAGAAATTTGAGTTGATAATCTGGTTACTTTATTCTGTTTTTAGATCATTTATGTACTTCAGAAGATGATCTAAAATAGACCCCAAGAAATACAATTGGCTATATTTACTAGCAATCAAGCGTTTTAGTGTTTCACCGTCCACTTGCAGTATTTGTACCAAACAAGAGATGGCAGCATTAATTGGTTTTGAGAGTTAGACAAATCTTAAACACATGCGTTCAAATGATTATATATTATTACTGAGCCATTCTGATTCATTAATAATTGTTTTTATGTAAAACTTGGACATACTAAAGAGAAAGCCTCGATCTGTAACATCAATGTGACAATGGCTCCTTGAGAAATGCGAAAACAAAAATGGAAGACAGCTTCTTAAGCTATAGGAAAAGAAGGTTCTCCACTTGACCTGATTAAAATCCGAGAGGGAATCTACAGGTGGTTAAATATACAGCACTATGTATACCTTACCTTCAACTCAATTCAATTAGAGGATCCAATTGTACCTCGGTTTACCTATCTATGCACGAAAAACATTGCTATTGTAAATAAAAAAGATGTGACGTGTCACATTCATTAATCAACTTTGTTTTTGAGTTATGCTGTCTACAGGCTGACACACACAGGCAGACAGATAGGGACGTTTTTCTAAAAATGCTTTTTTTCTGGATTCAGGGGGCCTCAAAACATATATTTCCGTTGAAATCTCGATATCGAATTTTTGGTTGGAATACAATACCTCCTCTACTATATTATACGTAGTAGAGAAAGTAAAAATTAATGTCAATAATAATGGATACATCAGAAATGGTTGATGCTCTGAAAACACAATCTTAAATACATTGGGTCCTTTAAACAGATCTGCACTATTTGTGTATTACATTTGTATCTCTTATCGTTCCATTAAAGAGAATTCTTCCATTCATCTTGTCTATTGCTCATTTTTTCTTTCTTTCCAAAAGTGCTTTATAGCTCTAAATTAAATATCTACATTGGAGTTAATGTTATTACACATTTAAATTTAGGTTAAGTTTTCTTCATTGTATTGACCTTAGTGAAACGAGGAAATCATGGCTCGTAGTCTAGCTGTTTCCAAAATATTCATCGTTATGTACTCCTTAACGCATAGGGAGGGCGGGTATGATGGTAACCTGCAGGTGTCAAATACGGATAAGGGTGGTTTGAAAATCGTGAAAAAACAGTCTAAGAAGCTTTTTTGCTGGCTGGCGCAAAATCCTCGTGCACATTTCAGCTTTAAGGGTGTGTGCAAGTTGGGAAGTAGGAAAGCAAAGGAAAAAGAGAAAATGGATGGGCAAAGAAAAGCAAAGGGCTTATTAATAACTGTCTCACGTTCAACCCCAATTAGTAACGGGACTCGGGACTTATTGCTTTAACGACGTTTCTTTGAATGAGAGTAATTTAAAACTCCAAGTTTTCTCAGTCTTTTATTCGTCCTCAGTCTTTCTTTCAGCTCTGTGCCCTGATCAGGCACCATAGATGAGAATGATTTGATATCATCAAAGCAAGGTCATCGGGCCCTTGAAACTGGTCCAGAATTTTTAGAATTTTTACGAATTTTACTTTACAAAAGCACCCTCAAGCCAAAAATTCCGCATTAGTTGCAGCAGAAATTATATGAAACCCACAGTCACAGTAACAGTATGTTTATGACTTAAAACAGCCAAAGAGCATTTGTGTTTTGTTATTTTACAGGTGTGCCAACACCTAAAACAAAATAGTGATACCACAATTATTGAAGAGTAAGATTAATTATGTTATAAAGGAACATAGGGAAATAGATAAATGATAATTGCTAAACTGTAGGTTGTCTGAAACTGCGTAATTCCCAGATTGTCCCCTTATCACGTTCCATGAAAAGTGTATTATCGATGGTACAGATTAGGTTCTACAACTTTCACATATGAACCTATGTACAAATCACCTCTTGTTTCAAACAGACTTCGCAATAAAACATCAATCGTTTTATAGTAGTTAATTAGTCTCTTGCGTATAAGTTGTAGAGCAGATTGGAGCGCACAATATCTAATTACAAAAAAACAATCTCGAGCTTCATACTCAATATTGTTGGAGAATATCATATCGCAGCTTTAATATTGGCTGACATAGGCAAGCGCATTGATTCGAAAAATACGTATATGATTGTTTCAAATGTTTTTATCATTCTAACTTTATTTCTTGTTTTCTACATATTATTTTGTGATACAAGCCACAGCAAAGGGTAACTGGCTCTCCCAACAGGATAAATACTCGTTTCCATCAATTCTCTGCCACTTCTTCCGTGGAATGCCTGCCTTTGTCGGTAAACGTGCCGTGGTTTCGTTCATGCATGATATAAACAAGAATATCACTTTTTGTATGTCAATCTAGATTCGCGTTATTTCCGTTTCACTGAGATGAAAATCCTCATAGAGAGAATTACAGCGTATTTAGAAGGCGAACAAGGTTCACTGTAGTGTCTGCTTGCTTTATCAACATATTCTGGAGGTGCAACTGCATTAAGACAATCATGTGACTATTAACAGCAATATTAACTTTGCCAAGTGAATCTTAGAATTTTACCCTAAATTTAGCTATAAAAATTGACCTATACTCATGTCATTGATACTGCTGTCCACCAATCAAAGGGGCACCCGTTCATAACGAAACTGCTATTCCACGTATCAAAGATGCATCTGTTCATAGCGACACTGCTGATCACCAATCAAAAGATCTGCGTACAACAATCTATACTGTGGTGTCTGCGTGCATTCCTATGCACCTGAAAGCTAGATAAACAATTCGTATGTTCAATCGAATTACAACTCGTTCGAGTTTAGTAATTACTTTTAATATTGTAAATAACATTCTACTAAATATATTTTTTCTTTTCATTTTCGAAAGTCTACATTTTAAAGGCTTTAATATATACCCGCTGTATTATTGTGTCAAGGTCAACATAACAGTAACATTTGAAGGCACAACTATCGATATTTGTATGTACAATCGAATAACAATTACATGATTAAAATGTCCGACACCAGTGTACAACACTGCAAGATATAGTATAGAATATTAATAACACTTTAGATTTTAAAGTTTTATCATGGTCGAGCAAAAATATTCCTATGAAACTTGAGTACAATGGCAATTAAAATGGCCGTATGAATGTTATGAAACACGATACTGCACGTTTCGAAAAATATACTCGCATCTAACCAGAAACTTTGTATTTCTTATGTAGTTTAATTTTCTACCAAGAGTTTGTGACATATGCTATAAGAAACATCCATTTTGTAACGCAAAAGCACTACCGACAGATAGCACAATCTTCTGGAAGTTTCTCTTGATACAATGATAGAATAGACAAACTAGTTAAGTTGGCTGATAAATTAACGGAGGCCAATAATGAGCTGTTTGGAGCGAGTATTAACTGCCTCTGAATCTTACAAGTAAGTTATCGCAAGTTGTAATCACAATTGCCAATACGCTTTGGTTTGTATGAATATGTTTGAGGTGCTGATAAACATGTAAAAACTAAGTACCATAGCTTATAACACTGATGCTACGATAATTATTATTTTTTTCTGCGACTCGGTTGCCGTTAGTCACAGAAATGCTAATCGGAAAGTTCCCATTCCTGCGAACGCTATATCTGTATAAATCGTGCATGGTCTTCAAACGCTAGGAGCTAGGATAATCCATCACAATAAACTCTTTTGCGAAACCGCAAAAAAGAAAGGGAAGGACATACACGCTGTTTTATCAACTTAAGCCCGCTTACACTCCGAATCGTCATCAAAGTTCCTAAATCACCTTCCAGGTTTGAACCTTCCCATTTGCCTATGAATAAATTTTTATTCGGTGACTTGCTTCGGCGATTGCATCACATTAGCGTCCGTAAACATTGATATACTTCAGTATCTTTCAAAGATGCAACACTAATGGCCATGTGCACCATTGTTGATCAAGGTTTCATCGCGGTCAATTCGATATTTGACTGCGTTCAACTCGATTGTTTGGTGCATCAAGTATCAAACGAGGTAGTTGATTGCGGTGAACTTTGACCACGGGTGGTGTACTCATCAAATCATTTGACTGCGCTCTAGTTTCACAAATAGTTGACCGTTTCGATTTTATTTAAAATACTGAGGACTAAATACCTTATCAAAATCAGATCATTATAGAAGAACATGGGTACAGGAAGTTTGAAGAACGATTATTGACAGCTTAGGGGTTCCTAGGAACCGTACTCATTCCGTGTTATCCATAAACAGGGTTTTTTGTTGTGACCGGAAAAACGTCTAGCAGACACTGAAAAAAGCGTTAGTATTATCAATGCCGTGTCATACACAATCGCTTCTTTTTGTCAACAATTTGTATATTTACTTATAATGAATTTCATCAAATCGAAAGATTCACGGAGTTTGCACTAGCTGCAGACATACATTTATATTAGTATTTCTTACAACTTCAGTAAACAGTTTAATAACGTTAGTCAAGGCAATAGACACTACAACTAAAATCTCTGTTGCTGAATTTATGAAGGTACAACTTAGGTTAATTTATTTTTAAAACAAGCTTCGATCCAATAGATACCTTTGCATTAAGCTATGGCAGTCTCTGAAACAGAAACTTCTTTCCTTTACAAACGGTAACTTTGGCCTCATACCGACCAGTCGTCCATCGACACCAAAATATTTTTATAAACAATATTTTCTCTTATGTGCTGTAATGTTTTTTCATCCGTATGAACAAAATAATCTGATTGAATAGGTGTGATAGTAAGTTTTCGTTATTATATTTCCCAATGAACTCCTTGAGGTGAGGATTATGAATCGTATAAAATGGAATATTCGCCTTTTTGAACACGTCACACAAGTCTTGGTAAAACTTCGATTCCCTGTTTGATTTCGATTGTTGATTGGTCCTTGGTTGCCAGAAATTTAACATGTTGAATATACCTTTTACTATTGCAATGTTGTTTCATTATTCGTCTAGTTCAACTTTTCATACATACCCTAGAAGCAATTATGCCCCATTTTGGTAAAAAGTAGTTATCCCCTAAACTTCTCTCGGGCCTTAATAACCAGGTTGTCGACGGGCCTTTTAAAACCACGCACACACATTGAACTCCTCCAAAAGTCTCGTAAGTATTAAAAGTTTCAGTGTTCTCGTTGAAAGCATTGATCTGTGACGCCGGTCAAGGCGCACAACAAAGGGCGGTCAGGTTTAACCTACTTCACACCACATACCAGAGCGGCGAGCAAACAGGATGCCTAGCGCGGCTGTTTGTGTATACGTGACTAACAACAAGCAAGTGCCGACAGAAGTCTCTTTTCCAGAGACTTCGAGAACTTTACGGCAGCCGGCGTGTTTGAAGAAGTTCGCGAAAAGTCTGTATGTGTGTGTGGCACTGTCGTCGAAGTGAAGACATTATAGTGAGCGTCGAGTGAGTATCGTCAGAGATACTATATGAGAGACAAAGAAAGTGAAAGAACTGAGTAAAGGTTACGAGAAGTAAACAGTACTGAGGTGTAATATAACGAAATACTGTAGACTGTGTTAACGCCAAAGAAGATAACTGTTTTAGTGCAAAAGTTAAAACGAAAAATAAAGTGACAGAAACATTAGTTTAACTGAAATTTCCATTTTGTCATAATATTATCACTTTATTTACGAATAACGTAATGAAAACAAATTAGCAGTAACAGAAGTAAAGCACGCGCTTGGCATCATTGCGTGAGCTGGAGTCGCGGGTTTTTGTGCGGTGAAGTGACCTCACAAATACTGTGACATGCTCTTCATGTCACCCGTAGCCGATTTGAAATATATGAAATTAATGAATTTGTCAGCAAACCATTTTGCTGTTAGGATTTATGTTGATTTCATGTCCTAAACGAAGGTAAAAAAGCTCATTTTATTAAAGAAAGCTCTCACATGACTTTCTCTACTATTGCACAAAGTAGATATTCTTACAAACACATATTCCTCTATCTACATCATGTTAATCGAGAATTATCTTCTTGCTAACTTTCTTACAGGTACAAGGGGAACATAGTAGGCTCTAAACGATAGTCAAATGTTCTGGCCGTTACGTGATGACCTAGAGATTCCGTTCTCTTTGCATAACCAAGAGATAAAAAGAGAATAACGACCTATTTGAGAACGTGTTGCAAAATTCTGACAAATAGCAAGCAATATCTCAGAAATGGTCCAATTTAAGAAAAAATATCATGTGACAAATTATGTGTTCTAACAAGATCTACATTTTTGTATGCTAAGATTTAGCCTAGCTCATACAATTTACCAGTACGGTTGCCAGAAAATATAAAATATCTATTTCATTTACCACAAGAATATCTTAAGCATATAATTTTAACCAAAATCATTAGCTATTTTTGACAAAATCCAGGTTTTCGAAAATGTTTTCACGTAAAGGATGTTTCAGGGTTGAGGAATTTCCTTCAAAATATTCATGTTACATCCTCCAAATATATTAAACTTAAATATCAACTTTTGTTCTTAACCAACGTTTGGTTTTCGAGTTAGGCAGTTCAGACAGACACAAATACACACACCCACCTGCACCGTTTTCCAAAAATGCCGTTTTTAAATTCAGGGACCTTGAAAACATATATTTCCGGTGAAATCTCAAAGTTTTGGGTGGAATACAATACTTCCTCTACTTACAGTATTCAGGCCCCGTCTCCAATCATTGTGCGACAGTATTAGGAAGAGCAATTTCTGTTAATGAAACAAACAGAACCAGGAACTTCAGTTCTGAAGAGTTGGGTAAAGTAAAGCTATTCAGGACTTTCTTGCTTACACTGCATTGCGAAAGACCGTGATGAAATGAGAGCCCAAGACCCAAAGTTCCTGGTCAATGGCACACTTTTATGTAACCACTGAGATAGAGGTCGAGAGGTGAGATTGCGTTTTCCTGAGAAATGCTGCTCATTTGGACGACACACGAAATGACCAGTTCGCCTTACCTTTCTGTCAGCTGATAGCTTCTGACGGAGCCTGGAAGTGAAAGCTACAGTCGATACCAATGTAAATCCTTACCGCCTTCTTCTTGCTCTTCGAAATAGCATCATAAATCCGTGGCTCTAAGGAAAAGCAGGGCTAGGAGCCTAGTACATAAACCTAACTCTGAAATACGATGGGTCTACATCCGTGGACTTATTTATCCTTGCCCACCAATCCTCACAAATCAAAATGGAATGGACACAGCTTAACACAACTTTCTTTCTACTTGTTCTAGCATACCAGCTGAATCATTTTGTATCTATGCAACCTGTCATACTTGAACACATCGTTTCATCTCTCATACCAGAATTTGTTTTGCAGCTGAACTATGGGAAACAGCTAAAATATGAATACATTTTTAAATCAGCAATCATCACATTACATGTACTAACCAGAAATGAAAAAATAATGATAGTTAATACAGAAAAATGATTACATTACACATGGAGAGCAAACAAGATGTTTGATCTATTATCGTAGTTTTGAGCACGTGTCTTCAGAACATCGCTGCTATCAGAACATAGTAATTCTGCTCGACCATCACAACTCTGAAAGGACTTGTTTTTTATCTAGAATGCTAGGTATGCGGGAACCAAGCATCACTTCGTAACTTCGCTAGTATGTACATGTCCTTAGTGATAATCTGAATTTCCATTGGTGTTTTATCTTCATTAATAAACACGTTACAAGCGGAGGCACAAATCCAAATCTGCCATGCTTGCTATAGAAACTAGTAACTATTTATGCAAACGCTGAATTATGAAACTATTTAACATTTATTACCGCGACTTTACAACTCCATTATGAATGTAGCCCTGTCTTTAATTGGTCATAACCTATCAATATCCTTTTGCACAGTTCTACCATTTTGTTTTAACTCAATTTGAAAGTGGATCTATTACGACTGGTGCTCATTGAACAGGGGTTTCTGGAGGGTGTGGGTAGAATGTATATTCTAACAGGAGTTAATAAATTGTGTAGTAGAAATCATTTTAGTGGGTTGCATAAATTCCAAAAAAAAAAAAAAAAAAAAAAAAATAGGGGCCTGTAATTTACCTGGTATATGAAGGACGTCTGTGGAAAACAATCATGTCCATCAAGTCTTATTGAAAGAAAAACTGAATTAACGTATTTTAAAACGACAGCATAGTCATTATTGAATGTTACACTGCTGTAGATGTTAAAGTAAGCCATAATTATGAAACATTTATTACCTAGAAACCACACAGGTTTGAAGCATAATTTGTCAATCAACGTCATTTTAGTTTGAGTGAAAACAAGGAACGACCATTAATGTTTCTTGTAAGCTATTAACATTGTTACCAACTACACCGCATGGACATTTCATTTTCTCATTTGTGCAAATGAGCATTGAAATATGGACACATTTCACTCAACCTACACATTTTAAATGTTGAAATATTTCAATACATTTCACGTTTCCTCCCTACCTCATGACTGTATCTGATAGTACTCTCTAAGTCAGCGATGTCCAACCCTGTCTCTTTGGAGACTTTTACATGTGTAGTGGCAACTCCATTTTTCAGTCGGAGGATGAGTCAACTAGTGCGTGTGAGTATCCAGCAAGGGACACAAAACAGGCGATTCCATGGCAGTTTCTAAGATATCGAACCTTTTCATGTATCACAGCGACTGGGATTTGTGAATACATCTCATTCTTATGCAAAATACTACGGTTTTCAAACTTTCCACGAGACAGGGTTGGGATTTATTTCAGTGTTTGCCCTCTGACACGTTTCCTAGACTACAAATATTTGCCTTCAATCTGATGTCAAGATTTTTGGGTCTGCATATATCTGCGAACAGGGTTTCTCTAAATTTAACTATACTAAAAGTCTGTATCGCAACAGATTTTGCGACGATCACTTGGTGTATCTTCTAAGGCTGTGTATCTTCGACTTTGTCACCAAATATTGATAGATTTCATATCGATACTCACTTTCAATGTAGTTCATTTTTGAAAATGTTTGTCCGCAGGTATATGTAGAGTCAAAGACTACCATTAAACTAGATTCAAATAAACGTTACCTCAGATACAGTTGGACAGAGAACTAAATAATTCCCACCTTCCTTCTCAGAATATTTTACGGTCGTGTAATTCTGCAATGCAAGTAGTGTCATATTTTGTAGCTCGTGTGAAGCCTCACTACTTGGACATTTCAAAAGTGACATTTGATTTCAAATGTTTTCAGGTATTTAATTTTGTCAAGATAAAGTGTTCAAAAGTTCGTTGTATTATTCCAGGAGAATAATGTTAATCATGAACCGGAACGTAAGCAAGGGAAATGGTATACATAAATCTGCAACTACCAATCCTATAAATCAAGCACTTAACTTTATCGTCTTCATCTCGAAAACAAAAATATTCGTCCTTCCATTCAATTGCTTGTACTAGTACTCCGCGCCATCCGCCTCTGATTAACAGGTCTCTCTCGTTGTCTTGGTCAGTGGTGGGGGGAAAATAACATACGTAGGGGAAGCGAGCGTATGCTGCATTGTTGAGCTCTAGGCACCTCGGGTCTTTGATCCGCGCCTCTGTCGCATGTTTCCGTGCAACCTGTAGTTTCCTGTGATTATTCCCCTTGATCTTTTCTTCCTGGGAAGTGGTAGCCACAACAGATCTATTCAGTCGTAGAGTACGGTTGTTTCATTCCTATACCTATTAGGAATAAGCGCATGGGGCAGTTCCGCCTACTAGTGAATTAGGTTTTAAATGCTTGATCCGTGGTTTGTCCGGCTCTCTTGAAGGTTATCAGTAGCAATAAGCATTTCCCTTGGTTGCGTTACGAGCGCTACGCAAGGTAATCTCCAAAGAGATGCAAATAATTTAAATATTTCATGTACAAAACCAAACTCAATGGAATTTCAAGGAAAAGGTAATCTAAGATGCAGATCTGCAAAACGTAACAATATTATTGATCAAGTGAATTCCTTTAATTACTTGGGTTCCAGTATATTGTACTGCCAAAAGAAGAAATAAATGTAAAGATACAGATATTTTAAAGGATTTGTGGAGCTATAAGAACTCTACGAAATAAAACAACTCAGGATACTCAACTGAAATTTTACAAGGTTATGGCCGTATCCATTGAAAATTGGACTCATGCCAGATGATAAGAGCTCTTAAAATATACTAAATTACAAACCTACAGAACATATAAACCAAGGAACACCACTTAATAGATGGAGAGACCAAATCTCTTTAAGTCGGAACATGCCGGAGGGCTTAAGTCTTGGCGTTGATATTGATATTGATGGGGATGATTGATCCGTTAAGAAATACCCTTCAGCGACAACGTAAACAAAGCTGCCTATTATGCGCACTGTTACATGCATTGCTACAGAGTAGCCTTCAAATTGCTCACTTAGATATGCAAAAGGAACAATACTATAGGAAATTGAATTATATGTTAAAGATTGAATAATTTAACTGTACCGTTCATAAATTTATACATTTTTGGTGTCTCAAAACCAAATCATGTATAACGTACCTTACATGTGCTGTTTTCTCCATGTGTAGCGAAATGCTTTGAGTGCAACTTCTACACAATTATTTTGTATATCAATTCATATGAGACATATTTTAATTGCAATGAACATATTATGAAGTTCAGGAACCGCCTGTGATATGTATATTTATTCATCTTAGGCATATTGACAGCATAAGCTATAGTAAAGCTATAATGCTTCCCCATCTCAAAAAGAACAAATACTGCTTCGTTTCATGATAGTTTTTGGATATATTTATAATCCAAAAATTTAATTATTAAGTTTTAAAATATTCAATGAGAAGATGAATTACATTGGGAATGTGCGTTTAAAAGTGCAAGATTAAAGCGTCTTATTTTTATTGGGAACGAAACAATAATTATTATTAAAATAATTCGCTTCTCAAATCATTTCTTTCTCTTTTGTCAAGTCTTCAATGTCACTAGTAGAAGATGAAAAGGAATATCTAGCTTCTATCAGGCATGTCGAAATTTCATATTACCGCAGGGGATGGCTCAGGTTGCAATGTCTGTGACCCGTATTCGGAAGATCCAGGGTTCAATTCCCATGAGCAGACCAAGCTGGTCGTTTTTTTGGTGTTTTCTCTCAGTTACCGAGGCAAACAGCGGATTGAATATTTAATACCACTACCCAAAGCTTCACCTTAAGACTATAACAAAAGCAAAAATGAGAAACAGATGGTAACAGCGAATACTGTGCCATCTGTCCATAGATAAGGAAAGCAGATAGACTGTATGGCACCCTAATGCCTTCTGCCCGTCACAGAGGTGGAGGTACAGTTGCAGGTGATGAGGCGAGATGGTGTGGTCTATGATGCAACCTTAAAGTTGTTTGTCTCATGCCGATCTACGAAATATCTCCTAACAGATCCGTTACGATAAGACCACGTAGTTAGAGCCACATAAGAGAGACAGAAAGCTAGAGAGAAAGAGAGCGAGAAAGAAAGAAAGAAAGACATTTGATATACGAGATAAAAACAATATTTTGTTTTTGCAGCATTCCTTTAGTTAGGCATATCACGAAACAATTCAACGATTATGATAAATAGTGTGGTGTCCATGCAATTGACGGGTCCTAATGACCTAGCTGTCAATGGGCCCTTAAACCCCACTCACTCACTCACTCACTCACTCACTCACTCACTCACTCACTCACTCACTCACTCACTCACTCACTCAATCACTCACTCACTCATCCACTCACTCATCCACTCACTCAATCACTCACTCACTCACTCACTCCATGCAATTATTAAATATTTCACTTGTTTATTGCCAAATCTTCAATTCTCGTACAATATCGCTAGAAGATGAAGTCATAAAAGGGCAATTTTAGCTCACCTCAGGCATGTCAATATTACATATAGGTATTGAAAAGTAAGACTCTGATGTGTTGCACTCACATGACTTTCTCTACTCTTGTACTAACCATTCTTACAATCCCTTATTCCTCCATCTTTATCGCGTTAGTTGACAAACACTTGTAGAATTATCTTATTGCTTATTTCCTTGTAGGTGCAAAGGGTATATGAGAATACAGTAGGCTTTGAGCAATAGTCAAATCTTTTAAAGCTTTAAGAATCAGTTCTCTTTGCACACTTAACATAATAAAAGTGAATAGCGGTGTTCCATTTATAGAAGTATGTTCTCCAAAATTCCCACAAATAACAAAGAATATCTCCGAAATGGTTCACTCTACAAAAATGTATTTAGACATAAATTGTGTATTTTAGCAAGATCTACATTTTTGTATAGTAAGTTTTGGTCTATCTTTTACTGTTTACTAGCTATGCAAAAGTCATCCAGAGTAAATAGGACTTCATGGGCTATAGCCAGAACATCCAAGATATACATTTCATTTGTCATAAAAAATATCTCAAGCATATGGCTTTTAATCAAAATCGTTAGAGCCATTTTCATAAAAATGAAAATCTTCAAAAATTTAGGGTGGTGGAATTTTCTTTAAAATCTTCGTATCGCATCGTTGAAATACATTAACGCCAAATACCAACTATGGTTTTTAACCGACTTTTCGTTTTTATTGTCCACAGACTGACAGACTAAGGCACAGACACACGGAAATTTTTTTAAATATGTTTTTTTTTTTTTTTAAATAATAATAATAAACTCAGTGGGTGTCCAAACATATGTTTCCGGTGAAATCTCAAGATCGAATTTTCGGATCGAATACAATACTTCCACTTTATTAAACGTAGTGGAGAAAGTAAAAATTGGGGCTCATAAAATCAAGTACTTCTTAAGCATCTCGTGGAAAAATTGAATAGTGCAGGTGAATCCTGGCAAGCGCCACTGGTCGCTAGCGGCAGATGAGCCTACTAAAGATGAGCCTACATGCCGAGCTTGATCGACTTGGCATGTGTGGGCCGACAAGAGTGAATATTATTCCTGGAAGTGTTGTCTCTCGTCGTGGATGGAATGCTGAGAACTTGAAACAACGTTACCGTGGAATACACTCTGTTTGTCCTCAAATTACTAATGAAATTTCACAGTGAATATTCTGATTCAATTCTTTCTGATGTGCGGAAACTGCTGAATGTGGAAATCGAAACTGTGTATTAAAACATAGAGAGGGTTCTGCCAATATAGCGAAAGAATCTGCTGTTGCCAAGTTGGTTACAGTTGTACATTCAGAATGTTGTTAAAGACTGTTGAGTTACACATCAGAATGACTAAAGTAAAAGAAATAATAACCATTTACGCTATGGCAGGGGAAGATAGTCAAGGAATAGGTGAAGTATACCTAAAGTGAGACAGTTTCAAGAAGGGGAGGGGTCGAAGAAACCGGGTTACCTTGAAAATGTGTGCTTTTCCTTTGGTGTTGTCTGTTGCTCAAAACGTATATTATGAGACAAGATAAACATTGTGTAAATTTTCAAAATTAATGTTGTAATGAATGTGTGCTGATCGCACATGATTATCATAAATAACACCACAGTGATTGTAAAATTATCGATAAATTGTCCAGTCTCGTACTGACGAGAGAATTTATCTAGCGAATTTTACTATCATGAGTCGCATGTATTAAGAATATTTCACGAATTAAAGAGTGATATAGCATATGAAACGTTATTTAAATAATGTATTGTAATTACTAACCATTTAAGAGAAACATTTAGCATGAATATATGCGTCAGCGTCCATTGGCACGGACCACAAGATTCTGATGTTGATGCTCCAATTTTTTAAGATGTTGGCAATGTCAGAAGTTGGAGTTAATTTATAATTTCGTTCAATACAAAGTTGTCAAACTGATTCCTAACATATTTTCTATTCTGAGGTTTCCCTCTACCAATTACTTCACGTATTTCAGCATTATATGTTTCAGCAAAGCGAGAGACAGCCATATTTGACATTTGAATAGCGGCTCTGTTGCGTCAAATTACGTCATGTTGCGTATCTGTAGCACAGTGCAGCTAGATTCTGTAACCTGATCATAACATAATAAAGGTAAACGGGGTGATAATTAAAATTCTGAGCAGCTAATAATTAAATTTTATAATTTTTTCGTGAATAAAGGCTGTCATTGGTGGAAGTTTTAAGACGTTATGTACATGAATGGTTGATTTCAACCAAGTCACGTTGAGTGAGATGATTCTTTTATTTCCGTTAAGTACCCCTCTTTTCCGCTCCTCTGGGCCATTGCTTACAATTAGCCCCATAACGGTCGCTTGGGTAGAGTGAGCTATGCTCGTGGCTCTTTTGGGCTGAGAGGAAGTGAGTTCTTGACCTCTTTTGGGAGCGGACATCGATATTGGTGGTCAGTTTCATGTATGCTCTAATTTTGTGTTTTGTTAACATTGCCTGAAGATTTTCTTACTGTTAGATTTACCTTTCTTTAAGCACGGATATAGTTAATTCGGAGCGATAGTTAATTTCACTTCGTAGCCCAAAACGTGCTTTAAGTGTTCCAAATTATATATTCATTCTGTTTGATACAAGTCCTTTAAACGGGAGGGGGAGCGTTGATTACATTTAGGCTATATCCGGCGCGATTTCTTTAGGTTTAGGTTTGTTTATATGCCAATGTGAACGTCTAAATATGCTTACATTTGGGGAATTTTACAGAGTTTATTGATGCTTAACTGTCAGAAGTTTAATATTTCTCATTTTCCCAGTGCATTACAAGTTCCTCATCATGGAGATGCTGCACTCGATATAGAAAATCATTATATTTAATCGATACTTCCTTAGAATAATCTAGTTTCAAGCTTCAACCAACGCTTGCATTAACGGATCGTTTAATAAATGCACGCTGATATCTGGGGGGGGGGGGGGGGGCGAATCAGCATGACCGGTATTTGTGAAGTTAACTTGCCTTGTACTATAGACTGGTTATGTTGAAGGAGAGAGGGCGAGTCCAGAAGCAAACAATAGACGTGTGCCTATTGTATCAAAGGAATGCTTATCCTAGGCTGTACGTTATGACTATTAGTGTTTTCATTTCGTTATACAACATTAGTTTTTAAATATACGCAAAAAGAATAACACATAGTTTGTTCAATGCAGTGAACCATATTATTCATGCGTAGGTTGTCCAACGTGAACGTTCTCTGCCTCTCCCTTAAAAGCTTTACCTTGAGAAACTCCTTTCAGCATCCCAAGTAGTAATAGATGCATACGAATAATACACTGTATTACTGTCATATATTTCTTACACATTTTGATCTGGAGGGTATGGTTTCATTTTGCAGCAAGACATCTTGCACGCACATATTATTGGAAAGCGAATGTTCTCTGTATTTAAGTGTATTAGATAATATTTGTATGCGTCTCCAAAGAAACACAAGGCAATGGCAAACTAAGGCTAAAGCTCGTAGGGATAAATCGCTAAACCAGGATAACACCGATTATTTCAGCTAGTTTTATCATAAAATCGCTATCGTTTAAATTAATGCAGAATTTAAAATAAATAGGTAAATGTTGTTAGCGCAATCTTCTTAAATTCCTCGTTAACTTAGTAAATCCATCATGTAATAAAACATTTATGTATTTATATTATAGTATGCAATACACATAAACATTCTATGAAAATGGTATCATAAGCTTAAAATCTCGCATTTAAACTGTTTACAAAATAAATGCATAGGAGCAAATGAACTTCGAAATGTATTGTTGTCCGTTTGCTACATATTTAGCTTTTCAGAGTAAATACGGCGAAGGAAAAAGTAATTTAACCTATGGCGCTTGCATCGAAGACGTGTTTTATAAATGCTAAGCATACATAGAACACCTGAATCCCGACACTGGGCGCAGACGACAGCTTTACCGCCTGGAGTTGAAAAAAGTTTGAAAATTGATGGCTTAGGGTGTTGTGAATAAAGAGGACCTTTATGCTGTTGGAGGATGTTGGCTTGTGCTGCTATCTATTTTTATCCTTAAAGAGTTGAACAAAGGAGCAAATAAGGAGCAAAAGAGTGCCGTAACAGTATTCCAGCTCTATACCTGCAGTGGGCGATTAATAAGGTCTGCATCATATTGTTTTGTGATTTGTAGAGTAAGACTAATAAAAGACGATCGTAAAACAAAGAATAACTATACAAACGAAACTTAAAAAGGACAATGCACTTATAGTTAATAAGCTTAATAGGTAAGCTACCAAAAGAATGACATTGTGCATGCCTTGGTTATACGACAGACGGAACACGGTGACGCATCAGTTGCGGATGTAAACAAAACCAGCTATCGCAACATGTTCGAGGCACTATAAAAAGTGGATCACTTCAACATATTTTATTTCCTAATGCACTGTTTTAATCTGTATCATTTTTTAATCATAAAGTTTCGTTGCATAATATTGGTGGATGGCGGACTCACTCGAGAAATGCTGCTGCGTATAGCGAATTTTTGGTGCCTGTTTGAACTATATTGTCTTACAATGCATTGTTTTTTGTTCTTGAGTGCCTATTTTGTACAGTTTAACCTAATCTTGTCTGAATTAGAAACGAAAGTGTAACTATCAAACTCCTAAACTATATCGTCTGTTTCATATTATTACCTTCTCTACTGGTAAGTAGAAGGAAGTATTGTATTCCACCCAAAAATTAGATGTCGAGATTTCACCGGAAATATATTTTTGAGAACCCCTGAATCAAAAAAAAAAAAAAAAAAAAAAAGAAAGAAAGAAAAATGATTTTTAGAATAAGGTCCGTGTGTGTGTCTTTCAGTCTGTGAACAGCGTAATCATTTGACAATTGGTCTGGTCCTTGTTTATTGGTTTAGCTGCTGGGGGCTGCTTCCATTGTTGTCGATTGTTGTCGCTGGGCGGGCATTTACTGTAGCTGAAGCTGTTGATCTTAAATTTGTCTCCGGTCAGGTTTTTTGTGTACTTTGTATAATGTTGGATGCCAAGCTTTATTTCTTCCTTCCTATTGAAGTTACCATTATGTTTGAAAATTTCTATGGCTTCACGAGACAAAATTTACTATACATATCAGAGACCTTAAAGTGTAACGTTCTGTCGTTTCTAAGCAATCCATAGATCTCATTTTAAATCAAAGTTCAGTTGAACGTGTCCAGCAACATCGAATGTGTTTGACAGCTTAACTAGAGGCAATCTGAATCACACGCACGATAGATCAGGAACAATACGGTCTCACCAAAAGGAGAATCTCTCGGAACATTTAAGGGATGTTTAGTTTACAATTATCCGCTCTCTGGCCAAAGGAGAGTTACAGAGAGGCCTTGCCAAGCATCCGGAACAGGATGCCAATACGGCTGCATCCGGTCACGGGTCAGTCCCCCATTACTCAGTACAGGACAATAGTGTCTGGTAATTTGTGTGCGCACACCGTAATATTTGTCCCTTCTAAGTGTCCTTGCTTACATTTACATGATCGATACTACACTGAAACAAAGGGAGGGTTTATGCGCCACTTTCAGCCATTCAACTTACAAAACGACCTTGGACAATAAGTGGCAGCTGGACTCAAATATCCTGACACGTCATTGATTAAAAACAATACCACATATTTTTACTTTCTCTACTACAATGTAAGAAAGTATTGTATTCCAGAAAAAAATTTCGATGTCGAGATCTTACCGAAAATATGTTTTGAGGCGATTTAAATCCAACAAAAGGATCTTTAGAAAAAGGTCTGCGTGTGTGTGTGTGTGTGTGTGTGTGTGTGTGTGTGTGTGTCTAGGTCTGCGTGTCTGTAAATGGCATAACTGAGTTGGTATTTAAATCACGTATCTTTCGAGGATACGCATGACATTTTAAAGAAAATTTCTCCATCCTAAACTACCTTTTACATAGAACATTTTTCCAGAAACTTGATTTTCTAAAAAATTTTTCTCACGATTTTAATTAAAATGCCATATGCTTAAGATATTTTTATGGCAAATGAAATGTGCATTTTGAATTCTATAGCTATAGCCCATGTATTTTTGCTTACTCTTGATGACTTTTGCATAACTGGTAAACCGTAAAAGATGGACCAAACCTCACTATGCGATAAATCCAGATTTCGTTAAAACACACAAGTTATATCCAAATGCCTTTAAAAGTAGTTTTAAAACTGCTGTATGGTTTTATCTGCTCTGTTTTATGACAGTGGCAGTCGGCGACGAGTGCAGAGACCCGTACAGACAAAACACAGCGCAACCGGTTCACAGTTTTTTGGATCAGCCGTTACTTTGCCGTTCCTGGCAGCACACATCGGTTCCAAGTTTAAAAGCAAACAAAACGAAACAGTTTGAAACTATGTTTTATATTTGGCGGAGAAGCAGAAAAACAAAGCATACGCCCGCTATTAATGAGGCCACTATTTCATGGAGGTGCGCTCTAGTGACAAATTTGTGAAATAGGTAACTGGTCCAACGCTCCTATAATTAGTGTGTGTGAATATCTAATTGGTATGTTACAGCTGTTTTACATCAGATTCCGTATCCATCTTTTCTTTTTATTGCACACATTCCAGAAAAGTAACAAAAGACCTTCTCACTTGGACATTTGTTATGCAAGGGCTGAAATTCAGCTGTGAAGATTGCGTTAAAGTTAGGAGATCTTCAGCATATACCTACTACCTACATCATGTTTTTGCTGGTGCTGTCACCTAGCGCATGCGCTCGGAACTGTATTTTCATTATTCATTGCCGATATAATCTCGTGCTCATCAAGTATTCCAGTCTTGTATCAGGCCCTTTGTTCGGTCCTCGCCGCGTTCATAATCGGATAATGGCCAAATGGCGCAAAGCAAGACGGTCTCCTTCAGATAATTAAATCATTATTACCTTCATCGCAATCTCGCTTTTATCTAGTTTTCCTCCTTTGAAAAAGGGGAACGCGGGCTTAGCAAATCACTACGTCTGGCTCCCCAGTCTCTTCTACGTGTACACATAATGAAAGGGAGCACAGTACTGGAAAATTGGCAATAGACCGCATTAACAGAAACAAAAGAGTTGCAGATATTTCCTAGTATCTCTGCACATCATCTGGGATGCAGAAAGCACTGCATTAAATCCTGATATTGGAATTATTGACGGGTAAATGAATCCGGTTATAAGGAAACAATTTGTGTATGCATAAATACACTGGTCGGTAATATTTTTAGCCATCATGTAATAAAGGGTGATTGTTGTATACTTAACCCCAGTCCCAAACTGTTAATGAAATCCCTCATCACTCATGGTTTTCAAGAGCAGTAAGTCGACAACGTTGCGTTGAGGTTGGTCAGGGAATTGAACTGGTTTGTGAATGCAAATACAATCACTTTCACCTAACGCTTGTGATTGGCCTATACTGGCGCAGTTAACACAGGACAAGGAAGGGTATTTGTGTTCTCAAGAAGCACCGTTACCGTGTTTCCCACACAATCTGCAGTATTGCCAGCTTGTTTTCCAGAAAACTAAGATATATCCGTAGGAAATGGTCAGAGACAAAAACGTAAGATACAAAATGTGTTCCAAATATCGATATCTACCAGTGGTTTAAATTAATGTAATGACTTCCCTTCCACCCGGTATATGGCGAGAGCCAAAAAGGAACATCGCTGACAATAATGGCTTCGAAAGAAAAAATGTCGCTGAAATTCGAGCCTTTAGTGCTAACTACTATAACGGAAATTAATAAAACAAGAATCTTTGGCCTAGCTACATATGTTAAACAAGAAAACAAATATCGCTTGTCTATGGACATCGAGAGAAAAATGCGAAATGAGCGAGAAGTGAAGGCTTTGCCTTTGAGCAAAACAAAAAAAAAAAAAAAAAAAAACAAAAAAAAAAAAAAAAAATATTCGCACTTTTTCCTTCAAATTTTACCCGTTTAGATTGGCCGCTGTTGGAAGGAAGCTTCACAATTCTCTGTGTTTTTCGCCGAAAAACAGTTGCTTTTAAAGTGTTTATCATATTCAGTATAAAAACTAAACAACTGTGCTTTAATGTTCAACTAGCACTTAACTTTTTCGGTGCCCTCTAACAATCACTCCTAGAAACACACAGAGAATGAAATCACATCCACTTTTGTGTTAACAGAGGGAAAGGTCTCAAGTGAACGAAAGCAAGGCCTTATGCATCAAAGAGAAACAAGAGTTTTATGGTTTTAGCAGCAGATTAATTAACTGGAAGGGTGCTTTGGATGAGACGCAAGCGAACTTTCAACTGTTATACGGAAATGGCTCGCTACAAAGTCAAACTCTGGAAGGAGTATAAAAATAAAACTTTTGAGACAGAAAATTCTTGGTAGCTGAATAGCGATCACCGAGTTTATAAATGTTTGAAACTAATTTGTCGCTACTGTGCCGTGAAAAGAATGTGGTAGCTCAGTTTTTTATTTTCTCTTTCTTCCTTATTTCCTTCTATTTATTACGAAGTACTTCAGGTGAATAATGCTGTAACCAGAAATAATCCCAAGACCTGCCATTTCAAATACTTCGAAAACAATTTCTTAGCTACATTAGTTATTCATCACTTACAGCAGCAGAAATTCGTTTCTTGCACGGGAATGCTTCCGTTAACATGTTAGAAAAAGTCCCGTGTGCGTGTATGTTAGTAAGTGCCCGTGTGCAGGTGTGTGTGTGTGCGCGTGTATGTGTGTGCATTAAGCATTAAGTTTGTTGCCATAAATAAATAATAATTAATTACCATCTAAAGGATACTTAAAACTCAGACATAAAGTACTTACTATTATAAGTCCTTGGGGTATTTATCCCTGATATGAGATTCCCTTGTGGTCTAACCAGGAAAGTAAGAATCGGCTGGGGAATTTAATGTACTGGCAAGTTGGCCATGCTAGTTTAGTTGTTAGAGCAGCCGCAGAAGTTCCATGGTTCAAATCCCGGCTATGACTTTGAATTTTTGAGTCCTGATTTCACCTCTTAATAACAAGGAATGTTTTAGAATTCGTTAACGCCACAAACATTTTATTGCATAAATAATGTTTAATAAGCTGAACATTTTTTGTCCATTACCAGTTTATCTACCTCTTACAGCTCACCCATTATTCAAAATTCATGTAGAAAAGAGGATTTCACACGCTATTTGCAGAAAATGCAGGATATACGTTTTATTTTCCATACAAATATCTTATGGTATTATAACGAAAATATTGAAAAAAATTTTGTGACAAAAGACCAGTCTAATAGTAGATGACTAAACTAGTATCTGGGCTTGTTGGCCCTGGTCTACTCTGACCAGCTAACGAATCACCTGTGAAGATGTCTAGCGTAGTCCTTGGCGAAACGTCGGGAACCTGCAAACCGATTAGACCGCGGCTCACAAGCCCGGATGGTATGTGTAATAATCAAGATGCCAGCCGTGAATGCCTCATCTTGTACATATTTATCATGTTATTTCCTCTGAAGCTGTTACCGAAGAATAACGCTATTGCAGAAGCCAATGTTGCACGTACAGAATCACAATTTACAACTGCTCGGTAGTATCGTAACACTTTGCACTCCTCACCTTGAAAAAGACAGCTGTTCTGTTCTAACAGTTCTTGACACTGCTGCGGTAATACAACTGACCGACAATTAACTGACTAGTTGACCAAGCCAATTCTGTCCAACCTTCTCGCTTTGGAGAATCTTACGTAATTAGTGACCAGTTTGAGGGTGCGTTAGCTAGTGGTAACATCACAAGCAAACGGTCGTTATACAGTGACGGACACAAACAGGCAATTACATGGCAGTTTCTAAGATATCGAAAGGTTCATAATGAATGGAAGGAGCGATATTTTTATATTCAAGAGCAGAAGTAAATCAAATGCGTCATTTGCAAAGCATATTTATCACGGACTTCATGCTTCAATATTAAACGTCATTTAACAACACTATGCATTTTCATGCAGCGAGGCTTCACATGAACTTCAAAATGGAAATCATTCTTCTGCAAAATACTACAGCCTTCAAATGTTCCACAAAACAAGATTCGGATTTGTTTCTGACACGTTTTGTAGACGTTGTGTTTGTCACCAACCTGATGGTAAGTTTCTCCAAATTGAATTATGTTAAAAGTCTGTATTACAATATGTTACGCGACGATCACTTGGTGTATCTTCTAAGGGAATGCACTTCGACTTTATCGCCAAATATTGATACACTTCTTAAACGTAAGCAGTACCTAAGAAGTCAGCAATGAGCATATGTTTATTGCATAACGTTTGAAGGTGATTTCGTAAATCAAACCCAACGTGTGTGTGTGTGTGTGTGTGTGTGTGTGTGTGTGTGTGTGTGTGTGTGTGTGTGTGTGTGTATAGTGCTTTTGTAGTTTCTCTACCACTTATCTATAGTAAGCTTTGCTTAGTGGTAGAGAAACTACAAAAGCACTAAGTGGTCACATACAACAACGTAAATAAAAAATCTTATTTTAACAATTGCGTTTAAATAATTTTATTTGCTAAATATTCTAGTGTACTTAACTTAACATCAAAGAAATCAGAAGTTAGCGTTTGTGCACGTGCCGACGGAAAGCAATAGGCTAACAGCGGAAAATCTCTTTTCTAATTAACTTTTAACTTTGAGGAATCGCCTTTCTTCATTGCACGCTTTCTTTGTCTCCCATTACTTACTTAATTTATCACACTTCTTGTTTCCGTCTTCTAGCATTAAGCCGCCTGCCATTTCGTCCCTTTATTTCGCACACGTTCTCCGCTATCTGCTCATCTTATTCATTTAGCGCTTTTCGGAGTATATCGTCTTTTGTTCGCGCTTCACTATTACCACAAATTGCATGTCTAAACCCCTTCTTCCGATTGTTCTGTAGCACTCGCTTCCCTCTATTTTATTTTAACACGAAAATCGAAAGACCTGTTCTCTCGGGTGTTATTGTGATTTATTAGTTCTAAGATGGCTTTGTCTGCAATAAAAATGTGAGTTTGAAGATCAATTTTACTCTTTCCTACATGCAGATATGGTGTAGCCTACTTCTTGGGTGACTAAAGCTATACAAGGTTTATAAACGACGTCAGCCATTCTCGCAATCTAAGTGGACAAAAGTTTGATTTCTTTAGAGTGGCAGATCTGAGTCATGTAACTTGTTTAGGACTGTATTACGGATATAGCGAGATATGTAGCTTAGAACAGGGTTAACATAGTGTTATCTCTCAATAACCAGCCTCGCTCTTGATTGCAGTAGAAGTTATAAGTGACACTGAATGCGTGCAGGTTTTTGTTTTTTAGCATGGAATCTTTAATATCGGGTATGTTCTATTATAGTAAGTGATTATTTCTGCAATGAATTATTCTATGGTTAGCTGCGCATACTTGCGCACTTATTAAAAGTAAATACCTTTCAGTAGCATGGCCCACAGTAACTCGGCAACGACTTTACAAGGCCTTGTTCGAAAACAAGAAAGAAGCGTAAGAAAGGCTTAATGACACTATTAGTGTTTAAGGTCCGGAAAATTGTTCACATGACATCAAAATTGTTACTTAAAGTATCATTAAAGACTTTTCGTCAACTATTCAATCGCTGCAGGTCAAAATGTAATTGGCACTGCAGTAGATTCTAACAAAGATATATAGTAAATTATGTCCCGGGGTTACATAACCTTTAGATAGTGATTATTATTTACTTATGCCAACAGAGTTACTCCTGGCATTTCTATACACACAAGCCGTCTGTGGGCAATGTTTGAGAGATAGAATCGAAACTGAAAAATTCAATGCCATAGCTGGGATTTGAACCAGAGACCCTCCGCTTACCAGGCGGGCTCTCTAACCAAATACCATCTGTGGCAGTGAGTTTTTCATTTCCGATTCTACCCCTCAAACATTGCCCACACACAGTTTGTGTGTTAAAAATACCAGCGATAAGTTTGCTGGCATAAATAAACAAGAATTAACAAATTATAGCTCGAATAAGGAGGAAAACAGACTAATTTATTGATTTGCCATGTATTTAATGAATACCATTCAAGTTTTAACCTGAAAATCTTCTCTAACATACACATTATACATTTCGCTAAAGTTTTGCCCTAGATATTAACCCCTTCGTTAGCGTATGCTCTTCTATGTGATAAGGCATAGCTACCAACGAAGAGGTCATTACAAACTGAATGCACTCACTACCTCTTTCTCTTTTAGGCAATGCGGACGAAAGCATAAACATGTATTTAGTTTCTATGCCATTTTATATCCTTTGTTTTGTTTATTGGTTAAGGTTATTTAGCGCATCCTTGCTCCTTGATTTACGCAACAATGACATGGCCAAAGCTTCGTATAACAATAAATTATGTGACGTAGACGCGAGGCGTTCTGTGTACGTTTTTGTCACCAGAACCTGATACTAGAAGGAAGTTCAAAACAAGAATTATCACAGGCTGTGACGTAGAGAAGCATTGCCCAGGTGATGACTAACACAGGTGACCGTGTCGTGAGCTGGAAGCAAGGCGTAATTACAACACTATACTAGTACAATGTTATACTCTGTTTGTTTATGCACATAGGGCTGTGGCAGACGTGCAAATCAATGCAAAGCTACGACCGCTGTACATTAATGCCTCAGTGAACCCCACAACAAGCCCGCCAAGTCAGATATGCAATTAATGAATGACAAGTTGAATAAAGCTACCACGGTAGCTGCACTGTACCGTACAATATGAGCTCTAAACAAAGATGTGCACGTTTACGGATCAACATGTTGCTATAGGTATATCTCTACAAATACAGATTCAATTTCAGTCCTCAACTCTCAATTACTCTTGAGGAGAGAAAGAACTAAGTGAAACGTAACACAAATTCCGAGACACTACGATGATTCCGAGATAATTCGCATTACGTATATTGAATGCATCTGAAATTCATATATTTTTACTTCTTGGTAGTTACAAACATCTACCTTCCCCCGAAAATTATATATACACAGAAAATACCTGTAAGCTTTAAGTGATAGACAAATATTTTAAGGCGCATGGCCAAGAGATAAAAAAATGAAAAACGACCTCACATTCGAGAAAAGCATGAGTGTTGGAAAACGCAAAAAATAACAAGGAAATTATGTTAAGTAGATTTTCCGGGCTTGTGGGCCGTGGTCGAGTTGGATTGCCTTCCTCCGACGTTTCGCTGAAAACTGCATTCAGCATCTTCAGGGTCAACCTCTGTTATTTTGGTCTAACTTAGCGGCTGCACATAAACTAAAGTTCACTCAAACTTTCATATTACTGATCATTTTTGTTTCTTATTAGTGTCCTTGGTAACATAAATTTTCACGATGGCTCGTTCTCATGAATACCAACATGAGATTATCGCTAACAAATCTTTTCTTAATAAATTGATCTCAAATTATATTTTTGTTGGTATTCATGAGAACGAGCGATTGTGAAAATTTATGTTACCAAGGACACTAATAAGAAACAAAAATGATCAGTAATATGAAAGTTTGCAGTGAACTTTAGTTTATGTGCAGCCGCTAAGTTAGACCAAAATAACAGAGGTTGACCCTGAAGATGCTGAATGCAGTTTTCAGCGAAACGTCGGAGGAAGGCAATCCAACTCGACCACGGCCTACAAGCCCGGAAAATCTACTTAACATAGTTGATAATGCCGGCCGTGAAAGCCTCAGCACTTATATAACAAGGAAATTGTGTTTTAACGAGAACTACATTTTTTGTGCAGTAAGATTTGGCCTATATCTTACGATTTATCAGTTACAAAAAAGTCACCAAGGGCAAAGAGCACTATGGAGGCCATGGTCAGAAAATTCAAAATATGCATTTCATTTGCCGTAAAAGTATCTTAAATATATGTCATTTTAATCAAAGTTGTTAGCGCCATGTTTGAGAAAATATTTTTGAGAAAATTTTCACGTAAAGGGTAGTTCAGGACGAAGGAATTTTATTTCCAAATCTCCATGTCGCAACTATG
The DNA here is from genome assembly GCA_030765045.1 of Tenodera sinensis. Classification (NCBI taxonomy): domain Eukaryota; kingdom Metazoa; phylum Arthropoda; class Insecta; order Mantodea; family Mantidae; genus Tenodera; species Tenodera sinensis. The sequence continues at coordinate 44,503,302 of CM060970.1, forward strand.
AAAGACATTACACTTAAGTTACGCTTTACACAGACAGAAAATAAACACACACGCACGCACACGCACATACACACGCGCACACACACACACACACACACACACACACACACACACACACACACACACACACACACACACACCATTTTAGTTTCTCTATTGCTAAGTAGAAGGAAGTATTGTGTCCCACCCAAAAATTCGATGTCGAGATTTCATCATAAATACAGGTTTTGAGGGTCCCTGAATAAAAAAAAAGCATTTTTAGAAAAAGGTCCGTGGTGTGTATGTGTGTGTGTGTGTGTGGGTGTGTGTGTGTGTCTGTTCCTACTTTTGTAGGAATAGTTTATTGAAGAATGCGTAGACAAGGTAATGTGAATGTAACACATATGTTTAATGTATGTAAATACTTATATTTATATACTGGTTTATTTCCATACTGTTGATGGGAAAAAACATTTTGGGGCTTAAATAATTATTGGAACTATTTTTTTCTACTAAGCAGTTTCCATGCAAATCACTTTGCGATTTACATTTGTAAATTAACTTCTCCAAAGCGAACAAATTTAATGTAGCATTGCTGTGGGTATAGCAGACTGGGAGATCAGCAAAAACAAGGGTACATGTGTTGCTACTCTGAAACAACACAGAGATGTGAAATAATTAGGGAGCTTTCCCCGCCGTTTTAATGAAATGCCTAAGTTCATGCACTTTTGTCCTATTTAATTTATCCAACATGTGCAACCAACCACTATCCATGTATTGTAATAAATCAAGGAACTTTGTTGGACCATCATAAAGGAGAATTGTCCTTTTGGATGCCATGAAAAACAAGGAAACATTATCATAAGTTCTATGTTAGAAATTTAGTTCCTCGGAGAGCAAGAAACAAACAAAAAGCAATAATTTAATTTTTTATATAATATACGATATAGAAGTTTTCAATGTTTCACACATTTTCCTGTACCTCAAATTTTCCCGATATCTCGTTCTAGTCCTTTTTCATTTTATTTCTCGCATCCATGTGTTCCGGTCTACCTCTATTTCTTCTCCCGGTGCAACCCATTCTAGTATTTTCTTCAGTATCCTTCCATCTTCCATCCTTCGCATACCATGTTAACTTCATTGTACTTTGATATATCTGAATACATACTATATATAATATACCTAACGAGGCTGAGTGTACCCCGTGCCAGCTGGGGAAAAATCTCCATGCTGGTACCGGGAATCGAACCCGGGTCTTCCGGTACCAACTGCGCTACGGAGGGGGTATAGCTTTGATGAACTGCTCAGTGAAATTAACTGTTCCACGTGTTTCGTGGAATGGACAGCCTTGACCGCCATTTCTGCAAGTGGAGTGCGAAGAACCCTACAAATCAATGCCGCGCAGGGATGTCCAACAATGCTACTCTCTTTCGCTGGATTTATCAGATAAAGTTAGGAGCAAAATTACATGTTCAAGACATTTGGAAGCGAGTTATTTAATAGTGGTTATTGGTTAAAACTCCAGGCATGCAGTCGAAGCGGAAGGTCAAAAACAATTTGTCTAAATTTGACTTAATAAGGTAGACAATCCTAGCTTGATCTTAGGAGTCTACTATTTACTTATATTTGATACTATCAAATGTTTAATACCAAAATTTGACCCGGAAATACACGTTTTGAGGTATTCTGTAAAAATAGTTCAAAATGGGCTGCGTGTGTATGTGTGGGTGTATCTTTTACAGATCCGACCGAAGACTAACAATTTAAAATACCATATAACAATTGAAGTTACATCCTGAATTGTCTCGGAATGTTCTCAGAAGTTCTCTTCATTCTGGGTGCCTTTTGCATAAATGATAAACAATAAGAGGTAGACAAACCTTACTATACAACAAATGTAGAGTTTATTAAAATATCCAATTTAAGTGAAATGCATATTTTGTGTGGAGTGAAACATAACGGAGATGCTCCATATTATGCCTGATTTTGCCAATACTTACACTTTTTTCAAATGAGAACTCATGCACAGAAAATTGTATTTCAAAGTCATCACATAACGACCAGTTTTAAAGCATTTGACTATGTTAAAGCCTACTACATTCACATATTCCCCCTGCACTTATGAGAAAATTATCAACATAGTGTTTACAAATGTTTATTTTGAGTATCATCAAGTCGACAGAGGAATAAACGTCTGTAAGAATAGCTTGTTCAAATGCATAGAAAGTCATATGAGAGCAACACATCGGATTTGTTAATGCTGTAGCCAACTGTATACTTATTATACCACAAAATGTGCGATGAAAGTTTATCTTGATTAATAAGAAGTGTGCAGAACAATAAGACAATTTAAGAATAGTTTGTAGAAGAGTGGGTAGGAAGAGGCATGCGAGTGCAACTCATTTTCTGTTCATTGCATCGTTGATGTCAATTCATAAAATGGTGGAGCTTTATCGGTGAGTTTTAGATGTAGGTGTAAGCAGAAACCTAACGGAAGAATATGGTCGCATTGGTATAGAAGAGTTATGCAACACTCAACGCCGTGTGATAGGGAGGTCCGGAACTACAGCGTAACTTGAGAGCATAGTCTCAGCAAACTGCAAGCGTGAGTGAGTGGTAGTATTAAAGGACCCGTCGACAAATAGAGGGTACGATGTCCAAAAATAAAAACAAAGAACTATTACAAACCTCACCCCTAATAAGCTAAAAGGTAAAAGTTAAAAGACCTAAAAAACGAAGGTTAAAGCAGCCAAAGTTTAAAACAGGTAAAATGTATCTTACTAAAACCGTAAACTGTTAAGACGTTTAAAAATTCAAAGGGAAGTAAAACTCCTAAAATTATTAAAAAAAAAAAAATACATTTTGCACTTGCTTACCAAAATCAATATTGGCAACTAACCGGAGTATTGTAGTTTGAAACCGAAATTATAATGTCAATATATATTTTATAATAGAAAGAAACAAAAGGAGATTCTAGTCAATAGTTAAGGGGAAGACGTAATAAAGCTGAATAGATTAAAGTCTCAAGAATGGAAGCCTAGGCAGATTTAAATGAGTGATAAGGTTACAATTGTTGTTTGTACGAAGCCATAGTGATTCCGCGGGCTGATTCCTATCTTACCATGACGTGCTCTAAAGTTAGCCAATGGAAATAGCTTCCTTCGTGTTGCTCACGCAAAAACAAAGTTACATTCTATTTAAATATCGTCAGCAGTTCTCTACAAATCTGGAAATTTGCAAATAAAGTTAAATGTTGGTTAATTCTTCGTTTGGTTTCATTCCTACCATAACCCACGCACACCCTGCAGATTAGGACCTCTTGCTAGAGCTAGTCCGGACATCAAACACGAGATCTTATAGATCTTAAAGGTGACGTCTTCTACGGAGAGGAGCGTTTGCGTCAAGTTACAGCTAGCAGGCCGTTGCCTAAAGCAGTGCATAATGTAAGACCCAGACCAAGGGACTGGGGCTCAGGAACGTAACGCAGACAATCAATGAGAACAATAATTGCGACGAACAGTGGGACATTGCACATCGCACAGGCAGACGCCGGTTCACCATGCAAAAGGTGCCCATGTGTGGATCGGGTGTGGACAAATTGGAAGCTTTTATTAGTTTTGTTATTCTATGGCCGTTGTCAAGTAGCTTTATTAGTAAAATGAAATGGTTTTGTGTGAAGTTTCGGGGATAATTTTTAAAAACTTGATCATTATCGTGTTATTTGTTATTTGAGGCCAGAGTAACTGCCGCTGTAACCAGAGAGCAAATAAAGAGAATTAAAAGGTTTGCGAGATATTTGTTAAGTACCTATCAAAATCCGCAAGCTTGCATGTACGCTGAAAGGAATCATCGTGTTAAAATTTCAAACACTCGTCTCAGAGAAAGATCTTATAGATACATAAATGAAATCTAACAACAATACAAGACTAGCAGTATTGAGATTTCTTACGTGCGGGAATCTGATAAGAATGTTTAATAAACCAGCAGCTGTGTGACATATGAGAAACCTGGAATGAAGAAAATTCTTCATAAAGCGAAGGTATCTGGTGCTAACGCTAAAGAAAGAAAGGAGCGAGTCTAAGAGGAGGGGGGCGGGGGGGGGGGGGTGGGAGGAAGAAGGTGATACGCCTGTTATTGCTTCACACAGACACCTACAAAGCTGACAGTGTTTTTCTTTTTTAATAAAAAAGATACAAGGATTACGTATGATGGCATATGACCTCGAGGATATAATCTGTGCAATTTTTGCTACTGATACTACAGAAAGCTCGTCTAACAAAGGAGTAGATATCTGCATGTTATTAATATTCAACAACACCTCAGCTACTGTTCATTAGTTTTTGCAATTTCTTGTGGACTTTGTTTCTTTTATAAAACATTGTTCATGCAGGACTTCTAATTTATGTCACTTATTACTGTCGTTGACTAAATAAGACATAGTTCATGGGAAATAATTAACATTCGCGATCAAATACCAAACAGGTTGCCCAGCTCGCTGAACCATGGACTCCTGAATGATTGATCTGCGATTTAAATCTTACCAGGACTTACCAGGCTTTCTCCAGAAGTTTCTTAGTCCTCATACCTGGCAAATGCCGCAGAGGTAGCTTAAACATAGGCTGTTGATTTATCATCAATGTCCACCATTTATGGTGCCAGAACGGGCGTTATGTAAGAACGGGCGTTAAATAACGAAATTCGGTTTTAACGAGCGTCGAGTGATTATATCGTTGAAGTTAGTGTTTGTGAGACAGAGAAAGTGAAGGGACAGAGCGAATGAACTCAGTCAATAATGGACTGAAGACAATAATTGTAAATTGCAATATCACGAAAGACTGTACACTAAGTTCACGTTAGTAGAAGAAAAGTGGGTTTTTGTGAAAAAGTTTAGAAGAAAAATAAGGTGCTACAAAAAGTAATTGTGCTGGACGCAAATAAGAAATATAATGCTACCCGTTCTGAGTAATACGCATCTTGACAAAACACAAGGACAAGAAAGAATAGAGGAATTGGCATGCTGGATGCCATAGGCAGGTGCGAAAGAGAAAGTGAAAAAAATTAACTGCTTACATACTTAAGCACCTTCGTCCAACTTGCTAGATATCAAGCAAGGGGAGTAAAGGATAAGAGGGGAAGGCCGCTGCTATGGAAACGTAAACAAAAGTTGCTACATTGGTTACACTGATAAATCATATACACCACAGGTCAGTTATCGCTAGTTGTTTGCGAGAACCTGGTCCTGCATTGGTGTTCAGTTGCGTTGTATGTTGTTAGCCTCTTTCTTCAATTTAATGTTAAAATACGAAGTATAAAAGTTTATAAAAAGCAACGCAGGAAGTGTCCGTCCGGCTTCTTTTGAACTATAATAGTCTTCAGGGAATTCTGACATACAAAACATCGCAAAATCAGGACATGATGAATTTCAATATGCGCTACCTTATGGAATACCTATATTTGTTGTTCAGAGAAAGGAAATGCAGTAATGTTTTAGTCAGAATGGCTTGTAAAATTCTCCCCAGATATGTATATCTGTACCTTGTTTCATTTCTGAACTCGTAAGGATCGTGTTACCCTTCCCTATCCGTCCCTTGCAAACAATTTGCCGCAGACTTAACGAGCACATTGGGGTGCCGGGTACTGGCGATTCGCATTTCCACAGAGCTGAGGTTTTGAAAACTTCTCTTGTATTTTCCCAGCTCTACTTCGAACTTATATAAGCATGTAAGCATCTCACCCACAATAGAAGGATATCAGAAACTTATCAGGCAGTAATCTCCTCTATGTTTAAGGGGAGTCAAAATGGTGAATTTTGTGATTTTTTCCAAGTTGCATATACTTAAATACTTTAGTTCTTCTACTCAGTTTATTAAAAAGTAACACTGCGAATATTTTTTAGACTTTGTAATCTTGAAAATTATTGCTGTAAAGTGCTGAAATTTTAATCACACAGTTGCAGCTAGGTAAATTTTATTTTAATACAATGTTTTATAATCAGGCATAGTTAACTTTTTAAAATTTGAAACACAATGTTTAACAAAAGCGTATACATATTTTTTTAAAAAATCACAACTTTACTTGTGATGAAAAAATATTTTGTTTCAGTGTTTGACTGTAAATATAACACTGAACTTTCCCGGAACAATTCAGCTGTCTTAAATTGTTTCCTTAATAATGAATCATTTAGTAACATTGGAAATCTAAGGTATTTCGACACTCCCCTAAACAATTCTGATGGGTTGCTCTCTGTTCGCCAATATATGTAGAACCCAAAACTGACATGACGTTGAAGGCAAAAATTTGAAACGTGCAAGAGGCAAACCTAACCTTGTTTTATGGAACATTTGAAGACCGTAGTATTTTGGAGAAGAATGATCTCCATTTTCAACTCATGTGGAGCCTCCCTTCACCAAAAACACATAGGGCTGTTAAGCAGACATTTGTTTTCCTTCCCCTCTTGAATACAAATATATTCCTCCATCCATTTATTCTGAAACCTGAAAGCTTTCGCTATCTTGGAATCTACCATATAATCGCCTATTTGTGTTCGCCACTGAATACTGATGTCTGCTTGTGCTATTACACGTCACACTATTGCACAAAGACAGAGTTCTCTTTTACTGATTTAATACAGTCTTCAGTTCTTCGTAATATTACAACCATTTTCCTTTTGTAACCATGACTCACTCCTGTCTTTTTTACCTTCTCTATCTCTCAAGCAGCTGACTTTAACAATACAATAACTCCACACACATTAACTGCTTTACTATTTCCCTTCTAACGCACAACTGCACATACACACACACCAAACACACACACCTGTTTTGTTCCACACTCAATGAGAGATTAAACCTGATTGACCCTCAAATTCTCGTCGTCTGGCCTCTTTATACAGCGACAATGATGCAGCAGGACCTTTCTTAAACTTCACCTTTCCTAGAACTTCTACCAATACGCCGGCCGTCGGACACTTCTAGAATCATCTCTAAAACCATTTTGATATGCTCTGCTCATTGCTGTAACGTGTTTGCTCGAGTGAGTAGTGTGGGTCAGCTTTGCCTCGAGCGTCTATAATACGCGCGCCTCTGGTATGTGGTATGAGGTAGCTTGTTCCGATCAACCTCTGTTGTGCGCCAAGGCCGCTATCACATACCAAGTTTGATATTTAACTGACGATTAATTTTTACTTTTCTCTACTGGTAAGTAGGGAAAGTATTGTATTCCACTCAAAAATTCGATGTCGAGATTTCACCGGAAATATATGTTTTGAGACCCCTGAATCAAAAAAAAAAAAAAAACATTTTTAGAAAAAGGTCCGTATGTGTGTTTATGTGTCAGTCTGTGGACAGCATAACTTAAAAACGAAATGTCGGTTAAAAACCAACGTTGGTATTTAAGTTTAATATCTTTCAAGGATGCGACATGAAGATTCTGAAGAAAATAGCCCCATTCTAAACTACCCTTTACATGGAAAATTTTTCGAAAAGTTTGATTTTCTTGAAAATGGCGCTAACGATTTTGATTAAAATGTCATTTTGGAGATATTTTTATGACAAATGAAATGCATATCTTGAATTTTCTGGTTATAGCTCCTGTAGTCATATTCACTCTGGACGACTTTTGCATAACTAGTAAACCGTTAGAGATACACCAAATAATAACATACAAAAAATGTATATCTTACTAAAATACACAATTTATGTCTCAATAAATTTTCCTGTAGGGTGAACCATTTCGGAGATATTCCTTGTTATGTCTGTGAGTTTCGGAAAACTTAGAACTTTCGTGAAATGGATCATCGTTCATTTTTTTATATGTTAAGTGTGCAAAAAAGACAACAGAATCTCAAAGCTTTAAAACATTTGACTATCGCACAAAGACTACTGTATTCTAACATTCCCCTTGCACGTACAAGGAAATAAGCAATAAGGTAATTTGTACAAATGTTTATCTTAACTAACACGAAGATCTAGGAATAGGAGTTTGTAAGAATGGTTAGTACAAGAGTAGAGAAAGTCATGTGAGTGCAAAACATCGGCATCGAGAGTTCGGCATCGAGAGATCGGCATTGAGTTCGGCATCGCCGCTTCGGCACCGTCGCTTCGAAACTTCGGCATCGACACTTCGGCATCGATACTTCGACATCGAAACTTCGCCATCGACACTTCGACATCCACATCAAAACTTCGACAACGATACTTCGACATCGAAACTTCGACATGGACACCTTGACAACAAATTTTCGACATCGAATCTTCGACTTCGACATCCAAACTTGGACATAGAAACGACCGACATCGAAGCCTCGTACATCGAAACCTCCAACATCGAAACATCCCACATCGATAACTTCACATGGAAGTATCGAGAACTGAAATTTCACCACGAAAGTTCAACATCGAGACTTCAGCATTGATATCTAGACTTCGACATCGAAACGTCGACATCAAAACTTATACACCGAAAATGCGACATCGAAAATTCAAAGTAGAAAACTCAAAATCGAAAATTCGACTTAGAATATTCGACATAGAAACTTCGAAATCGAAACTTCGACATCGACACTTCCACATCGACACTTTGACATTAACAGTTCGACATCGAATCTTCGACATTCAAACTTCGACATAGAAACATCCGACATCGAACCTTCCTACATCGAAACCTCCTACATTGAAACTTCCGCCGTCGAACACTTGACATGGAAGTATCGAGAACTGAACTTTAACTACGAAAGTCCTACATCGATAATTCGACATCGAAACTTCGACATCTAAGCTTCGACAGCGATACTACGGCATTAACACTTCGACATCAACACTTCGACATCGAACCTTCGACATCCACTCCGAAACTTCGACAAGGAAACTTCAACATCGACACTTCGACAACGACACTTCGACATCGACACTTCGACATCGAATCTTCGACATCCACATCCAAATTTCGACATAGGAACTTCGACAGAGAAACGTCCGACATCGAAACCTCCTGCATCGAAACGTCCGACATCGAACACTTGACATGGAAGTTTCGAGAAGTGAAATTTCACTAAGAAAGTTCTACATCGAGACTTCAACATCGAAACTTCGACATCGAGACTTCGACATCGAACTTGACAATGAAACCGACATCGAAACAGACATCGAAACTTCCGACATCGAAACTTCCACATCGAAACTTGGACATCGAGTCTTCGAAATTGAAGCTTCTACATCGAAACTTCGACATCGACACTTCGACATCGAATCTTCGACATCGAATCTTCGACACCGACATTGATACTTCGACATAGGAACTTTGACATAGAAACGTCCGACATCGAAGCTTCCTACATCGAAATGTCCGACATCGAACACTTGACATGGAAGTTTCGAGAAGTGAAATTTCACTATGAAAGTTCTACACCAAGAGATCGACATCGAGACTTCGACATCTAGACTTCACATCGAAACCGACATCGAAACCTAGGCATCGAAACTTCGACATCGCCACCTCGACATCGAAAATTCGACATCGATATTCGGACATCGAGACTTCGACATCGAGACTTCGACATCGAATCTTCGACATCGACTGCCAAACTACGACATAGGAACTTCGACATAGAAACGTCCGACATCGAAACCTCCTACATCGAAACGTCCGACATCGAACACTTGACATGGAAGTTTCGAGAAGTGAAATTTCACTACGAAAGTTCTACATCGAGACTTCGACATTTAGACTTCGACATCGAACCCCGACATCGAAACTTCGACATCGTAACGTCGACATCGAGTCGTCAACATCGAAACTTCGACATCGACACTTCGACATCGACATTTTGACTTCGACACTTCAACTTCGACATCGAAACTTCGACAATGAAACTTCGACATAGAAACTTTGACATTGATACTGCGACATCGGGACTTCGACATCGAGACTTCGACATCGAAACCTCGACATCGAAACTTTGATCTCAAACTTCGACATCGAAACTTCCACATCGAAGTTTCAACACAGACGCGTCCAACACCGAATCGTTCGAAACCGAAACGTCCGACACCGAAACGTCCGATATCGTAAATCTGAAGTCGAAAAGCCATCACCGAAATTGCGACATCTAAACACTGACCTCGAAAGTCCGACCTCATGTGTTTGCCATCGAGTGTTTGACATCGAAGTTTGGACACCGAAACGTCCGAGATCGAAACCTCCGACATCGAAATGTCTGACATCGAATACTGGACATGGAAGTTTCGACAACTGATTGTTACTACCAGGGTTCGGCATCGAGATTTCGGCATCAAAATGTCCGGTATCGAAACGTCCGGCATCGAAACGTCCGACATCGAAACGTCCGACATTGAATACTTGACATGGAAGTTTCGACAACTGATATTTCACTACGAAAATTCGACATCGAGACATCGACATCGAAACTTCGACGTCGAAAGTACATCGAAACATCCACATCGAAACCTCGACATCGAAGTTTCAACACAGATGCGTCCGACACCTAAAGTTCCAACACCGAAACGTCGGATATCGCAAATCTAAAATCGAAAGACCGTCATCGAAATTGCAACATCCAAACACTGACCTCGAAAGTGAGACCTCGTGTGTTTGCTATCGAGTGTTCGACATCAAAGTTTGGACACCGAAACGTCCGAGATCGAAACCTCCGACATCGAAATGTTTGACATCGAAATCTCCGACATCGAAATCTTCGACATCTAAACCTTCGACATCGAAACGTCTGACATCGAATATTGGACATGGAAGTTTCGACAACTGATATTTTTAACTTTCTCTACTGGTAAGAAGTATTGTATTCCACCAAAAAATTCGATGTCGAGATTTCACTGGAAATATATGTTTTGAGGCCCCATGAATCCAAAAAAAAGCATTTTTTAGAAAAAGGTCCGTGTGTGTGTGTCTGTGTGTCAGTCTGTGGACAGCATAACTCAAAAACGAAAAGTCGGTTAAAAACCAAAGTTGGTATTGAAGTTGAATGTCTTTCAAGGATTCGACACGAAGATTTTGAGGAAAATAGCTCCACCCTAAACTACGCTTTACATAGAAAATTTTTCGAAAATTTTGATTTTCTTGAAAATGGCTCTAACGAGTTTGATTAAAATGTCATATGTTTTAGAAATTTTTATGACAAATGAAATGTATATCTTGAATTTTCTGACTATTGCCCCTGTAGTCGTATTTACTCTGGACGACTTTTGTATAACTGGTAAACCGTTAGAGATAGACCAAATCATATTATAGAAAAAATGTAGATCTTGCAAAAGTACACAATTTATGTCGAAATAAATTTTCTTGTAGGGTGAACCACTTCGGAGATATTTCTTGTTATGTATCGCATTTCAATTGCAATATGGCAAATTTCCCTCGCATAGCTTTCTCATTTACTTGATTAGCTAACATGGTATATAATATGTAGTTAAAAGTAACAGGACCTTTAATTTGAACATTGAAATTATACTATGCGACAGTGAAAGTGACAACTCGCTTCTCTCTTAACAGAATTCATTACAACAAGAAAGAGAATAAGCTCAACAGGTAGCATTCAGGTTTATTGTTTAATTAGAGGGGAAGTACGAATTTAATTATCCTCTTGCCATTTCACTAAGGCACATTTCTGATTGTAAATGTAAGGGCACCAGGTCTACCACTTCAACGTGCAGTAAATACACATAGACCTCTCCTTAAATTCAAATGGACTGTTAATGGTTTAAAAATATATAGGATCATAAAAATATATGAATAAACCCATATAAGTTCTAAAGCAGCGATGTCCAACCCAGTTTCTTTGTAGATACTTATGCAATTAGCGGCTATTTCCTCACCTGCTTTTTCAGTGGTAGAGTGAGTCAGCTAGTGCCTGTGGCGTGTAGAACCACAACCAGCCAGTCTGTCCTCAGAAGACCCCTTTGCACAAATGGTAATAGTAAAACATAGAGAAGAAAACCTTACTAAATAAAAAATGTGTACCTTGTTAAAACACACAATTTATGTCAAGTATTTATTTTTTCTTTTGAGTGAACCATTTCCAGGAGTTTTTTTATTATTTGTTTGAATTTGCCAATGCTTATGCTTTTCTCAAATAGGAATAGGTTATTCAGTTTTTTGATATATTGGTATAACAAAAAGAATGAAATTTCAATACGAACCATACACCTTATATCAAAACTCTAAAATCCAAATTAAACTACCAGATGGACAAATAGCAGAACGTATAAACACCAACAAAGGTGTACACATATCCCCCCCCCCACACACACACATACACAGATATACATATTAATAGAATACTTCAAGAATGGAAACAAACATAAATGCTGGAATTCCTTTAACAGTTATAAAACAGTCCAAACAATATTGTATGCGGACAATCAAGTTTAACTCTCAAATTCTAAAGACAGCTTACAAATGGCAGCGTACCAACTACTCGAAATCATCAGCAAATATGAAAATATCTACTTCAAAATCTAAAACAACGGCAGTCTGTAGAAAAAAATATGCAATGTGTGAAAACCGAGATTGGCAGAAAAATTGTAAAACAAGTATGTGATTTCTCATACCTAGGCAGTATGTTTGCAATTACAGGACTGATATTGATACAAAGTTACAAAAAGCATAATAAATTGAACGGGGTGATAAGGAGACTTGGTAAACAATCATGATAGCCTTGCATTTTACTAAATTGGCTTCCTTTATCTGTTACGAAATGCGTAATGACACTATTTCTGCAAAGGTTTACCGCGATTTAAATAAAGCAGATAGAAAGAAATAAATTCGTAGGAAATAAAGTCGATGAGTGTAACACTTCTGATTTTTTTAAAAGAATTTAGTTTGGGGTTTGATTTTGAAGATCCAATTGTAACTTATTGTGTATTCTCGAATGCCAGAAGCTTCTGCAGATGACACCTCACACTTCGTTATTGATTTTTCCCTCATTATGAATGATATCCTTGCCGTATTCCACAGGATCTGCTTACCTCTCGACAAGAGCAAATAAACACGCTCTTTAGTTTTTATCAGAAACAAAATCCAACTATGAAGAACCGCAGTAGCTATAACAGTTTACTTACAGAGTACTTGTAGAAGCTCGTAGAAGTTTGATTCATGTTAATCGATATAAACATTTGTAAAGCTGTTTTCATTACACATTTCGATGCAAGGGGAATACAGTGACGTAAGCGAAATTTGTAATAGTTGGTAGCTATGAGCTGGCAATGAGATTTTGTTCCATAATTAAGAAGCAGAAACAAATAGCGACTTCTAAGTGTTGGGAAATTGAGACCGCTTGTTTGTCGTCCGCTAAGACCTCTGCAAGTGTGGCAGGCAGGAAAAAAGCTGCTCTGACCATGAAATCATATGCTTTACCATGGGTGCAGCTAGGAAAAGAATAGCAAACATTCCCTATAGAATTAAATATGTTACTAAAGGCGAAAACTATGAAATATTCGATAAACTACTGACAGTAGAGTGTGTGTTTAACTCAGGCATGTAATGGAACGTTCAGAACAAGCAAAGGGAAAAATCCTGCGAATCAGCCAGAAAGCTGTACCATGGTAGACATCAGAGTTAATATTCTAAAAAATAAAGTGAACGCTCTCTGGCGTCGTTACCAAAGAACATTGAATAATGAACAACTGCGACAGGACAGCAAAAACCAATTTGTGGAAGAGAACAGGAACTGCCAATCGAAATTGAATGCCGAAAAATTTAAATCATGCAAGGAGTACTGCAGCAGCACTAACGGTTCTAATCCTTGGAACATTATATATAAAATAGCAGCTGTAAAATCAAAGGACAGCGAGAAATAACCACGCTCCAAAAAGAGGATAAAACCTACATCACGGATTCAAGAAACACAGTGGAATACATGATAAATTATTTCGTCCCAGATGACAGTGAAGAAGGTGACACAGAACAACATAAATTATTAAGGAGTTTAGTGCCAGAACAGATTGACACACCGGACGATGTAGAGTTCACACAAAATGACATACTATCGGCTTTGACAAAATTCGACCTCTACGAAGCACCAGGAGAGGAGAGTGACATCATCGTACGGTCATTCACCTTCTACCGATATTTCGTAACCCCAATGTATAACGAGTGTCTCAAAAATGGTAATTTTCCGAAGAGATGGAAACGTTCAATCATAATTCCAACCAATTTCAGAAGGAGGAGAAATTGTCTAAATATAAACCTATCAGACTTCAGAATGTTGTTGGAAAAGCCTTAGAAAGGTTATTGATTAATATAAGCAATCACTTCATATATTCACGAAAACTACAGAGCAGCCACCAGTATGGGTTCATCCCACAGAAAAGCATTGTTGATGCTCATTGGCTATGAAGTGCTTCGTGCAACACAATCTACAAGAGTTTGGATGTGTAATTTAGATTCAGAAGTCAAGGGAGCTTTCGATGCAGTATTTGAAATAATTCAAGAAGACTCAAATGTCTCAGAAATCTGTACGAACTCTCTAAGAATTACTTTTAGGGGAGAACAGAAACTCTAATAATTGATTCTCTGGTGATCTGGTGATCAGCCGCGTCAAATTTATAATACTCAAGCTTTCGACCATTTGATTCTGCATGGCCTTCATCAGGAACAGATGTCAAGTTAAAAAAAAAAGATATATATACAAACACTAGACGCAAACTAAGCATGACTTGGGCACCAGCCATCAAATATACCATCATAGACAATTCAAGCAGGTCAGAACGGCTGACTGACAGTGCAGAAAACCCGCAAGCGGGCAATCTCTCGATTCTCATTGCCCTGGCTTCACCCACCTTGTTTGTGTATATACATCAGCATGAGTTTGTTCTGATGCTCACTTTGTTTTGTATATATAACAGCACATTTTTAACCTAACATTTGTTCCTGATGAAGGCCATGGAGAATCAAATGGTCGAAACCTCGAGTTTTATAAATTTGACGCGGCTAATCACCCGAAAATCAATTATTAGTAATATTACCCGCGACAGTTTTAAATCTTATATAACAGAAACTCTGTCTATTGACTCATGTAAAGTGCAAAAGGGTTACGGTCCCAGATTTTGGAATACACTTTAAAATTCGTTACTCAACTCGAGTTCTCTCACCGAACCGAAGTAATAGTCTTTGCAGATGATATATTAATTATGACTAAGGGAGTGTCAGAGTAACGGAAAACTATGCAAATCTAGATTTGAAGAAGGTAGAATTCTGGGCTATGAACAATAAATTACAGTTTAACGGTACAAAATGAAAAGTTATGCCAGTAATAAGGAAAAGGAATGTACAAAACGAGAAAATAGATGCATGTCTTAGTGATTAAATATTAATATTGTGATGATTTTCTTAGAATATATGTGTACAGTAACAATCCCAAAAGGCTTCAGTAGCTTTTGAATTGTTGTAGTTAAGGTTTAAAAATGAACTTTGTAACAGATCAGCTTGAAACCCTATAGTGGGTGCCTTTTTAACTATGCATATCTTGAATTTTAAACCATAACTCTAAGCTAATATATAAATTTAAATAATATTTTGCAAAATACACTTTAAATTGTTGTAACTAATAAACATATATTTTTAAAAATATACTGTTATGAAAATTTTAAGCTATACTTTAGTCCCTTGATTTACTAAAAGAGTATGCACTTATAACATTTGAGTCTTTCTTGTTGGAGTTCTGTCGTAGGAGAGACGTGTTTATTGCGATCGATTATCGGAAGTTTGTAGTGGCCAAAGACAGCGCAGGAGTCAAATAGAGGTTACCGCTAAACCTACATACTATATCTGCGACTAACGGTGACATATATTGCATTATATCGTCATTATCATCATCATTATGCCACTCGCCATTAAATTTTGTGTCAGCCGTAATGTTGTTTATCCTCTTATCTGCTAAACCAAATCCGTAGATAATGTTCTTATAGTTGTCCACTTAAGCAGCCGGAAGCAGATGCACAGCAAAATGTAGACGACGTTAAAAGGTGACGCATTTATTGCCGTAATAGTGAAAGAATTATCAATATCGGCTGAGTGATTTTTGAAATTACCCTTCACACATACTAAGAAAGAGAATATAGATCTGCTTTATTGTATTCTTGATAGCAAGCGATATTCGTTTCTTTTTATAGAACTACATTAAGGATATCCATCAAATGTCAGTTTGAAGTGCGCATTGTACAAATCAGTTTTATGTGAGTAAAAATCTGTTTAATGTTTAACTTCTGAACGGTTGTGCTGCATATTTCATTTAGTTAGTTCCAGGCCGATTTGTGCCGACAAGAATCTGCGGTTTTATTCTTCTCCTGGCATCTGTAAACTCTTTATCAGAGCCTCTCGCCTGTCATTTCGCGGAATTGGGTCGCTCCAGATTTATATCACTGTGCTGCATATGGATATGAACAGTTAACTTGAAACAAAGCAGAAACAAAACCCCGGAGCTGTCATATGCTCGTCACAGGGCCCAGAACCACGTCTGATTTATGAATCGTCATAGGCAACAGTGACAGTCTGCCCACAATCGCGCATTATGGCTCAAACTGCCCAAGCAAGCAACTGCATTTAGGGGCAACAACAAACAACTGAAATGAGAGATGTAAATTCAGTTATACAGGATCATTTGAAACTTTTTCAGGCATTTTCACTTTTTACCTAAGCTGCCAGGGTTCGACTCCAGAGACCTGCATGTGTCTGGGCGGGTTCTCCGGTTTCCCCCGCCACTCATTCCACCAAATGCTCCATTATCACCTTTCCAATCATCGATTTCGTCTGCTTTTCATATCATCCCCTTCCACACCTGGTGCTTGGCTGACCACCCGCTTCCAGGTCTTCACTCTTTCTGTTCCACAGGTTCCTCAGCTCCCCTACAGACGTCTGACCCAAAGAACTGAGTTGTAGGTTCTATGGGGTGTAAGTCCTACATAAGGGGAGGGTAATCAGGTAAAGAAGAAGATCAAAAAGCACTACTACAAGCCTATTTTTGGTCTTCTTCAACATCGTCTGAAAACTCTCATGATGAACAACGTACAAGTGATGAAGTTTTAACAAAGTGACTGTCAGAGAAGAGGTCATCGCTTTCAAAAAAGTGAAATAAAAAGTGTATACTTTAAAATACCTTTAGGGTATCAAAGTACTCTTGTGCTAACCATTCTTACAAACTCTTATTCCAATGTATCCGTGTTAGTCGAGATAAACATTTACAGAAATTATCTTATTGCTTATTTCCTTGTAGGTGCAAGGGAAATGTGGAAATACAGTAGGCTTTGAGCGATAGTCCACTCTTTTATAGCTTTCAAATTCTGTTCTCTTTGCACGGCTAACATAAAAACATGAAGTTTCATTTGACGAAAGTTTGTTTTCCCAAACTCATAAAAATAACAAGGAATATCTTCGAAATTATTCACTCTACAAAAAATTAATCGAATATAAATTGTGTACATTTTTTTAGAGTAAGATTTGGTCTGGATCTTACGGTTTACCAGTTACGCAAAAGTCATCAAGAGTAAACCGGTCTACATGGGCGTAGCCAGAACATTCAAAACATGCATTTAATTTGTCATAAAATATCTTAAACACATGGCCTTTTAACCAAAATCATTAGAACCATTTCCGAGAATATCAGTTTCCGAAAAATTTTCCACATAAAGGATAGTTTAGGGTGAAAGAATTTTCTTCAAAATCTTCGTGTCGCATCCTTAAAAGATGTTAAATCTAAATACCAACTTTGGTTTTTAACCGACATTTCGCTTTTGAGTTATGCTGGTGACAAACACCCACACCCACACACACACACATACACACAAACACGAACCTTTTTTTGGATAAAGGGGGCCTCAAAACATATTTCCGGTGAAATCTCTCATCGAAATTTGGGTGAAATACAATACTTCTTGTGCTTGCTATAGGTAGCAGAGAAAGTAAGAAGTATTATTGCAAAATTTGTGATACCACTATGGACGGTCAACTTTTTCGGTGTAGAAGTATCTAGAAAAAGCACGTTGTGTGTATGTGTGTGTGTGAAACAATAGCTCTAGGGGAGGGGCAGACAACTTCCATCATGATTTTAAACCTTGAATTTCCGGCGATCCATACCAATCATTCCATTCAATCTTTCCCCTCAACCCCTTTCGTTAATTGGCTGCGTACATTACCTTTTAATAACGGAAATACTCATGGTAGGTGAATAGCAATGATGCAAAACGAGTTGGGGATGGGTAGGGACAAAAACACATTCCTGTTATTCAATCACAGAGGGGGAAATGCCCTTTAATGCAAGTAAAATAGGGTTCAAATGGACGTGACCATACTAATGCATAATGTGACACTATTATGACTTCAGGTTCGTATGAATGAACTACTCCGGTTTGTTCAGTTATCGGTGGTTTTCCTTAAAATGGTTCAATTTTATACAGGAAGTCATCAAAATTGTTTTTGAATTAGTCAACCTGTTTTGAAACAGAATAAATGTTTTCCGATGGACGAGAGTGTGTAGGAGAAAGAGACAAAGAATTTTCTTATGAATTAGTTGCGGCAGGTCCGCCTGGCCCAGCGACGGGTTCGCCAGAGTTATTTACTTTTGTATGTGTGCCTCTGATGTATGGTCAGCAGGGGGCAAACAAAAAGCTAACTAATCAATTTTATTCTGAAAAAAAAAAAAGAGTTAAAGGGTGATAGGCAAAAAAGCTGAGTGGTACAAGCTACGTCGTAACGTATAGAGGTTGAAGCCTGATAGTTTTTTGAAACATGCTCTTTTGTGATTGCGTAACTTTCTTTTCTTTGAAGTTCTGCTTTCCTGCTATTTATGACAGCCACTTAATGTTTTAAATCTCGAGGTGAAATTTCACGTCAAATACACGATTTCATGTTCGCTGAATAAAAACAATTATTTAAAGATTTTAAATGTAATTTCATTACAGAGAGGTATTATGCCTCTGATGCCGAATGTTTAGGTCCATCCTCGCTGCGAGTTCCTTATGGATTTATAACGTTAACGTTTTGTTTACACTCTAATTACTTTCTTACGACAAGTCTAAGAGAAATGTTAGAATGATATTTTCTTTGGACTTACCAACACTTTACCCTCTCATTCTTGTAGACAGGTATGAGCTGTCAAGACGACCCTTAAGACCACCTGGCATAACCTACCAATAAGCTATCTTGCCTTTTCGTCGCGGCTAGCAACTCGTGACGCGGAAAATATTTGGAGCCAGCTGTTCAAGCTAAAAGGAAAAATCACTCCTGAGTTTAGTTGTCATTTGAAACATTTTATTGTAATTTATAGAATGCATTAAAAGGCCTCTAAAATACTGAAGAGTGAATGTGTATGTGTGCGTGTGCGAGTATGCGCGCGCGGACTTGTATAAATGTAGTAGCATATATGACGTGTTGCACTCACATGGCTTTCTCTACTCCTGTACTAACCATTCTTACAAAACCTTATTCCTATATCTCCTTCGTGTTAGTTGATATCAACATTTGTACAAATTCTTGCTTATTTCCTTGTAGGTGCAAGGGGAATATGAGAATACAGTTGCCTTTAAACGATAGTCAAATGTTTTAGATTTGAGATCCCGTTCTCATTGCACGCTTAACATATAAAAAAATGAACAACGATGTTCCATTTCACGAAGGTTTTGAGTTTTCCGAAACTGACTCAAATAACAAGGAATATCTCCGAAATGGTCCACTCTACCAAAAACTTCATTGAGACATAAATTGTGTGTTTTAGGGAGATCTACATTTTTGCTGAGTAAGATTTTGTCAATCTCTTACGGTTTACGAGTTACGTAAAAGTCGTCCAGAGTAAATACGACTACAGGTGCTATCTCAAGCATACGACATTTTAATCAAAATCGTGAGAGCCATTTTCAAGAAAATAAAAAATTTCGAAACATTTTCTATGTAAATGGTAGTTTAGGGTGGGGCTATTTTCTTCAAAATATTGGTATTGCATACTTGAAAGACATTAAACTTAAATACCAGATTTGGTTTTTAACCGAATTTTCGTTTTCGAGTTAACAGACACACAAACGGACCTTTTTCTAAAAAGGTGAAATATCACGATCGAATTTTGGGGTGGAATACAAAACTTGCTCTACTTACTAGTAGAGAAAGTAAAAACTAGTTACATACCAAACTTAGCATTTAACAGCACAGACCACAAAGTACCTCGACCACAAACTAAACTTCCCATGGAAGATATTTCGCCAGTGGACAAGGGTCAACATGCATAAGCAACAAAAGATCCTCGCGAAATAGCAGAGTCTCGAGATAGGGGGAAAGTACATTTTCTTTATGACATGACGCAAGTGGATTATAAATTTTTTTACGTTTACTTTATTCTCAGCTTGTTTGATACACGCGGAGATGTGTAAAAATATGGGCAAAGAGAGAGAAGAAATGAAGCAGACGAAAGGCATATAATTTTTTTCCTCTCTTCTTCAAGAAACCTCTCCTTGTGGTGAAATTTAAAGCCTTTTTCTTGGTCTTGAATATAAAACATACAACATAACCCTCCCACACACCCACCCACCCTTTCCGTCCATCCGCCCGCCCGCCCGCCCGCCCGCGCTCTAACTTTCCATTTTAAAGCACTTTTCAGTTCCCCCAGAGTAACTCTTTGCTTTCTTACCATATTCCCCTCTGAGGTTTCTTCCAGTTCCTTTGAACTTGTGAAGCGTTAATGTTTGTATTGTATAAACACAAAACCACATAAAAAGAGCTCTATAAGTAACGTGCCACATTTCACTTACAAAAGTCTTGAATCTCATTTTGGTTTGGCAATTTAATATAAAAAGAGGGTGTCGCTTTCTCTGATTTATGAACCGAATATTTCTGGACCTGCATTTGACACTCAAATTGACATACAAAAATCAAGGAATCAAAATAAATAGTAAAACAACACAAACATTTAGGTAAGAAATTATTGCTATAGACCTATTCTGAACAATAATCGGTATTGTGACGTCAGGCTCGGCGCTCAGCAAAGGACGGACGGGGCCAAGCTACTTCACATCACATGTGACGGCGAGTGGGCAAAGACGCCCAGGGCAGAGCTGCCTCGTGCGACCACTATGTGTACTTGACTGTCAACAATCAAGGCGGCATAAAGAATTTTTATTTGAATTTCTTTTCCTCTCCTCAATACCGGGATAGTTTGGAAAAAAGGAACATTAGGAAACGCCCAAAGGAACAGTCGAAAAATTGAAACAAGTGGAAATTGGTAATTTTATGTTTGTTCCTAAACCGCTTGACCGATTACCGTGAAATCCGACACGTATATATATATTTTATGGAACAAATTTTTATGTTATCCATTTTACTGTGCAACATCTTAAAATCACAGGAATTTATTTGTTCACTTTTCTTTTGTGAAACACAATCACACTTCTTTCTCTATTCGTCCTTCAACATACAATTATAGGATTTTCTATGATTAAAATAGAAATGTAACATTAATATAGTATTTCTAGTTTATTTATATGATTCTCTCCAGTCACCTTCGTTTTGCGAAACACAGTCTAGTTTGTGAAATTTGACGCCCAATACTCCCCTTGTACCTACAAGGAAATAAATAATAAAATAATTTCTGCAAATCACTCTCAATTAACACTAAGAAGATATAGGAACAAAAGTTTGTAAGAATGGTTAGTAGAGAAGGTCATGTGAGCGCATCGCATCAGATATTTTTATCCCCTCATTTCCTAATATAGTTTTTTATTTTACTGAATATGAATTTGGGACTATATTTTTAATATTATCAATTTTTATAGGCCGTCTGAACCACTCTTTAACAGTGAATTTACTAATTCATCATTGCCCTTTTTATTAAGATTGCATCGAATTAATATTCTTCTAAATTACCCATTTTGCTACATTCATAGCAAGGAATTTCATTCTTTGTTTCTTTTTCATTTTATACGATAAAAATGAGCGATAGTCAAATCCTTTAAGGGTTTCAAATTCCGTTCTGTTTGCACATGCCTTTCTCTACTCTTGTACTAACCATTCTTACAAACTCTTATTGCTATATCTTCTTCGTGTTAGTTGAGATAAACATTTGTATATAATTATCTTATTGTTTATTTCCTTGTATGTAGGTGTAAGAGGAGTATTACAACACAGTAGGCGTCGTGCGATAGTCAAATTTTTAAAGCTTTGAGATTCCGTTATCTTTGCACAGTTAACATGTAAAAAATGAACAACGATGTTCCATTCCATGAAAGTTTTAAGTTTTCCGAAACTCACACGCATAACCAGGAATATTTTCAAGAAAATCTAAATTTTCGAAAAAATTTTCATTCCTAGTTTAGGGTGGGTCTATTTTCTTCAAAATCTTTGTGTCGCATCCCTGAAAGACATTAAACTTAAATACCAACTTTCGTTTTTAACCTACTTTTCGTTTTTGAGTTATGCTGTCCACACACACACACACACACACACACACACACACACACACACACACACACACACACACACACATACACACACACACACACACAAACACACACACGGGCCTTTTTCTAAAAATATATTTTTTTTGGATTCAGGAGTCTCAAAAGATATATTTCCGGTGAAATCTCGACATCGAATTTTTGGGTGGTATGAATAAAGTTTCATTTGACAAAATTTTGTTTTTCAAAACTTACACAAATAACCAGGAACATCTTCGAAATGGTTCACTCTACAAAACAAAATGTAGCTGGACATAAATTGTGTGTTTTAGCAAAATCTAGTTTTTTGTATAGTATAATTTGGTCTATCTCTTATGATTTACCAGTTATGCAGAAGTCCACCAGAGTAAACAGGACTACAGGGACTATAGCCAGAAAATTCAAGATATACATTTCATTTGTCATAAAAATACCTCAAACATATGGCATTATAATCAACATTGTTTGAGCCATTTACAAGAAAATTAACATTTTCGAAACATTTTCTATGTAAATGGTAGTTTAGGGTAGAGCAGTTTTCTTGCTGAAGAAACCAAAAATAGTCGCATGCATACGATCTGGGTGAAAACATTTTAAGTGCGAATGTAGAAAATGCATTTTCAGTGACGTCCTACGTCCAAAGTTTCTGTAGTTATTTAAAATATGATTGATAAGTGCCTTTTTGTTATCTTTTGTTACCTAGAGACCTATTCACCACTTCTTTGAGTGACAACCGTGCAGCAAGTTCAGTAGGATTCAGCTCAGCATCAAATTGTAAATGCTTAAGCAATTGTCTTATCTGTGGAACAATGAAACTTCCTTCAAGAGCCCCAGTTTTACATGTAAAGGCGGAAGATGCACATTTAAAAGGTTCACCAATAGTTTGTGTTTATATTCCATTTCCCTGGTTCAAATTTTTCTCTCTTGGGCCATTATTTAACTACGTACAAGATTTTGTGAATCCACTTTGTAATCCTAGGGGGGAAGTCCAATAACCTTTCAACTATCACAAATACAACAGTTATTTTTAATGGCCACAAGAATCAGTGGCATTACTTTCATGTGCTTCTTTCATACGAACCACGGGAACAGATAGTTCATTGTCATTGTGAAGTAGTACAGCCTTAAAATTAATTTTTCAAGAATCTATAAATAAACGCCTACATTCAATATTTTGTTTTGACATCAAGCCGATCACATCACAAGTGATGTCTTGCCTAAAACAGACAGCTACAGTCATCTGTTTCATATAAGGTGAGCAGTTCTAGGCAGATAAGCTTGCGCAAGTACGTAAGCGTGCAGATGCAGACAGGACGAGATTGCCATGCAATCCTGACGTGAAGGAAACATTGTTTTCAGCAATGCAAGCATTACATTATTTGTAATGGTTCCCTTTCCAAACCTGGTTGAATTGTGTAATCTACAGATGCATCGTTGTTTCTAGACACACATTTTATGCGTGGTGCTTGAAAGAAAAAGAATTTTATTGAAATAGTATGAGTGCAGAGAATCAATTATTTTAGTCAAAGAATTAATTTCTATTCTATACGCTGTTACAAGTCCAGTAGCCAATGAGAGAGCACGTGATATTGTTGACAAGCCGGGTAAGGTAAGGAAAAGCAAACTTTACAAACCCCTACGACCTCGATGATATACATTTACCTCAGATATCGTTGTACTTGGTAAATATTCCATGTTTACAGTTCCTTCCACTCACTTTGACAAACTGCTCAAGCTTGTTTACAGCAGCCAACTTCTCCACTCTTAATTTTCCTCGCTACACCTCAAGTTTTTCCATCAAATCGTTCATTCGTTTACCCTCTGGGGATGCGTGTAAAAGAGATTTCTATCAGCGCCACAAATTGCTTTTCCCTCAAGACAGAAACTCGTTTGCCACTTGCGCGGATAGGTCAGATTAAGAATTTTAAACGATCGCTAACAGTTTGATTACTGAGAAAATTACAAAACTCATTTTAGTAAGGATGGATTTTTCCCGACTTCCGCAAGAAATTAATTTGGAGTCGTTGTTAATAAGACAATAATTGTGTGGTTTTTTTTTTCATTGCATAAACTTGGTTTATAAAATCAATGAGTGGTAACCACACTAGGCATTCTCTCCAAAGCTTTCTTATAGCTGGTTTACTTGGTAAAGAGTTCTAGAGCAGAGGGCGGTAAAATAGGAACTGTATGACGTAACTAGGAATACCGCACCGCACAACAGGTGCGTCCAGAGGAGTAGCTTTGATATGCAGTGCAGCACTGTAAATATCTATAGTGAAATGAGTAAGTTACGGTGTGAATTTATTTTACTAAACTAGAAAGATATGTTGGCTTCAATATTGATAGCAAACCATCTGAGGCATGCATAGTAGATTTTTAAAAATCTCTACCCCAATTAGATCTTGACACTATTGTGGGCCCTATTATCATCATTATCATCATATTATTGTCGGTCTGGGTAGCTCAGTTGGTTAGACGCTGGCCTACTGATCTCAAGGTCGCGGGTTCAAAACCGGCCTAGACCGATGGTTTTTAAATGTGCTTAAAAACGACAGCTCCATGTCAGTAGATTTACTGGCATGTAAAAGAACTCCTGCGGGACGAAATTCCGGCACACCGGCGACGCTGATGTGATCCTGGCAATTGACAGCGTCGTTAAACAACAAAATATTTATTTAAATATTTTATTATATTATTACTAACATTATCATTATTACTATCATTATTTCCATTACATTTACTAACCTATGAATTCCGAGAGAACTTTATTACACGTTGTACGAGTACACACGACTTTCTCAAGTATTATGGTAGTCGAGATAAACATTTGCAGAAATTACCTTATTACTAATTTCCTTGTAGCTGCAACGCGAATATGGGAATACAATAGACTTTGAGCGATAGTTACGTCTTTTAAAGCTGGTGGCTATATGAAGGCTTTGTAATTCCATTCTCTTTGCACGACCAAGTGATAAAAAACTGAATAACGACCCATTTTTACTTTCTCTACTGGTAAGTAGAAGGAGGTAATGTATTCCACCCAAAAATTTGATGTCCAGATTTCGCCGGAAATATGTTTTGAAACCCCCTGAATCCAAAAAAAAAAGGCATTTTTAGAAAAAGGTCCGTGAGTGTGACTTTGGACAGCATAACTCAAAAACGAAAAGTAGGTTAAAAACCAAAGTTGGTATTTAACTTTGTCTTTCAAGGATGCGACACGAAGACTTTTAAGAAAATAGCCCCGCCCTAAACTACCCTTTACATGGAAAATGTTTCGAAAATTTTTATTTTCTTGAAAATGGCTCTAACGATTTTGATTAAAATGCCATATGTTTGAGATATTTTTATGACAAATGAAATGTATATTTTGAATTTTCTGGCTATAGCTCTTGTAGTCGTATTTATTCTGGAAAACTTTTGCATAACTGATAAACCATTAGAGATAGACCAAGTCTTACTATACAAAAATGTAGATCTTGCTAATATACACAATTTATGTTCAAATACATTTTCTTGTAGGGTGAACCATTTCGGAGATATTCCTCGTTATGTGTGTGAGTTTCGGAAAACTTAAAATTTCCGAGAAATGGAACATCGTTGTTCATTTTTTATATGTTAAGTGCGCAAAGAGAATGTAATAATCCCTGGGAGTACCAATTTTCCAGTTCTGTTTATCTTTAGACTAATTTTACTAATCTTTTTCTAGAGTAGGGCTGTCACCGGAAGAAACAGGCAATTTAACCCAACATGGTTTGTTGTTTTGTTTCACCTAACAGTTAAAGATGCTCAATTCTATTAGCACTGTGTCGCGGTGAAATCCGACCACCATCATCGTGGAGAGAATTACAGGGTGTATAAAATGGTAGGACGACTTTAGGGTTCTTCGCTGAGAGATGAATAAATAATGGTACGTATCATTTGAGCCCCTTAAACCTTAGATTACTGGGTTATGTTGTTACTCCGTGGATTATTTTTTGATGAAGCAGGATATTTTTGAAGGGCTGAGGGTGCGTGGTGAAGGGAAGGAGCTAATTAGTTTCTATGGTCAGCACTTGCAGTTCCAGTTTACTGCTTGTTCTTCAACACCCTCATCATCGTGGCTGTCTCACTCAATTACTGCCCGTCTACAACTTGGGTCGATTGCACAATTCCCTCCCTCCCTCTCCTCTGTAATGAAAGAGATGGCAGTGAGGGAGAAGTTAATTGTCTCTTACAGATATATCATTCTGTAGACAACTACCTAAGAGCTTTTTCTCCTCTCGCAAGACTTTTAGAGCATGATGTTGATGAATGGAGAAGAAATCAGATCTCGCAAGGGTTTCCAAGGCCTAGAAGAGGAAATCTTGATAATTCTTGATTTTTTCGTTGCTTTATTATCAAGGATCTTTGATCAAGGGCTAAAGTTAACGATGCTGCAAACGAGAATAAATAGTTTTAACTCTGTTATTATCATTTCTTGGATACATTTGTTTAAACAATCAATTAATGGAAGCTCTAAATAAATCGAGTATGTTGGTTATAATTTATAACTTTTTAGTGAATCACATAGCTTCTAAAATTTACATATATAATAAAACACAACGAAAACCTTCATCAGAATGAAGGCACAGTTGTACCTTGTCATAGAAGTGAACCATGCACCGTGAGAGGTATTGATATCAGCAGAATTATGACAAGTGAAATGAGATTTATGAGAACACTCGCATGGACTGCAAAAAATGAAGTTATGATGTAGGAAATATATACAATACAACCAATCTCCCAGTTCATAAACAAGTACAGAGGTATTTAGACGTGGCGAATGACTTAGGTTGTGCAGTGGTTCATGGTCAAGTTCACTTCTGAGTTTACAATACGATAGGCTTGTCGTAGTGCCTCTCCGACTTTCATGTAGTAATCATTGGGAATAAATTTTTTTGTAGAGTGAAACATTTCGGAAATATTCCGTGTTGTGTGTGTCAGTTTCGGAAAATTTAAAACTTTTGTGAAATGGAACATAGTTCTTCATTTCTTTATATGTTAAGTGTGCAAAGAGAATGGAATTTCAAACCTTTAATAGATTTGACTATCGCACAAAGCCTACTGTATTCTAATATTCCCCTTGTACCTACAAGGAAATCAGCAATAAGATAATTTGTACAAATGTTTATCTTAACTAACACGAAGAAGATAGAAGAATCGTCAGTACAAGAGTAGAGAAAGTCATGTGAGTGCAACACGTTAGATGTTTTAATAATGCAATGATGTTATCGAGACAAATAAATCTGCTGATCCAGTTTCTGCGTCCTTCATGACAATATGTCGCCATAGAAATGTCACTTCATTCTGTGTACATCTACGATTAGCCTTCCCTCAGGCACTTCCATAATGTACATATTTGTCTCGGCGCAGTACAACAGGTAAGACAGGAAACTATTTCTACCAGATTTATCATGGACAGCGAAGAGAACGCAAAGAAACCTTAAGATCCTATGTTCCCAAGTTGTGAGAGCTTAACTGCGAGTTCCCAAGAGAAACTTTCCAGTAAACTTAGCTCCCCCCCCCCCCCCCCTCACCGCTTTTTAACTTCAATAAATTTTCTTGTCCTCTCAGTTCTAGGACCCGGCTCGGCCGGCCGGGTCACATCCGATTTATTGGGAGCCAACGTTCCTTCCTCCGCGTATTTCACTTTCTGGAGATCCAGTTCCTTGCTCTCTAAGGACCATCCACGGCGTTCCATCATCCCACACGTAGAACTCAAAATTCTCCGCATGAAAATTATCCTACAAGAGGCAGAAAAGTCTTGTGCACACATGCTGCTTGAAGTCCAGTTTTGTCACAGCACCTTACATTTTATATAAAACTCCGTGTGTGTGTGTGTGTGTGTGTGTGTGTGTATTTGTGTGTGTGTGTGTGTGTGTGTGTGTGTGTGCGCGTGTGTCTGCGCGCGCGTGTGGACAGCATAACTCAAAACCAAAAAATTTATTACAAACCAAAGCTGCTATTTAAGTTTCATATTTTTTAAAGATACCACACGAAAATTTTGAAAAATTCCTGCACCCTAAACTACTCTTTACATATAAAATACTGATTTTCTCGAAAACGGCTCTAACCATTTTGATTAAGATGGCACAAGTTTAAGACATTTTATAACAAATTAAATGAATATCTTAAACTTTCTGGCAATAGCCCATGTAGCCCAATTTACTCTTGATAACTTTTGCATAACTGGTAAACCGTAAGATATAGGCCAAATTTTGTTCTACAAAAAATTTATATTTATGTCCAAATACATTTTTTGTACAGTGAACCATTTCAGAGATATTTCTTATTTTTGTGAGTTTTGGAGTACTTAAATGTCAAATGGAAGATCGTTATTCCTTTTTTATATCTTAGCCGTGCTAAGAGAACGGAATCTCAAAGCTTTAAAATATTTGACTATCGCTCAAAGCCTACTTTATTGCCATGCTACCCTTGCACCTACAAGAAAATGAGCAATAGGATAATTTCTGTAAGTGTTGATCTCAACTAACATGGAGAAGATAGAGGAAGAGTTTGCAAGAATTGTCAGTATAAGGGTAGAAAAAGTCATGTGAATGCAACACATCCGACTTTTAATGCAGCGAATAATTCCTGAAACTCTTCTTAAAATCTCTCTCTTTTTCCCCCTCCTCGCTTTTCTTTCTTCCTGAGCTTTGGCTAAATGTTTTGAGGTAATCACAAAATGCTTTTTTTTTTTTTTTTTTTTTTTTGAGAGAGAGAGATTTCTAGGTCCAACTTTCAGAGGAGAAAGCAGAACTTTCTCTAGCTAATAGGGAAAGGAAAACTCCAAAGAGGCTTTAAGGATAACTACTTTTAATAACTTTGGACTTCAGCCAATGTATGGATAAAGCTTCTTCGGATTCTTATATACAAAGTGGGAGAGCTACGCTTGTCTATAGATTAAATTGAGAATCTGCATTTCAGACTGAAAGAATTAGACTAGTAATTCATGCCTCCGGGAACTAAATTCGTTGTGATAAATTGGTATGTATATAACTTTATCACATCATAAGGTACGTACACGCTTAGGACTATCGGCAGCTCAAAAGATCTTGAATTAATTAACCAAGGCAGCGCGTATTACTTTTGTCAGCTTTATGTTTCTGTGGGAAGAGTACTCTGCCTAATATAGACAACTTTGTCAGTAGAAAACAATGCAGATGTTGTGTAACATGCAACTAACAAGAATGTAATTCCATATATGTCACTTCTACAGGTATTGTTTGTTAAAATTTGGTTAATAGAATTACGTCAACTTTCGATATGATTTTATAGCCATATTAATGGTCACCTTGAGCGTATATTTCTCAGTGCTCTTATATTACAGCCATGTCTATACTCCTTAGATTCACACCTTGTATCCCTCCGCAGTAACACGTGTTTATAACACAAACGCACGTGGACTGATGCTTATTGTTTATGATGCAACAGAACGATATTCATCCCGAATAGCACTTCTATCTCGTTATGTCCAAGAATCTTTATCAGAGTTATCATATGTCTTGAAAATTCACAGATAATGGCCAATATTTAAGGTACTATATTTTGTGGTGTGCTTTGGTTTCGGCGTATCGCGAGCCCCATGCCTGATAATTGCCATCGACTTTTCTGTTGAAACACATTACTCCAAGGTGGGTTTTTAGAGATAAACATTGTATAACTGCCATTACTTGCTCACAGTTCAACTTGTCATGTTCAGTTCTAAGCGATAACTTAGCCTACATGTTCACAGATCTACTATTACCTCATCTTCAGAAATGTCAGGGCTTTAGGGATATGCTATTATAGTTAATGAATCCCTTTAACATGAGCACTTGACTGGCTATTCCTCACAGAACACGGATCTGTAGAGATGTGTATCAAAAGCGACCCCCAGATATTATACTGTGCTGCGTTAATCATCTCACCCCATCCTAGCTTCCTGAACATCTTAGCGAGACGTGGATAATTAATGCCACTAAATGTATAACCCTTGTAAGAGAGTGTGTCGGTGGGTTCGCAAGGTGTGATGCCGCCCCAAAAACCGCCTTAGCTGGAGATGCCTTTCAAAGTTAACGGCGAAGTTGCGCTGCATTTAGAAACATCCGTTACCAGTTTATCTCCCGGCCAACGCTGGATTAAGCTAAAATAAGGAGATTATACGTGCTTGAGACCAGGGTGGTTGTGGTTAAGTCCGGGGAACTTGTACTGTACTGGAGACAGACCTGCCTGACCTCTCCTAACTCTATCTCTTGTTTGCTCTACAATTAAACTGTCTGTTTGATATCTTATATCTTTAACCAATAATTTATCTATTAATTTACTGTGGTTTCTTCTAATCACCGTCCAGTATTTTTAAAGAACTTCAAATAGTCATTTAATGGGCGAGAATAATACCACATTATTGTTAAAATATACTTCACGATGATAATTTTGCGTGTCTTAATTTCCACGCACCTATACGCTCCACAAAATTTAGGTCTGCTCACTTCGACAGACTAACTAAGAGTGTCCGTTCATTCTATGACTGACGCGATGCCACAAAAACCGTTGAAATGATTCCGCTTTTTAAATTCGCGAATTCGCTACCAACCTCCAGAATGACTCGAGTTTCGCTTCATATGTTGATGCCGGGTTATGACTGAAATTACACCTGGGATGGTTCTTTTTCATCTCTTAGCTCCTCAATTGTTACACCTCATCATATTTTAATAATGTTCATTCATCAACATGAAATGGAAACAAGGATTATTAACAAAAGGTTTCTGTAACTACTATGATTTCTTTTTTTTATTTAGTCGGATTACCAGTCCATCGCAAAACCCCCAACTTGGTGGGCCAGCTTCGGGTTTCCTATCCCCTAGAGGTGCTGCCTTCTCTACGGCTAATGAACTCCCTCTGTACAAGGAAATTTTCTGTTGGGGTCTTCCAACCCTTAGAAGGTTGGTCACAAGAGTCCTCTTCCCGGGTTTAATTTCAAGTTTTCTTCTTCCTGAGACCGATAGATTCGCAGCCGTTGGTGCGGAGTTGCAACATGTGCAAGGAATATCCCCTGAGCGTCTACCGCTGCAAGCACTCTTATATAAGCCAAGAGGAAGGCGGGAGTAGGACAGCCCAAAAAGAAATGGAAGCGGCAGTTTCAGTGATACTTTGACTTCGGAATTGGAAAAACCCCAATCCTTGACATGGAAGAAAAAGATTACTCTAGCTTAAGTTCCTTTCAGCTCCTAGCTAGAAGACCCAGAGAGGACGATGAACTACCTGTTCAACCAAGCAGCCGCCAGGGTCTTTGGCAGACACTGCTGTCTTAGAAAAAGCATCTCCGTCAATGTCTGTTACCGTATTGCTGAAAAAATATAATCATCTTAGACAAAACATTGCAACAAAATAAGCTAAAATTTCTCGTTTAATTCTAGAATACTAAAGAAATTAACACACACGGACAAAACACTGCATATTTATTTATTATCGCCTATCCGTTCGATAATATTCTTTGCGGTATAAAATATGAATTAAAAAGTAAAGGTATTTATAATGCAATTTAAAGTGATTATTATATTGAAAACCTCGGAAGCTTTTATCCAAGCTGCGGAGAGTAAAATACACCAATATTATAAGTTTCTATATATTCACTTTTTGTTACAATAAGCTTTCTGCTCCTCACCCCCCCCCTCCCCCAACAATTTCGAAACCACTGCTCTAAGGTATCAGGTTCTTATAAGATCTGGATGAAAATAATAATTGACTAATTCGTTTTGAATTGGCACTATTGGTACCAAACTTATATCATTGTTTAAAATTATATTCCATGTGCAGCCAAGGAAAATTGATTGAGCACATCAGGACAGCACAAGATTTCTAGTTCCATTTCGTGTTGCAGCGTGGTATACACAAATCGAGATTTCAAACATACAGCTGAATTTATGGATAGTAACTGTTCGATATGTTATCGTCTGCCGGACACACAAATAGGCTGTGTTTTGAATCACCACTCACATTTGTATTTGCGAGTATGTATGCTCGGTTTTTCCGAGTCGCTGGGTGAATGCTGGCCGCCCGGTGTCTACTTTCACCTCATCCTTCCTTTCGGGGGTGGCCCATTAGGGCATGGGTATAAGCCTGGCTTCAGTGCCTATATTCCTATCAGTATTTCTGTCGTACACTTTAAAAACATTGGACGCTACTGCAACGGTTCTTTGGGTAAATACAGTGTTATATGCATACTTTTAATTTTTTAA
The DNA here is from genome assembly GCA_030765045.1 of Tenodera sinensis. Classification (NCBI taxonomy): domain Eukaryota; kingdom Metazoa; phylum Arthropoda; class Insecta; order Mantodea; family Mantidae; genus Tenodera; species Tenodera sinensis. Next base: position 44,535,958 of record CM060970.1, read on the forward strand.
ATTTGATTCAAAACGAAAGAAGGCAAAATATTCTGGTCCTATACGCTGTAGTGTTAAAGGTTAATTTCTAGTTTGTAAGTGTATTTAAGCGAGTAAAATACTCTGGGGTACTGGGATGCAGCCCTCATAGTGCAATGCCTGGATAATTTTCACCTTATAATAAGTGTACTAGTCTTAAAAGTCTAGTTTGGTTATTGCAATCAAAAAATTATAGCAAAGCGCGGCGCTCAATTGTTTTAACTTAAGATTTCTAATTTTACAGCATAACAAAACTGACTTTCACAGAGTGTACATGTTTTACGCTTAAAAATGGGCATTTATTTTCAGCTTTCAGTCGTAATTTAAATTCAAATGATATAGAATTCCAGAAACAAATGAAAATTCTTGAGAATTTCGCTGCGCGTATAAGTTTTTACGTTGGTATATATTTTATAGCAGCTATTATCTTAAATCCTCAAGGGTGCTAGTCTACTCACATAAAATAGAGCGTAAAATGAAGATAAAAATGTTATGAGCGGGGCTGCAGTCATTTACAAGCGAATAAGGTACTGGGAATGCATAATACTTTATGGAACGCTTAATGTTACATAAGGCAGGAGTGAATCAAGGCTCATGCCAAAGCCTCCTGCGTCGCTGTAAATTCTGGGCAGATTAAGGTAAGCGGGGGCAAGACCGTTCTTAGATTTAAGAGCTGCTGCTGCAGACGAGATCTACCTAGGTCTTAGCTTAAGCAGATAAAGGCACAGAGAAAAGCGAATATTATATGAGAGCAGGAATATATTTAACTTGCTTGCTTGCATGCGGCTTGGAAGCTTTAGAAGAACTATAATAAATATTGTGAGCTCTACTTTTATGTATGAAATCTAAATGAGCATTATATACATAAGACTCGTGTAGTACAGAGTATAAAAACAAAATGTCAATATGCCTATATCGATCTGTGTAGTGCGACGTGTTTTTTTTTTTAATTTATTTAGAGTCGCTTTAACAATTAAGTCATATTGCGACTATTCTATGTAATACAGCGGTATACAATAAATTTGATACAATTATTTAACCAAAAACATGAGAATACAATCAAATCAGTACAACAAGTATCTTTCATATTATATTTTCGTATGTAAGTCTATACTTTTGAGAAATGATAACACCCTTCTGTAGTTGGATGGCGTGTTCAGAATGGTGGATAAGTCTCCAGTGATGTGATGAAGCTGTCGTTGTGTAGCGTATTGCTTACATTCTGTGAGGAGATGTTTTACTGTGTTGCAGACTTCACATTGTGGTGGCTGGCCTTTGCTGAGGAGGTATGAGTGGTTTAACCTTGTATGACCAATGCGGAGACGTGAGATAATTACCTGCTCTTTCCTGCTAAGAGAATAGACTTACCATGTGTAGTTTTTCTGGAGGCGATTGATTCCAGGCCTGTTTCCATCTTGTTTTTATTAGTCTGGAGAAGTACTTTGTAATAACACGATAAGGTACTGCTTGATGTTCATGTGTGTCTGTTAACCGACTTGCTTCTTTAGCAGCTTTGTCCGCTTCTTCATTGCCCTTAATGCCGCAGTGTGAAGGGACCCAAACGAAAGTAACTATTTTCTTTTTATTTAGAGCAATGGAATAAAGACTGTGGATATCTTAAACAGTTGGAGGTCAGTTGAACGATCTCTGAGACTTTGGAGAGAGCTTAAGGAATCAGAAATTATAAGAAATTTACTCTCACTAGATTGGATGATGTATGTTAAAGCTTGCTTAAGTGCAGAAAGTTCGCAGGAGAATATGGAATAATATTTAGGGAGTTTCAGCTGAAGTTTCTTATCTGGGGTAATTATGGCACATCCATTGTCGCTGTCCGTTTTAGAACCATCAGTGTAGATAAATGTATGGTTAAGGTAGGCATTTGTTATTTCTTGAAACAGTTGTTTATAGCAAGATGCATCTGTATGGGATTTATGGTAAGCTGTAATATTCAAATTTAGTTGAGCAGTTGGTATTCTCCAAGGTGGTAGACAATGAAACTTTCTGGGCATTATGGCAGGAACTTTTATGTTATGTTCTTCAATGCATTTGCTTATTTTAGATTTAAATGACATTTCTTTTTGTGAATTAGCCTGTAAACGTTGGTTGGACGTTTCTGGGAGGACGTACTGGTAGATCATTGCTTCGGGTCTTGCTAAAGTTTTAAGGGCGAATTTTAGGCTCAGATCTGTTCTGCGGACGTTCAATGGTGGTTCGTCGGTTTCCATTGTTAAGGCAGAAACAGGGCTGGTTCTGTAAGCTCCCAAGCATATTCTTAGAGCTGCTGTTTGAATTGTATCTAGTTTCTTTAAAACTGAAGATTTAGCTGTATTGTAGATCTGGGCTCCATAGTCGAGTTTACTTCTAATGAGAGCTTGATACGTTCGTATGAGGGTACTGAGATCAAAACCCCAGTTTTTGCAGCGCGACGTGTTTTGTTACTCTTTCGCTCCCTAAATATTTGGTTAGATATCTACCTTAATTCAACTAATTCTTACCCACAGGATCTTCCAGGATAGAGCAAGGTCACACAAACGAACACGTACATAACAAGTAACAATTTATTTAAAATAATTTACAATCAAGAAAATGTGAGACTATTAAAGCATATTGCGTTAAACTGTTAAATCTCAAAGAAATAAGATACACAGTTTAAAAAAATACTACAGCTGCTCATCGATTAAGCAATCTCCCATCCTGAGCAGTTCTTTTTGATTTTCGCAATAATTACTGTCCTTTTAATAATTGCTTCACATAAATTCACATACAAATTTTAAAACTTTACCTTCACTTCTGTTAAATTTACATACTTTTTGCTACGGAGCCTGAATGAGCCTATACCTGACTGAAAGTATTTAATGTCCAAATGCATTACTGTACTGTCTTGCTAAAATACACAATTTATGTCAATTTTATTTTGCGTTTATGATTGCACCAATAGAATAAAACAGCTACAAAACAATGCAGTATGAATTTATGTCTTATAATTGTCCTCTTAATACAAAAGCATGTGGAATACTCAATCCTGAATACCTTAATTCCTTGATGCACTCAGCCTCTTCCCTATACATATATTGAAAGTTTCGTTTTCCGGAACAGTCTGTATTATTTACAGTACCCTCGTATTGTTGCAGTTCTTCTTTAGGATATGATGTGTTTGCTTAGTGATAATCAGCCATCGGTCTCGCCTAAAGCCTATGAGGCTATCGACAAGACCTTCAGGCATTGCCCTACAGCTTGCACTATGGGCATCCGAAAGGTAAGTGACCCTGAAAATTAGGTCAGCCGTGTTACTCATACCATTAGGTAGCATAGGTTCAATTTCTGAAATAGCCACAGAAAATCTCTTCAGATGATTTCAGATCATTTTAAGTTCTCTTTGTGAACTGAACCATTCTCTCGTGCCGCGCGTCAACTCTACAACCATCGCTGCTCGACGAACCCAATGTCACAGTATTAATCTTTGGGTTGTCTACATATTCTAGCACATTCACACTCTTGTTCAGACAAGGGAGACTGGGGAATAGTCCTTGTTAAAGGAAACATCCCATCCTCCACCCGGAATCAACCCCGGGACCTTTCACACAGCTGGCACAGTTTGTTCGTCAGCTTATGGTCCCTGGCAGGAATGCAGCTAGCCACTGTGTCAGTATACAGCTCCAGGTAAACCGAGATATCGGAAGCTGCATTCGTACTTCCGTTTATGTTTACGGCAATGGTGACAACCGTGGAATGTATACTCACGCTAGATTAAAGCAAAGAAGTCGCTCAGAATAGCGACTTTTAAATGTTGCTCACTTCATGCTATATGTTTAGTTTATAAAAACAATATAGTTACCTCAAACAGAGCCAGACTCATTTTCGTTGCAGGAAGAGGAAGAAGAAGAAGAATCATCCCCCAGTGAAATAACAATACTGTCGATTATATTTTCAACTATACCGCCTTTTTCCCAGCAATCATTTTCCACTTTTTATACATGTTTACAAAACCTTATGTTAAGATAAGACACCTGTTACATTTATTTCTCTATTAGTTTCACCTTGGCACAAGTTAGTCCTTTGGGATTGAGATCACACATGAATGGGGCAAACGAGCGACTGTGTGGCCAATTGAAACCAAACACCTTCTCTTTAGGTTTGTTTGTTTCAATCAGCCTGTTTTACACATAGAACTGTCACTCTGAACCCCTTTGCTCTGCAGCACAATATCATAGCAGATTTCACAGTACTCCTAGGTGGGGTTTATCCACCTGCACATTGTCCAACACAACAATAGAAGACGGGGATTACTTAGAAACCAGCTTTCCTGGAACCCATTTTTCAAAGTTCACATGCTTCACTTGTCTATGATAATCCCGTGCAATTCTCCCGGCCTTGCAAACAAGAAGAGAATTTTCCAGGAACCCATTTACGCTACCTGCATGTGCTGTTATAAGCCTATTCCCTGCATTATTGTTTACACGAATGCCAAATTCGTCCTCACTTTGTCAGTTTTAGCCGAATGTGATGTTACTACCCACTTAGCTTTCACCAATATAGAAGATATTTCTCCCACTTTCTCGCAAATACTTTATTTTAATCAGATAATCGTGTTTCAAAGCCACGTCGGTCTGGGTGGCTCAGTTGGTTAGACGCTGGCCTACTGTTCCCAAGGTCGCGGGTTCAAATCCGGCCCAGGCCGATGGTTTTTAAGTGTGCTTAAAAACGACAGCTCCATGTCAGTAGATTTACTGGCATGTAAAAGAACTCCTGCGGGACAAAATTCCGGCACACCGGCGACGCTGATGTGATCCTGGCAATTGACAGCGTCGTTAAACAACAAAATAATTTAATTTAATTTAATTCAAAGCCACGATGTGACGACTTTCTATAGATACCTTTCTTTTGTTTTCCCACTTCCTCCATTTAAGGCTCAACTCTGAGATTACTTTTCAAAGTGTAATTCGTCCCAATGGAAAATTTATCTTTTCGTGAAGACCAGTCGGTAATTTATTTACTGCAGGAACATACTTCTCAACAATGTAGAGGTCGTGTATAATTCTCTGAACCACACGCCTATGAAAATCATCCACATTCACTACAGCCACAGCAGCTCTTGCAGTTGCTTGACTCAGTGGAATTTTCAAATACTGGTTCTTAGCTTCCCATCACATTCCTCAATCACTTTCCTAATTGCTTCCCTCTATTCGGAATATATCACCCTTTTTTCTTTACTTCCAACATAACACTAGTGACTCGGAGAATTTCAATAACCTTTATAGACTTTGTTAAATTCCAAGAATTTATGTCTTCGTAGTCTTCATAACTGTTATAGGTATAAAGACTGCCAAAGAAAATCTGACTGCACCTCGCGTTTATGTACATTGCATATATATGCACTGTGCATTGATCATATTGGCTAAAAGAGAAAGTTTGAGTGCCTTCAGTTTGTCGTATAGACCACCTATTACACCTTATCGGCTACTATAGAACACGCCTTAGAAGGGGTTAAACTTAAAGGGAAAAGTTGATGAGCACCTACATTAGCAGTGAAGCTCACGCCTCAAAGGAACCAAGAAACCGATATAAAATCCCCGAAGATTTTCTTTGGCGCTCTTTTTGAGGGTGTTTCCATGCAACTCTCGAATTTCTGAACTTACTGAATTTTAATTTCCTGTAACCTTGAGCTAATAATAATAATAATAATAATAATAATAATAATAATAATAATAATAATAATAATAATAATAATAATAATAATAATAATAATAATAATAATAATAATACTAATAATAATACTAATAATAATACTAATAATAATACTAATAATAATACTAATAATAATACTAATAATAATAATAATAATAATAATAATAATAATAATAATAATAATAATAATAATAATAATAATAATAATAATAATAATAAGAAGAAGAAGAAGAAGAAGAAGAATATCGTGTATTTACACATGCAAAAGTGATATAACTTATAAAATATGCCTAAAATTAAGCAGACATAATCTTTAATTTTTAATCTATATCTTACTTAACATAATAATCTGAACAATGTACAAACTAAAAATTTCAAAATTACAGAAGGCGAATAAAAGGTAAGGCTTTCCATTTAATTTGTTTCTTGGCATGCTTTTGAAGGAACTGGACATGTTTTAATGTTGCGTATATAACAACAGGAAGTTTTTATACTTAAAGTTCGTTGATTATATTCTTTGCCGCACCTTTATTCTCTGAAATCTGAAGGACACTGTTGTCTGCGGCATTCAATGCACTATCTTTTTCGGAATGCACTACTATATTATCCTCAATTTCTGATAAAAACTCTAAATCACTGTCTTCACTAACACTATCATCTGAAAATGAGTGATTATGCAAAACAGGTGAGCATCATCGCCAGTTTAACACACAGGTTAACGTTTTTAACTTCGTCATTATAACCAACATGTGCAAATACATCGGTGAAATTTTGGCAAACATTTTTAAATATCCGATTTATTGTTTCATGCCTTAAAATTATGTCTGCACCTATTACTTTCAGAATCTACAGTCGCTTACACCGCATCTACATTTAAAAGACTGTTACGTCATGATTTAAATGCCTACGTACGGGTGGGCGTGGCTACCCAATACAGCAAAATGGCATAGAATTTTTAAGTTTAAATCACCGGTTCAAATGAAGTAATACTGGGTGTAACCAGAGACATCTTGTGAAAATTCCTGCAACCATTTATCCCTGTAAGTCCAGTTAGCAAAACAATTAATGCTACAGATAAGCGCATATTACAGCAGAAGGCGCTAAGCACATTAAATGCATTCAAATCGGCAAATATAATGGAACAAAAAATAAATAAAAGAATAAAAAATTTAAGAGGAGCAAAACTTAGCTAAGAGGCCTTATTATGGTTCAAGGAAATTCTAAAGCACTCGTATATGTTGTCACATACATAAAACTTAGGTCATTTGTCTACGCTTTCTATTTCATTTTTACACAGTTTAATCTTAAAAATACCCCTTATGCAATCTTGATAGATTTTTTGAAATTTTGCACGCATATTCATATCCATGTAGCAGCTACATAAAATTTGTTATTTGATATCTATAGATAGAACACGTTAATTGTTATTGCATTTTGATGTTGAAAATTATTAATAATTTGAAAAATTGGCATCGATGCATTCAATAATTTTTTCCCCATAACTGTTTGACATAGCTAAATAAAAATACCACGTTTTATAGACGTAATCAAAATAAACATTAACCCAGAGCATACTTTATTTATAATGAATAATATTTTATATGAAGCCTTCCTAATGCTATACTAAAAATGCAGAAAAAGACTTTTTTTTTTTTGCAAAAGCTATCTTGCATGGAAAGGCGTATTGGTAGATATGATTTGGTAGATATGCACACAAAGTTTTACACTACTGTGACAAAAATTGTGGATTTTAGACATTTTCACTGATGCCTGCCCAGTGATTATGCAAACAAGTGAGAATCATCGCCAGTTCAATGCCCAAGTTAACTTTTAACTGCTCAACTTTGACCTCTTCCTCGACCTTCAATCTTCCACTTACCACACTTGTGACGTAATTCTATAGTTTAAATTATAGGGCTTTTTGTACTTTCCTGAAAATTGATCAAGTTCTACATAGTTCCTTTAAAAGAGCTAATGTATTTATTTCAGCAGTTACAACTATTATTTGGAAATAAACGTCTGATTGTGTTATCCTTTTGTAAACTATGCAATTGAAACCACTTGTGAATATTAAAACTCATTTCCATTTCGTTTCATGCCATTACATTATTAATAAATACAGAGTTGACGCAAATGAATAATGTAATTTCCAAGTGTCCTATTTTCCAAAGTAATACACATGATAATCACAACTGACGTATGGAATGAAACAGAAACTTTGCAAGTTTTATAGGATGATTGCAAACGTCCAACCTGGTCTAGCTTGATGAATATCTTATGTGGATGTCTATGTTGGCAACGATGGTTTACCACAAACTGCTAAATTATCGAAAAACAAAAAAGTAGTTGCCTGTCATGTCAATGTGCACAAAAATCTCTCTCTCTCTCCATTTATCTCTCTCTATCATGGACAAGGGTTATTTTACTATAATACCATAGCGGTATGATAATACTATTCATAGTATACCGGATAATGTTTCGTATATACCAAAACGCAATTTTCGTCACAAATACTGACGTTAGGGAATGTTGGGTGCTGTGATAAATAACGTCAGGACATTATTATTGTTTCAAAATAATGATATTGGCTCCTGAAACCCTTACAACACGGAAATAACCTTTCTTCGAACCTCATTAGAAAGCAGACGTTATGCACAGAAGGCAGAGAAGGAGAAGATGGGAAAGTGGTATTGCCAATGTATGAAAAGCAGGAAGTATTTAAAAAGCATATGCAGAAAATGGCGCGAACGGACCACTTGCAACACCTGTATCTGTATTTCGAGTGTCAATGTTGGCAATAGCTCGACAGGAGAGGAAAGGGATGAACACCTTACTTCAATTAAGTGCAGTTTACATACATTTACACTAACAAATAAGTATTGTGTGTTTCAATTATTGTTCCTAAAGATGTATTCTTAATACTTATGCAACAAAACAGTGCAATATAGTGTTAAAATTGAGCCAAAATACATTTGAAGTGTTCTGGCAAATATGAAACTTTATACAATGTAGCAATATAAAACCGAATGCACAGAGTGACTCCGATATATGTATTGCGTAGAAGCTTATGCGAGGATTCCACACTGTATGCACTACACCCGAGGCGCGCGAGGGTCCCTAACGTGTGCTGGAAATTCATCTCACCAGTGTTCACCCGGTAACCGTCAGCCTCATGTGTTTCGATAGCGGCCCCCCAGGAGATCAGGTGACTATAATCCCACCCCTACGTCGAGAATAGCAGTTAACAAAGCCCTACAGCAGCGCCAAACTTGCCCATCGCCAACACTTCAAACCCTGAAAGGCAGGATTGAAATGATTCGGAAGGTTGTAATTATCTTTCCCAGCACTCACCTGATGACCCAGGAAAACCCCGAAAAAGTCCATGGGTCAGGAAGTTCGGCCGCGGGAATCGAACACACGCCCCCCACGAATGTGAGCCTCATACGTTACTGTGAAGTCATCCCGCTCGGTAATTGGCGGTTAATTTACATTGTTGTTGACTACATTGTTGAGCTTGTTGACTATTACGGGAAACAAGAAGCTTTCTTATCTCAAAACATATTTTCCTACCTCTTGTAGTGACCTGCTAGACATAAATCTCACGAGAACCAGGCTCAAGTTAAGTTTCCGGTCACTGTACAAGAGCACTTTGATAATCAGCGTGCATTAACCAAGTGGGCGGTGCTCAAGAACTTGTACTCATACTTGACGGCGACTTGCTAACATCATGTTGAAGGATGGACAAGTTAAATTGCAGTTATCTCCAAACACAGATCCTTCATGACAGTCACACTGGGCATGAGTACTCCCACCAATCCTGCATATCCTTCATCCGCTATTCACGTTTTAAATCCACTTTCTTGGCAAGTTACACATTTCCTCTTGAAAAGAGAAATAAACAGAAGGAACATCACAATGATGGATATGCGACAGGAACTAAAGGCAGGTCAGAGTTAACATTTTTCTGCTTTCAAGATTTTTCATAATATTGTGACATGTGACAATGGATAAATCCCACTCCTGACACCATGTGACAAAGACACTTACTGTTATTTTTAATGCCGTTTTATTTCACTTTTAAAACCAAGTCCCAAAAACACAGTTCTCTTTTTTTATTGCTAACAGATTACAACTCTCGTGTCCTTCTGCTCTCTCTGTCTCATAAGCAGCTGGCTTTGACCATATACTTACTCAACACTCAGTAAAAGTGCTTCATACCAAGACTGATTCCGACGGAGCGATTAAATGTCTACCTCTCTCCCTGATGATACTTAAACTCTCTCTCTCTCAACACTGACTGTACATACACTCTTATATATCCATCAACTAACTTCTAACAGCTGTCTCCTTCAATGCTTAACGATTCGCAGCATAGAAACTGCCTAACTTCGATTCGCCTATAAAGGCCAGAATGACGTGATGCGGATTTTTCTCGAAATACAGCCTTTTGATAAACAAGCCTGACCCGCGAAGTTTTTCGAATAGTCTGGAATATTATGCCTTTGTTAAAGTCCGCTCCATCGTCATGCTACTTACTCGCCGCGCAGTGGCGTGAGGTAGCTCGACCTTGAGCGTCTTCGATGGCGGCTGTCGGGCAGCGCTAACTCACTTAATGGATGGTATTACGTTTACGTTTAACTGCTGCTACAATATCTGCAATAGGTCTGTCGGTAGAGCACTGACATTTTGCTAACACACAGTGTGAACAATTGATGCAAGTTCTAAACAAAATTGTAAGAATAACGCAATGAAAAATTCTAAAAGATGCCGTAATAGATGTAATTTCATTTGTTCTTTTTGCATTATAAAAACAAATATTTTCTCCTTGTTAATTTTCCACATTGAATTTTTGGAATGCTCGATATTTTCCACCTTTTATCTACATTTTTATCATGTATATACAGTAAAGTTAATCGAGCAGCAAAAGAAGATAGGACTGGAGCGTGCCGCTCGGCAGCACGACTTGTATAGGAGTGAGTAGGAGGAAAATGTAAAATGTTAGAAAGAGTAGTGAAATACTGGTTTAGAATAAATTCATTAGAGGAAAATTATATATTAAAACAATGCTTCGTTGTATAGGAGAAAATGGGGGAAATAAACTTAGGAAATACAGATAAATTTGGAGGAAATAGGTATGGAGAAACATGGACAGAAAGGAACAATAAAAGTAAGGGTTTCTGGAGGGAAATTAGAACAAGAGTGGGGGACACCGAAAAGAAAGAAATTCTGAGTAGTTTAACGACAAAAGGTCATTACTAGATTGCGGGTTATTAAAACCGGAATGACGGAGAGAGAAATACATCGAATTATGCAATAAAGGGGCCAGAATTGACTATATATGGGCTAGGCGGATGTAATGAACCTAAGTGGCATGAGAGGGATAAAGGGGGGGGGGGGCACAAGATGCGGTAGCTTGTATTGAAATTAGCACCATATTTTGGATTGTAATGGTACGTACAACGGAAGAGAGAATCTAGTATCAAAAAAATGGAATGATTTCCTAATAGGCTTAAAAAGTAGGCAAATTTTAATTTCAAAATCAGACGAATACATAGAGAATGCAGGAAAATATTTAAGAAAAATGAGCTTGAAACGGTTAAAAGAAGTGTGACGAATTAAAGAAAATGCAAAAGGGTAATGAGGGGTAGAAGTAATTAGCGGCTATAATAAACTTCCCCACTATATACAAAACAAAATGTTAAATATAAGGGGAAGCAATAAATTCCAAGAGGTGGGAATAAATTATTGAATATTGTGGGAAATGGGGTTATAATTATTAATTTTATTTTTGTTCTATTATTGTATTAGATTAAGGGTGTATTTTTAGTATTAGAATTGGTAGAATAAGTGTATTACTTACTTTCCACACTTACTGCAAGTATGCAGTAAAGGAAGTAAAAACTCAAAAGAAGAAATGCCGGGATGGTTTTGGAACTCCTTACATTTACTGCAAGACATTAGAAAGTTTTCATTTGTGATACAGAGAAATAGCAATGAGATCCCTGGAATATCAAGCAATGGGGACTTGATTACAGGGTAATTATCGCACTAAGCGGAGATTAATACCTAGTAATTGTGCTCCCTGCATAATTAGTTTCCGATTGACAGATATTCTCATGTCAGCTTTAAGTTTTGCTGAGGGCCATACATTTGCATAATTTCCTCTTAAAATAAGGTGTTCTTTTGGGGGCTTGCAGTTTAGCTTATTAAAGTAATATTTTCGCATTCCTTTCGTAATCAGTGTCCGTGTGTGAAACGAGCCTAAGAGTGATCAATTAGGTGCCTCAAGAATTTTATCTGCGGGTTTAAAATCCAAGTTTTGGAACCATACATCATCACTGGTTTCTCTATCACTGCTTATGGATTTTATCTTATCTAGAGAAATTTAATACCATTATTTTTTTCAAAATTAATGCCTATTCTATGCACGTCATCTCTGGCCACTACTCCATCTAGTTCTACAGTTTTATCTGCTGTCAGTTGTTCCAGTGATAAACAATAAGATTTTTATTTAAGGCAGGCGTTGACAGATGTAAAGATAGTACCAGTTAAGTTGATGATAAATTAATGGAGTCTAATTATTGATATATTTATAGCTGAGTTGACTTTCTGTGAAGAACTAAACAGTTTCTGAGTCTTGCCACTCAAAACTGTGATTTAGAAATAACTGGTTCAATAAGAATGGTACTAAGGGTACTTTGCCGAGAGTCAGAGAAAACGCTCAGTGACAGTCACTGCTAAATCTATATACCCAAGCTCAGTCCAAGCGCCGTGGCTGGCATTTTATAAATATATTGTTGTTTTACTAACGACCCGCCTACCATTACTCCCACAACGTTCCTATTTTGTCTTGGTAACTTAGGATATTAATTCGTCTATGAAATACTGCTATTAGTAAGTAACAGTTCTAAGTATTTATTTCCCCTTCTAATGTTTACAACCTTGGTACGTGGTAAGTAACTGCACCGCCCCACAGGCATGTGATTTCCCACACCTTGAACTGATGGTGTACTTGACTGAATTTCATTATAATCTCAATTACCTGGCCTAATTAACTGCCTCTACCTGAACCCTTATGAAATTGCCCTCGTAACAGATTCTCACGAGGAAGCAGAAGAAATGTTAAACAAGCTCTGCAAATTCAGGAAGCAACCAGTACTTCAAATAAATGTTGCGAAAACAAAGTTAAAATCGACTATTTCAATGAATACGTTTATTTAGGACAAGCTGTATCGTTTTACAATTACACTCAACAAAATCGAAAGAAGAATTACATACATCAACCTGGAAGAAATTCTGGGCTCTACAGTTTAGCTTACTACAAAAATCCGTCTATGAAAGCGTAAGCCACGCTGCCATTGCAGGAGGACCTATCCTGAACTGGTATGTTTATGGGCTAGTTCTTAATTCTAACCTGAACTCTTCACATGGATGTTTGCCAATGCTTTCTTTCTTTCATGACACATTTTAACCTACACTTCTTAAATTATGCATTGAGTTTAACAGAGAAAAATTATTTGACTCTACTTTACGTCCCGCAAAAATTTTCTTCACTTTCGATATCAGTTGAGATATAACGTGCTACGAGAATTCAAAAATATGATCGAAACTATAAACTTTAAATTCCCTCTAAATAGTGGACATAGAACGAATAACAGCCAAGTCGAAACGTACTTAATGCGCATGCGCAGAGTCGGTAGCATTTGCCTTGCTGCCAACATTGTTCCCGGATCAACCGACTGTACGTTGCCAACGTTAGATAGGTGAGTATACAATTGGCAAAGGTTTTCACCAACGCAAAGTATAAATAAACTGTTGTCTAAACTAAGCTAACGTTTTATTTACATATAGAAGTGGTTCAAATAAACCATAAAATATATCTCCCGGTTATTCTCGATCAGCTCTTGAAATGGATGTGTTTTCTCACCTCATATTTGCGATCCCGTTTCGTAACGAGGTGAAGGGCGGCATCGCACTCCCTACATGGAATGCATTCGTCTTCAGCGTAACACAATGGTTCGAGATAAACAATATTAACAAACCTGCCAATGCAATGGAACACTACTTAAAAGGTTTGTTTACGGAATGGTAGGGACCGAATAATTAATACTGTCTGTAAGACATATGTCTGGGGCATTAGCGGAGAGGTTGGCAGCGAATGGCTCTGCAATTAACGAGGTTAGCTTTACTGTTATTCCAGAGCAGCTTCGGCAGATTCCGTCAGCGCTCTTTAATCACGTCCGGTGTTGAACTTAAAGAGTTTTGCAGGATGTAAAGTAAAAAATATTATTTGCTGCAATTACTTATGTGTCCCTAAAACTTCCTTATAAATTATAAATATTACCCCTCAATAATTCCAACATCAAGAGAGAAATTTTATGAGATCCTTGCCCCAATCGTTGTTTTTCTAGAATAAACACATCTTAGGCACGAGAAAAAGAAGAAATGTAACATCGTTTATAGCGAATCTCTTCTGCAGTTATGAACAATAGAGACAGAATATGTCAACAGACCTGTATCGGAAATTAAACGAACTACATGTCCATCTAGTGATCCGCTTCTTTGCTACCAATTGTTTTGTATGTCATGTAATTACTAGCCTGCCAAAACCACCTGTGATAGGTCACCAAATAACCCGTTTCCTGGGAAATATAAAATAGTAAAAAGAAAAACCTAGTGATATGGCAAAAGCATAGGACATACAGATCAAACGTTGAGGACAGTTGCACACACAACTGCACAAAATAACTGGAGTTGAAGTTTATAAAGTTAAATATGTTCATAATACTACAGGAAATTAAATTTTTGCTCTAGAAATGTGACAGCCTGAGTTAAGTTTGACATTTGCTGCTATTAATTACAGAGTTTGGGCTCGTATCTAAATTTTGATGAAAATTCGTTTGCCTTAAGGGGTTAGATTCATGATTTAGGAGCCACTTATGGCCAAAAAATGTATCATAAAATATATTGTGGCTATTGATAGTGGGGAACGTTGTAAGGAATATTTATTTGTTTTAATACGTTGACTATCTTCTATGTTTTTAAATTATTAGAGTTTATATTTATTAAACAAGAGTATCTGCTTAAAACCATTGACTTTCAAAGCTGTGACACATACGTTTCAACATTTTCATTTATTCCTCGTCGAAGTTCTATACAAGATCTATAACTTATGGTGTGAAATTGTTCAATTCATTGCCTGTTAATATGTTCTCAACTAGTAGAAGAAGTAATGTGGAGAGAATTTAAATCAAATTAAATTGATTTCATTTTAAAATGTAAATAACCTAAATTTTTTGGGTCACAATACATAGCTTGTTTTCAAACACAATTTTCGAGGAATAGCTAAGTGAAATCCCATATCTGAGAAACTCTTCAACGGAGAGAATTTGTAAATGAACTGTATTTTAAACAAGTTTAGGAAGGTAATGCATGTGACCTATTCGACATAGAACCAGACTAGCACTTCTGTAGTTCATCAAATCACTACATAAGATGGTGTCCATTCTATTCTTCATGGCTGGCGTTTGCGCATTCTACAGTATGACGGGGATGTTACTGTCAATCACGAAATGTCTCGAACCCCTCCCCCCTCCAACCCACCTTGTAAGGGAAAGTGCATGTTTTCCGAACGTCTGCTCTCTCCTGACTAATCTACAAATATACAAAAGATGAACAAAAAGTGCTTAGAGATCATTCTCTGGTTAGAGTATTTAATCTTGCATATACTATATTTTACTTTCGTACGAAAACTTACCATTAGCATTTTGTAGCTGAAGCTGCATTACAGCTTGCCTTACTGTAAATCATCCCCACAGGCATCTGAAAAAGGAAAATAAAAAATTAGTTTAAGCCATACCAGTAATAATAATAATAATAATAATAATAATAATAATAATAATAATAATAATAATAATAATAATAATAATAATAATAATAATAATAATAATAATAATAATAATAATAATAATAATAATAATAATAATAATTAAAAAGTTAATACATTTATAATAATATGTCGGCCGCGCATGCGCAAAAGAGATATGAAGCTCAAAGTACCTCACACCACTACTTGTAAAAATGCGGCCCGACGACAATGGATCAGTCAGAATAAAGCAATTTCAGGCTGTTCGAGAAAACTTTGGACTGCCAGTTTATTTACGGGAAGTTTCAGTAAAGACAGATTTCTAGAAAAATGTGTACTACATCATTCTCGGCTGTGTAAGTGAAAAATGTGATTTTCTAAACTATTGAAGTTAAAGATTTAATTTTTTGCACGGACAATATCAACTAAAGAAATGTGCGTACAAATTACAATCCAATGTATAATCACATTCCTGATATATTAATTTATATCAGTTTTATTGGGTATAATCAAAATATATCTCTTCCAACAGATGTTAAACAACAGAGTTGATTTTTTTTTTAATTTTATTTTTTATTACCTTTGTAACAAGTTAAAGGAAGGTAGCTAATATAGTGAATACATTCCCTTAATTTTTTTTAATACCGCAATGCGACAGAATGTTAAAACAACAGCGCATTCTTATGTTAATTATTTTTAGTAAAAAGGTATAAGCAATATCAAAATTGCAGATATTTTATTACCCATATTCAGAACTATATTGAGAAAATAAGACTCCTAGCTAGATTTTTGTAGCAGAAGATAGATTTTTAATATCAGTAAGTAAAAGAAAATCGTTTCCGAGAAAAATGAGTTTAAATATGAAACAGAAGTTGTGGGCATGCCCATTTAAAGCGCAGAGAAAATAGGCGCACCATTTTAAAATGGCGCCCAAAATATGTGTTCCCACCTCCCTAGGGGATATATCCTTTAAGATATCGCACATATTTTGCAATAAAAATTCAAAAATAGACTTTTTTTTTTTTTTTTTTTTTTTTTTTTTTTAAAGCCAGATGTGAGAAAGTGTATATATCCTCAGAGACAGTTGTAGACATTGACTCCCGCGCTAGAGTTTGAAGCAGTCTTTAGGTAGCCGTTTAATGAGACTAGTGTATCGTAAAAAGCAGTTTGTCAGATACTATAATTGAGAGACAGTAAAATCCGTGTCAAAGTTATGAGAGTACAGAACAGCTGCGAATCGCAACGTCACAATAAATTCTAAACAGTGTTAACGAAGAAAATAGGAGACTTGTGTTTTTGTGGTTCAATTTTAACGAAAGTGAAGTGATAGAAAAGGTAACTAGATTTGTAATATTTCACACTGGTGTTAGAAGTGGGATTGGCACACAACAATAAAAGCAATAACAAGTGATTTATAAATAAAATAATAAAGAATAAGAATAATAACTAAAACAATTTATTCTTGTACGACCGATCTTACATCCAAATGCCAAATGTTTGAAAGATGCACTGAGATACTCCTGCTTCTCTTTTAATGGTGTATTTTTCAATATTGTAAGTTTCATCATTTTCATAATACACGGGAAAAGAAACCTGGTAAATTTCTTCAGCTAGACCTGTATTCTGGTAGACAGATAGCAGGCGTGACTGTACTGAACTTATCTCTTATAAATCTAGTGTGAGATGAAAGGATATAAAATTAGGAAGTGCGTTCCACAAACATGAGTGGGGTTTGGGATATACAGGCTTCCCGTGAACCACAGGCATTTGCCGGATTTAACGGCCGAACTTTTCCTTGTAGTGTAAATCACCAGAAACCGCCGCTCTGCACAACCTCTTATTGATCACGTGATTTTCGCCTCTGTTTTGGTTCAGTGTGGCTGAAAGCAAGGCATGATTTACTGCAACGGAGAAATTAAGATCACAAAATTCACTTATATAACGAAGACCCTGCTTAAGTAGAGGAAGTATTGCATCCCAACGAACATTTTACCGGAAGTACACATTTGGAAACTCCCTGGATAAATGACAATAAATAAACAGAAAAAAGACGATGCGTTTAGGCCGTTCGCCTCTCGCCAAGGGTTAGAGCCCGGGTTCGATTCCAGGGACCTGCATATGGTATTCGCGGTGGACGGAGCGGGTTTGGGTGGCTTTTCTTCGAGTTCTTCTGTTTTCTCCGTCACTCCTTCCATCAAATGTTCCATCATCACCTTTCCAGTCATTCATTGCGTCACACAGGGCTAGGCAATAATGAATTACTTAAAAGAGCTGCTTTTTCAGACGTGCAGTAACTCGACAACGTTGTGTTGAGGTTGGTCAAGGAATTGACCTAGTTTGTGGATGTAAATAGGTCGGGCACTTTCGCTTTCGTTTAATGTTTTGGCAACTAACGCTTGCGATTGGCCTACACTCACACAGTAAACACAGAAGAACAAGACAGGGTATGAGTTTGCTTTCAAGACGCACCGTTACGCTGTTTATATACTGAAGAAGGGAAAGTGACCACCCACGCAATCTCCGTAGGAAATGGTCAGAGACAAAAACGTAAGACACAAAACTACCACTGATTTAAATTAATGTAATAGCTTCCCTTCCACCCCGCCCCTACTGGTACTATCAGAGGCTGTGACTGAAACATTGCATGTTAATTCTTGACCTTACTACCTTAAGTTATTGCAGGTTTTTGTCGGTTGTAATTATTTACATCAATACTTGCACAATCTTTGGAAAGTGGGAAATACACATGATTACATAAAAACTCCCACCCTCAAATCTGAGACTCCGGGAGAAAATTCAGCTTGCTAACCACTCGACCAAGAGATAGTCCAGATTAAAACAATAGCCAACATTGAAAAGGAATATATATTGAAAGTGCTAGTGTACAAATGCACAAGGTTTAAGTGTATTAAAAGAATAAAAAAACAAATAGTTCTTAACTTTCGCTTTTATGTCTATGTTTTTATGATATATTTTATTATTTCTCCAACATTCAATTCAGAATTGCTTTTACTACTGTCCTAGTATGGACATGGACAAGTAGTTTGTAATGTTACCCTTCAGCAGTTCAACAATTATTTTGATGAAGATAAACTACCCAGTAGCTATAATTATTCTGACGGCAAATTACAGTCACAAAAGACGCTCAAGGTCAAGCTACCTCACACCACTCGGTGGAGTACACAATGTTAATAATGGACCGCGGCAGAACAAAGCTTTTCCATATTGTTCGAGAGACTTTCGACTGCCGGTTGATTTACGAGAGGTTCAGAAGAGGCAATTTTCGAGAGCAATCCGTGCTCGGCTATATAAGCGAGGCGAGACGTCGAGAGAAGTCAGTTTTTATGATGGGGTCGTTAAGTAAAACGAACCAGCTGTTAGTTTTAAGTGTGTATGTGTATTCAGAGAAATTTGAGTGTTTCGCCAGAGACGGTTTTGGACATTTGATAGTCGCATGGGAGTTGTTTTTTGGATGAAGTAGTTTTAGTGAGTGCGATCGTCGAAGCCAGCTGTTTGCGAGACAGAGATCGTAGAAATACAAGACAACTATGTGTGAAGACAGAACAGTTGAGGGATGCAAGTTGATGACAACAAGTAACTCAACTTTGTCATTTGTCACACTGGTATCAGGAGTGGGATTTTGACATTGTCACATTAAAAGACAGAGGAAGTCATTTTGGCAGAGAGTTGGGCTACATTTCCACTGCAACGTCAATAGGTACGTTCCAATAATTATTAACGCCAAACATACAAAGACCTCCAAACATTACTGAGAACATAACATTATGAAAGGTTTATCGAATCCATGAGCATATTTAAAGCATTAAAAGGACTGGTGAATTCGGGGTGATAAGGGCATATCGCACCTGTATATTCAGATAATTTCCATGCTTGATCAGTTGCTTTGAATGAATTTCACTAAAATGAGCATTAAATATCAATTACTCAAGATTATCTGCATAATGATATTTGGTTGAAATGGTAACCAACCTTTATGTGTGTGTGTGTGTGTGTGTGTGTGTGTGTGTGTGTGTGTGTGTGTGTGTGTGTGTGTGTGTGTGTGTGTGTGGTGGGGCTAGACTGGACTGGATGGGGGTGGGGTGGTCTCACCCTTACAAAGCCGCAAACCATGAATACCTCCAGTGATACCAACCATGAGATTCCACTTAGATAGGGCATCGTAGAGGATTCCAGACAGGAATTTACCATATATTACAGGTCTGCACAGTTAACAAACCCACTTGTACCTCGGTGTAAGTTTAAATAGATAAACTAGAGCTGATATGTGCGGCACTATTACATCCGTAATACAAACTGATGCGACTGCCTTAATATTCCTTGTACAACATTCATTATACCCCACTTAGATTGTTAACGTTCATATAATCTAACTTACTGTTCGTGGTATCGCTGTGTTATTATTGAAATTGAAATTACCGAGAGGGTTAAAATGTTCCGAACCAACCGCGCAGAGTTTTGCCTGTCCACGTCTTCGGCCCTCCTTGCCATCTGTCGCTATCATATAAAGGAGCGGATTTTCCTGGCAGATACTTTGTTTTAATCCTTCCAGGGCGTATAGGTTTGTCTTGTACACTTTATGTTCTAAGTTATGCGACTAGCTTCACATGTTCAGAATTTCATATTATTTTTTCGTTGTAGCTGTTTTAAAAATAACTTTGTATTTTAATATCCCCATAAAAAGCAGTCCAACGGTATTTTAGTTCAAGAGGATTTGAAACCAAAATGCCCGTGTTCTTTTATTTGATACTTTATGTTCTCCCCGAGTTCATAAATGAGATATTTTCAAAGAAAATATCCTATAACAACTCAAAAATTCATTTTATGAAAAAATATTCTAATAATAGTTTTAGTTTGTTGTGGAAAACCAAAACATACAAAAATGACCATAGTTTCATTTAGTTTTACGGCTATAAGGGGCCCTTTAAAATATTTATCGAGTCACAATTTGGAGGGCTCCTTTCTCCTATAAGATCTCGAATTCTTGGCATTTGGTTTTCTGCATTCGTTCACGAAATATTCACCTGTAACACTTTATATGGGCCAGCCTGTATATCAAATGTTTCTAGTTTCTCTACTACTATATTAAATAAGGGAAGTATTGTATTCTACCCAAAAATTCAATGTCGAGATTTCACCGGAAAGGTATGTCTTGGGGCACCCTGAATCCAAAAAAACATTTTTAGAAAAAGGTCCGTGTATGTGTGTGTCTGTGTGTCAGTCTGTCAGTCTGTGGACAGCATAACTCAAAAACGGAAAGTCGGTTAAAAACCAAAGTTGGTATTTGACTTTACTATCTCTCAAGGATGTGACACGATTTTGAAGAAAATAGAACCACCCTAAACTACCCTTTATATGGAAAAATTTTCGAAGAGTTTTATTTTCTTGAAAATGACTCTAACGATTTTTATTAAAATGTCACATGTTTGACATATTTTGATGACAAATGAAATGTATATCTTGAATTTCCTGGCTATAGCCCCTGTAGTCGTATTTACTCTGGACGACTTTTGCATAACTGGTAAACCATTAGAGATAGACCAAATCATACTATACAAAAAATGTAGATCTTGCTAAAATACACAATTTATGTCGCAATAATTTTCTTGTAGGGTGAACCATTTCGGAGATATTCCTTTTTATGTGTGTGAGTTTCGGAAAACTTAGAACTTTCGTGAAATGGATCATCGCTGTTCATTTTTTTATGTGTCAAGTGTGCAAAGACAACAGAATCTCAAACATTTGACTATCGTTCGAAGCCTACTGTATTCCCAAATTCCTCTTCTACGTACAAGGAAATTAGCAATAAGATACTTTCAACGAACGTTTATCTATTAGCATGAAGTTGATATAGGAATTGGAGTTCTAAAAATAGTTAGTAGAGTACATAAAGTCATGTGACTTTTTTATTTACATTTTATAATTATAGAAGTATGTAATGTTAAACTTATAGAGCACATTACGTTATTTCAGCGTCTCAGGTTTAAGTGGAGTAATGAAGTTGGCTGGAAGCAGTTTTAATCCAACTCTCGTGACGCCACGCTGTTATGTACATGAGCTGTTGACACCTGCCCACAATGTGAGATGAAGTACCAGAGCTCACACAGTCAATTAACCTTCTGCATCAATTTGAGGCTGGATAATTATCCTCGGCAATAATCACAGATAATAATCTCTGTGCGCGCATGTTCGACTTCCGACCTTGACCACTTAGTAATCGCATCACATACGCCATGGAAGCTCCAGTTCCAGTCATCATTACTCTCAAATGTCTTATTACGAAATATTGAATATACGTACATATTGCTAACTTCCCGGAATTAAAACCCATGAAGCGTTTCGTCGCCCAGCAAAACGTTATCATTTTACAATGGCATGAGATTTTGAATTCGTAATGTTCAGAAAATTGCATGTAAAAACCACAGTCATACATTCACAGGATGTTCTTTACTCACAATGTTTTTATTTTAATGTTGTAACAAAAATGAGTTCGTTCCACCACTTTGTCTTATAAAATTTGATCACGAATCATAAATTTTACTTCTCGTAACCTTGGCTCAGTCCTTTCAGTGGCGTTTTCACTTTCTTTGTCTCTCATATGCTCACTATGACGATTCAATCAATCTACTTCGTTTGGAATCTTCCTTGCGACGACCA
This sequence comes from Tenodera sinensis, assembly GCA_030765045.1. Taxonomy (NCBI): domain Eukaryota; kingdom Metazoa; phylum Arthropoda; class Insecta; order Mantodea; family Mantidae; genus Tenodera; species Tenodera sinensis. The sequence continues at coordinate 44,558,201 of CM060970.1, forward strand.
ATGTATCGTTCGCGATGACACACACAGCTCTCTCACACTCACTGGGATATTGACCGATTCATATCTGTAACCGTAGACCCCCTCTGTTTTCTGGTCTCTTGATATAGAGGGGATGACGTCACAGGGACCTTTCTCGACTTCTACAGACACGCCGGTGATTACGTCACCAAGTCCTTCTCGAAAGTTCTATAGAAGACCGCTATGTGTACCACTTCCATTATTGTTAGTCGCGTACACAGAAACAGTTGCGCAAAGCTTCCTGACTTTGAATGCCTTTTCCCGCTCACCGAACCAGCAAGTGGCGTGAAGAAGTCCAACCCCGACAGTCCTTTGTTTTGCCCCGCCTCCGGCGTCACTACGTACCTTATGGTGACTATTATTACGAAATATTATTTACATTAATCAAAATGAACCTTCACAGCAGTTTACAGGCTACTGGGTGAACATTTGCACTTTAAGAAGCCAGTCTGTATATATGCTTCATTTGAAATTCATTATATTTGCATGACACTGCGTGAAAATTTGGAAAAGATATTGCACTGGGTGTTTCTATCTACCTCGTCGTCCTTATCCAGGAATGTCATACCACCGATTATTTAACCTGGGCCCACCCCATACTAAACCACAAGCAGGATAGAAGACCCAGAGGATCCAGCCACTCTGTACCAATAGTATATTTCCGGCCGTTAAATAGAAGCTGTCTTAATAGCAGAGAGCAGGTAGAACTCGTGCAAAATGACTTGGGAGTTTTCGTCAAGTAAATATACCAAAATCAGCTAATAACACTTGCCAATTATGCTGAAATTGCTGCTGATTTCTGAGCAAAATAAACATAAATAAGATGGGCAGACGAAATTGGAGCTGTATTGGATTGAAAACCAGCAGAAGAAGATGTTAACAGACACTCTGTTTCGTAACAGTAATGTAATTAATATTAAATCCTCAGAGCTTATTTCACAATATATGTCACTTCCAATATATGCCCAACTCTTCAATAACACACATAAACTGGCTATTAAAACAGAAGGGATATTTGTTCCAGTCGCCGAACATAACCAAGCTGCTGTGCACACAGTTGCTGTCCTCGCTGTATGACGTAGGCGGTTAGTTACTGGAAACGCCACGAGCAAAATTACTTACGACAGGCAGTAGTAAAGCACAGGGGTAATGTAGGGTGAAGACGTGTTATGGTGGTACACATGCTGCGATTTAAGCGATGTTCCTAGGTACACTAACTTGCTTGTGTTAAATTACTTCAGTTTACATTCCTACCCAACTATATACACGCAGCTTATTTCATATTCATCATGTTCGTTAAGTGAGACCATAACACCTGTTTTATTAACACAGCATTATTCCGTAACTATCAAAACTAGAAACACTACGTGTTGCATTTACATCACTTTCTGTACACGTTCTTTAACGAGCTACTCCTAGAAGGTCCTATTTTTCTAATCCGGATCTAATAGATCAGTAATGTCCAACCTTTTCTCCTTGGAGACTATTATTATTTGTTTTAACTTAACAATACTGATACTTTTCTGAAATAGGAATATGGTGCTCGCGTTTTTATCTCTTGGCCTTGCAAAGAGAACAGATTTTCAAAGGTAGCATAGCAACCAGTTCTTAGAACATTTCACTATCAGTTTAAACCTAATATATTCCCATATTTCCTTTGTACCTACAAGAAAATCAGAAATAAGACAATTTCTGCAAATATTTATCTCGAGTAAGATGAAGAAGATAGTGTTTTGTAATAAATGTATTTTATAATACAACAAAACTGCATAAGTTGCAAATAAATACATTTTCTTGTAGATTATATATTGTCTTATATTTGAGAAAACAAGTATCTAAATGTTTCTTGAAGAACGGAAGCCTATGTTTCACAGACAGCTGCAAATATCGATATGGGTAGTCTGATCTGTCGTGAAGTTGGTATTTCAAAACGTCCTGTAAGTGTTCTATTGAATTCAGATCAGAACTCTGGATAGGTCACTCCATTACCGGTACATTGTTGTCGTGAAAGCACTCCCACTCCAGCCCAGACCGTGTAGTATGAACGGGGTGTTGATGCATACGATGCCCATTAGTAAATGGCTGTTCTATGGTGGGCAGTAGAAGTGGTTAATGTCTTTTTGATCATCTAAAGTTACATTGTCATGTAGAGCAACAAGAGACCAAGTTCATTCCGCAAGAAGAGGGGCTGCAAATCATTATATAGCACATCAGTTTCTGGTGGATATTCTCTTAATTGACAGAGGGCTTTAAATATGGTCATTTGTTCCGAACATCCTGTATTTTATAAGCTGTAGAACAACTGAGTCAAAGTTTTACCTTAGTTTTCATTGTTGCAGAGGTGCTACCAAATTAAACCCTTCAACACAAAGTTACCTCACTAAAGGTATTTCGCTACTTTGTTAACAGCCTTCTATAGCCTGGAAACTGACAGTCAAAGCAGCAAGAAATACAAAAATGCCAAACTCGTTTGAAGAGGAACTAGCATAGTAACTGCAATAACAATCATAAGCATAATTTATCAGTCGCTGAAATGCTATGCAGAGAGTCCCGTGCACATCTAAACGGGGTCTTGAACCAATAATGATCACATAAAACACATTTGTAATATAAAGATTACAAGACTGTAAGACGGAATTTTAGAAATACACGCTCTTTTGTCAACTAAAGGCCCACCTATTTCACAACTATCACAAGAAAGTTTGACCTTGCTAAATTGTAGCAGTTCTTTTTCAGAGCCGGCGTATATGCACGCAATTCACTAATTTCTGAACGTACTTTGTTCTAATTATCGCAAAACCTGAGTTAATGGATTGCTTGTTGGTTGGGTTCACTGGAGCACCTAATTGTGGTAGCTATACTGACAAAACTGATTGCTTTTCTTCAGTAATTAACTTTCCTCGCTAATGACTTCATATCCTATGGGAAAATAGTAAGCTGACAGCTTTTGCGGTCTGACCTACCATAGGAAAGCACCTAACAGATAGCGCCTGAGATGGCTACAGTCCCGCGGTGCAAGTGTGTCGGAGAAGTTGCCGCTGTTACAAGAGTAATATATTCATTTAATAATCTGAGATGTATTCCTAAAACACCTAACAGATAGCGCCTGAAATAGCTGCAGTCCCGCGCTGCAAGTGTGTCGGAGAAATTGCCGCTGTTACAGGAATAATATATTCATTGAATAATCTGAGATGTATTCCTAAAAGCACCTAACAGATAGCGCCTGAAATAGCTGCAGTCCCGCGGTACAAGTGTGTCGGAGAAGTTGCCGCTGTTACAGGAGTAATATATTCATTAAATTTAATAATCTGAGATGTATTCCTAAAGCACCTAACAGATAGCGCCTGAGATGGCTACAGTCCCGCGGTGCAAGTGTGTCGGAGAAGTTGCCGCTGTTACAGGAGTAATATATTCATTAAATTTAATAATCTGAGATGTATTCCTAAAGCACCTAACAGATAGCGCCTGAGGTAGCTGCAGTCCCGCGGTACAAGTGTGTCGGAGAAGTTGCCGCTGTAACAGAAGTAATATATTCATTTAATAATCTGAGATACATTCCTAAAGCACCTAACAGATAGCGCCTGAGATAGCTACAGTCCCACGGTACAAGTGTGTCGGAGAAGTTACCGCTGTTACAGGAGTAATATATTCATTTAATAATCTGAGATGTATTCCTAAAGCACCTAACAGATTGCGCCTGAGATAGCTACAGTCCCACGGTACAAGTGTGTCGGAGAAGTTGCCGCTGTCACAGGAGTAATATATTTATTTAATAATCTGAGATGTATTCCTAAAGCAACTAACACAGCCTGAGATAGCTACAGTCCCGCGGTACAAGTGTGTCGGAGAAGTTGCCGCTATGGCAGGGGTTCAGAAATCATCTGATCCAAACCACATGATCCTGTTGGGTCTTGGCGGCTCACTGTGATTCCACGGCCGTATCCTATTGCTGATGAGGTCTATATAAATTTCCTCGACCATATTGGTAAGAGACGCCCACGAAACAAATGGTTTATATGAATCTTAATAATGATATTTTCGATAATATGCTATTTAACCCTTATATTTTTGTGAATGCTTAGGTGATTATTTTAAATTTGGTTATGTATATAAATATATAGCCTACTGATACAGAATCAGTGTGTGATGCTGTGAAAAAGAGCAGCTATTATTTGGAGGTGAAATTGGAGCAATTTCGAATCGTCGTCTGCTGGTCACGCCATAAGAAAAGCAATGGCGCTGGTGATTAAAATTCCTAGGAGATGATAATGAAATCTAATAAATTTTTCGCGATTGAAGGCAGTAATCGTTAGAAATTTCATATTTTTATCCACCTGATTGCTTAATTTCAACAAAGTCAGGTATGAGTGAATTAGTCACCCAAGTTAACTGCTACTGTCGATTGTTAAACCCACCTACACATACGCTGAGAGAACAATAACATAGTTCAACACTGTAGCAGCCGACAGCAGAAGATTCAACAAACACGGAGATACGGGAGACGTCATCAAAAGTGGGAAATACATTGTCATTGGATACATCCAAAATTAACAATTTTCTCTTATATTAACGTATCAATACACCGTCTAGTAATATGATTCAGTGTCCTCGTGGAAACCTTTACAAGTAAATAAACAAATGTCGCCAACAAGCCATTAGCCCATTGTTTGGTGTAAGCTTAGTGTGCAGATGCGTCCATTAACGCCTCTTATCTCAGGCTATCTATATACCCACCTGAGTGAATTGTGGGTAATAGCAGCCCTGAGTGGGGAGAATTGGCTCTAAGCTGACATATGTCCTACCTTCTCCAGCTAAATTATAAACGGAGCATTGCACGTACTCTCACATGTAAACACCACTCCGTTCTTGCACGTAAATTGGATTCTCTCATTTCAACAGATTCCATTTGACACTTAGTTCTAGAAACAATCTGCTGTGTTATATCACAGAGAAGTTACCATTGTTACCTACTTTCTTTATTACACCTATATACATTAATAATAATGACAACAGAAGCTAAAAACACGTATTATAATAAGGGGAAAATATTGAAACATTGATATTTGCTGGTGCCCAGATTTTGGTTGCAAACTTGGAAGACAATGTAAGTGTTCTATGCATCCATTATGTTATATGTCAAATGAAAATAACCTCGAAATTCTAATAAGAAATTAAAAATTATAGCTTTTACAGCAATGAAAAATATAAGAGCGAATATTCATACAAAGATGAAACAATCCCTTCGTAACCAAGGTATCAGCGAAACATCAGCGCGCACTATATAAACATTACGTCATTGGGAGGGGGTTTCTATATTGTCTTCTGCACCTCGAACCTGCTCTTGTTTGAGCTCGACCGGCTGCAAAGTTCAGAGTCAGCTGCAATGTATGGTTTATGCGTAGCCAACCTCGCGTCCATTGAAGGAATTGTTTTGCTTTTATTAATCACTATCATAAATCCATCTTTGCTCTTCAAAAAAGACGTACCTCTGTCCCTGTTCTTGAAAACCAATACTAACCCTAATTTTAAGGAACTTAGTTATATGTTGACTCAACGTGTAATCTCAGTTGACAAAATTCTGAGTTTCATTTGTTCTGAAGGTTCATGTTAAGATGTTGCAACCGTGCAGAAAGCACTGAACAGCAAGGGCCAATAGTGTAAAGCGATTATAAGGGTCCCTCAAAGGAGGCGGCTGAACTGCACATGCGTTGAGTAAACAGACTCTTAATAGAATGGATGCAGGTCCAACACCACAAATTAATACAAAATTATAAAGCAATCTTCACAGTGAGTTCCAGCATAACTTAACTGCATTTCCTACACATATTTTAAAAAATCCCGCACATATAAATAGAGTTATTTTCCCAGTATGAACAAAACATGGCGAATTTACTCTTAGGAAGTGACGAAAATGAAAGAATAAACTTTTTAAGAACTAGCCAAGTTCGTGTATCGAAATCTTGTATATAGTTGCTTGTATCTTCGTTCATTTGAGATATAAAATGAGCCAAATGCTATATCACATAAGGCAGCAATCCAATTCCTTGCAAGGTATAGCTCTGCTGTGTATTATTGGTATGCAGTAATAATACTAATAATAGTGATAATAAAAGAAATAATAATAGAAATAACAATAACAACAATAATAATAATGATAATAATAGATTAGCTGTTCCCACACACTTGGATTACCTGTTTCGATGTCAATATTCCAAACCTCGCTATTTTCAATTATAAATTATTTTTAATTTTGTTTTCTAATGCACAAGTTTTCACAGACGATTGGTTGAACACTACTCTGAAATACAGCGATGAAATTATTCGTATTATAACGGATGAACAGTTTGTTAAATAAAAGGGTTCTGCCGCAAAAAGGAAAAGCGATAATCATTTCGGATGAAAACCTGTTCAAAAACACAAAAGGCTTTCAACGACTGATATATTTGTGGGTTGGTATTTTTAAAAAGAGAAATATTACGCTCAAACAAAAGCATCTCTCAACAGAAAAAACCCACAGAAATTTTAATTGATCAACTGCAATTCCAATTTATCCTCCGTTTAGATTTCAAAACGTTACACATTCATTAAAACATATCCCTATTCAGATTAAGTTTTAGTTTGGAACAAATTAAATGTTTGTTGATTTGACTACATGTCTATGCTAATGTCAGAGTCAAAGGAAAATAAAAGTTAATGGTAGCAGAAATATAAAAGTGCTTTCCCCATGGTTTAGCTGATTATCTGCTAATAATCTGCCTCAAATAATAACTATTCTGATATCAGTACAGATTATCAATCTGTAATAGCGACAAAACATATAATTGATGCATATTGGAGCACTTCAGGACTTCTACACGATACCTATACATATAAAAATTACAATTTTGTGCTGAATACTGCTATTTTTACCAATTTTGCGGTTTTCTTATGTGTGACACTTTTGACGTAGGATTTCGAAATAATCGCTTAAAGGGAGTAAAAGTAATATTCCGAGCAGCTTTTTCAAGGGTGAAGTAACTCGGCAATGTTGCATCGAGGTTGGTCAGGGATCCGAACCGGCTTCTCAATGGAAACAGGTTGGTCGCTTGAAAACACGACGCAGGGTGGTATAATGTTTTGGGAGATAAAATTCTGAAATTGCCAGTCAATAATTTCGAAATCAGCTATATTACCACCATACGCAAAAGTGCTGTATAAAGCCCTGAACAGAAATTTCAACTACTAATGCAGAAATGAGACATCGATGATTATTTAGCGCCCAGCAATATTACAAATGACGTTTAAGAAACACGGCCCTAAATTTTCGGATCTGGAAACGTTGATATGGTTTTGTCTAATTTTTATGCACTATGTGAGCTTTAATCCATATGTTGTACGCTCCCGTTTTCACAATAAAATAAAAAATATTAAATATCGCGTTTAGGTAGCCTAATTCTTAAAACATGCGTGATATTTGATCAAAGAGTACAAAATATTAAATACACTTGCATTCTGGCAAAATCAGTCAGTAATATCGGTTCCAGTCCCAAAGGCTGCTTACGTCACGTACGTTGAGAGCAGCGCCTCTGGCGGCGTACTAACGTGCACATTTTTATTTGATTTTAATGATAAGAATACTTTTGCGTTAATTAATTATATAATTGGGAAAAACTAATCTCAGTTCAGAAAGATTTTAAGTTGCGGAGTCAGCATATAGCGTTTATTGACTTAAAAAAAGCTTTCAGTTTTGTAGATAGGAGATAAGCCATAGAACACATGAATAATTTAATTATAATTAATTGAAGTAATTAAAAGTTTGTAAAGAGGAACGAATGTAATTATAAATACAGGCATATCAAAAACACAACTGTCACAAATAAGCCTGTTATACAAGCACAAAGCCTATTACTAATATTATTTAGTATCTATATTGATGACATATAAAGGTTTGGCGGAAATTATTTGAATATTTTATTGTATGCTGACAGTGGTTATTAATAAAAATCTGATGTGTTGCACTCACATGACTTTCTCTACTCTTGTACTAACCATTCTTACAAACTCTTATTCCTATATCTTCTTCGTGTTAGTTGAGATAAACATTTACAGAAATTATCTTATTATTTCCTTGTAGGTGCACGGAGAATATAAGCGGATTAATGAATTCATGTCTCAAATTATGGATGAAATAGGTGAGTTTTCCGACTTTTTGCTTTTAGGAGCATACATTTGTGTTTCGTTATGAGCTATAAAACCCTTTTCAATGTTGAATGTTTTACAACCACAGAACTCAGAATTAATACAATAGTTTTTAAGACTTTCTTCAAAAAAAGAATTACTTTTGCTTTTAGATTCTTTCAACATTAACACGGAAGGAATACATATTTTTATTTAATTTTCAATGTCTCATTATTTTTATAGATAGCTATTGTGCTACTATATCATTGTGTGTTTTCTAAAATTGTAATTTTTACTTTCTGTATTGTATTCCACCCAAAAAATTCGATGTCGAAATCTCTACGTTTTGAGGCTCCTTGAATCGAAAAAAAAAGCATTTAGAAAATTTTCCGCGCGCGTGTGTGTGTCTGCCTGCGAACAGCATAACTCAAAAACGAAAAGTCGGTTAAAAACAAATTTGGTATCTAAGTTTCATATCTTTCAAGAATGCGACAAAAGATTTTGAAGAAAATTCCTGCACCCTAAACTACGCTTGACATGGAATTTTTTTTCGAAAATGGATCTAACAATTTGGATTAAAATACCATATGTTTAAGATATTTTTATGGCAAATTAGAGTATAATTCGAATTTTCTGTCTATAGGCCACATAGTTCTGTTTAGTCTTGAGGACTTTTGCACAACTGGTAAACCGTAAGAGATAGACCAAATCTTACTGCACAAAAATGTAGATGTTAAAAAACAATTTATGTCTAAATAATTTTTTCGTAGAGTGAACCATTTCGGAGATATTGCATGGTGAGGGGATGGAGAGTCTCAGATTGTTTTATTATTTTCAGCTTTACGTTATCTATTGTTTAATTGTTTGTGGAATTTCTTAATTTCAGCATGAAAAATATATTTATGTACATTTAAAGAATTTGCCAAAATCTGGGTGCAATAAGCCTAAGCAAGCAGACTTATATTGTGCACGTGTATACTTTGATTTCTCTGTTCCTGATCGTATCGTGAGCAGAAATATGAAACTTTACATTCATTTCAATGCGCAGTTATGACCATGGAAAACACATCTCGTACTGAACTTTAGGATTGGTTTGAAAATGTTAGGCAAAAAAAAAAAAAAAAAAAAAAAAAAAAAAAAAAAAAAAAAAAAAAAAACCACACACAAAAGTGGATGCATCCTGTAACGCCGAGCGCGTCGCAGAACAAATGACTGTCGGGGCTAAGAAACCCCACAACACATACCACGCCGACGAGGAAACAATCGAGCGGCAGAACCAAAAGGGGATGTCTCCAGAACCTTCGAGAAATATCTGGCGTGTTTGAAGAACTTCGCGAGATGTCCGTGTGATGTCATCCCTGCTATATAAGGAGGTGCGGAAACAACAATGACAGTGACAGAGACACCAGTTGGTCTGTGCATCAGTGAGTGTGAGACAGTTGTGTGTGTGGTACATCGCGTCGAAATGAAGGATTTAGCGAGCGTCAAGTGATTGTATCGTCGGAGTTGGAATATGAGAGACAAAAAAAGTGAAGAAACACAAAGAAACAACTGGGTCAAGGCGACAAGAAGTTAACAATTGGGACTTGTAATATCAAGAAAGACTGTAGATTGTGTTAAAGAGAGCTGTCCTTTTGTGCAAAAAGTCGAGGAGAAAAATTAAGTGATAGACTGGATTGGATTTTTTAATTTTGTCACAATAATAAGGTAGCAATTACCAAAATATCTGTAATTACGATATATCCTTAACAGCCTGTGTAGATTATATTATGTATAATCTAAGTCTGACATTTAAGTGTATTCTTACCAATTCATCCAATTCTTCTAATTTTTCAATGACTGAAAACGTAAATTAGTAATTATGGTTTTTGTGTCTAATAAAATTTGCCCCTTATGAAAAACACGAACAGGTTTTACGGTGCCTATTAAAATACATCACCACTACAGAGAAAATTAAGGAAAGGTTTAACCATGTGGTAATAGTATAGCCTCAATTTAAACAGTTGACTTGTGACAATGAAACCGCCCCTTGGTTGACATTTATAGGGGGGACCACCTGAAGTTCTTGGCCGATACACAAAAGGTCACGTGGTGCGGTTTGCGGTCAAATCCTCGCTGGTAGTTTCCAGGGGATTCACCACAGAGCTAACCACAACCTTGTCACTGGGTACGCCTGATATCGTGCAATCCTTCAACCTTCCCCACTCCACATCCATTATGGTAATCCTCAACCTGCATTAAATCAAGTGGGTTTCTTTCAAAGATATTAGTTTAAACAAATGATTAATGTGTAATACCAGAATTACTGACTCGTAAAATTAAGAGTTATATAAAGAAGCAGTAAATGATAAATAGATAAATATTTTCCACATATTAATATCAATGCATAATGCAAGAGACAAGAGTTACAATTGAGCAGTTTCCATTTCTAAGCCATCGTAACGAATGTGTAATGTAAAGGCCTTGAGAAATCATTCTTCGATTGTTACAAATAAAAAATGTTTCGAAAGATTGCCTAAAATAGTGCATGTAATTATTATATTGAGTGATTACCTGAACAGCGAAACAGTTTGAAAACAATCTGATGTGTTGCACTCACATGACTTTCTCTACTCTTGTATTAATTCTTACAAACTCTTATTCCTCTATCTTCTTTGTGTTAGTTGAGATAAACATTTACGGTAGAGTCATCCAGACTAAACAGGACTACATGGGTTATAGTCAGAAAATTCAAAATTTACATTTCATTTGTCATAAAAAGGTCTCAAACATATGACATTTTAATTAAAATCGTCAGAGTCATTTTGAAGAATATCAAAATTTTCGAAAAATTTTTCATGTAAAGGGTAGTTTAGGGTGGAGCTATTTTCTTCAAAATCTTTGTGTCGCATCCTTGAAAGACATTAAACTTAAATACCAACTTTGGGTTTTAACCGACTTTTCGTTTTTGAGTTATGCTGTGCACACACACACACACACACACACACACATACACACACACACACGAGACTTTTTCTAAACATGCTTTTTTGGATTCAGGGGGTCTCAAAACATATATTTCCGGTGAAATCTCGACGTCGATTTTTTGAGTGGGATACAATACTTCCTTCTACTTACCAGTAGAGAAAGTTAAAAGGTCAAGAATAGCAGATTCTTACCAACGATATAGTTGGAAAAAGTAAAAATACAATTAAAAATATTTTGAAAATGTCTAATGTGTCGGAAATAAAAAAAAAACACTAATGGTGTGCTTTAAAGTAGTTCACACTTTTTTCTATGGCACGTTATATCTCATGGTTTCTTCCGAGTATAAAAAATGCATGGAATTCCTAAAGGCTTCATAAAAAAGTAAAAATTTTCACTTTCCCCCGTCACTGTCAAAGATATGATATAAAAGCTCGGAAGCAGCGGATGCTACAGTGTGATATATCTTGGGGGTGCACGGAGAACGCTAGGAAGGGGGATGTGAGTTGCGGTGGCCAGAAAAGAAAGAACGCCCACGCTTAAGGTGCTGATTGTAGGAATCTCAGCTTCCCTAACACATATCTAGCTATCTGGGATGAACTTGTTTGTTATGCACAAACAAAAAAGAGTCGTGGCGACTTCGACCAGGGCACAGACACTATTTATCGACTCTTAAAGTGGACTTCCGCGTGTCCTCAATTTGCTCAGTTTAGACATCTTATGCTACGTGGCGCCGACACTCCTTTATCTACATCAGCTATACCCAATCTAGGATTATATGTGCAACTGATTCCCCACCAGTCTTCTTGCTTCGTTATGTGTATGAAGCATTTAAATATATACACCAAAGCAATTGGCTCTGACGATTTGATAAAAATACGATACGTTTAAGATCCTTTTATGACAAATGAAATACATACTTTCAATTTTCTGGCTATAGCCCCTGTAGTCCTGTTTGCTCCGGATGGCATATGTATAACTGGTAAACCGTAAGAGATAGACCAAATCTTACTATACAAAAATGTAGATCTTATTAAAACACAATTTATTTCCATTTTTTATATCCTAGAGTGAATCATTTCGAAGAACTGTTAGTTGTGCAAGTTTTGGCATACTTAAACTTTCGTCAAATGAAAGATCGTTATTCATTTTTTTAGCTGTCCAAAGAGAACGGAATCTCAAAGCTTTAAAAGATTTGACTATCGCACCTTGCACCTACAAGGAAATATAGAATAAGGTAATTTCTGCAAATTCAACTAACACGAAGAAGATATAGGAATAAGTGTAAGTGTTTAGTACAAGAATAGAGAAAGACACGTGAGTGCAACACATCAGGCTTTTTAACACTGCATAAACGTTTCATTTTCTCGCAGCTCTAGGAGATTTAAACCGGTAAACCTCGATCCCCCACAATGTACATATATCGTAATCAGAATATATACTGTAAATTCTATTTGTGTAAATCAAATTATTCAATAGAAGCATTAACATGCGGATATATAGACCGTACGTTTCCAGACTACTTCCCAAATACAATATGCGCATATTTTTACGAAATGCTGCAGTGAACTCATACAAACCGATTTTTAAATGTAATCAGTTTTGAAAACGATTAAATGGCAGACGCGTTCGTTGCCATATACAAATGCTAATCACTTTATCAATTCAATAAATCCAATATTCTATATGAACGAAAGACCAGAGATAGAGGAATTGTTAAATCGTTTCGTGCAGTGATTTTAGGGATAATAAATTGGGGAATGTGTCAAATATCAATATGAAGCCCCCAGTCTGAATCCCTAAATCCCTTTGAAAACCGAGAATTCACTTCCAATAATTGAAATCCCTAAATGTCACCTCATTGTTAGAACCGTCCGGTGATTATTATCTTTTCGCGCCTACCGGAAAAATGCGTTACAGCTGTCAGATGTATTGATATATCAAAGGCGTCTACGCAAACACAGAAGCGACGGGGGAAAAAGACAAGGGATGACGTAATCATAACTAGCGGAATAAAGCATGTTATGAAGAATTCATTTATGACGTAACATGCCTTTCCCCGTCGAGGATTGCTCCTAGTTTCCCGGAGGACATGGAATCGATAACCATATTAGTAATCATCAACATCGAGAAGGTGTTGATTAAAATTTATTAATATTTCTCTGTTTTCCTATCCTAGGTGTAGTAAAATTGGAGAACGAAATGGGGCCCTTGGATATACAGATAGATAATAAAACCAACTTTGTTAACCTTTTACTTTCTCTACTGGAATAGGGAAGTATTGTATTCCACCCAAAACTTCGATGTCGAGATTTCACCGGAAATATATGTTTTGAGACTCTCTGAATCAAAAAAAAAAAAAAAAAAAAAAAAAAAAAGGATTTTTAGAAAAAGGTCCGTGTGTGTGTGTCTTTGGGTAGCATAACTCAAAAACGAAAAGTCGCTTAAAAACCAGAGTTGGTATTTAAGTTTAATGTCCTTCAAGTATGCGACACGAAGATTTTGAAGAAAATAGCCCCACCCTAAACTACCCTTTACATGGAAAATTTTTCGAAAATTTTTATTTTCTTGAAAGTGGCTCTAACGATTTTTATTAAAATGTCATATGTTTCAGTTATTTTTATAACAAATGAAATGTATATCTTGAATTTTCTGGTTATAGCCCTTGTAGTCGTATTTACTATGGACGACTTTTGCATAGCTGGTTAGCCGTTAGAAGTAGATCAAATCATACCATACAAAAAATGTAGATCTTGGTAAAATACACAATTTATGTCAGAATACATTTTCTTGCAGGGTGAACCACTTCGGAGATATTCCATGTTATGTTTGTGAGTTTCGGAAACCTTAAAAATTTCGTGAAATGGATCATCGTTTATATTTTTATGTTAAGTGTGCAAAGGAAACAGAATCTCAAAGCTATAAAAGGTTTGACTATCGCACAAAGCCTACTGTATTCTAACATTCCTCTTGCACATACAAGGAAGATAATTTGTACAAATGTTTATCTCAACTACCACGAATAAGATATAGGAATAAGAGTGTAAGAATGGTTAGTACAAGAGTAGAAAAAGTCATGTGAGTGCAACACATTAGATTTTTTCTTTCTTTCTTTTCTTTTTTTTTTTTTTTTTGTCAAATAGGAAGCCGCTACTAATTTGTTCTTATCTTTTGGCCACCATCCAAAGAGAACAGAGTTTTAAAGTCATCATAAGCGACTAGCTCTCAGAAGATCTGACTATAGTACAAGTCTACGGTATTTCCCTACTCCACTTGTAATTACGAGGAAGTACCAAATAACAGAATTTCTGCAAAAGTTTATCTCAATTAATTGAAGTGGACATTGTGACACCGGCTGTGGCACACAACAAAGGACGTTCAGGGTCCGGCTGCCCCACTCCACTGGTGATCCATGCTTCAAAGACGCTCAAGGTCAGACTACTCACGCGACTGTTGTGAACATGTGACAACAATCAGTGGTAGAACCAAAAGGGGCTTTCTAGATCATTCGAGAAGTATCCGGTGGCCGGAATATTTGTAGAAGTTCGATAAGAAACATGTTACGTCATCCCAACTATATAAGGAGACGAGGTTGCGGGAGCGTGTTCAGTTCAGCTTTTAGTTCTAGTGTGTCTGCTGCGCGTGCACGTCGTCGAGGAAGACAGCGAAGCAGTTAATGAGTGTTGAGTGATTGTATTATCAAAGTGAGCTGTAAGGTTGTGTCGAAGGTGAAGGACAGAAAGATTAAATCAAGATTACGAGTGGAAAAACAGTTGTGAGTTGCAATTTCAGGACTGAAGACTGTGTTAACGTCGGTAAAAGATAACTGTGTATTTGTGCAACAGTTTTGTAAGAGAGTAATGCGGGAAAAAGTAATTAGACTGGACTTTTGTAGTTTTTGTTAATGTGGTGTCAGAAGTGGGATTCGACGAAGTATCAATTGTTACAGTATGACTAGATTGTAAAAGAGTGAGCAGAATTCACGTGATTCAACACACGATACTGTTTACAAGGATAAGTAAGTTTGCTATATTTGACAATGTAAAAAGGAAAATTGCAAGCTATAATCAATTAAATAATGAATCTTCATACTCCACTTTATATCCGTAAAACGTTTAATTTATTCAAAATATTGAATGAAATACTGCTATTGACTATATAACGATATTACGAATATTTTATTAGTACCTGTTTAATTATATCCACTTTATAGCTCTGAATTTAAATAGTTGATACGCATGATATCATCTGGATGAGTTATGGGCAATAATATTAATGAATAATAACAATAAATGCATATATATTAATAAATCAGCGATATTGCGTTTTAGCGAAACTGGTGATACTGGATAGAAGCAATAACATATGGATGAAAGGGAAGTTACCAGAAATATCTTGCTCCATCAACGGTTCAGTCCTCTGCACGAGTTACAGTTGACAGGCTCTGCAAATGATCCGATTCGTCCAACTTTAAAAAGATCTGTCATGCAGATTGCGTGCGACTTTTCATTCGTATCTGGAAGTGGCTGGGGAATAGATTTTAAATTTCTCTATCGGCACACAGCAGGTTGCACGAAATATTAATCAATGAGAAATGTGATTCTACGAATGAAAAATGTTAAGAGTAGAGGAAGTTTTCATTAGACTGAAAAACTTAATAGGTATTTGGATATCGTCAGAAATATGTTCTGAGGTTCAATTGTGTGTGCCTGTGTCTGCGTATGATTGTGCTTTTACGCCCAATACATTAACGAAAATCATATTAAATACCAAAACATATGAGTTGTACTCACATTACTTTCTCTGCTCTTGTAATAATTATTTTTGCAAACTCTATCTTGATTTTAATCTAGATAAACATTTACAGAGATATTTTATTGCTGTTTTTTGTATGTGCAAGGGGAATATGGAAATACAGCAGGCTTTGTGTGATAGTCAAACTTAGGACATTATAATTTAAATTGTTTTTGGTTGTCTACATTTTATAATAGAAAGGTATAATGACTTCTGTCCCATTGGAGTGGCGGGATGTAGTGTATTATTAAGAACAGCAAGAGCCAATGCACAAGCAGCTCAGCATCTATACCTATACATTAGTCTAATTTCGTTGAGTGTGTAATGAAAGACATCCATGCTAAATACTTGGATAGAACCTAAAATACGAGCCGATGTGTTGATTTAGTGTGTAAAATGAGGATAGCATAATACTGGAAAAGTATTTTATTTCAAGATATTCTATTTGTTCTATCTTATCAATATTTAATTATTATAATTAATTTGTTTATTAATCACGTTTTAAATGGTCTATTTTCTGAACCCATAAGTTCAGTATGAGAATGTGCTGCTAGATGGCATGCAGCATATACTAGTATTTAGAGTTTAAGGCCAAGTTACACGGAGACACAAAAATGAACATCGTGTACGTAATAGCCCATTGCTTCTAAGCTAGTTCTTTGGAACTCTGGCAGCAGTGTGTGGTGTTTTTGATTCCTCTGTAGGTTGAGTGCGGTAATCCCCGAGAGACAGTAGAGAAAGTACGAGAACAAGAAGCAGCGCTATAACTCCTGCAGTAAGACGGATGCTCAAACAAAGCAGAGAGCGTGTGTGTATGACGTCTTCACACACTGGATCCTGACGTGTGATGTAAATAAGCCCTCTTCCTCAAAAGAGGCGTTTCTCCTCCCCAAGTTGCTCAATACCCAGAACCACGAGGGCGGCTCCAGGAGTTGGCAAACTTTGTCCGTCCCAAGTTTCTGGGCCCGTATCGGGGAGACACCTACGCTTTATGCCTTTGAATGGATAACACCACCAAGCCCCAAATACAGATTCCACGTGTGAGTTTCCTTAACCGGTGAGGCACTTTATAGTTGTGCTTCCCGTTCAGGGCTGCCACAACAGGCTCCTGGAGTAACGTCAATGAGGCAAACGCAAAATTTGATATAGACACAGAATCCTGAGCTGGGTCGTATTATTACTTTAAACAGACACAAATGATAAAATAGTCAATATTTTATGCAATATTTTAACCTAAATTTTCTTATTTAAAGGGATGTCCCCATGACATTTAATATAAATTTTGAAAACATTAACACGGCTTCAAAGTAACTTAGAGGCTTGAAATTTAATTAAGTGGCAAGTGCAGAATCCGTAGGGTCATTTACCCACGATAATGGTGCAAGTTATGTTGAACCTTGAACCTTAATTAGGAGGCAAGTATACAACCCATAAGGCTAATTTACCCATGATAATGATGCAAAGCTGGACCTTAATTAGACCCAAGTATACAAGCCTCATTTACCCAAGACAATCTTCAATGTTATGTTGAACCCTGAAGCTTAATTAGCTTGCAGGTGCAATATCCTTAAGGTTCATTTACCAATGATAGTGATGCATGTTATACTAACAGTGGAACCTTAAGTAGGTGTAATCTCTGTAGATATTATTACTCTAATTGAAAATAAAGATTCATAACAATAAGAACGCAAATTCATATAAGGCCACTTTAAGAGGTGGTGCACAAATGATTCTTCAAAATCGTATAAATCTGTTGGCTATCTCCACTTCAATAAAACCCATCTGACGGAGTTCAGTGATCTCCAGTTTTTATCGGGTTTCTACTTCCAGGTAAGGCGACTCGTAACGTATGCTAGGCAGATATTCGATCTTGTGGAAAAAGCAGCGCGAATTTTTTTTCTTCACATTTTCTGGTCTTATTTTCCTAAGGCGAAAATGTGATATTGGAGCGGCTCTTGAGACCGGATTTCAATTTCGAGACCTAGATGTCTTGCCTCGCACCAGATACGATTAAGAGGTCATAAAAGGTCACTTTACCCCTATAAGGTTTAACTGACAATGTGGGAGAATCGGCTGTAGTTAGTGGTATAATCTGGGCAAATGAAACTTTAAATGACGGAGTTAACCCGCGATAACAGCAATTTTTGTATACTACTTATGTATCTCTCATATTCTATAGTTTGAGTTACGGTGTTTACAGACACACCCACACCCACACACCCCTTCTATAAGAGGTTATTTTAGGTTCACGAGGCCTCAAAAGATCTACTTTTTTGCTAGGATCTCAACAGAGAATTTTTTTTTTTTTTTTTTTTTTTTTTTTTTTTTTTTTTTTTTTTGTGGAACATAATATCTCCATTCCCTACTATTGTGATGATGATTAGGGGCTGAAACCACCAGATATGATATAGGATGGCACTTAAGCCTGGAGTGACGAAGGTGAAAGTCTGTTAGCGTTTCCAGCAGATGTCGCCGTCTGCTGGGCGTCTTCACCAAAGGGTTAACCGACAATGGCTGGAAGGAAGAACACTGAGTAGCTCAGAGAATTACTATGAAGGGCGGCTGGGAGTGTGGTGAAGGATTAACCCCAGAAGTCAGCATGTAGTTCTGGTATGGAAAAGGTTTAATTTACATAACGAAGGAAGAAAAAAGAGTTTTGGCTTTACATTTACGGAGATTCCTGGCGTCAGAAGCTTATCTTGGACTTTTCACTAAGTTAAATTTCGGTGCCTTTAAATACAATATACTCGCTGATAAGGTAGCTTTGTGAAGCATTTATTAGCACATGTTTGCTCTATGAAGAATATTTCTGTAATGTGCTGGATGGAAGTCGGAAGAAGTTCTGGAACGACTTGGTCCAACATTGGGTTACCTCTGGGTAGTTTGTTTCATACAAAATTGGAAAGGGTAGAATGAGACTGAAACATTCAATGCCAAAGCTCGGATTTAAACCACAGATCTGCCGGTTACCGTCCGACTGCTCTAACCACTAAGCTACCATGATCAAGATTAAATTCTCCAACTTACTTGCATTTTTCTCCATAAACGACACAAGCAGATCCCAATGCATATGAGATAACATACTTACCATATTGTAAGTGCTTAAATGTTAACGAATTTTTCAGTCACTTTCTTCCTTTCCCAAACCTGTCCTACACACTATTGGGTGCAACAACAATTAATTGCATTATTTCCTATACTTCATCGGAACGTCACGTGATGGACTTTCAAAGTTAACAATTCTGTTCTAGTTATACTAGTGTATCTTCATCTAGTTGAGAAGACCGTTTAATAGGTTCCAATGGTTTTATTTAATGACTTATCTCGTACTGCACTATCCAAAAGTAATTAGTCACTAAAGAGTTTTCTATATGCTTTAATTTCATTTTTTTTGGTGCTCACCCAATCTAACATTTAAATTTCATTTTGTTTTATCAATACAGATTCCATCACAAACTTGGCAATTTACCTTGCACATTTTGGATTCATTCTTAGTTCTGATTTTACATATTTAAATCTGATTAGATGGATATATACAAATATTTATTTAATACACTTCTTAAATTGAAAGCATTTCGAGGCGCAAGTTGAAATTAATATTTAAAAAAAAAAAAGGTTTCTAAACATAACCGGTTGTTAAGCTTTTGTAAATTTTTTTCTTTTTGGTATTTTTATTTTATAATCTTTTAATTCATGAATATCTTGAGTATCACCAAAATAGGTAGAATTTTTATAAAAAAGGTAAATAAAATAAGTTAAAATTATTCAATTCAACATTCTTCCGAATACGGAAGAGGAAGATTTACTTTAATTTTTACTTTCTCTACTTGTAAGTAGGGAAAGCATTGTATTGCACCCGAAAATTCAATGTCGAGATTTCACCGGAAATATGTTTTGAGATCCCCTGTATTAAAAAAAAATTAGAAAAAGGTCCGTGTGTATGTGTGTCGGTCTGTGTATCTCTCTGTCAGTCTCCGGACATCATAACTTAAAATCGAAAAGTAGGTTAAAAACCAAAGTTGGTATTTAAGTTTAATGTCTTTCAAGGATGCGATGCGAAGAAAATAACCCCACCCTAAACTATTCTTTACATGGAGAATTTTTCGAAAATGTTTATTTTCTTAAAAATAGCTCTAATAATTTTGATTAAAATGTCATATGTTTGAGATACTTTTATGACAAATGAAATGTATATCTTGAATTTTCTGGCTATAGCTCCTGTAGTCGTATTTACTCTGGACGACTTTTGCATAACTGGTAAACCGTTAGAGATTGATCAAATCATACTATACAAAAATGTAGATCTTGCTAAAATATACAATTTATGCCTAAATAAATTTTCTTGTAGGGTGAACCATTTCGGAGATATGTGAATATCTCGATATTCGTATGTGAATTTCGGAAAACTTAACTTTCGCGAAATGGAACATCGTTGTTCATTTTTTATATGTTAAGTGTGCAAAGAGAACGGAATATCAAAGCTTTAAAACATTTGACTACCGCACAAAGGCTACTGTATTCTAATATTCCCCTTTCACCTACAAGGAAGTAAGCAATAAGATAATTTGTACAAATGTTTATGTCAAATAACAAGAAGAAAATATAGGAATAAGAGTTTAGTACAAGTGTAGAGAAAGTCATGTGAGTGACATTCAACAGTATGATATAAAACTTGGAAACGGCACATATTGAGTGATAGGGGTCTGTAATAATTATTTTATAGACAAAAACTGTGTAATATAATCATAGACGGCTTTTAGAAAGACAGCATCTAATATTTTAAATATACAGGCTACCGGGAATTGCTTGCAGTTGTAGGGAAAGTCTGAGAATTAGAGGCGTGTTCACAGAAAAGTGGTTATGTCCAACATGCCGCCATGTCTGTCGTAAAACCACGAAGACTGGAAGAAGCGAAGCGTGCACGATAAACTAAAGAGCACCGCAGAGGATTATCAAACCGCACGAGAGTTGTCGTCTCCCCTTGTATATTTCCGCTTTCCATTCCCAAAGTTACTTCGACAACGGAGTTCTCAAATATCAAGTTCAGAAATTCACAAGTCTCGAATATCGCTCA
Source organism: Tenodera sinensis (assembly GCA_030765045.1). Taxonomy (NCBI): domain Eukaryota; kingdom Metazoa; phylum Arthropoda; class Insecta; order Mantodea; family Mantidae; genus Tenodera; species Tenodera sinensis. Next base: position 44,579,208 of record CM060970.1, read on the forward strand.
CCATTACAAACACGATACACGTGGTTGTTCCACTACTGAGTAAAGCCTGTCAAAGAATGAAACAGAGAACCTAGTAATGAAATGATACAACACATTTGCTATAAATAAATATTACATACGCAAATTTACCGAAAGGAATAGGTATCTCAAAATGTATTGTTATACTCATTTTTGCTGAATATGCCATCCACTACTTAGTGTTTGACCAAATGTATTCTCATGAATTTAAGGGATTGATCTATAGCGTGTTCAAGGTTTATGTCTCGTAATGAAAGAAACTTAAGTCTACGCTCTAATCTTATCAATATATTAGTAATTTAAGTAATGATAATCTTATTTAATGTTATAAATATACTAATTCTTAAGGATCACATACCATCAGAATTGCATGCTGACACACACACACACACACACACACACACACACACACACACACACACACACACACACACACACACACACTTTATATCTTACGTCTTTGTCTCTATTTCCAACGGAGATATTTTAGTTTTTGTCGAAAACAAGCTGGCAACACTGTAGATTGTGTGGGCGTCACTTTCACTATGTCAGTACATAAACACCGCAGCGCACTATCTCGTAAACGTAAACAAATACCTCGCGTGTCCTTCCATGTTTACTGTGCGAGTGTGGGCCAATCAGAATCGAAAACAACCGACATGATTACATCCAGAAACCGGTTCAATTCCCTGACCAACCTCAACGCAACGTTGCCAAGTTACTTCACGTCTGACAAAACTGCGCGGAATACTCCTTTAATTCTTTTAAGTGACTAATTATTTCGAAATTCTGTGTGATGTCCCATAATTACTACCGAAGGTGTCAGAAATAAGTTATTCTAGGTATGTTGGTAACAAACTTTTATCTTCGTACATTGTTGTAGAAATACGCATTCAATTTTGAAACAAAAACAATTTTTTTTTTTAAATTTGGTGACCAATGAACAAAGTGCCATTATAGCTCCTACGTGTGTTAGGAGTTGCAGAAAACACGGGGGTAAATCCAGTCAGTGGCGTGCGTGAACTTTGTTCTGCTTGTAAGAGAAGCGGGAGGGATGCCAGGCTAGCCTGTGTAGCGCGTGATAACAGACAAGAATAGTCTTCGAATATTTTCCACTTCACTTACAGGACTTTTCAATATTATACCATAAATCAGATTTGTTTAATTACAAGGCTTGCTTATTTGATATTAATGTTGGGCAAACATTTTTGAGACCACCAACATAAAGTATGCACTTCAACTATTTTGGTGAAGACAACTAATAGGAAATGTTTAATTGCTTAAGACAAATACTTTACCCGAGAGTTTTTCTTCTTGAATTTCATCGAATTAGTGAGACAATTATTTTCTCTGGTGTTTTACTTCTTTCCGACGAAAACGCGTTGGGCGTTCTTTTGTTTCGCAACTGTGGGAGTTTCAGAGGGTCGCTAACAATTGCAAAGTGTAAATCAATCCGGGGAGGAAGAAGGATTGCAAAGAGAGAGTGAGAGAAAAGCTATACGTGGAAATAAATGAGACAGAAAAAGAGGGGGAAGGGAAAAGCGCTGATCTACACAGGGATTAAAATTAAGTTTCTACTTTGATATCCAGAAAGGCGGGGCAGAAGCAAGGAAAACTTTCCAACAAAATTACACTCCCTTGTTTTTCAAGTTTTTAAACACCAGTTGAAAGTAATCAACAAGAAAGCGTCACATTTCTGGCGAATTTCATGGATGGCTTAAGAAAAAGTGGGGAGAAGACCAAATGGAAGGGAACGAGAGGCGTAGGAGGACTTTTGAACAGATAAAGTGTCTCCGGGGCATAAATAAATCATTTCTGAACAATGCTGTTTGGCTGGAATGCTGCGAAAACATCAGTTTTAATGTAGGCATATAGTTTTCAAGTTTCAGAAAGATATTTATCATTTGTTATTCTGAATGTAATTCCGTGCAGTTTCTTAAAATATTGTTTGTCTCTGACAGTATGTAAACATATAACCTACCTATAAGTTTAAGTAAAACCGTAAACAAAATTTGTTGAGAATTTAAATTGTGAAAAATTGACGAAATCTTACTATTTAAAAATGCAGATCCCACTAATACAAATGTAAAACTTGCTAATAGGTTAACCACAGATCAGCAATGGAAATAACTGTTGTTAGTTTTCATTTTAGAAGTCTTTTTTTCAAGTGACAACTCGACATTCGTTTGTTCTTGTTACACCTGCAACAATTGTGTAAATCTGCAAGTAAAATGTATTTCATTTAATCCAAAGCAGATACAACCAATAAGCTTTACTAAAGATAATTTCCGTAAAAACGAGTAAATTCGGTAAATTTACTGTTAACCAGTTCCCATTAAACACAAAGCCCATCGTTTTGTGGAATTCAGTGAACTATAACACAGGTTATCTCAACTATATTTTGTTGTCCTCCGTGGTTTTGGGCTAACATACTAACCCAGCGATGTCCAACGTTTGCGAAAGAGGCGAGTTTGCGTTTACCTCCTTACACTCTACCTGGACTTTGCCCCTCTTTAACCTCCCGCCGTTTAATGTGCTGCCCTGGCAGGTTAATTACATGAACGTGGCATTTGATTTACGAAAGTTCTTTCAAATGTTATGCGATAAACATCTGTTGACTAGCTACTTCTTTGCTGAAATAGCCAACTTGAGCATACTTTGACGTAAATGTGCCGAATCACCTTAACGTCGCATATGCAAATCGATGGATTGGTAGAGGTGGGCCAGATCCATGGCCAGCACGTCGCCATATCTGGCACCTCTCGACTATTTTCAGTCTATTTTGTCATATATGAATACTCGTGAGGAAAAGTTGTATTATATATGTACTTAAAAGTAGTTGAAACTAAATGCAAATAGCAAAACCAGAGGAATATATTATATGTTTGGTTACAGCAGCTGAACAGGGACCGAAGGTCCATGGTTCACTCTCATTCTATCCTTTCCAAGATTCAAATTTGTTTATCGATGTTTTTGTTTCTGAGATGTGTTTATTCTCCCTTTCTCTCTGTGTGACTCACTGTTTCCCTCTGACACAGCACATATTAACCTCATTTTATAAATTACTTTTATTATTGTCTGAAAACCTGCATCTGGATGTTACATTTTTGGGTCGAATGTTTCCACTTAATCTAAGCACGCCGTACACACTTTTTGGAGTGCGTAGCGTCAGAAGCAATGCAGTAACAGGGATTTCGTGTTCAGAGCAACATGCTCAGTTTTAAATATTTACAGTACAACTTTAGTCGTTTAGGGAATGTATTATTAAGTGCAGAACTTTACATAAATCAATACTCTTTTGGGGTGTTTTTAACGCCTGCTGTTGCTGCCGCCAGTGATGAATGGGATAGGTGATTAATGGCGGCGCAAATGAACCTGGTGTCCTGCTACTTGACATATTTTTTTTTTTTTTTTTCAGGATGAGAAGTACTTAGGAAGAAACTTCAATCAGGTAAATTATCCCTATGAGAGATCGAAGCTGGAGTCAAAGATTGGAAGTTAAGCAACTTACTTCTAATAGACGCTTCTAGTGGAGGGTACTTGTGCATATGTAAAGTGATATGCACATATATGTAAAGTGATGTGCACAATAACAGTTGTTTATACTCCTTCATTTTGGAAGAACCTGCGTATCATCTGTAATCTACCAATCTGTTATTGGTTTGAATTCATGTTCGACACAGCACTAGCGCGTGAACAAAGGTGAGACCCAGGTGAGTTGAGAAGAAGTACAGAAAAATACCAAGGCATTCTAATAAAATGACAATTCGACAGATCCCACTCCTGACACCAAAGTGACAAAACGACTAACGCCTAGTGCAATTACTTTTTTCGCTTTATTTTCATCTAAAATACAAATACACAGTTCTCTTCTCGTCGTTAACATAGTATAAAATCTTTCATGATATTACAACTCACAACTGTTTTCTTCTCGTAACCTTCACTTGCTCCTTTCTGTCTTCACTTTCTCTGTCTCTCAAACAGCTGACTGACGATACAGTCACTCAACACTCATTAACTGCGTCGCCATCTCTCTTTGGCCGTGACCATACACACACACTGACACATACACACACACATACACACACACACACACACACACACAAAATCATTTTGACAAATTGTATTTTAACGAGATCTACATTTTTGAGCAGTAATATTTGCTCTATCCCTCACGGTTATACAAAGGTCAAGAGTAAACAGGACTACATAGGTTATAGCCAGAATATTCAAAATATTTATTTCATTTGTTATAAAAATGTCTTAAACATATGAAATTTTAATCAAAATCGCTAGAGCTAATTTCCAGAAAAATAAAAAATTTCGGAAAATGTTGCATGTAAAGGGTAGTTTAGGGCGGAGGAGTTATAATACCATCACTGTTTGTCAAGTCCAAACTCTCGATATGGCAATGTCAATTCAAGGGTACATACAGACAAAATAATTAAAATATATAACGAAGCTACATAAGTAATTTCTCCGCTACTGATGAAAACTTGAGGAACTATCGGAAGATGCAAAAAGATCGAAAAGCTATTAAATAATAACAATAATAATAACAACAATAAAAGTAATTACATTTTAAGGCAGGTAGTCAAACGTGTGGATAAATTTTCACTGAATCTCTAGTAATATTTCAAGTGACTTAACCTTTTAATGTATTTTCTGGCACCTCACGATTGCTAAAGAATTCTTTTACGAAGTCCTGCGTGAATATTTAGCATAGCATAGCACGTCACAGCGAACGATTTTCTATATTGGCTTTTCAAGCATTCCTTTTATTAAACAACCCTTTCGACTCGGCGTTCTACCATTAAGGTACGAGTTTAAACAGCTGACATTCTCCTGGCATTTTAATAAGACCTGTCACTTGATAACTTCTATCACATGAAATCTTGTTCATAGACCAGGTAGAGTCTATAAGGTATTAAATTGAACAATATATAAAGTATTTTACCCAAAAGTACAAAATGTTCATCAAATTAAGGAGGAAAAAATTACCGAAAAAGAATCACATTGACGATTTTTAAATCAATGCATATAAATGTTCCCCAGGCTTTAAATGCCACGTGGGCTACATTTAATCGCCTCTTTTCTGTTTAACTTTCGTTATTATTTAAAGTTATTATAATTTATTATTTAAAGTGTGGATAGCCATGATCGTTAAGGCAACACGTAGTGCACTGGCTATGCACTCAAAGCCTGAGGTCGTGAGTTCGAGTCTCGGCAACCGCAGTCAAATGTGCCTGTGGTAAAGGACGGGGAGGGCCCACGTAAAATAATCGGTGTGACGATACGCGTGGATGATGACGGGGTATCATTTGACTGAAGTTGCATGGATTTTGCTTCTTTTCTTAAAAAAAAACACTACAATGTAAATTGTAAAAAATAAATAATTTTGTACAATTCAGAACATGTTTTTACATAGGTTTAATTGGTGACGAACAGTATAACAAAATAAAGCAGAAAACCCCGTTAAAAGTATTACAAGTAGCAAAAAAATGCCTATGTCCATTATAATGAACACCGGGACTGAAAGGGTTAAAAACCAAAGTTACTATTTAAGTTTAATGTCTTTCAACGATGCGACACGATGATCTTGAAGAAAATAGCCCCACCCTAAACTACCTTTACATGGAAAAGTTTTGACTCTAACAATTTTTATTAAAATGCCATATGTTTGAGATATTTTTATGACAAATGATATGTATACCTTGAATTTTCTGGCTATAGCCCCTGTAGTCGTATTTACTCTGGACAACTTTTGCATAACTGGTAAACCCTTAGAGATCGTACCTTAAAATATGAGGAACATCTTACCATGTGTAAACCTGCTAAATCGAGTATACAAAAGAAACATACGGACGCTCGTTCAACTGGCAACACTGATGGACGCTTTGCACGAGAAAATTTCCTCATCATCGCCTAGCTCCTGTAAATACGTTGCCATCTAATCACATCAGAGATCCCAAGTGTGAACACCTTCTAGGCGTCCTAACCCACTTCAGTGCATCAGCTAACATTTCCCACAGGACCTGCGATAACTACAAATTAACACAAACAGGATGTGATTGACTGGAATCAGTTTGCTTCACACGTCAAAGGCTCATTTGGTGTCCACATGAACTTGTGCGGACATTACAGTTAAAATTCAAGTGAATTACACGTACTGTCTAGAAAAAAGTGTGCGTCCGATAACAAATTGAACAAATGTTCACTTTCACACGTCATGGTATTTGTCACAACCTATTTGTATTTACGACTATCCTAATTGCTCACAGATACAAAGGTTAATGGCAATTCTCTTTGCATCATGCTCAGTGTTAGAAATTTTGTATTTGACAGCCATCGCCATCTAAAAGGAAGCTCTGAGTTGATTTGATTAGAAGCTATTTAGCTAATTCAAAGTAATTAAAATCATTTCATCGCATAATTAGAGCAATTTCCTGTCCTCTCCAGAGTATGGAAATATGAATATGGGAATGACAAAAAATGAAACAGAAGTACAATATCTACAGTCCGCAGTCTAATAGTATCAACCGAATGAATTTGATTATGTAAATAGGGCAAAATTATGGTCAGCAATGGAATAAACCTGCGATCCCGGGCATTTAATTGATGTACTGAAAAGCATATATGAAAATTATATTATAGTTATTAACACGGATAGAGAGAAAGCACAGACTATAGGAATACAAATCTGATGTGTTGCACTCACATAACTTTTTCTACTCTTGTACTAACCATTCTTAAAAACTCTTATTCCTCCATCTTCTTCGTGTTAGTTGAGATAAATACTTACAGAAATTTATTACTGCTTATTTCCTTGCAGGTGCAAGGGGAATATGTGAATACAGTAGGCTTTGAGCGATAGTCAAATCTTTTAAAGCTTTGAGATTCCGTTCTCTTTGCACGCATAACATAAAAAAAGAACAACGATATTCCATTTTACCAAAGTTTTAAGTTTTCCGAAACTCACACACATAAAACGAATTTCTCCAAAATGGCTCACTCTACAAAAAATGTATTTCTATATAAATTGTGTGTTTTAGGGAGATCTACATTTTTTGTATAGTAAGATTTTGACTATCTCTTACCGTTTACGAGGTATTCAAAAGTCATCGACTAAACAGGACTACATAGGCTATAGCCAAAAAATTCAAAATATACATTTCATTTGTTATAAAAATATCTCAAAAATAAGACATTTTAATGAAAATCGTTAGAACCATTTTCAAGAAAATATGTTTTAGGACCCCCTGAATCAAAAAAAGCATTTTTATAAAAAGGTCCGTGTGTGTGTGTGTGCGCGCGCGCGTGTGCGTGTGTGTGTGTGTGTGTGGGTGGGTGTGTGTGTGTGCGTGTGTGTGTGGGTGTGTGTGTGTGGGGTCAGTCTGTGGACAGCATAACTCAAAAACGAAAAGTTGGTTAAAAACCAAATGTGGACTTTGTTTCCACCTTCTGGTAAAATCTTTGCGATGTAGTATTCCAATTTACATTGTCTTAAATATTAAATAATACAGATAAATATCATTCGGCGGTCTAACATTCCCAGATAAATTCTCTCGTTCCGCTCCAGAGTTTATCGGTTAGGCCAAAAGTCTTATGATAATTACAGGCCATAAGAGGTTTCAACATTTAAATACTTAGGGTGAGATATTTCAGTTTCGTCGAAAACAAGAGACAGACAAGCCAGCAACGCTAAAGGCTGTGTGGGCACCACTTTCACTAGGTCAGTACATAAACAAACACCGCAGCGGCGCGTCTCATGAGCGTAAACAAATATCATGTCGTATCCTTTTGTTTGCACGGTGCAAGTATAAACCAATCAGAATACCTGTTGCACTCTTTATGTTCCAAAACATTACACGGTTTGTGTTCTCAAACGACCGACATGCTTGCATCCAGAAGCCGGTTCAGATCCCTGAGCAACCTCAACGCAACGTTGTCGAGTTACTTCGCGCCTGAGAAAACTGCTCGGAATATTCCTGTAACTCTTTTAAGTGATTAATTATTTCAATCTTTGTACACTCTTGAGGATTTACGCACACAATTTGGAACGAAAGCTAGTAATTTTTTTCGAAATCGGCTAATCAAAAAACAAAACACCATTAAACTTTTGTTTGTAACGAAGCATGTATTAGAAGGAATGTAATAAGTTCTCTTCCACCCGGTATACTCTTTACTTCAGCCGTTTACAAATGCAGCACGTGTTTGGCTTTTTAACGGGTCACATCATTTGCAAGCGTTTACACGTTACGCAGTCAAACGAGTCCCAAGGTGCAAAGGCGTGAAGGGAATATAACTTCGTGCATGTGTGTGGCTTTTGCACATTTAAGATACGTAACTTTGGGCTCAATGTTTTTGGGCAGGAAGATATTAAGAGAGACAGCAACAGGAACCTTCTCTTCTTAATAGGAATACTGAGTATGGATTAAGCTAATGCAGGGTACACAATGGGCCATTGTGGCCTATGTGCAGAGCTCGGCGTATTGGGGGCCTATCTATTCAACCATAGTAACATGTTCAATTGTTCTAAACTCAAAGCCCCCAGTATGGTCATAAAAAGTTCACAATAAACCAGGACACGCGCTGTATCGATATGCAACAATTATTTGTTTACTTGATTAAAATGTTTAACAAACTCAAAAATGACTAGCAAAAGTAACATATTAACTGTTTGGAAATATATGAAATAAAGTCAAAAGTGACACGAAATAGAAGTTATTAATGTGTAAATTCCTAGTCCAGCGGAGAGCATGTGCCCTTTGTAATACAGTTTAATAGTTTGTATACAATAAAAAAAACTTCTATAATTATCATTAATAGTGTAAGCACCTTTAACCCCTCCCCCCCCCTCTCTCTCTCTCTCGGCAGCATACGACAAGATTTCAAGGCAATTGCAGATGTCGCATACTGGCTGGTAGCGTATTTTACCTCCCGAACTGCCGCAGGGTAACTTTACAAGCTAGTTGTGCATGTTTTCACTAGAGGAGTTTCGTTAAGGAACTACTTTGGTTAATATTGGCGCACAAATGCAGTATAGTACAGTACTAAATTCGTGGAAATAAAGATCAAAGTTAAGGTTTCTTGTCCTTTTGTTCCTATAATATGATTAAATCATATATTTTAGTGGTAGATCTCCGTTTTCCTAAAGTCGGAAAAATGCTTTCCGCTTTCTCTAAATTTTGGAAATGGCAACGTCCTGCAACTCACATGTAATGTATCCAATATATTTCCTTTTAATAATCACAAGGTCAGAAGATTCATTATTGTTTCTTTCTCTTTCATCCACGTGTCGATTATTACCCTTGCATTGCTCACATTCGTAAAACTCTTATTTGTTTTTTAACATGTTTTTCTTAAATGTGTATATAAATAAATAAGGAAAGAGCGCGTCGGCTGGAGAAAGAACTGTGAAGAACACCGTTTGCACTCGGAAAGGCCCTCGAAGACCAAGTGCTTCTGACGAGAGGAATAGTTCTGAGAGGTGCACCAGCGGAGACCTTGTTAAGTCAACAAGACTTCCGTCCTTACAGCTCAGAGCATCCGGTCCAATTCTGGAAACTTCTCAGTAGGCCTTGACCAGTTCTCCTCACTGTGAAGGATAAGCCAATGCGGAAAGAGCTATCTGAAAATATACAGGCTTCATTGACATAAGCAACGGAAACTACAGCAATTTGACAATACTGGATATTTATCTTAAAGTGTATCATGAAATTTTGTCAATCCACAAAGGCTGTAATTCAATTCACCTAACACAGGAGTGCAAAAAAAAAAAAAAAAAAAAAAAAAAAAAAAAAAAAAAAAAAAAACCACGGCGACAATCGCTTTGGCTTAATGGCGTGGCCGTGTAGCGTAAAGGTAACTGGATTACAAAGTGCAATTTGTCACATGTATTGAGTTTTAACATGGAGAAACGTTAAAGCACATGCTCTTATAATTACAGCAAGCTTGGAAATTTACGCTCTTGCTGTATTAGTACTCTTCAGATTGAACGCCGTGCTTGCTAGGCAATTTATTCATCTTACGGCGTACTGCTTTACTTTTTCCCCCCTAAGAGGCCACAGTAGCTACAAAACTTCATTAAAAATAATGAGACACACTTGAAAATTAGTTGAAATTTTAAATGCATTGTCAATAGTAATAATAATAATAATAATAATAATAATAATAATAATAATAATAATAATAATAATAATAATAACAATAATAACAATAACAATAACAATAATAATAACAATAATAATAATAACAATAATAATAATAATAATAATAATAATAATAATAATAATAATAATAATAATAATAATAATAATAATAATAATAATAATAATAATAATAATAATAATAATAATAATAATAATAATAATAATAATAATAATAATAATAATAATAATAATAATAATAATAACAGTAATAAAAAAATCTGATGTGTTGCACTCACATGACTTTCTCTACTCTTGTGCTAACCATTCTCACAAACTCTTATTCCTATATCTTCTTCGTGTTAGTTAAAATAAACATTTGTACAAATTATTTTATTGCTTATTTCCTTGTAGGTGCAAGGGGAATATTGGAATACAGTAGGCTTGTAGTCAAATCTTTTAAAGCTTTGAGATTCCGTTCTCTTTGTACACGTAACATAAAAAAATGAACAACGATGACCCATTTCACGAAAGTTCCAAGTTTTCCGAAACTCACACACATAACAAGGTATATCTCCGAAATGGTTCACCCTACAAGAAAATTTATTGAGACATAAATTGTGTATTTTAGCAAGATCTACATTTTTTGTATAGTATAATTTGGTCTATCTCTAACGGTTTACCAGTTATGCAAAAGTCTTCCAGAGTAAATACGACTACAGGGGCTATAGCCAGAAAATTCAAGATATACATTTCATTTTTCATAAAAATATCTCAAACATATGACATTTTAATCAAAATCGTTAGAGCCATTTTCAAGAAAATCAAAATTTTCAAAAAATTTTCCATGTAAAGGGTAGTTTAGGGTGGGGCTATTTTCTTCAAAATCTTCGTGTCACATCCTTGAATGACATTAAACTTAAATACCAACTTTGGTTTTTAACCGACTTTTCGTTTTTGAGCTATGCTGTCCACAGACTGACAGACTGACAGACTGACAGACACACAGACACACAGACACACACACACGGACCTTTTTCTAAAAATGCTTTTTTGGATTCAGGGGGCCTCAAAACATGTATTTCCGGTGAAATCTCGACTTCGAATTTTTGGGTGGAATACAATACTTCCCCTACTTACCAGTAGAGAAAGTAATAATAACAACAACAATAATAATAAAAATCTGAAGTGTTGCACTCACATGACTTTCTCTATTCTTGTACTAACTATTCGTACGAACGCTTATTGCTCGATCTTCATGTTAGCCGAGATAATCATTTGCATAAATTATCTTATTGTTAATTTCATGTAGGTGCAAGGAGCATACAGTAGGCTTTGAGCGACAGTCAAATCTTTTGGAGGTTCCAAATTCTGTTCTCGTTGCACGGCCAAAAGTTAAAAAGGACCTTCCATTTGATAAAAGTATAAGTATTTCAAAATTCACCAAATAACAAGGAATATTTCCGAAATGGTTCACTCCACAAAAAAAAATTATTCATAACTACACATACGTTTTAACGATATCTACATTTTTGCACTAAGATTTGGTCTATCTCTTACGATTTACCAGTTATGCAAAACTCATCCAGAGTAAACAGGACTACATGGGCCATAGCCGGAAAATCCTTAGAGCCATTTTCGAGAAAATAAAAGTGTTAAAAAAATGTTCGATATAGAAAGTAGTTTAGGGTTGAGGAATGTCCTTCAAAATCTTTGTGTCGCATTCTTAAAAGATATTAAACTTAAATACTAGCTTTGGTTATAAACCGACTTTTCGTTTTTGAGCTATGCTGTCCAAAGGCAGAGACACACTTTTTTTTTTTTTTTTTTTTTTTGTATTCAGGGTCCTCAAAACATATTTTCTGTGAAATCTCGACATCGAATTTTCGGGTGGAATACAATACTTCCTCTACTTACTGTAAGAAGTGCAATTTAATTTACGAGCAATAGGTAATAAATATGTAATAATATATAATGTTATTGTTGTCAGGATAGGAGTTTTTAAATTTTAATGGGTGTCATAGGTTTGGTAGAAGCTATAATGAAACATTCATCACTAGAAACATGTAGAACACTTGGATAATAAAATTCTGCATTGGTGGAGAAACTTGTATCACTATTGCACTTGCAATTTTAGTTATTTAGTGCACGCAAATCAGCAGACTGATGCACTAACGGCAAAAGTCGACACTAATATGACTGGAGACAGCAGACGCCTGCAGAGTGCGCCCAATGCAGAGTTTCTCAGCGTGCCCATGTATCATGTAAAGGAGAGACACGAAACGGGGAGCGAATGAAAAAACGTCATTCCTGGGAAAGAAGGAGGAACATCTTAGCGATTATCAAAGCCGCAGAGATTTCATCGATCGCTCCAAAATTCGTCGACGGTGTAATATCTGAGGATTACGACTGTGCGAAGTGAAAATGCTTAGTCGGAAGTTTGCCAGAGGCGAGCTGAATGTAGGTCTCAATAAGATATTGATTACACTGGATTGGGGCTCGATGGCAGAAATGTCATTAAGGGGTCTTTATAACGATTCTGCCAAGCGGGGGTGAAAACTGATGGATCATAAAAGCAGCAATATTCTGCCAAATTAAGAAATACGTCTCAAGATTGTGGCTTAAAGTTCATCAAGGCGTATTTAAAGTACTAAAGAGGTTGATGAAAAACGTCTTTAAGAGCACTTTGTCGCCGTCTCAGATCTTCAGAATTACGTTGATTACAGAAATAAAAAGCTTCTTCAACAATGAAAACCAACTGATATGTTAAGTAGAGCGTGGAGCTTCAAGTATTAATGGTTTCGGTTATTTCAGGTCAGCTTCAAACAAATCTTGAGCTTCATGTCAATTAAAAACTACCAATACCTATAAAATGGATATATCACTTACTTTTAGCCCTTGTAGTAACAGAGTAATGAAGAAATGGTGAAATAATAAAATCAGTAAGTAATATTAAAAGTAAAGCACGAATATTAGTTTATTATAACCTTAATTATGTGCGTAGAAGAATAAAGTATGATTGCAAAACAAAATTCTAAAAAATTGCTTAGTATCTTGTGTTGAGCTCACATGACTTTCTCTACTCTTGTACTAACTATTCTTACAAGCTCTTATTCCTATATCTTCTTTGTGCTAGTTGAGATAAACATTTGTACACATTATTTCATTGCTTATTTTCTTGTTGGTGCAAGGGAAATATTAGAATACAGTAGGCTTTGTGCGATAGTCAAATCTTTTCAAGAAATTCCGTTCTCTTTGCACATTTAACATATTAAGCAATGAACGATGCTGTCCATAGCCTGGCAGACAGACAGACAGAGAGACAGACAGACAGACAGACAGACAGACAGACAGACAGAGAGACAGACAGACAGACAGACAGACAGACAGAGACAGACAGAGACACAGGCACACACACACACACACCTTTTTGTAAAAATGATTCTTTTTTATTCAGGGGGGCTTCAAAACATATTTCCGGTGAAATCTTGACATCGAATTTTTGGGTGGAGTGCAATAATTCCATACTTAGTACAAGTAGAGAAACTAAAATATGAGCAATATCTGGAACGGCATTTACTTCCCTTCCGAGGGAAGCCATAAAACGAATTTGTACGCCCCCCCCCCCAAAAAAAAAAGAAAACGATTGCACTCTGCCGGGCTTCAACCCACGACCTTGGAGGACGACAGTGAAATTTGTAGATATATTTTATTTATCATCTAAATGTCTTATATACTTATACAGTAACCAAATCAAAATCGCTAAGCAACTTTCGAGAAAATAAAACGTAACGAAAATGTTTGCATTTCGGTGATAGTTGTGAAATAATCTCAAAAATCACTGCATTGCCTCTTTCAGACTTGGACACCACTTTGCTTTGCTGTTGACGAACACAAACACACCATGGACCTTTCTCTAAATATGGAATTTCTGAAAGTGGGGAATCTCAAAATGTGCATCTAAGTGGTACATCCATATCGAATTTTTGTATGGAATACGTTGCTTCCTCTATTTAATACAGATAAGTAGTGCAGAAAGTACATAAAACCCTTTGTATGAATTGTTTGTAAAGAGCAGATTATGAAAGGCAACGATATCAATTTTTACAGAAGATGACACAGGTCAGATCAGAATAAAAGGAACAGTGGAATGGTGGTAGGGGAGTTTTAGTGCCTTAGGGGTGCGTAAAGAGTTCGGTTTATAAGACACGGAATTTAACCGTACAGTCGAACGTAGGAATGTAAAAAAAAAAAAATAATAAAAAAAAAATAATAAAAAAAAAATAAATAAAAAAAATAAAAAGGAGAAAGAAAAATAAAAGCTCTTGCCTAAGGCTTTTAAGAGAGAGAGAAAGAATGACAGAGAGAGACAGAGAGAGCAATGGAATACCATAAGGGAAGCATAAAATAGGATATCAGCACACACATTGTCATTTGGTGTTTTTCAAACTGTTTACCTAATAATTTCCAGTTGTCCAGATAAAATGTAACCAATTATGTAAATGCGGAGCGCTAATGCTTACGAATGGTTTTTAATAAATTATAAATGGTAATACCTTTTATATTGTTCACTATTGATATTTAATAATCCATGTTATCGTTATTAATTGAATGTATTGCACATCGCCTTTGTTTGCTATCATATTATGAGAATTACAATGACTTTAGGTTATACTTTATTATAATTGAGTTTGCATTAATGCTAGAAGTTGTATGCTAGAGAAAGCAAGTTTGTTCTGTCTCATCACCTAGGGTGATTAACAAGCCATCAGCTTGATTATACACGAAACAGTTGGAGATAATAACGAACAAGTGTTGATGGAAGGAGTTGGAGAAACAGTTTTACCAACACAGGGATGGGATTAACTGAAAAGGGCGTTTGGAGAGTACTGAGGAACAGGATAGAAGACATATGGGGTGAGCAAGAAAATAAAACGTTTCTTTGCTTACAGATAAATAGAAGTACTCAGAGTTAATAGAGAATGAATTAATTTCTATTGAAATCAGATTATGGGAACTAAAATATACTTAGTTTACACTTTATAATTCAGTAGAATTGGTCATATATGCGCCAAAAAATACAGTACTGGAAATTATGTTACTGTTATTGTCATTACCTTACGTATCGAGATAATTGTTTAAATGTTCAAAATGTACTCTATTGTGCTGCAGGCAGTGTTCATAGCGATCATGCAGATTTTCCAACATATTCCGGAATGCAGGTTGCTGCAGAGTCCCGAAGAATGAGACGATCTTCTGACGTAACAGTTTTGGGTGGATCTGGACAATTGAAAACTTTCTCCTTTAACATTCCCCACACGTATTAGGTGGTGTGAGATTGGGGGAGTTGTTTAACAATAGATAGCATAACTGTGTTGCTAGATGCTGACTTATTGAAGTGTTCACGATATTGTTCCGCTACTAACTTTAAACTCGGCCGTTTCCGTACGAGCGAAAAAATACTCCAGTATAAACACTTTTTCCTTCGTTGTGAGACCCATTGTCACTTCCAATCACAGAGCACAACGTTCTTTACACACCTAACAATACATCATGACGATGTAACAACACACAGACGCTCAGGCGTGCGCATGCGCACTGCGCGAAAGTGAGTACTGAATATTTTGGCGCACACCGTATCTTACTCCTTGCCAGAGCACACAACTGTGCTGTGATAGGCTGCATTTAGTACTTTAGCTTTGCAGACCATGAGACGAACAACTTACCCCTGTTAGAGCGGCAACTGTACACCGAACCTGGAGCTATATCCAACTGCATTTGGTTCCTTACTTGCGAACGACAGTGCGACCCAATGAAACTCAAGATGCGTTCGCTTTAAAACCAATTTAGGTTTGTTTCTTTCTTTCAATCATGCTGTGAAACACTGTTTTACACACGGAACTGTGAATGCCTCTGCTCTGCAATGATAATATCATAGCATATCACGGCACTCCTAGGCGAGGATTTGTCTACTTCTGCACTCTTTCTTTATTCCCGAGGAATAAAGGAATATTAACATATTAGCGAGGAAAAATAGTGGAGTAATTGGACGTAAGTTGGAAACCTAACCAGCAGAGCAATGTTTACGAGCAAGTTTACAGAACTCGGGTTATACTACCTTAGAGTGTCTCTCCTCTCCCCTTAAGCACCCTAAGGCCATGATTCCTTTTCCTTTTGTTATATTCCAACAGCCGTAGATCACGTTTTTAGTAAAAGTTTATTATTAAAATAGAACACACTAACTTCTCAATAGAGGAACTAAAATTTCACTCAACAAAATGGACTACTTTATTAGGTCTCCTCGTTATTCTGTATTTTACGTGTCTGTACTGAAGCGAACTTATTACTCGTTGAGCAACGTTTTCCATGTCACCTTTTTCAGGAGCCACTTTGAATGACTGAGATGTATTTTATAGGCAGTGTTGTTTAAGCTTTGTTAGAAACAGGTACATGAAACTTGCATAAAGCAGCGTACGTGTCCCAAACACGGAACTGGCATTTCGAATGGCACAAAAGGCTCAATTATCCGGCAGATGCTGAAGGGGAAAAAGAGGAAGGACGTTTTATATGGAACAATTACTGCAATTTGACGGGACGGCAAATATCTGTCAAATGACGTATGAGCCCGCCTCTACACCGAATAAAGGATCCATTATTTGGTTAATTAAAACCAGTGTAAAAGAGTGTGATCTGACAAATTAATTCACATATTTAGCAAACGAGGAAATAAATACTCTGCCAGATTTACACGCGACACTAGCGCACTCTCGGAAACCACACCAATATTCTTTTATACCTTAATTAATTACAGATATTTTCCTAGAAAATGTGGAGAGAGAGAGAGATAGAGATTGTGTCATCAGCTTGGTGTATCATGCGGTTGGAAATTCAATTATCACCCTGGCTTTATTGCCTGTTCACTATACTTCATTTTCAATGAAGACGCTAATTTACCGAAGTACGTTTTGCATCCTAAATGTATGTAAATCGATTTGAGGTTCACAAAAAGTACCGAAGCAGCAAAACAAATGCTATCAGTGTTAGAACTGTCACACTCCGATACCAATACCATTTAGCGACTGCTACGAAATTGGACTTCATAGTATACAGGTTTTAACTTGTATGTACGTCAAAAACTCTATTTTTGCTTTTCAGAATAATCGTTAAACATTTTCTTTGTTTGTTTCAACTTGGGAGGTGTCTGCTTATCAAAATGGTGGCGGTGATTTTATTTACACTTTTTTTTTTTTTTTTTTTTTTTTTTTTTTTTACTTTCTCTACTGCTAAGTAGAAGGAAGTACTGTATTCCACCCAAAAATTCGATGTCGAGATTTCACCAGAAATATATGTTTTGATACCCACTGAATCCAAAAAAAGCATTTTTAGAAAATGGTCCGTGTGTCTGTATGCGTGTGTCCGTGTGTGTGTGTGTGTGTGTGTGTGTGTGTATGTGAAAACAGCTCCACCCTAAACTACCCTTTACGTGGAAAATTGTTCGAAAATTTTGATTTTCTTGGAAATGGTGCTAACGATTTTGTTTAAAATGTCATATGTTTAAGATATTTGTAGACAAATGAAATGTATATTTTGAATTTTCTGGCTGTAGCCACCCACCTGCTCTCCTCAGTGGCGTTGGCTGTGGCTGGAAGACGCAGCGGCCGAGCGATATATGCGGAGACGGCTAGGGATTGTTCTGAGTCTAGGTGTCAAAATGTACTAACTTCGCAAATGTTTCTACCATAAATCCATAAATGTATAATGTCGAAGTCACCCCCTCCCCCCCCCCCCTGTGCCCCTGTGTCTGTCCTGCTCCTACTTAATCTTTATGTAAACCTGGTTCATGTTCTTGACTATCCTACTTCAGATTTCATTTTAAACAAACCTTTCGCGGCCTCTACTCAACATTGTAGGGCAACACAGTTTAAAATGTTATTTAAAGGTTAATGTCAATAATTGAGACAATCTCGGAACTTGTCAACGCCACATCCTATTTGCAGTGATATTTTGTCTGTCGTATGTTCCACAGTCATTCAGATGAAGTCTTCACAGAAAATCTAAAATATATTAGCTTAAACATATGGTATTTTAATCCAAACGGCTAAAGGCATTTCTGATAAAATAAGAATAATGAGATTTTTAATGTAAAGCGGCACTTGCGCTGAATTTCGTCCAATGCATTACGCCGTGGACAATATATCAACTGATATTAGGGCAATAGATATTCCGCCCAGAAAAAATTGCCCATAATTCATTTGCCACCAGTAATTTTGGTCATTAGATATTTTATCATGAGTGATTTCGTCCATGGTATATTTCCTACGTGAAATATTTAAACAAATGACGCCTATTCCATTAAAACTTCGACTTTTCTGCCAACTGTTTACATCCCTTAATTCAGTATTTTATATTTACAGATTGTTCTTTATAGTGACCATTGGACTCGTACATTCCTCTGAAAGAAAACATATTTTGAAGCATCAAAATTCAAGCTGGTTGGAGATTGCTATTCCATACTGCTGCTCAAGGTTCCTTATCATCAAAATCAGGTGGTATGGGGCTCTATCAAGGTGCTTCATGCACTTTCCTTTGTACTTCCCCCAGGCTTGCAACAGGTGTTCCTTACAGCCTGATATGCTGCAAGACATGGTGGCATGCTTTGCGTAAGCTTACATCAGTGGACTTCCAGAGGTCGGCGACATCTGCTTCAGATTTGTACTGTATGTAATCAAGTTGCGAACAGCTCTCAAAGAAACAACAATGAGGGTGACACTCACGCTCTGAAAATGATACTGCTTCGCTTTGGAAATTTAGGACCAATATGACAACGAAATAGTAATGCAGTTAAGAGCTGTGGAGAGTGATTAAATATATTAGCTAATTTTTTTTTTTTTTTTTTTTTTAAATTCGGATGCAATATCATTATGATGTATTATTAAATGGACGAAAAGGTATAGGTAAAGTTTTCAGGGCCAAATATTATGTGGGTAAAATTCCTGTGGACACGAAATATGCTACGGGTGTATTTGCATTTTAGATAAAAATTCTCTGGACAAAACATTTGCGCATCAACTTCAATACTCAAGCTTTGTTGTGTTATTTTCTAAATAACTTAAATTCTAAATTTTGCATACTGAAATATAAACTGGGTATTAGTTAGTCATGAATTTGTTAGGTATTGACTCAAAATATGACAGGTATTGAAATAAAGCTCAATTTCTGGATTCTAGCCATTTTTATTTCACTTATTACTTTCTCTACTACGTATAGTAAGTAGAGGAAGTATTGTATTCCACCTAAATATTAGATGTCGAGATTTCACAGGAAATATCCAAAAAAAGAGGCATTTTTTAGAAAAAAGTTCCGTGTGGCTTTGTGTGTCAGCCTTTGGACAGCATAACCAAAGTTGGTATTGAAGTTTAACATATTTTAAGAATGCGACACGAATATTTTCAAAACAACTCCTCTATATTTTCTTTACTTCGAACATTTTTTGAAAATTTTGATTTTATCGAAAATGGCTCTGATCGATTTTGATTAAAATGCCACATGTTTAAGATATTTTTTTTGATAAATGAAATGTGTATTTTTAATTTTCTGGCTATAACCCATGCAGTGCTGTTTACTCTTGATGACCTTTGAATAACTCGCACAGTCTACAGAGGTAGACCAAATCTTACTGAACAAAAAATGTGGATGTTAAAACACAATTTATGATCAAATGAAGTTTTTTTTCCTTTCTGGTGGAGTAAACCATTTCGGAGATATTCCGTGTTACTGGTGAGAGTTTTGGAATACTTAAAACTTTAGTCCAGTGGAAGACGTTATTCATTTTTTTTTATCTTAGCTGTGAAAAGAGAGAGCTTCAAAAGATTTGACTATCGCTTCGAGCTTACTGTATTCCCATATTCTCCTTGCACCTACAAGGAAATAAGCAATAAGATAATTTCTGCAAATGTGATTCTGTAAGAGTTTATAAGAACGGTTAGTACAAGAGTAGAGAAAGTCATGTGAATTTAACACAACATATTCTTTAAATTATAAGTCTACTCCTTCTTTAGGGTCATCTTATTTAGATTAATTTGCGTTCTTTACTGCGTTCATGAATTGTTTCTTTGTGTGCTATTAGATCTATCACCGGAGCAAGCAAAAATTACTCTAAACATTTTATCCGAGCTAAGCCACAAAATCTTATGTCGCACTATGAAGTCGCACTATTTACATCGAGTCACTTTGTCTTATAAATGCCGCTTAGCAATGAACATAATGAAACAAGGAAAACTGAAAACCTATGACCTCCTACGAAAGCATAAGAGGAACGTGGGCGGCATAGGAAAAGTCAGAGAAAAAAAAGCTTCAGCAGAAAACCAATAACCCGGAAAGTTGTGGTCACAGCGACACGTACGAGGTTTGGGGAACTACTGAATAAGCATGCTGGTCACAGAGTGGCGCTATGAGCAAGAGTGGTTTATGTGCCAGTCGTTCATCAACAGTGCTGTCGACAGCACTACGAGAGGAGATGAAACAGCAATGTCCGTATAGCTCGCTTTGGAAGTAAATACAAGCACCAGTCTTGCGTTAGAGCCAGCCGCTACTGGGCTCACAACATATTGTTACAATTTATTCATTACGGCCAGTATATGAAGTATAATGAAGTCCAGGTAAGAAGAACAATACAAGTCACTGTATTTCCATACCAACAATTCGCGTTGCTATTATTAGATGACAATACAGAAGCCAAGCATTTTTAGAGAAATGTTCATGTGTGTGTGTGTGTATGTGTGTGTGTGTGTGCGCGCGCGCGCCCCACCCTAAACTACCCTTTACATGGAAATGTTTTGGAAAATTTTGATTTTCTTAAAAATGGCTCTAACGATTTTGATTGAAATGCCATATCTATAAGATATTTTTATTATAAATGAAATGCGTATTTTGAATTTCCTGACTATAGCCTATGTAGTCCTGTTTACTCTGGGTGAGTTTTTAATAACTCGTAAACCGTAAGAGATAGACAAAATCTTACTGTACAAAAATGTAGATCTCGCAAAAACATACTATTTATGTCAAAATAAAGTTTTTTGTAGAGTGAAGTATTTCGGAGATATTCCTTGTCATTTGTGTCAGTTTTGGAAAACAAAACTTTCGTGAAATGGAACATCGCTGTTCATATTTTTATAGGTTAAGTGCGCAAAGAGAACGGGATCTCAAAGCTTTAAAACATTTGACTAATGAATTCTAACATTCCCCTTGCACCTACAAGAAAATAAGCAAGAAGATTATTTGTACAAATGTTTATCTCAACTAACACGGAGAAGATACAAGTATAAGAGTTTGTAAGAATGGTTAGTACAAGAGTAGATAAAGTCATGTGAGTGCAACAGATCAGATTTTTAAGTTATGGGACACGAAGGTTTTTTTAAAACACCCTTTACATGAAACAATTTTGAAAATTACCAATATTATCAAAACTTTCTAACGTTTTCGATAAAATAATATATATTACATGAAAAATTAAAACATATACCCATCTTGCTTTTCTGGTAATAGCCTCGTAGTAGTCTTCATTCTAGATCACGTTTGCATACCTAACGGGTAAACCGTGAAAGAGAGACAAAATCTTATGACACAACAAATTAACAATAGTTAAACCACAGTTTTTGTTAAATACACTTTTAGCAATTAGCCATTTCCGAACTATTGCATTGGTCTATCTCTTACGATTCACCAGTTATGTAAAAATCATTCAGAGGAAATAGGATTTCATGGTCTATATCCAGAAAATTCATGATATACATTTCATTTGTCGTAAAAATATCTCAAACATATGGCATTTTGATCAAAATCGTTGGAGTCATTTTCAAGAAGATCAAAATGTTCAAAAAAGTTTTCCACATGAGGTGTAATTTAGGGTTGAGGAATTTTCTTCAAAATCTTCGTTGCATCCTTGAAGGACATGCTTAATGGACTCGTTTTTGAGTTATGCTGTCCACCGACTGTCAGAGACACAGACACACACAAGGACCTTTTCCTAAAAGTGCTTTTGTTGGATTCAGGGGATCTTAAAACATATATTTCAGATGAAATCTCGACATCGAATTTTTGGGTGGAATACAATACTTCCTCTACGTAGTAGAGAAAGTAAAAATACTACGATTATACACGTTTAGAGGCCAGATATGGGGAAGAAGACAGACAGTAAAGGGAAAGTATGTTGTGCAATGTCGAGGATACTGTTGCGTGTCCTCGGCGTCCCAAAGGCGTCGTGTACAATCAATCGCACTCGGGAGAGTAATGCTGCGGATTGTAGCTCTTTGCCGTACAGGTTTCTACTAATTGACACGGTAAACCTGTGCTGACATCCTTAACGAGTACCCCGTGACAATGGCTGTCACCGAACAACTTTCTCAATGCGCCTGTGTGCCACAGTGATGTCACCGATTGGTTTTCTGTCTCCGTTACGAGGAAATTAGCACAGCTGTAAATAATATTAGCCACAGGTTAGCTGGGCAAATTGCGGTTATCAGATTACGGTACACCATCGGCACAATGACGATACAACTGGACGCATTTAGGGTCGGCATATCCTGCCCACAGGGAGAGACATAAGCATTTGTAAAGGTGATTTAATTTGTCTGCTACTAACATACATAATCCACAACTAAACCACGTTACACGTGAATATATTAAATTCCTTGTTTCACTACCCAGCATTGCTCAAGTCAAGGCAAAGGTTATATTCTTCTCTCAGACGTGATCATATTAATGGGTAACATTTCGAAGATGTATTTCTGGGAGTGGACGGATAACATTTATGAACCTTCCGTTGTCGCTAAAGACCAGAGAGAACATAATAGTATATTATGCAACGCGAGTACGCGAGTATATATTAGGAAACGATTGAAGCGTTTTAATTACTATTATATAGTCAAGTTTCATTCGAAAATTTATGCTCGACCATATACCTAATTTTGTAGTTGAAGTATTGTAAAATGTTGTACACTCACCAGGGAGAATGACCTACATATTGCATCAGCTGATATTTGCAGTTCTGCGCAGGCGCTGAACGATCGATTCGTTTCCTGCGCATGATGAAAATTATAACCTTGAAATGCTACGTAACATTGAAAAATAAAAGGTAAATTGAATATATTGGACTTCAGATGAGACATTAATTCATGTATAAGTTATTTATTGTACAATTAGTGAAATTAATTTGCGGGACTGTGGTTAGTGCAATATTCTTGCAAGTTGATGCTGTATTGAGGTTAATTTGTGTGTTTTGTGCATTGTCAGTAGTGTCCGACTTTTCGCGCTTTCTAAACTCGCGCTAGTTGCGTTTCGAGATTTAATCGATATTGCAGCATGGGAGTTCTCTGATTCGTGGAACACTTGTCCTTTAATGCAAATTGAACTGTCCACTTGGATAAAGACCAGTCGTTTAAGAAACTTCGAACTTAAGGAGAATGCTACCAAACTTATAATTAATAAATTTGGATATGAATGAGCATAAACTTACGTCATTGATTTTAAAGAGACCTGCGAGACCTCTAGCTTTATTTAAACGTTATAGTTTTTGAATGAACTAACCTACGCCATTGCCTGATTAGGACATCTAACATTACACTTTACACGATTGTTTGCTGCAGCAACAACCTTATCTGTTTCTTTCTTTAGCTCCAAGAATAACTAGTACTATGTTACCACTTCTCACAAAAATGAGTATGATCTGCAAAAATCCCAGAGATTTGGAAAAAGTGCACCTTCTACCTTGTGATAATGCAAGCATAAAATTATTCTATCGAATTAGTGAAAGTAATTGAGGAAAAAAATTGAGAAATCAGAAATGATAATGATGATAATAATAACTAAAGCAATAAATCACAAAGGTATTAGACCAAGTCAACTGCAGCCACTTATTTTAATATTTATGTGAACCTTCTCTTTCTAAAATGAACACGTTTAAGCAAGCTTATACCCATACAAATACAAATTCTATTATACGCCAATAATTTGGAAATTATTCAAGAAAATGAAGTTAATTTACACATTAATTTACGAAATTTAAATGAAGTCTCCAAATGTCCAAAGAAAGGTGTAAAAATGAAATATCAAGCGAGATCCGAAATAATACTTGATAATATTCTTCTTGAACATGCATCACATTTGAAGTAGTTGAGTTTCCCACATCTGGTTTATAACTTGGTGCTATTTTTGGAAGTCTATCACAGTCTATCCTCTCCACATGTAACAGCCAGTTATTTCTATAGTGTTATATTTCTTCGTTATAGATTTCACTTGCAGCTCTGTACTTATTACATCATTATTTATGTGGCCTAGTTTTGTACATCCTTTAATTATTCTCAAGAATTGCATTTCAAATCCTTGTATCTTACTTTCCATGTTCATTGTTACAACCCAGACCTCACTTCCGTATTGTCGACTTATTTGTGAAACGCCGAAACGCGAAGAACAAATATTAGAGTGTGTCGAAGACAAACCAGGTATCAGTTCAAGAAGATCGGCTTTGGCATCTGGTATATTTCACAGTGCAGCATGGAAGGCACTTCAAGAACAAATCCTGTATCCATATCAAAGTGTGCAGGACCTTTCATCCCCGATTTTCCATCACGGGAGAACTTTTGCCGACGGTTTGTAGCACAAACAGGCAACCCATTGTTTGTCTCGCCAGCTTTGTTTACAGACGAGGCAATGTTCGGGAGAGATGGAATTACTAATTTGCAAAACGTACACGTACGGGCAGGTCGTAATCCTCATGTCGTACTTCACGATAGCTTGCATCAGCAACGGTTTACATCAATGTGAGAGTTGGAATTGTGGGTGACTGCCTGGTAGATCCATACGTTCTACCAGCACGTCTTACAGGGTCTTCATTCAGAACACTCTTTCAGGCTTACTTCACGAATATGTGCCCATGGGGATAATAAACAATGCGGTTCATGCATGGTGGGGCTCCAGCCCACTTTAGTCGCATTATTCCAGATGCATTAACTGTTATCTATCACGGCCGATGGATAGGCAAAGGAGGACCTGTTCAATGGCCTGCTTGTTCTCCCGACCTCAATCTGGGGCACCTTAAACTATTTGTTTATGGATGAGCCATCTCAGATGAAGTTACTCTTCGTCAATGTGTCATGGAAGCCTGCGAAACCATTCGACACCATCCCGGAGTTTTTGAATGGATACCAAGTCCATGATTCGACCAGTGCAGGTTCTAACCAAGAGGACCTTTCGAGCAGTTTTTTCCGAAGTTTGTAAAAGTATTTCTGATACATCATGTATATATTTATTTATTGTTGAAATTGTTTTATTACGTATTTTATTGCAGGTACAAGAAGAATTTTGAAATACAGAAGGCTTAAGATGCCAATCTTTGTGCATTATCAAAAGGAAAAATAAGAATGACTTTCCATTTGAAAAAAGTTAAGAATTGGAATACTGAGACCAATGACAAGGAATATGGTATAAATGATTAACTCTACAAAACATTTTGACAAAGTTTTGCTTTCAAGAGGTGTACATTTTTATGTAGTAAGATGTTTTCTATTACTGCTTACCAGTTATCAAAAGTCATACATAACGAAGACAACATGAAAGGGTATTTTCAGGAAATTTGAAATTAATATTTCATTTGTCATGATAAATTTTCGCTCTATTATCATTTATTCAAGTTCGTGTCGCTTCGTTGAAAGAAACTGAAAAGTTTGCTATTTATACGACTTTTGACTTACGCTGTTGTATTAACAGACAGCCATAAAAAACGGAACATCCCGCTCCCCGTCACACACAGGCTGTTTCAAAAATGTTTTTTTCTGATTGTCTCAAAACATGCTATTGGTAAAATTTTGGCATAGAAATTTTAGTGAAATATCACTACTTATTGAAAGCGCATAACGATTTAATATAAATATTTAATATAACATTCTGTTTCCCAATATGAAATATTAGATAACCAAAACGAGCTCTGGTTATAGGTTCTGACAAACAAGTGTCAAAGTTGGAATTACAATTCTAGGTTGTCGATGTGTTGCCAATAATGATAGAAGTTGAAAACCAATACGAACCACTACAACAACCACCGACAACGCAACCGACACCACCACTACTCACGCCACTACTACCATTATAAGCATTTCTGAAGTTGTCACTATAATTTAAACAAACAATTCATGCTTATAAGAATAATGTATTGAAGAAGCGTAAAAAAATATCTGATGTATCTGATGCATTCATATGACTTTCTTTACTTTTACACAAACTTTTCTTTCGAACACTTATCCTCTATCTACTACATGTTAATCCAGATAAACATTACCTTATTGCTAATTTTCTTATAGGTACAAGGGGAATGCAGTAGGTTTTGAGCAATAGTCAAATGTTTTCAGAGCTATATGATGACTGATCATATGATCAACAGATAAAAAATGAATAATGACCTTTCATTTGAGAACGGTCTGTAAGTATTGCAAAATTCTGATAAATAATAAAGAATATCTCCAAAATGGTTGACTTCACCAGTGGGGAAGTGACATGAATTGTGTAGTAAGATTTTTTCTGTCTGTCTGTCTGTCTGTCTTTGCCTGTCTGCCCGCCTGCCTCTCTCTCTTATGGTTTATCAGTTATGAAGAGTCAACAGGAGTATATGGGCTATAGGCAGAAGATTCAAAATATAAATTTCATTTGTCGTAAAAGTATCTTATATATACGTTACTGTAATCAAAATCGTTGGTAATTTTTGAGAAAATCACAATTTTCGAAAAAGTTGCCACGTAAAGGGCAGTTTAGAATGAAGGAATTTTCTCAAAATCTTCCTGTTGCATCCTTGAAGGATATTGAACTTAAATGCTAATTTTGGTTTTTAACCAACTTTTCGTTTTTCAGTTATCTGTTCACATGCAGACAGACACACAGACACACACAAAGAAGGACTTTATTGTAATAGAGAATTCTATCCTTTGTAAAGGTTTGAGAAGAATAAGTCACATATTGCACAAAATATATGAGGTCACTCATAAACCTGCAAGTGAATTTAATATAATAAAAATAACTTAAAAAATGAAATAAAATGTGTATAAATTTAAAGAGGAACTTCCAGTTGTGTATAATGGTACAAATTTATTTCTTGTACAATTTTTGTTAGTTTTTGTCTTCTTTAATTTAACACAAAAGTTTCGTCCTTTCTCGCAAAATGTTGCCATGCACTCATCCCGAATTACATAGGATAAGAAAGAAAAGTGAACAAAAGGCATAGTCATTTCACGTGACTAACTGGAGTGTATTTGGTTTGTTAGTCTTCCCCACACTTGCAAATACAATGGCGACGTGGCAGACTATCTCTCTGAACAAAAGTGTTAACGTCCATTGTGTTGCAGTGACCATCGTCGGGTGAAATTCTGGTTCAATTTCCTGTGTGCTGGGTCAGCTTTTCCTAGTTTTCTCCTGCTATAGGGGGATAAATGTCCCTGTATTGTCACCGAGGTGATTGCATCGATTTTCTGCTGGAAGGCAACCCTACATCGTTTATTTTACTAACCACACAATTTCTGCGGTTCTGAGGTTCTGAATTGGCTCGCTAGTTTATTTATTTCCTATATGTATTATTTACAGAGAGTCTTGATGCCGTATTGTGGCTTTGACACTTTGAAAGGTTTATTTTGTTGCATCTGCATATATAGAGCTGAAAGGGGAATTAATTTTAGAAAACCCAAGCCTATTGTACACAGCATGACAAATATATTTTGATTTTGTTAATACTCGTAAGTCTTACGGTATAAAATGTGACTCAGTATTTTTCTATAAAAGCACTGAAACATTGGGTTATAATAGGCATGACGAGTCCTTAAAAAAGAAAACGATTGGATTAACCCTTATTTTTCTCTACCACTTACAGTCCGGTGCACAAAAATTTACCTATCCCTTAGTGTCTTTTAGTGTTTATTTATTTAATATTGGAAGAAATTTTTCACCGTTTCTGTTCCACACCATTACTGGGCGTGCCAAGGTGAGTAGTGCAAGGGCAGGAATAAGGAAATAATTTAACCAGAGTGGAAGATCGTCAACACAACCTCCATGTTCATTTGTTTCCTTCCTTATGTTTGTCTACTTAAGGAAAACATCCTTTAGGAATCATTTTGTATACTTGGTATATTTTGTGTATATTGAGCTATAACTTAAAGCCACTTCTTTTGTAGAGTTTAAGTTAATACGCAGACAAATTTGCTTTACCATATTACCTTCCTTAAAAAATACGCAAAACTGAGCATTTTTATTATTCAGAAAGGATTGGCAACCTGGCTTTTGCTCCTTTCTTTAACAACCGCTGATAATTTAACAAAATTAAGATATGACTCACTCTGAATTATACTTTTAGTGCATCTAAAACTGTCCAAGCTTCTGATTCACCTCCGCCATCGCGAAACGAAGGGCAAGCGTGTGTTAACAATCAAGCCTTGCTATAGGTGACTAGGTGTGGCAGGGGGTGGTGTCATTTAGCTACCAAGTTAAGCAGTTGTTCCTCATATCGGCAGGTTTTTGTGCACCTGTCTTCAAAATTTTAGAAAATGGAATTCAGCAGGAGCTAACTTCCTAACTTCATAGAAATGCACCAATCAATTGGCATCCTCTACCCGCTTACGCAATGACGAAAATGCATACGCGTCAACCATAAAGGAAAGGCTGACATTGAATTAGCACGCTATCTACCTCTGCAGATTGCCACCGGAGGACACTAGGCATTTCACTATCCCGCATGGATATCGCGGCTCAAACGTAGCCAACGTACGAGTCCAACCCAATCCTCCACCTGCGGGAGCGGCTCATATTTCGTCCAGGTGACGACGGAAGTAGCTGAAGGGTGGAAATATCTCCTATGGTGGTTTCTATAGGAGAGACTGATGTTTTTACGCATAAAACCAACTATTGTGGATACTTGTAAACCACTTTTGATATCAGTTTGACAATCGAGACCTGCAGACGCTGATATAATAAGCACTGCCTAAAAGTATTTGAATCAAAACTCTGTATCCGATTTATCCAGCATCTTAAATTATATGTTTTTACAATATGCGGCTGAAAAATTACGGCAGCTGAAATCGAAGTGTTCTCAATCGTGTTTGCCTCAAAGATGGGGTGAATGCATGCCCAGAATTACGGCCTCTTGTCGTAGCCTCCAAGGTGAACATGGAACCCGTGTTCTATAATCATGGCCGACTAGGTCACTACTCCCTGTGGCAGTAATGGTTTAAACGTCATGGCCGACTAGGTCACTACTCCCTGTGGCAGTAATGGTTTAAACGTTGACAAGCTATCTCGGTGGAGTAGTGGTTAGAGGTTTGGACATGATGAGGACAAGCGGCTTGTTGTATGTGGTATCTGTCCGTCCATCAGCTGATGCAATTTAGTTTTTTGTTCTGAAACAAAACATTTTGTTGACCTCGTTTTCATGGCCTGACGTAAAGCTGAAAAAAAGGTAGAAATGGGGAGGGGGTGATATTTGAAAATGTTTTCAGTGGATGTACCGCATCGTGGTGCAATGAACAGGTTGGCCAAGCACTGCCAACAATCGTTCCAAGGCTCTTGTTTGACATTATTAGATTTTCAGCCTTTATATTTACAGTGAAATACTGACCTTGTTTTGATTGCTTGTTTTGCTGTTTAAATAACGTTATATAACTTTTTAGAAAAAGTT